>LT934120.1:638361342-638388881 GCA_900231445.1 Triticum turgidum subsp. durum
TCCTCGGGAAGGTCCCTTCTCCCGAGCTGCGAAACCTCAGCCCCACCTCCATGGCGCCCCCACCGCACCAATTTCACAGCCGACCTCCTCCCTAATGCCAGAGATGTTGTCCATTTGCCGTCGTGCACTGGGCCATGTGCCTCTTACTCCGTGTTGCTGGTGCTGCCTCGATGCCGGCCGTGCGAACCGTACCGGAGCCGATTCACCCCCGCCGTTGTTCACGGCGCCGGACCGGCTCCAACTTCAGATCCGTCCAGAGTCCTGGCGCTGCTTCCCCGTAGACGTTGACCATTGCGACATCGCTCTTTCCCTGCCGCCGGTCACCACCGCAACCGTGCCGGCCTCACCGACTCGGCAGCTGGACCTACCTAGTTCACCATGCCGCCAGATAGGTCGCACCCTCATCTCAAATCACTTTATTTAGGCGTCAGTTGTCTGAATTTTTATTCTGGGCCAATCGATTCCCAATGGGAAGCAGCACCCCTCGATGCGGCGGAGCTCCTAGGCTGTCGGTTGGCTGGTGTCTAACGTAAGGGTGCGGGGCTGCAAGTTCGCCACGGAAGCAGCACTTTGATGGCTATCTTTTAGAGTTGCGTGGGTTGAAGGTACTGCCGCCGCCGGATCTGGATGACGGGGAGTCTTTGTGGATTGGCCAGGGGGCGGTGTAACCACAGCAGTGCAGTGGGGCGGGGAGCGGGGTTTTGGCCGGGGCCACGGACGGCGGAGGCAGGCTACTCTGTCATTGGTCGCTGGCTCTTCGAGGAAGATTTCGAACAATGTCAGCCGGGAGGCACAAGACGGCCATCAAGCCATCCGGCGTAGATCGTACAGTACCAAAATAAAATAAAATCGTGTGACCCCAATTTAGTCTTCAGTCAACAGACGTGTGACCACTCTCATACCTTGTTGTTGATCTCTTAGTGTATTTCTTCAGATCAAAGAGATATGTCGTTCTTAACATTATGCATTATCTGCATCTTCAGACACACCGTGTTCCGACTCACGACAGCTGCTCCAACAAGGGAAGCATACACCAGAAGGGAGCTATAGTCCCCACTCAACAGTTTCTTGCATCAAATGCACGTGCCTGACATGGAACAGCCACAACAATTGCAGGGCCATCGACAAGTCAGCAAATGATGCTCACTCCTATGGATGGCAGCCAGATAGGTTGTACCCTCATCTTACTTGTGTGCAACATTTATGGCTTTGTTATTCATCTAAGCATGGAAAATAGATCATCACATTTCACTGTATATTCATGCTGATCTCTTACGGGTCTTGTTTAGGAGTTAATGTTGTTCCATAGTTCAGCTAAGATACTTGTTCTTTAGGTAACGTTGTTCCATAGTTATCATCCATCAGCCAATGCTATCCCACAGGCTGGTGATTATAGTATTATACCACTTCTAGTATTACCTATGTTGTTCTTTAATACTTTTGTGTGCCATCTAGTTAATCTCGAGTACAAACGATACATATTCTGTAGCTTTCATCTGTGTTCTCCCTTTAGTTTATGAGACCTGTTGCTGCTAGTTAACCCCAGTCCTACTGTTTATGTCATCTCCTACAGGCACTCATTACATAAATCTAACTACTAGTTGTCTTCCATGCATGTCAGATATAATTGCACACACTGATATATCCACAAGAACCTCACGGAGCAATGTAAAGGCCAATAAACTTGATGTCAATGATACCCAATATGATGGAACATGTAAAGGCAGTTCTTCAGAAGACTTGTAGAAAGATGATGAATCCTCTTCACCCCACAAGGTCCTTGCTCTAACTTGGCCTGTGATATGGGTACAACATGCATATAATGTCCTAGAGTGTATCTACTCTGTTGCAATGCCATGTGCTTAGCATGCTGATCATGCATGTAAATATGTCATGCCTTCCTGTTTTTCAGTACCTATTTCATTCATGATAACATGTTTTCAAATTCAAGTACTGTCATTCTACTCTATCGCAATGCCATCTGCTTAATTTGGACATCATGCTTCTGAATATCTTATGCATTGTTATTCATCAGTATGTACTTCATCTATCTACCATACCATGTTTCTTTACATTGAAGTGTTGTTCTAGTGCTCTGTTGCAATGCCATCTTAGTTTCCCAATCATACACGTGTATGTTGCCTTAGTTATTTCTGTATGTATTCTGCTAGCATACAATTTTACATTCAACTAGTATTTTTTTTGTTGTGTTGTCCTGTCGTATCCCTAGCTCTTACACAATACTCCCTCCGTCTAGATTACATGTTGCCGATATGGATAAAAAAGGATGTATCTAGAACTGAAATTCGCCTAGACCCATACTTTTTTCGGATGGAGGGAATACATGTCAATATGTCATGCCTTTCTATTCTTCAGTACCTATTCCATCTCTCTATTGTCGCATGTTTTATAATTAAAGCACCATTCTTCTATACAAGGCATGCAAGGGGAAGACGACTATGTTAGAATATGAAGGGTTACAAACAAGGCCTTTGCAAAAGATCCAAACACCAGCAGATAATAAACCAACTCCAGTTTTCATAGATACTGCTCCAGCACAGAGAAACCCAACTCCTACCGATAATAAGCAGATTCCAGTGGCCAAAGAACTAGTCCGCTCCAGTCCAGCAAAAATATGTCAACTCCATTCTAAGAAGCGTGTGCGTATCCTTGCATCATGAAATTTTATAGCATGCTGAGCATATTTTCTACATGTTTCTTACCCATCTCTCTTTTAGAAAATAAGCTTAATAGATAGAAGAATTTCTGCAATGGTATCGTTTATGAGGAAAGATTCTTGCAGGAATTCTCTATGCTCCAATGTAGATGTTAGTACCTGTTGTATATCACTATATTTTTACATCAGCATGTAGTTTGTTAATCAGCGTGAATCCAACCTTTATCTGGTCTAAATTTAGTTGTAGCAAAATGTACGATTAAAAGCCACAATGTTGATCTTTGTAAGGAAAACTGCCTGGTAGTTTTGCATCCTGAGCTGCATGAGTGTACTATCTCATATCAGTGGGTTTGAATACTTTGGTTCTATAGTGGGTTTTTCATTGTTTTTTTTACTGTGTTGTCCAGTCGTATCCCTAGCTCTTACATCACACTCCCTCCGTCCGGATTACATGTCGCAGAAATGGATAAAATTGGATGTATCTAGAACTGAAATACGCCTAGATCCATCCATTTATTTTCGGATGGAGGGAATACATTTCAATATGTCATGCCTTTCTATTCTTCAGTACCTATTCCATCTCTGCTGTAGCATGTTTTATAACTGAATCACCATTCTTCTATATAAGGCATGCAAGGGGAAGATGGCTATGTTAGAATCTGAAGGGTTACAAACCAGGTCTTTGCAAAAGATCCAAACGCCAGGAGATAATAAACCAACTCCATTTTTCATAGATACTGCTCTAGCACAGAGAAAACCAACTCCCACTAATAATAAGAAGATTCCAGTGGCCAAAGAACTAGTCCGCTCCAGTCCAGCAAAAGAATGTCAACTCCATTCTAAGAAGCGTGTGCGTATCCTCGCATCATGAAATTTAATAACATTCTGATCATATTTTCTACATGTTTCTTACCCATCTCTCTTTTAGAAAATAATGTTAAACGATAGAAGACTTCCTCCATTGGGATCGTATTCGAGGAAAATATCTTGAGGGAATTCTCTGTGCTCCAATGCTGATGTAAGTACCTGTTGTATATCACTATATTTTTACATCAGCATGTATTTTGTTAATCGGCATGAATCTAACTTCTATCTGATCTAAAATTAGTTGTAGCAAAATGTTAAAGGCCCAATGGTGTTTTTTTGTAAGGAAAACTGCCTGGTAGTTTTGCATACTGAGTTGCATGAATGTACTATCTCATATCACGCACATTACTAGATTGTAGTGCTTCTCTGGTTGCACATTCATTCATTGTGTCAATGTTGCTTTCGTATTACCTTACCTGGCTGATGATAGTTGTGCCATATTGTGTTAATTTGGTGTAGGCTAGTTGCCCAAACGTTCGTTGTGTCAATGTTGCTTTCCTATTATCTGACTTGGCCAATGATAGCAATGCTAGTGTGTTAATTTTGTGCAGGCTGCTGAAGATAAGAAGACAAACTCTGAAAACAACAAGGCAACCCCATTGTTCCTTTCCAGTAAATCTAGGCCAGGTAGTATGGCAATAACTCATGATTAATCTGTTTGGTTCCCGTCCTAATTTCTGTTATGATGCAGTGGTCGAGACACTCTCCACTATCAATAATACAAGCCTGCCAAAATTGCCATCCGAATCTGTTCAATATCCTCTGTCTCGAATGCAACGGAATAAATGTATGTTTGTGAACCAATTAATGGCTGAAGCAATGATGGAAATGGTGGATGAATCAGAGGTGCAGAGTCGTGTGACACAACAACTGATCAATGTTTTCAGAGACAGTGTAGCAAAGCAGTAAGAACTTGCCCACATGCTTATGGGTGTCATCTGTGCCGAGGTTGCAGATTGTGATGTTGTAGATGGTTAGGTTCTGCTCATTTATTTGCACTGGCACCAATCTTTGATTGCCCAGTGGATGTAATTTCCTGTAATATATGCTGGATGTGCAACGTTATTCCCTGTATGCCGTACTTTGCTTGATCGGTTTTGGTCCTGTGCATAATTGCTCGTCGTAATGGGCTCAAATTATCTAATTTGGCCTAAAGACATGTACAAACTTTAGTGGGCCCATTAAGTTAATGGGCCGTTACTAGGCCGGAAGTTAATGGTCGGCCCTCTTACCTCCCGGGTCGTTAACAGGCCGACATTGAAGCGGGCAACAGGTGGGCCCAATTTATTTCACGGGCCATTAATAGGCCGTTACTAAGTTTGGGCTACATATGGCCCAACTGTACTATAGGCCTTTAGCAGCCCGAAAGAGACAGCGGGCTTGTACTGGACCATGAAGAGCATGGGCCGCTAAGAGGCCGAAAGTTAGGTCGTATTGTAAATGGCCCAACTGTGTTGTGGGCCTTTAGCGGGCCGAAAGATAAACCAGGCTGTTATTGGACCATGAAGGGCATGGGCCGTTAAAAGGACAAAACTAAGGTCCGACTACAAATGGCCCAACTCATTTATGGTCCGTTAATAGGCCGAAAGTCACACAGGGCCGGGAATTGGCACAACACTTAAATGGGTCGCTAAAAGGCCAAAACTCAGGTCCGACTACAAATGGCCCAACTGATTTATGCGCCGTCAACAGGCTGAAAGTGACACCGGGCCAGAAATTGGCCCAACACTTAAATGGGTTGCTAAAATGCCGAAACTCAGGTCCAACTACAAATGGCCCATCAGATTTATGGGCCGTCAACAGGCTGAAAGACACACCGGGCCGGAAATTAGCCCAACATTTAAATGGGTCGCTAAAAGGCCGAAAGATGTACATCCTGAAAATTGGCCCATCCATTGAATGGACCGTTAATAGGCCGACATCTCATCGGGCTGATATTGAGCCCAAATATGTAGCGGGCTGTTAACGGGCTTGAACTGACGATGGGTTGCAATGGTGTCAAATATTTAATGGGCCGTTGACGGGCTGAATTGGCACATGTCGTATGGGCCGTGAGCTTAAATGGACCTGACACAAGTAGGCCTTATATGGGCCGGCCTGCTAATTTTTACTGGGCCGGCCTTTTTCACCGGAATGGGCCACTGTTGGGCCGTGCCATGTGTCGACCTATCATAGGCGCCTCCTGTCCAATGAGTGGATGACATATGTCCCAACGGTGAGGCAACACATGTTTCCTTCGGCCAATGATGATTTTACACGTGGAAAATCCCCATTGGTTCGGGCTGTTAACGGGTTATCGGATCCAAAACCAGACCCGATAGCTTAACAGCATTCTGTTACAGTGGATGCCACGTGTCGGCCACCCTTGACGAAAGCACTTCTGTGACGCGCGATTTATCGTCATGGAAGTGGACACTTCCGTTATGATAATTTTGGTAATGTCATGGAACACTTCTACGACAGCACAGGTATGACTATCTTGATTCTGTCATAAAATCGTCATGGATGTACATGCATGAAAAAAAACGTGACCTACTGTGACAAACACGTATCATCACAGAATCATATTTTTTATAGTGATATCAAACCCTAGTTCATCTCTTGTGTTCAATCTTTGTACCGGGACTATAGATTGGTGCTTGTCGGTGACTAGTAGTGTTGATTACATCTTCTAGTTGATTACTGTATGGTTTATTTGGTGGAGGATTATATGTTCAGATTCATTATGCCATTTAATAATACCCCTCTGATTTTGAGCAGGATTATCATTCGTGAGTAGTTACTTTTGTTCTTGAGGTCAAGGGAGAAAGCATGTTGTAAGTAATCATGTGAACTTGATATGTGTTCGATATTTTGATGATATGTATGTTGTGATTCCCTTAGTGGTGTCATGTGAACGTCGAATACATTGTCGACGTCATGGATATGGGGGTATCCAGCCCTACCTGCATGCGGCAACCACGTGGCTTCATCGACGGCCTAGTACGGCCCGGTGTCAACACCAACACCCCAAGACCCTCGCAAGGAGCCAAGCCTCGCGAGGCGGACGACGCTAAGACCCCCGAAGGAAGCAGCCTCCTCAGGAGGGCTCCTGAGGGGCAGAGAGTTCTATGCAAGCTACCTCATGAGGTTCAGCTAACGTGAGCCATGACGACCAAGGCCGGGCGGGCGCTAGGCGGGCACAGAGCACAGGTTTCCTCTTCGATGCAAGGGAGGCAAGCCACAGGCATGGAGTCCTGAGGAATCAGCCAAAGGTTGCCATTTCGGTGCCACGAGACCAAGACCTCCAGGACGGCAGGACGGAGGTCATCAACGAGCCCATCGCAGTGTCACGACTAGAGGCTTTTCGCAGGCGAAGACTACTTTTGTCAGGATAGACTGTACTACTTGTCCCCTTTCAAATCCCGTCGTTGTGGAATCCCTTCCCGCTCATATTTGGGAAGAGGACCAAGGCCACTATAAATAGGACTAGCCACCACTATAGGAAGGGGACCGAAATCAGAACAAGTAGAGCACCACACCAGCTCAAGAACACCTCTCCTTCGGAGGTTTGCTCATCCACAGTACTTTCTCATCCATAGCCCTTCAGGCAATCCACCACACCACACTAGATTAGGGTATTACACCACAACTGTGGCCCAAACAAGTATAAATCTCTGTGTCTTTGTGTCTCTTTGAGCTTGACGCGCTAGGCCTAGGAGGATCACGAGTAGGCAGGCTAGGCAGGTTGAGATCTCCGCATGCACCCCAGAGTTCAAACCTATCAAGGGTTGCCAGATCCCAAATCCAACATTTGGCATGCCAGGTAGGGGTGCGTCAGATCCTCTCTTCCGTCGTTCGATCCGCCACCACTCCGACATCTCCATGGCCGACGCATGCCAGGCTCGTGCTGATCCTCGGGCTGCAGTTGCCGCCCGCGTCGCTCAGACGGCTCCTACGGGTGATGGCTGCGGCCGCCGTGCTCCTTCTCCGGTGGCTAACGCCGCCACGGACCCTGCCGGCCACGAGTAGCAGGCTTCATTGATGCACATGTCGGTGCACCGTGACGGCCGCACCGCTACTCCATCGCTGACCCCAGTAGCCTTGTCATCCCACGCGCGTCACGGCCAAGTGGATGCACAGGCCGCTCTGCTCACGGCGAGGGAGCTTCTTTGCTACCGGCCGATGGGGGATCTCTAAGAGGAGTGGCTCGTACGCATCGCCGAGCTCATCATCGTCGTGCACGGGGGCTCTGATGGGCCGGCTCGCTCGCTGCCTTAGCAACCACCTGCAGCGGGCGACGTGGCGCACGGGGCTCCTCCACCACCTCCGGCCTGGGGCACCATCATCGAGCCAAGGCGCATGGCGCCAGCTCGGGATGACTTGAGCTGCCAGGTGGTGCAACGTCCCCAAGGAGAAGCGTGCATGCTTCCAGCACCCCAGCACTAGGCTCGTGTGCCGCTACAGGAGGTGGCGGTGCACGGGCACCAGGACCATGTTCCACCCCCGCGACGACCTCCGGTGGCCACGACGGGATTCCGCGTATTCACTCGGGAGCTCCGCAACGTCGTCTGGCCAAGCAAATTCAAGCCCGACCTGCCTCTGTGCTACGACGGCACCACAAACCCCACCGAGTTCTTGCAGCTCTACGAGCTGAGCATCGAGGCGGCCAACGGCGATGGAAGATCATGGAAAACTGGTTCCCGGTGGCCAACAAGGATGGCGCGCGTTCTTGGCTCCTGAACCTGACCAAGGGGTCGGTCTCTTCCTGGGAGGAAATGTGCAGCCGCTTCATCTCCAACTTCCAGGGCACTTGTGACTGTCTGCCGCCCGCGGGTGACCTGCGACGCATCAAGCAGCAACCTGGGGAGACCCTGCAGAAGTATATTCAGCGCTTCAACAATGTTTGCCTCAAGATCCCCAAGGTGTCAGACGAGGCCATCATCTCCGCGTTCATCGACGGCGTCCGTGATGTCGAGATGAAGGAGGAGCTCGCCATCCATGAGGATCTTTGCACTGCTCTGGAGATGTTCAACACGGCGAACAAGTGCGCAAGCGCTAAGGAGGGATGCCTCTCCCTCATTGAGCTCCCTGATGCTGATCCAGAAGACAAGAAGACCAAGGCCAAGGACACGAAGCGCAAGGGTCCAACCGTGCTTGCGGCCGAGCCAGAGACCAAGCGCGGCTGCGACCATGCTGAGTCCTCCAAGGGTAAGCGGCCGTTCTGCACCTTCCACAATGTCTACAGCCACAACACCAGTGACTGCTAGGAGCTCAGGGCTCTCCGTGGCGGGCGCCTTGGTCGATGCCCCGAGCGCAACGATCGAGGCTACGGTCACGGAGGTGGCCGAGGCGGAGGACGCTGGGACAGACGCGACCGTCGTCAGGAGTGGCGTGACCAGCCTCGTGAGGACCGCTGGCAGGACCAGCCTCGCGAGGGCAACTAGAGGGAGCAGCCTCATGAGGATCGACCTTAGGGCAATGCAACCTTGCCTCCTCTGCCTCCACCGCCAAGGAGGAATGAAGATCACCACTAGGACGAGGGGGCTAGGGGCTTCCAGGAGCCGCGAGCCATTGCCTGCATCTTGGGCGGCTCACAGGCCCCCGCTTCCCATTGCGTCTTCAAGTAGTTTGCGCGCGAGGTGAACGCAGCGCTCCCTAAGCCTGAAGCGATTCGCCCTCTCAAGTGGTCCAAGTGCGCCATCACCTTCGACTCCTCGGACCGGCTCAAGTGCGCGGCTACCGCAGGCGCACTCCCCATGCTCTTCTCCCCAATCATCAGCAACGTGACCGTCACCAAGACCCTCATCGATGGCAGGTCAGGGTTCAATGTTCTCTCTGTTCAGATGTTCGACAGGCTCCAGGTTCCATACTACCAGCTTCACCCCACCAAGCCATTCTCAGGAGTGATCGACGGATCGACACACCCGATCCGGCAGGTTCGCCTCCCTATCACCTTCGGCGAGCGCAACAACGACTACACCGAGCTCATCAACTTTGATATCGCCCGACATCCACCTGGCCTACAACGCCATCCTAGGGTACCCAACACTGGCCAAGTTCATGGCGTCCATGCACCACGGCTACAATGTCCTCAAGATGCCAGGAAGCGGCGGCGTCATCACAGTCGCCTGTCAGGAGAAGGATGTAGTGTGCTCCCTTGAGCGCGCCTTCCAAGCTGCAATAGTTGAGAACCCTAAAGACGAAGACAGCGCCCTCCCTCCTGAGGTCGCCCCCAAGACAAAGAAGCTGCAGCTGGGATAGGGGTCTCATGAGGGAGCATCTCCGGACGCAGCGCTAAGCCTCGCGTCTCCGGACGCGACACCTTCACCCATCGCATAGGAAGGCGCGCCCGGCACTCCTCTCAGGCTAGGCTCTGGGGCTCTCCTTTGGAGGGCCTCAGATCTAGCCAATGTCGCGAGGATGGCACTCGGGCACCATGTGGAGGCGCTCTTCAGAGCGCGCTTCCCAGGAGATGGCAGCAGGCGTTCAGGAGTTCATCAGCAAGGCAATCAAGGAGATTCAGGAAGGAAGGGTTCTGCAAGGCGATCGTCACTTGCCGCGTGGCGCAGCTCACTACCCTGGCGAGGGTAAGGAGTTCCGCGTCTGCATCGACATCCCCGGACTCAACAAGGCCGCGTCTTGGCGGCTCATGTGGTTGTCTCGTGTCGGCCGATGCGAGGGACCACCTCACAGCTACGTCAGCATGCCTTTTGGCCTGGCGGGCACGGCTGAGGCGTTCCAGCGCTGCATGAGGGACGCTCAGACAGCCTGCGAGGCCAGGCACCGGGCACTCCTGGAGGAGATGGAGGAGCACCTTCTGGATCCTCTCGGCCCCTCCGAGTCTCCCGAGGCTCTGTGTTGGAGCGGCTCATGAGGAACGGCTTCAGTGGCGCGCGTTTTTTGGCTACTTTAACAATTCTTCAGTGACGGTACCAGGTGAAATTTCTCTTGTTCATTCAGTTTGGTGGTGCCCCTCGGGTTGCATCATCCCCAGGACGTATGGGTCTAGCCCTATGACATGTATTGTTTTGCGTTCATCAGGATTATCTAATCGTTTCTGTGAGCTTTTCTATGGTTGTCACCCCATAATCGCCATGTGTGCTGACTAACACCATTCCCGCATCACCTCGCGGCATTTGCATCGGCACAGCGCTTGTGCTCGGGTCAGTCCCTGCGACGCTGATAAACCCGGGGATCGAGCTCTAGTTCGCGGCCCGCCTCGCGTACACCACCTCGTAGGGTCCTCGGTGCCTCTATCTCATGCCCTGGGGGCTCCCGGCTTTCTTGGTCATCCAATCTACAGGTTCACCTAGCGATGGGCCACGGGTCGGCCTGGACAACCACCATGTGGCCTTGCGAGTCGCTTGCGCGTTAAAGGGGGGGCCTCCCGAGCATCGCGGGAGCTCCTACTGGCTTTCCAGCCCTCACCCCCTGGCCTTGACCATGGCATCGCGACCTGGCATACTAGCAGCGGCTGAGATCGCTCAAGGGTCGGGTCCCTAGGACGTAGAGCACCATGGCGAGCAAGACAGGAAGGTGGCCATAGCAGGTCACACCCAACAGCACCACGGGCATAGGAGCGAGCATCGTCTCCCTAGTGGATTCGGGCATAAAAAGATAAGCCTCGGCTCGTTACAACACTAGTTGCTCTCCTCACATGCCACGCCTCGCAGTTCCACTTGGGCAGTTCAGCTCCCCTTTTCGATTTTCTATGCAGCCGCTTGCACGCCAAAGGGGACCTCGTGAGCATCGCGTCTCATGAGCTCTTACCGGACCCTGGGCTGCTCACCTACTAGCCTTGACCACGGCATCGTGACCTGGCATACTAGCGACGGCTGAAGCCTGCCCGACGACTGGGTCCTATCGGTGTAGAGCGCCACGCTGTCTAGGGAAAAGAAAAGGAAGGAACCTAGACGAACTGGAATACGTGTATCCATCACGAAACCAAAACAAACAACATTACTATTAAGTGCATTCCAATCCTTACAAACCCCATGGGGGCTGGTCTTCATCTCGCGTAGGATAAACAACTACAGGGACCTACGGTGTCGCCGACGATGCCGAGCGGTAGCCGCAGCTGCGCTGCAGCCCCGGCGGGAACTTGTCGGCATGTAGCTGTCGTCGCTCGACTCCGGAGAATCACTGGGCTCAGGAGAGTCGCTGGATTCCCAGGGTCGCCGCTGCTGCTGGATGAGGCGCTGAAGGGGATGGCAGCAGGGTTAGCGCCCGCTGCGGCGCCCCCCGAGTCGCCTTCTCCAGGTCAACACTCCAGCCGCTCGCCCTCCTCATTGAAGACCTTGAAGAACAAGGTGGACGCGCCATCGTACACAAAGTGGATCGCCAGGGCTCCCTCTGCGCAGCAAGCCCGGGCGACCTCGCCCCATCCTCGTGTCATGAAGACGTCCCCAGGTGGCACCACCTCTACTTCGGCTCCGGTTGCTGGGCTGCGGCATCCAGCGTGCTGCAGCCATAGCTCGACCGTCCCCCTCGGAGGCATCTCACTGGCAAAGAACCACATGAGTCGGATCCAGGTGTTGCGGGGCATCACCGCCCACACCACAAACTCACGCGGGCTATCCTTGGCATGGGTCCGTGGTGCGGACAGCAGGGCAATGTCGGCCCTGCCACCATCGTCAGGCGGTACCCGATGGTGCACTCCTTCGTCCTGAGCCTAGGCGTATACGGGGAGGAGGAAGCCATGCGGAGGCCTCGACTGCCAAGGCCTGGTCACATCTCGCCTCACGCTGGTGTCATAAGGGAGGCGAAGCCATTTCATCGGTGGAAGAGGATCGGGCCCCTCCCTAGGGTCCTTCCCCTTCTCAGCCGCGGAATACCTTCTGATCGGCGCCATGGAGGCAAGATGGAGGAGAAGAGAAGCAGATGGGAGCAAAACAAAATAAAGATGGGCAGGAGCTCCACCCGCTTGCACATTTATAGCCAGGAGAATGTAAATCGTCGACCTCCCATGATTTCCAGTAATGATGATCCTCTCTGCATGCAACATGCAGTTGTCAAGTTGAGCAGTTGCCAAGGCGGCATGGGGAGGTGGAGACGCCCAGGTCCCATCAACCGCCACGTGTCTTCAAGGCCGCAGGCTGATAGGGCCCACGGCGCTCCACCCTTTCCCTTTTGCGTCGCCTGGAAGCCAAGTTCGAGCGAGCCTTGGGCTCGGGGGCTACTATCGGCGTCCTGGATATGGGGGTATCCATCCCAACCTGCGTTCGGCCCACCACGTGGCTTCATCGATGGCCTCGTACGGCCCGGCGTCAACACCAACACCTCAAGACCCTCACAAGGAGCCAAGCCTCACGAGGCGGATGACGCCAAGATCCCCGAAGGAAGCAGCCTCCTCAGGAGGGCTCCTGAGGGGCGGAGAGTTCTATGCAAGCTACCTCATGAGGCTCAGCTGACATGAGCCATGATGACCAAGGCCGGGCGGGCGCCAGGCGGGCACAGAGCACAGGTTCCCTCTTCGGTGAAAGGGAGGCAAGCCACAGGCGCGTAGTCCTGAGGAATCAGCCAAAGGTTGCCATTTCGGTGCAATGAGACCAAGACCGCCAGGACAGCAGGATGGAGGTCATCAACGAGCCCACCGCAGCGTCACAACCAGAGGCTTTTCACAGGCGAAGACTACTTTTGTCAGGATAGACTGTACTACTTGTCCCCTTTCAAATCCCGCCGTTGTGGAATCCCTTCCCGCTCATATTTGGGAAGAGGACCAAGGCCACTATAAATAGGACTAGCCACCACCATAGGAAGGGGACCGAAATCAGAACAAGTAGAGCACCACACCAACTCAAGAACACCTCTCCTCTGGAGGCTTGTTCATCCACTGTACTTGCTCATCCATAGCCCTTCGAGGCAATCCACCACACCACACTGGATTAGGGTATTACACCACAACGATGGCCCGAACCAGTATAAATCTATATGTCTTTGTGTCTCTTTGAGCTCGACGCGCTAGGCCTAGGAGGATCGCGAGTAGGCGGGCTGGGCAGGTTGAGATATCTGCACGCACCCCCGAGTTTGAACCTCTCAAGGGTTGCCGGATCCCAAAATCCGACATACATGCCACTTCACCATATTTGGGCCTAAGGGAATGCATTGTGGAGTAGTTATTAGATGATGGGTTGCGAGAGTGACAGAAGCTTAAACCCTAGTTTATGCGCTATTCCGTAAGGGACCGATTGGATCCAAAAGTTTAATGCTATGGTTAGAATTTATTCTTAATACTTTTCTCATAGTTGCGGATGCTTGCGAGGGGGTTAATCATAAGTAGGAGGTTTGTTCAAGTAAGAACAGCACCTAAGCACCGGTCCACCCATATACCAAATTATCAAAGTAGCGAACACGAATTAAGCCAACATGATGAAAGTGACTAGATGAAATTCTCGTGTACCCTCAAGAAAAACATTACCTATCATAATAGACCGTTTTGGCCTGTCCTTTGCCTCAAAAGGATTGGGCTACCTTTCTGCACTTTTTTTACTACTACCGTTACTTGCTCGTTAAAAATTATCTTGCTATCAAACTACCCTGTTACTTACAATTTCAGCACTTGCAGACATTACCTTGCTGAAAACCACTTGTCATTTCCTTCTGCTCCTTGTTGGGTTCGACACTCTTACTTATATAAAAGGCTACAATTGACCCCATATACTTGTGGGTCATTAAGGCCATTTTCTAGCACTGTTCCCGGGGAGTGAAGCGCTTTTGGTAAGTGGAAATTGGTAAGGAAACATTATTACTATGTGTTGAAATTTATTGTCACTTGTTACTATGGAAAACAATCGTTTGAGGTGTTTGTTCGGGGTATCTTCACCTCGATTGGAACCAGAATTAGTTTCCCCTCAACCTATTGGACCTACTGAAAATATTGAATATGAAATTCCTTTGGGTATGGTAGAACAACTGCTAGCTAATCCTTATGCAGGAGATGGAACCGAACATCCTGATATGCACTTGATATATGTGGATGAAATTTGTGTATCATTAAGCTTACAAGTTTGCCTGGAGATGAAGCTAAGAAGAAGGTTTTCTATTTATCTTTTAATGAAAAGCATTGACATGGTATAGGTTATGCGATGATATTGGATCTCGGAACTGGAATTGGTTGAAATTGGAATTTCATCAAAAAATTATCCTATGCATCTAGTTCATCGTGATCGGAATTATATATATAATATTTAGCCTTGTGAAGGAGAAAGTATCACTCTATCTTGTGGGAGGCTTAAGACAACGTTATATTCATGCCCCAATCATGAGCTCTCACGAGAAATTATTATTCAGAATTTTTATGCTCGGCTTTCTCGTAATGATCAAGCAATGCTCGATACTTCTTGTACTGGTTCTTTTATGAAGAAGACTATTGAATTCTGGTGGGATCTTTTAGAAAGAATTAAATGCAACTCTGAAGGATGGGAACTCGACGAAGGTAAACAGTCAGGTATTGAACCTAAATTTGATTGTGTTAAATCTTTTATGAATATCGATGCTTTTCAAAAGTTTAGCACTAAATATGGACTTGACTCTAAGATAGTAGCTTACTTTTGTGAATCTTTTGCTACTCATGTTGATCTCCCTAATGAGAAGTGGTTCAAATATCATCCACCTATTAAAAGAACCGGTAAAGGGTAAAGAAGAAACTATCATTTATAATGTTGATCTAGTTGTTCCCACTCCTTATATTGAAAAACCATCTTTCCCTGTTAGGATGAAGGAACATGCTAAAGTTTTAACCGTGGTCAACAAAAGTTATATTAGAACACCTAAACCAGTTGAACAAATCAAAGTTGAACCTAGTGTTGTTATGGTTAAAGATCTCTTGGTCGATAATATTGATGGGCATGTTATTTCCTTCTGTGATGAAGCTGCTAGAATTGCCAAACCCGGTGAAAAAGATAAACATAGACCAGTTGTTCGCATGCATGTTGTCTCAGTTAAGATAGGAGATCACTGTTATCATGGTTAATGAGATATAGGTGCTAGCGTAAGTGCTATTCCTTGTTCCTTATATGAAGAAATTATGAATGATATAGCACCCGCTGAAATAAAAGACATAGATATTGCTATTAATCTTGCCAATAGAGATACTATATCACGAATTGGGATTGTTAGAGATGTTGAAGTCTTGTGTGAAAAAATAAAATACCCTACTAATTTTCTTGTTCTTGGTTCCCCACAAGATTACTTTTGTCCCATTATCTTTGGTAGACCTTTCTTGAACACCGTCAATGCTAGAATAGATTGTGAGAAATGAACTGTCGGTGTTAGCTTTGGTGATGAATCTCATGAATTTAATTATTCCAAGTTTAGTAGAAAACCTCATAAGAAAGATTTTCCTAGTAAAGATGAAATCATTGGTCTTGCTTCTATTTTTGTACCTCCTACTGATCCTTTAGAACAATATTTTCTAGACCATGAAAATGATTTGCATATGCGTGATAGAAATGAAATTGATAGAATCTTGTTCGAATAACAACCTCTGCTTAGACACAATCTGCCTATTGAAACTCCAGGAGGTCCTCCTCCACCCAAGGGTGATCCTGTGTTTGAATTAAAACAATTGCTAGACACTATGAAATATTCTTATCTTGATGAGAAAAAGATATAGACTGTTATTATTAGTGCTAACCTTTCATAACATGAAAAGAAATATTATTGAAAGTTCTAAGGAAGCACCGAACTGCTATTGGATATACTCTTGATGATCTTAAGGGCATTAGTCCGACTCTATGTCAGCACAAGATTAATATGGAAGCTGATGCTAAACCCATTGTTGATCACCAACGTCGGTTAAATCCAAAAATGAAAGAAGTGGTAAGAACAGAAATATTTAAAATTCTGGAAGCAGGTATAATATATCCTATAGCTGATAGTACATGGGTAAGTCTTGTTCATTGTGTCCCTAAGAAGGGAGGTATAACTATTGTTCCTAATGATAAGAATGAACTTATTCCACAAAGATTTGTCACAGGCTATAGAATGGTAACTGATTTTAGAAAATTTAACAAAGCAACTAGAAAAGATCATTACCCTCTGCCTTTTATTGATCAAATGCTAGAAAGGCTATCTAAGCACACACTTTTTTGCTTCCTTGATGGATATTCTGGTTTTTCGCAAATACCTGTTTCAGAACCTGATCAAGAGAAGACCACTTTTACTTGTCCTTCTGGAACCTATGCTTATAGATGTATGCCTTTTGGTCTAGTAATGCACCTGCTACTTTTCAAATATGTATGACTGCTATATTCTCTGCTTTTTGTGAAAAGATTGTTGAGGTTTCCATGGATGACTTTTTGGTTTATGGGAAGTCTTTTGATGATTGTTTGAGCAATCTTGATCGAGTTTTGCAGAGATGTGAACAAACAAATCTTGTCTTGAATTGGAAGAAGTGCAACTTCATGGTTAAGGAAGGTATTGTTTTGGGCCATAAAATTTCTGAAAGAGGCATTAAGGTGGACAAAGACAAGGTTAATGCAATTGATAAAATGCCATGTCCTAAAGATATCAAAGGTATTCTTAGTTTCCTTGGTCATGCTGGTTTCTATAGGAGATTTATCAAAGACTTTTCTAAAATTTCTAGGCCTCTTACAAATCTTTTGCAATAGGATATTCCTTTTGTTTCTGATGATGATTGTTTGGAAGCCTTCGAAACACTCAAGAAAGCCTTAATTTCTGCACCTGTTGTTCAACCACCTGATTGGAACTTACCTTTTGAGATTATGTGTGATGCTAGTGATTATGCTGTCGGTGCTATTCTAGAACAAAGAGTTGATAAGAAATTAAATGTTATCCATTATGCTAGTAAAACTCTAGACAGTGCTCAACGAAATTATGCTACTACTGAAAAAGAGTTCTCAGCAGTGGTGTTTGCTTGTGATAAATTTAGATCCTACATTGTTGATTCTAAAGTAACTGTTCACATCGATCATCCTGCTATAAAATATCTTATGGAAAAGAAAGATGCTAAACCTAGACTCATTAGGTGGGTTCTTCTGCTACAAGAATTTGATTTGCACATCACTGATAGGAAAGGAGTAGAGAACCCCGTAGCTGATAACTTGTCTAGGCTTGAAAAGGTTCTTGATGACCCACAACCTATTAACGATAGCTTTCCTGATGAACAATTAGCTGCAATAAATGTTTCAAATAATACACCTTGGTATGCTGATTATGCTAATTATATTGTTGCTAAATACATACCACCTAGCTTTACATACCAACAAAAGAAAAAAAAACTCTTCTATGATTTAAGACATTACTTTTGGGATGACCCACAACTTTATAAAGAAGGAGTAGATGGTATTATTAGACATTGTGTACCTGAGCATGAACAGGAAGAAATCCTACGGAAATGTCACTCCAAAGCTTATGGAGGACATCATGCGGGAGACATAACCGCTCATAAGGTATTGCAATCTGGGTTTTATTGGCCTACTCTCTTCAAGGATACCCGTAAGTTCGTCTTATCTTGTGATGAATGCCAAAGAATAGGTAATATCGATAAGTGTCAAGAAATTCCTATGAATTATTCACTAGTTATTGAACCATTTGATGTTTGGGGATTTGATTTCATGGGACATTTTCCTTCCTCTAATGGGTATACTCATATTTTGGTTGTTGTTGATTATGTTACTAAGTGAGTAGAAGCTATTCCAACAAGTAGTGTTGATCGCAAAACCTCTATTAAAATGCTTAAGGAAGTTATTTTCCCAAGGTTTGGAGTCCCTAGATATTTAATGACTGATGGTGGTTCACACTTTATTCAAGGTGATTTCCATAAAAATGCTTGCCAAGTATGAAGTTAACCATAGAATTACATCATCTTATCATCCTCGTCTAGTGGTCAAATTGAACTTAGCAATAGAGAAATAAAACTAATCCTACAAAAGACTGTCAATAGGTCCCGGAAGAATTGGTCTAAGAAACTAGATGATGCACTTTGGGCTTATAGAACAGCATATAAAAATCCTATGGGTATGTCTCCTTATAAAATGGTTTATGGAAAAGCTTGTAATTTTCCTCTTGAGTTAGAACATAAAGCATATTGGGCAATTAAAGAACTCAACTATGATTTAAAACTTGCCGGTGAAAAGAGGTTATTTGATATTAGCTCATTAGATGAATGGAGAACCCAAGTTTATGAAAATGCGAAGTTATTCAAAGAAAAAGTTAAAAGATGGCATGATTAAAGAATCCAAAAGCGTGAGTTCAAGGTTGGAGAATATGTTCTTTTGTACAACTCCCGTTTTAGATTCTTTGCAGGAGAACTCCTCTCCAAATGGGAAGGACCCTATGTTATCGAGGAAGTTTATCGATCTGGAGCTATCAAAATAAATAATGCCAAAGGTACTAATCCGAAGGTTGTTAATGGGCAACGAATAAAACATTATATCTCAGGTATGCCCATTAATGTTGAGAGCAATATTATCCTAACTGTGACACTGGAAGAACACATAAAAGAAACCTTTCGGAACACTCCAGAATCGTGAAAAAGGGAGGTACGTGATACGGTAAGTAAACAGACTCAGAAAAATCCACAAAGTTATTATTTTGTCAGCTTTGGAATATTTAAAAAATTTGGAAACTAAGAAACTACCAGGAAGGTGACCCTGGAGGGCACAAGACACCAGTGTGCGCCTGGCTTGCCAGGCGCGCCCAGGTGGGTTGTGCCCACCTTGGGTACCTTCCAGACTCTGTTTTTCTTCCGTTTTTCTTGTTCCCCAAGATAAAAAATCTTTATATACCCCCCGAACCTGTTGACCTCTGTATCGCGGAGAAATCTCTTGTCTTCTTTTCTCGTTGTTTTCCCAACACAGCTGAATTATGTCGTCCCAAGACTCAGAGGGTGAGAGCTACGATGCAGATTATATCTCAAACCCCAAGGTCTATGGGGATGCGGAGCACTATGGCTGAACTTCGGAGGAAGAAGAATATTATGATCCTAAGCGGAAGGAGGAGACAAGCTCAGACGAAGATGAAGCCCCATTGCCCCAGCCTGGGGACGTGCATGTTGAATTTAAGAAGTCGAGTCTTCCCAGCAAAGCTAAGAAGCCTAAGATCCAGTTTATCCCCTTTCATCTTTCGTAGGAAAACAAGCAAGATTTATGCAAAAAGGTATTGGAACTTGAGTGGGAGATCAGTGAATTGAAAGATGAGAATTCCGTCCTCAAGCGTAAGCTAAGGAGGAAAGACAAAACCTCCACTTGATCACCACCACCTCCTTCTTCATCACCAAATGAGAATTGAGTATCAGGTATGGGCACTCCCCTTGGCTTTCGCCAAGCTTGGGGGAGGTGGCCCGTTATCGTATCACCTTCACTATCTTTTGCCTTTACTTTTCCTGGTTCGATCCATAGTTATCTTTTGCTTTAGATGAATAAAAGTTTAGTTTGATCCTTTCTTTTCGAGAGTTTGCTTAGTGATATATCTTTGTAATCGTGTGCGAGATATATAATAAAGTTTAGTTTTAGTTTTTCTTTCTTTTACTTTCTTGTTTCAATAAAAAGAAAGGAAATAAATGAAAAATATCATATGCTAATATTATGGTAAGTGATGACATTACACAAGGAAAAGTATAAGTAGAAAATTTTATTGTAGATTGACAAACATAGTATTGGTCAATGATGCAACTCATGAAAGAACTAATAAGGGAAGAGAAGATTCACATGCAAATACACTATCTTGGAAATCTTTTATGATTGCGAGGACCCATCAAAATATCATATGCCAAAATTGTTGACATTGGACAAGGAAGACAATGTAATGATTTATGTTTGTTCATATTTACATAGAAGTTATAATGCCATAGATCCTTCAACATGTGGTGCTTGCCCCTATCTTTGCTAGCCAAAAATTCCGCACTAAGTAGAGATACTACTTGTGCATCCAAAACCCTTAAACCAAAATCTTGTTTTGAGAGTCCACCATACCTACCTATGGATTGAGTAACATCCTTCAAGCAAGTTGGCATCGGTGCTAAAAGTGTGAGATCATTTAGTGTAAGAGAAAATTGAGCGTTGTACGAACTTGTGATGGCGAAGAATAAAAGTGACAAACTGCATAATAATGGTTGCCATCATAAGGGGCAATATAACATGACGTCACTAAGGGGTTGAGCATACAAACACAAAGCGCATGGCAACCTCTGCTTGCCTCTACGAAGGGCCTATCCTTTACTTTTATGTATTTACTTTCATGCAAGAGTTAAAGTTTTCTCTCTATTCCTTTTTATTTCCTCCTTTGGCAAGCATCACATGGTGAGGAAAGATCTAGGCACATATATCCAGCTGAATATGGGTAGCATGAGTTATTATTGTTGACATCACCCTTGAGGTGAATACGTTGGGAGGCGAAACTATAAGCCCCTATCTTTCTATGTGTCTGGTTGAAACGTTTTGATCATGTGTACGCGTTGAGTGTTAGCAATCATAGAAGAGTAAATGATGGTTGAGTATGTGAACTTGCCAAAAGGCTCTGATGCGTGACCCTTCCTGAAAAGATGATGAATTGTAGTTGCAAAGTTGACTGAGAACATAGTTTGTTGGTTTCCAATAGAGTTTATACTTTATACTTCGATGTTGTGATGAATTATTACTTGTTCATGAGAAGTCTATGATAAAAGTTCTATGATAAAAGCTCTATGATAAAGGTTTTATGTTAAAGTTTGTTGCTGTCATAATGATTTACATGATGCTGCTATGTGTGTATTTTTGTTTTTATCGACACCTCTCTATCTAAGCATGTGGACATGTTTTTCAATTTCGGTTTTCGCTTGAGGACAAGCGAGATTTAAGCTTGGGGGAGTTGATATGTCCATTTTGCATCATGTTTATCTACTATTACTTATGTTATTTTATTGCATAATAATGCTTTTTGGAGTAATTAATTATAATGCCTTTTCTCTCATAATATGCAAGGTATACACAAAGGGGGAGAATTCTGGCAACTGGAAATCTGGGCCTAAAAAAGCTACGTCAGGCTACCTATTCTGCACAACTCCAAATGAGCTGAAACTGCACAACTCCGGTGGCCCCCTTCTGGTATAGAAGTCATTTTGACCTAGAAAAAATAAGGACAGGACTTTCAGGATAAAACGCCGCCGTGTTGAGGCGGAACTTGGGCAGGAGCACTTTTTTCCTCTGGTGGAGCGATTTCAATGGGGGAACTTCCCTCCCAGAGGGGGAAATCATCTTCATCATTGCTACCTCTTGAGCATGCGTTGGTTTTTCCCTTGAAGAGGAAAGGGTGATGCAGCAAAGTAGCGTAAGTATTTCCCTCAGTTTTGAGAACTAAGGTATCAATCCAGTAGGAGGCTCCTCACAAGTCCCACGCGCCTACACAAACAAACAAGAACCTCACAACCAACGCGATAAAGGGGTTGTCAATCCCTTCACGAAAACTTGCGAAAGTGAGATCTGATAGAGATAATATGATAAGATAAATATTTTTGGTATTTTTATGATATAGATTGGAAAATAAAAGATGCAAATAAAAGTAGATGGAAAACTTATATGATAAAAGATAGACCCGGGGGCCATAGGTTTCACTAGTGGCTTCTCTCAAGATAGCATAAGTATTACGGTGGGTGAACAAATTACTATTGAGCAATTGATAGAAAGGTGCATAGTTATGAGAATATCTAGGCATGATCATGTATATAGGCATCACGTCCGCAACAAGTAGGCCGACTCCTGCCTGCATCTACTACTATTACTCCACACATCACCGACTCATGCCTGCATCTAGAGTATAAAGTTCATAAGAACAGAGTAACGCATTAAGCAAGATGACATGATGTAGAGGGATAAACTCATGCAATATGATATAAACCCCATCTTTTTATCCTTGATGGCAACAGTACAATACGTGCCTTGCTGCCCCTGCTATCACTGGGAAAGGACATCGCAAGATTGAACCCAAAGCTAAGCACTTCTCCCATGGCAAGAAAGATCAATCTAGTAGGCCAAACCAAACTGATAATTTGAAGAGACTTGCAAAGATAACCAATCATACATAAAAGAATTCAGAGATGATTCAAATATTTCTCATAGATAAACTTGATCATAAACCCACAATTCATCGAATCTCGATAAACACACCGCAAAAGAGTTACATCGAATAGATCTCCAAGAAGAGGAAGGAGAACTTTGTATTGATAATCAAAGAGAGAGAAGAAGCCATCTAGATAATAACTATGGACCTGAAGGTCTGTGGTAAACTACTCACAACTCATCGGAGAGGCCTTGGTGGTGATGGAGAGGCCCTCCATGGCCAATTCCCCCTCCGACGGAGCGCCGGCGAAGGATCCGGCGGTGGAATTTGTTGGGTAATGCAATAATTTCAAAAATTTGCCTACGCACACGCCAGATCATGGTGATGCATCGCAACAAGAGGGGAGAGTGTTGTCCACGTACCCTCATAGACCGAAAGCGGAAGCGTTAGCACAACGCGGTTGATGTAGTCGTGCGTCTTCACGACCCGACCGATCAAGCACCGAAAGCACGGCACCTCCAAGTTCTCTCACACGTTCAGATCGATGACGTCCCTCGAACTCCGATCCAGCAGAGTGTCGAGGGAGAGTTCCGTCAGCACGATGGCATGGTGACGATCATGATGTTCTACCGACGCAGGGCTTCGCCTAAGCACCGCTACAATATTATCGAGGTGGAGTATGGTGGAGGGGGGCACCGCACACGGATAAGAGATCCAAGGGATCAATTGTTGTGTCTATGGGGTGCCCCCCTCCTCCGTATATAAAGGAGGAGAGGAGGGGCCGGCCAGGAGGAGGAGGCGCGCCCAAGGGGGGAGTCCTACTCCCACCGGGACTAGGACTCCTCCTTTTCCTACTTGGAGAGGGAGAGGGAAGGAAGAGGAAGGAGGGAGGAAGGAAAGGGGGGCCGGGCCCCCTCCCAATTCGGATTGGGCTTGGGGGGGCGCCCCCTCCTTTCCACTAAAGCCCATTATGGCCCATACACCTCCCGGGGGGTTCCGATAACCTCCCAGTGCTCCGGTATTATCCCGATCTCACCCGGAACCATTCCGGTGTCCAAATATAGTCGTCCAATATATTGATCTTTACGTCTCGACCATTTTGAGACTCCTAGTCATGTCCGTGATCACATCCGGGATTACCTTCGGTACATCAAATTACATAGACTCATAATATAACCGTCATCTAACTTTAAGCGTGCGGACCCTACGGGTTCGAGAACTATGTAGACATGACCGAGACACGTCTCCGGTCAATAACCAATAGTGTAACCTAGATGCTCATATTGGCTCCCACATATTCTATGAAGATCTTTATCGGTCAAACCACATAACAACATATGTTGTTCCCTTTGTCATCGGTATGTTACTTGCCCGAGATTCGATCGTCGGTATCTCAATACCTAGTTCAATCTCGTTACCGGCAAGTCTCTTTACTCCTTCCGTAATACATCATCCCACAACTAACTAATTAGTTGCAATGCTTGCAAGGCTTATAGTGATGTGCATTACCGAGTGGGCCCAGAGATACCTCTCCGACAATCGGAGTGACAAATCCTAATGTCGAAATACGCCAACCCAACAAGTACCTTTGGAGGCACCTGTAGAGCACCTTTATAATCATCCAGTTACGTTGTGATGTTTGGTAGCACACTAAGTGTTCCTCCAGTAAACGGGAGTTGCATAATTTCATAGTCACAGGAACATGTATAAGTCATGAAGAAAGTAGTAGCAACATACTAAACGATCAAGTGCTAAGCTAACGGAATGGGTCTGGTCAATCATATAATTCTCCTAATGATGTGATCCCGTTAATCAAATGACAACTCTTTGTCCATGGCAAGGAAACATAACCATCTTTGATAAACGAGCTAGTCAAGTAGAGGCATACTAGTGACACTTAGTTTGTCTATGTATTCACACATGTATCATGTTTCCGGTTAATACAATTCTAGCATGAATAATAAACATTCATCATGATATAAGGAAATAAATAATAACTTTATTATTGCCTTTAGGGCATATTTCCATCAGTCTCCCACTTGCACTAGAGTCAATAATCTAGATTACATAGTAATGATTCTAACACCCATGGAGCCTTGGTGTTGATCATGTTTTGCTCGTGGAAGAGGCTTAGTCAATGGGTTTGCAACATTCAGATCTGTATGTATCTTGCAAATCTCTATGTCTCCCACCCGGACTTGGTACCGGATGGAATTGAAGCATCTCTTGATGTGCTTGGTTCTCTTGTGATATCTGGATTCCTTTGCCAAGGAAATTGCTCCAGTGTTGTCACAAAAGATTTTCATTGGACCCGATGCACTAGGTATGACACCTAGATCGGATATGAACTCCTTCATCCAGACTCCTTCATTTGTTGCTTCCGAAGCAGCTATGTACTCCGCTTCACATGTAGATCCCGCCATGACACTTTGTTTAGAACTGCACCAACTGACAGCTCCACCGTTCAATATAAACACGTATCCGGTTTGTGATTTAGAATCGTCCTGATCAGTGTCAAAGCTTGCATCGACGTAACCATTTACGACTAGCTCTTTGTCACCTCCATAAACCAGAAACATATCCTTAGTCCTTTTCAGGTATTTCAGGATGTTCTTGACCGTTGTCCAGTGATCCACTCCTGGATTACTTTGGAACCTCCCTGCTGTAAGGGCATATTTATCCCTAAGTGTTTTGGTGATTGATGACAGTGCGATGGGAGGATGGCTCGCTCTCCCTTCCCCTTCCCCTCCCCCTCCGCCTCGGGCGAAGCACCATCGGCGCCATTAAAGCGCACCAACCCTCAGCATGCCACCCACCCTCACATCCAGTCAAGCTCTCCCCACCTCAGGTCCCCATCTCAGATCTCTCATGGCTGGGGCACGTCGCCGCAGCGTGCGGGCTCGCTGGCTTGCGCCGGTGGTAAGGGTAGCGGAACTGTGGGCGCTTCCACCGCCTTCGGCGGTGCCGCTGCCCGAGATCGACCCGCACTCGCTGGAGGCTTGCCGCGAGATGCACCGGGTGGTGATGGAGCGCTTCCCCGACCAGGACGATTGGGGGGGAGATCCACCTCCACATACTCCGCCATGCGAACTTCGTCGAGCGTGCACGCTTCATTGGAGATGACGGCTGCGAGGATTTGGAGCTCCTCTTCTGGGCGATCCAGGAGGCGGAGTCGTCGGATCCGCGTCAAGCTGGGCGGTGGGAGAACTTCAGGATGGCGAATCCATCCAGGATCAACATCAAGCCGCCGTCGTGGGAGGGCATCGCCAACATCCCGCCGGAATTTCTTCCGCCGGACACCATTTGGCCGCCGCGCGGCCACTAGTTCGTCTACCTCAACTGATTCAAGCTCAGCGACGACCCATCAAGCCCCCACCATGGCCAGGTGAGATAGGTATGCACCGGATTCATGCTGAATCATCTTTGAAAACTCGATCGAGGGATTTCCGTTTACGCCAGTGGGGAGATGTGTTCCCGTGTAGCTCTATTGATAAAGTGTTGGGTAAGGATTCCGTAGCCAGGTTGGGGGTTCTCCCTCATCGATCTGTAAATCGTAAGGAACAAGGCGCTGTTTTTGCAGCTGGGGGGGCCTCACCGGAGTTGAGCTCCGGCGAGGTGCTCCATCACGGAAGTAGTATTGTTTCCGTGCCTGGGGCGGCAACTCTCTGTCATTCCTCCCTTTCAAATCTAGCGTTGTCGGGGCCCACATTCAAAGTGCGCCTCCCTTAGAATCGTCCTGATCAGTGTCAAAGCTTGCATCGACGTAACCATTTACGACTAGCTCTTTGTCACCTCCATAAACCAGAAACATATCCTTAGTCCTTTTCAGGTATTTCAAGATGTTCTTGACCGTTGTCCAGTGATCCACTCCTGGATTATTTTGGAACCTCCCTGCTGTAAGGGCATATTTATCCCTAAGTGTTTTGGTGATTGATGACAGTGCGATGGGAGGATGGCTCGCTCTCCCTTCCCCTTCCCCTCCCCCTCCGCCTCGGGCGAAGCACCATCGGCGCCATTAAAGCGCACCAACCCTCAGCATGCCACCCACCCTCACATCCAGTCAAGCTCTCCCCACCTCAGGTCCCCATCTCAGATCTCTCATGGCTGGGGCACGTCGCCGCAGCGTGCGGGCTCGCTGGCTTGCGCCGGTGGTAAGGGTAGCGGAACCATGGGCGCTTCCACCGCCTTCGGCGGTGCCGCTGCCCGAGATCGACCCGCACTCGCTGGAGGCTCGCCGCGAGATGCACCGGGTGGTGATGGAGCGCTTCCCCGACCAGGACGAGTGGGGGGGAGATCCACCTCCACATACTCCGCCATGCGAACTTCGTCGAGCGTGCACGCTTCATCGGAGACGACGGCTGCGAGGATTTGGAGCTCCTCTTCTGGGTGATCCAGGAGGCGGAGTCGTCGGATCCGCGTCAAGCTGGGCGATGGGAGAACTTCAGGATGGCGAATCCATCCAGGATCAACATCAAGCCGCCGTCGTGGGAGGGCATCGCCAACATCCAGCCGGAATTTCTTCCGCCGGACACCATTTGGCCGCCGCGCGGCCACTAGTTCGTCTACCTCAACTGATTCAAGCTCAGCGACGACCCATCAAGCCCCCACCATGGCCAGGTGAGATAGGTATGCACCGGATTCATGCTGATTCATCTTTGAAAACTCGATCGAGGGATTTCCGTTTACGCCAGTGGGGGGATGTGTTCCCGTGTAGCTCTATTGATAAAGTGTTGGGTAAGGATTCCGTAGCCAGGTTGGGGGTTCTCCCTCATCGATCTGTAAATCGTAAGGAACAAGGCGCTGTTTTTGCAGCTGGGGGGGCCTCACCGGAGTTGAGCTCCGGCGAGGTGCTCCATCATGGAAGTAGTATTGTTTCCGTGCCTGGGGCGGCAACTCTCTGTCATTCCTCCCTTTCAAATCTAGCGTTGTCGGGGCCCACATTCAAAGTGCGCCTCCCTGGGAAGGAGACGGGGAATAAGGGTGGATTACGTAATCCTGAAAACCTAGAAGACGTGGA
>LT934120.1:638389019-638480788 GCA_900231445.1 Triticum turgidum subsp. durum
GACCCGAAACCAATTCCGGGTTCATCTGTTGGATCCGGAAAGACCTAGTCGACAACAACTCGTTTACAACCGCCGACTGCTTCCCTGCTTCCATTCGTCCATTTGATCCTCCACCAAAGAAAGTCAAGGTTGTGAGAGAGGGAATTGGACGCGGTTCTTTGTCGTTTGCGGAGGTGGTGAAGCGTGGTGTTAAGATGGCTGATCGTCAGGCTGGGAGCAGCGGCAACCCTGGTGCTGGTCAGTCCAAGATGCCGGTGCAGAAGGCTACCTCTTTTGTGGGTCGCAAGCAGCCATCTGCTCTGCCAGCAAAGGAGCAGGCCCCTGCACCAAAACTAGCTATATCCACTACTTCAACTGCGGGCTCGGCTCAGGTACAGTCATCCCAATCCGTTGAGGTAGAGGTTGAGCAAGCCCTGGATCCAAGGTATAAGGATATGATATGCTTCAATTGCGGGGGTCCGGGCCATTATGTGGGGAATTGTGTGAAGCCAAAAGCCTGTTTTATTTGCCAGCAAAACCACAACGTTAACAACTGTGCAGCTTGGTCAAAAGTTCAGCCCACTGCTGCATTCTTTGGCAGTGGGGCGCGAGGGCTTGGTTTCTACCATGTAGATGTGCCCGTTGCTAATGAGTCGAAGTGGCTGAACATCCAGAACTATGATGTGGTGAATATCCTGAGAGGAGAAGTGGATTGCCCCAAATTGATGGAATTACTGGCTGCAACTTTCTGCAAAACCAGACAGTGGCCTTGGCAGGTCAGAGGATTGTCTAGTAAGACCTTTTTGGTCAGGTTTCCCCCTTGGAAGAAAGTTGAAGATCTCATTGAGCTGCCTGGGTTCTCCCTACCTCAAGATGTTAATGTCACTCTGACTGAGTGGAAAGGAGGATGTGAGCCTTTTGGTGAATTGATTGAAGCTTGGGTGCTAGTTGAGGGCATACCTCCTAAATGGTGTACATGGAAAGTTTTTGCTCAGATTGCTTCTCTATTTGGGGCCCTGACTGATGTTGATTGGAATGGCATGTTTAGGACCTTTTTTGAAAATGTCAGGATTAAGATTGCTTGCAGAGATCTGTCAGGACCCCGATCCTAAGTCACACCGATCTAGCATGTAACACATCATATCACTTTGCGGCCGCACGCACGGTATTCCCATGGGTGCCACCTTACCTGGCCCGGGAGCGTTTGCGCCTTTTGGCTCACGTATATGATAGTGCCGCTAGCATCCATATGACAAAGAACCCGGGCTGACATGGCTAGTCATGAACCCAAAGTGGCACTAACTTACAGGGACAGGCATACATGACCCAACAACGAACGTGTCGGTCATCAGCCAGTGAATCCAGGCCGTAGCACTGGGCTAGCAGGACTCCGGTGAACCGGGCTGTAGCGGGCTAACAGGACTCCGGAATTCATCGCGTGACATTTCCCCGAGGGGACAAACACTGGAACGAAGAAGGACACATGTCGGCCAGCCTAAGTGTTCCGGAGCAGTAGCAAGCTACCATGACTCAGTGGAAACACTAGGAGACATTTCCCGGTAAGAGAGGCTACTAAGGATAAACAACTAGATAGTCAGATCCCACACATACCAAGCATTGCAATAACATACACACAATATGCTCGATATGTGCAAATACAACATGGCATCACAACATGACTCTACAACTCAAGTATTTATTCAGTAGGCTCCGAGGAGCGAGATATTACAATCATGGGTCTCATGACCCAACAATCAGAGCATACAAGTCAAAGCACAAGCGGAATCTTAACATGTCTGAGTACAGACATCTACAAATGAAAAAGGCTGGGAAGCCTGACTAACTACCAGATCCTGCCGAGGGCACAAGATCGTAGCTGAGGTAACAAGCTAAACGTCGAAGTCCATGTGGAACTACTAGCGAGACTGAAGTCTCTCTGCAAAAACATAAATTAAGCAACGTGAGTACAAATGTACCCAGGAAGACTTACATCAGAACTAACTACATATGCATCATTATCAACAAGGGGGATGGTGGAGTTTGACTGCAGCAAGCCAGCTTTGACTCGGTGGCTATCCTGAACTACGACTGCAAGTAACTCTTTTGAGGTGGCGCACACGAGTCCACATATTCACCATATCAATACACCACTATGGATCCGCTCACGTCCCCCTACGAGAATGCCATCCATAGCACTCACGCTTATCTTGCGTATTTTAGAGTATCCACTTTCACTTGTCTATGAACTGTACAGGCAACCCAAAAGTCCTTTACCGCGGACACGGCTATTCGAATAGATCATATTAACCCTGTAGGGGTGTACTTCTTCACACACGCTCTCACCACTTACCGCCGTTTACATGACATGTACTCGGCAACCTTCAAGCGGATGCCCAGCGAGGGTGTCGTCCACGACCTGACTAACCACACAAGTCTCTCGTCCAGGTTTATCGCCTATTCGGGTTCCATCCGCAAGGAGATCCGGCCGGGGTGTCGCTCACGGCCCCAAACGATGTGTGCAGGGCTCCCAAGCCCACCATCCGGGTGCCACTTGGTACACCGGGCCACTGTGCCTAATCTGTCCCAAGCCCACCTGTACCGGGTGCCACTTGGTAGACTACTAACACTACCTACAAACACCAGAAACTAGTTGCAACTCCTGGACAAAGATCATGTTGATTAATAAGTCGAGAGGGGTCGAGTTACCGGAACCCAATGTGTGGTAGTAACTGTTCATGGATCACAAACACAGAACTCAGTTCTTGAGGATGGCTGCAATGAGACAACCCACCATGTACTTCTACATGGCTCTCACCGCTACCTTTACCAAATCGTGTTCACACACTTAGTTCACACACAGTAGGACATGTTTACACACCTCCAATTCATTCCCGATGAATCAGACCTGACTCAACTCTAAGCAATAGCAGGCATGACAAACAAGCATGAATGAGTAGGCACATCAGGGCTCAAACAACTCCTACTCATGCTAGTGGGTTTCATCTATTTACTGTGGCAATGACAGGTCATGCAGAGGATAAAGGGGTTCAGCTACCGCAGCAAGTAACAAATGAATCGTTGTTGTCCTAATGCCATAAAAGAGAGCAGGAGCGAGAGAGTGGGATTGTACCGGAATGAACAAGGGGGTTTTGCTTGCCTGGCACTTCTGAAGATAGTATAGTTCTTCATCGGTGTCATCGATCACATCGTCGGTACACGTCTATCAAGAGGGGACAAATACTGGCAAAAAAGGAAGAACACAATCAATACAATGCACAATATGATGCATGATCATGACATGGCAATATGCTGTTGTTTGAGCTAATGCAACTAGCAGCAAGTTAAATGAAGTTGGTTTGAACCCTAGGTTCAAATTCAAACTCCACGTGTGGTTATTTAAATGATGTTCAATGATTTGTCCTAAACAGTAGCCATAAGTTGTTCTAACATGCATGAAAACATTAGAGATGGATAGATTGGATTTTTCTGATCATTTTTCATATATAAATTATTTGATTTGGAGCTACGGTTGAATTTCTATGAATTTTAGAAGTTTAGGACATTTTCTGGAATTTCCTGAATTAAAATAAATCCAGAAAATACATGTTGCGTAAGCATGACGTCACCCTGATGTCAGCAGGTCAACTAGGCGCCTCCAGGTCAAACCTGACCAGTGGGGTCCACTGGTCAGTGACTGGGGCTAGTTAGTGACACTGAGGTGGGCCAGGTCAACGGCCACGTCAGCTGGGTCAACTCTGACGCGTGGGTCCTGCTGAGTTAATCTAAACTAAACAGGAAATAGAACCTGGGGTTAATTAGGGCGTGGGGCCCATGTGTCAACGACGCGGAACACTAACTAAACGCGATTAGTACCTAAACTAATCGTGCCACGTCAGCCACCGGAGTTTCACCGGCGACAACCATGGCCGACGGTGGAGATGCACCGTGTGCTCGCTACGGAGCACCATTCGACGCGTGGTTTGCTCCTACGGGTAGCTGAAGGTGCGCCGCATCCAACTGGGCGAGCGGCAGCGGCTGTGGTGGCCGGAGCTCGCCGGAAACGAGCTCGCGCCGGCGCCGGAGTTCGGACCTCAACGAGAATGGAGCTCCGGTGCACGAGGAAGCTAGTGGAAGGTCTTAGCAGACTCCTGACGATGCGAGGAGCATGAATATGTGCTCGGCCGTGACAGTTGCTAACTCAAACGACGACGAGCTACGCGGCGGCGGCATGGAGCTCTCGGCCACGACGGGGCTATGTCCTAGAGGTCAAAAGCGACTAGGGGAGAAGGGGGAAACGACTCAGGGGCTCACCGTGAGTCCGTTGGGAGGGTTAGTGGGCTCGAAGATGTCTTGTCGGGGGCGAATCGACGACGGTGATCGACGGGGCCGAAAGTTGAAGAAGGCGACTGTGTGGGCGTTCGGGGGCGTCCGGCGGCGCGTGTGTCCTCGAGGAGGCGTAGACGACGGAGGTGGAGCTCCTGGACAGTTGGGAAGGCTAGGCGGTGGTTGTGGCTGTGGCGAACGGCGTCGGTGGCGATGGTGGCATTCGGCCATGGCTGCGGGCAAGCGAGGGGGAGGGGGAGAGCCAGGAAAGAGGGGGGAGAACAGAGGGGGTCGAGGCGTCTCCAGGCGCGGGGACAGGGAGGAGGTTGAGCCTCCAGCGCGAAGCAGGAGGTGGCATCGACGCGCGCGTACGTTGACACGCCTCTGCCTACTGGCAGAGGTTGAAGACGGTGGGGCTTCTGGTGGGCTGGGCCATGCTGGGCCGGTTGGTGGCGCCAGGTAAGGCCCAGGTACTAACTCTCTCTCTCTCTCTCTGTGTGTTATTTTATTTATTGTTTCTGTTTTCTATTATTCTTCAGTCTTTAGGGCTTTATTTAAAATACTGAAATAGATCCAAAAATCATGAAACTAATAATGGCTACTGTTTAGGATATATACCACAGTAAACATTTTAGTTTATGATTATTTGAGCATTTAAAATATTTAATAGCATTTAAATGCCCAAATACAAAGTACATATGATTTAATTCAGTGACCAAATATGTCATGGAAAAATGTGCAACACCTCTGGTTATGGTTTCAAGCATTTTCCAAAAATGATGAACATTTTTGAAAGCCATTTGGATTCACTAAAAATATTTTTAGGTTGAACCTATTTTAATTCCATTTGGTACTAGGGTTTGGACATCCCCATTTCAGGTTTAAATGAAATTTTAAACATGATGCGGCAACAAGCTAGTCCAAGTGCATAGCAAGGCTAGGGACGTGACAACTCACCCCCACTAAACAAGAATCTCGACCCGAGATTCAAGACGTGAGGTATGAAGACAGAGGGGACACGAAGCTAGCACAATCTTCACGATCCAGGTTGCACTTCATAAGAACCTTGATTCGATCATCATCTTGTCTCGACGTCTTGCTCTGAGAACTCCAACTAACATGATGAGAAGAGGAAAGGAAAGCTCTAGAAGAATCTATCTCCTTGAAGACCGAACAACTCAGGATCAACTCATGGGATGAGACATTGTCACATCTCTCGAGCTGAGACACAAAGCATACATCTGAGGAAATGGAGTGAGACAGATGACGAGGGCTCGCTAGGTAGACAACAATTCCAGCCTTAAGAATGTGGTAAACGGTTGTCAATGTAGCGAGGAGTTGAATTGCCATGATACCATAACGGGGCATCTTAGGGAAGGTGGCTTGTGGAATTATTACCTTAAGTGGCAAAAAAATTACCTTTGATTCAAAGATCATTGAAACTCTTTATACCAGCCTAAGGCAATTCTCGAGCGATCGTTTGGAGGGTTTCGGTAGAATGGCATACCCAGATTAGAATGGATGATGTGGATTACCTTGTTGAAGACAACGCAAGGGATGATTTTGCTTCCGCATTCTCTCAAGAACTTGAGCATTTCCATATTCATCAAGGTTTTACCAACATCCGTGTCAAGGATCCTGGCAACACAACATACCCCCATGATGGATATTGATGGACGATGTAGATGCATAGGAAGATAACAGCTTCTCAGATTTCACCTTAGCGAGGCCAAGGAAACAAAATCTGGATGATCGACCGAGAGACATTTAGCACTCCGCTTCTAATGTTCTCCTTGATGTGCTAGCGTAATCCATAGATAATTATGGTTTGATATCTAGAACATCAAGTAAAAGGTCGGACTTCGGGAACACAAGAATCCATAAGGAACAACTAGGGAGTAAATCCTACGAAATCCTTATGGGGAGGTGGCCAACTTCCTCAATCAAGATACTACAATAATAGGTCTTCCGGCTGAGTGTGTCAGCTACGACATCCACTTTACCGGTTACGGTGAGACCATTATTATAGTTCTTGGGAAACTTCCCAACCATCGTATCTGCCTGAGATTCAGATCTGGTTGGCGTCAGGATATTCCAGACTCATCAAGTCTAGAAAAGAAAGTTTGCAACACAAATCGACGAGATGACGTTGCGAGATTCTCGGGAAATGAACTACGATAGCAAACTCCAAGGCATGAGCTGGTTCTGCTACACACATGTGAACACGATGTCCTAGACAAGCATGACCACATAGTAGTCTTACAATGAAACACTACCGAGTTCTGATTGGGAATCATCATTGCGGAGAGCGAAGTCCTGCGCACGTACCTTTGGGTCCTTAAGGATTAGCACTTAAGAACTTCTTTTCCTTGAACAAATCAATCAGTGGCTTGGTGTGCTAGGGATTCATATAGAATGAAGGTTGCAAGTCTCCAGACCATAGAATACTTCGCACGTATGCTTGATCGATTTGGGATGATTCCAGAGGAAGCAACAACAATCTTTCTCGGATCCACGACGACAACTTACATCAAGTGCATGTGAATTAAAGAAAGTCACTTCTTTCATCCAAACATATCCTTCATGAGATAGTATGAAGAAAATGCTCTCAAAAGTTTCCAACACTAGCTTAATGCTCATCAAAATCATGGAGAAGATAAAAATGTTGCTGATGGGCTCAACAACAATTCATCTAGGTTTCCATGAAGACGGAATTCCATAATTATGTGAACAAGGTGATAGCATTGGTCAGACCAAAAGATGTAATGGTGTATGCTCGAGGAAAAACCACGAGTAAGACAACATTACGAGCATCGTTGGTTCTGAATTGATTTGACGATAGCCCATACTCGAATCAAAGTTTTTATAAGATGATAGGTCCAACAATTGATCGCGAAGATCAACCAATGAAGATATCATCTTTCTGCAACACACATATAAAAAAGATATCCCTTTGAAATGAACTAAGTTTAAGCAAAGTTTTTATCTTCCAACTCCCCAAGTTGTTGTTTAGCTCAACCAACTAGTTCAGGGTATCCAACACAAAATCTTGGAGAATGGGTGGTTTACAAGAAACCAACTTGATCACGAGCTCAACATAGCGATCAGGTGACAACCTGGTAATACTTCCGTGAAGATATTCGGAAAATCATGAACCATCGATATGCTATTAAGCCCGGAACAATCCTGTTTTTGAGGGCAAGATGATATGATCAGATGAGCGAGGACTTGACAAGATCCTAACTCATCAATCGAAGTGTGCACCAGGAAAATGGACTAGGTGGCACAATCAGCCTTAGGGTGATGATTCAATAATCAACACGCTAAGAATGAGAATATTGTCCATGAACTACCAAGCAACACGGTTGCTAGGGGTATAGATTTCACACATCACGATTCACTTGTCGGTGTTCCGGTTACAATAACACGGAACCGAGGAATGAATAATGATGGCGAGAAGTATCACTGTATCAAGAGTTCATAGGATGGTGTGCAATTCCCATGATATTCTTAATATAAAGATGGTAATACTTCAGGGTAGAACAGTACAAAAGCTGGATTAGCAATTTGATCTGCGAAGCACAACTACTTTGACCCAATCCTGGAAATGGATGAGATACTGGAGTTTATTTCTCCTAGTCATTCTGGAATAAAATGGCTTGACGGACCACAAGAGTAACAAGCATTGATGAACGAATGCATGCATACTCTTGACTATCAATTGATAGACGAGGGTCGGAAGACAACTAAAGCGGGACAACTCAAAGGAACATATGGTTTTCTGAGTTGTGGACGCATAGATTAGTATGTCAAACCAAGCTCAAAAGTTTCTTCCGGATAACCCATGCAGAAAAGTAGAACTGGCAGAGTCGCAATATAGAATGGAGAACTCATCGAGGGCACTCCTATTGTGATCTTTTGGTTCAAGGAACTTCTGCCATAAGCGGTTCATAGTATTTGGAAGAAGGAAATACCACGGACCTCGAGGACTATCGCAAAGGTTACTAATATCCTAAAGGAACTAGCAAACACCAACAACATGAAGTATGTAGGGAAATCTTGGGTTCAGAAACCCATGAGTAGAATACCTACTACTAAGTGGCATCACGGGATGCTTTCGAGAATAAGGGCCAGAATCATCACACTGGGACACAGAACATGGCTAGATTACTAGGTGATCCCCTAAGACACCTAGGGTCATAATAAAAACTCCAACATATATGTCGAGGCAATAGAGTACCTCAACTCAACAATTTGTGTGATTAACCTGGCATAGAAGAACATCGAAACCAGAGGGAAAGGATTTTGCAAGTGCATCAGATTGTTTAGAAACCTGGGATGACTTGGACAGCATAACGGCTGTAAATGCTCGAAAAGATTTGAGACATGCTGCCAAAATGGTGGCATAACCACTCGATCATCATAATATCAAGGTTCTGAGATCAACTATGAACATACAGAAGATAGTAGGAACTTAACTCAAGCTTAGAACCATCAATCCTATAGGACTACGGATTAGTAACACGTGATCCTGATAGAAAGAAGAGAAAGCCTAGTTCCTTAACCCCGTAGGAAAGATAAGATGACTCGGATCAGAAGGACATAAGGTATAAGGAGTAAAAGAGCCTTACGTTCCATCCCACAATCAATTCCCTTATATAACTAAAGATTTTCTAGACTCAACTTCGACCAGTTTGGCTTGGTAATCCTACAGGCAGTCAAGCTCTGATACCAAAGCTGTCAGGACCCCGATCCTAAGTCACACCGATCTAGCATGACATCATATCACTTTGCGGCCTCACGCATGGTATTCCCACGGGTGCCACCTTACCTGGCCCGGGACCGTTTGCGCCTTTTGGCTCACGTATATGATAGTGCCGCTAGCATCCATATGACAAAGAACCCGTGCTGACATGGCTAGTCGTGAACCCAAAGTGGCACTAACTTACAGGGACAGGCATACATGACCCAACAACGAACGTGTCGGTCATCAGCGAGTGAATCCAGGCTGTAGCACTGGGCTAGCAGGACTCCGGTGAACCGGGCTGTAGCGGGCTAACAGGACTCCGGAATTCATCGCGTGACATTTCCCCGAGGGGACAAACACAGGAATGAAGAAGGACACATGCCGGCCAGCCTAAGTGTTCCGAAGCAGTAGCAAGCTACCATGACTCAGTGGAAACACTAGGAGACATTTCCCGGTAAGAGAGGCTACTAAGATAAACAACTAGATAGTCAGATCCCACACATACCAAGCATTGCAATAACATACACACAATATGCTCGATATGTGCAAATACAACATGGCATCACAACATGACTCTACAACTCAAGTATGTATTCAGTAGGCTCCGAGGAGCGAGATATTACAATCATGGGTCTCATGACCCAACAATCAGAGCATACAAGTCAAAGCACAAGCGGAATCTTAACATGTCTGAGTACAGACATCTACAAATGAAAAATGCTGGGAAGCCTGACTAACTACCAGATCCTGCCGAGGGCACAAGATCGTAGCTGAGGTAACAAGCTAAACGTCGAAGTCCACGTGGAACTACTAGCGAGACTGAAGTCTCTCTGCAAAAACATAAATTAAGCAACGTGAGTACAAATGTACCCACCAAGACTTACATCAGAACTAACTACATATGCATCATTATCAACAAGGGGGATGGTGGAGTTTGACTGCAGCAAGCCAGCTTTGACTCGGTGGCTATCCTGAACTACGACTGCAAGTAACTCTTTTGAGGTGGCGCACACGAGTCCACATATTCACCATATCAATACACCACTATGGATCCGCTCACATCTCCCTACGAGAACGCCATCCATAGCAGTCACGCTTATCTTGCGTATTTTAGAGTATCCACTTTCACTTGTCTATGAACTGTACAGGCAACCCAGAAGTCCTTTACCGCGGACACGGCTATTCGAATAGATCATATTAACCCTGCAGGGGTGTACTTCTTCACACACGCTCTCACCACTTACCGCCGTTTACACGACATGTACTCGGCAACCTTCAAGCGGAAGCCCAGCGAGGGTGTCGGCCACGACCTGACTAACCACACAAGTCTCTCGTCCAGGTTTATCGCCTATTCGGGTTCCATCCGCAAGGAGATCCGGCCGGGGTGTCTCTCACGGCCCCAAACGATGTGTGCAGGGCTCCCAAGCCCACCATCCGGGTGCCACTTGGTACACCGGGCCACTGTGCCTAGTCTGTCCCAAGCCCACCTGTACCGGATGCCACTTGGTAGACTACTAACACTACCTACAAACACCAGAAACTTGTTGCAACTCCTGGACAGAGATCATGTTGATTAATAAGTCGAGAGGGGTCGAGTTACCGGAACCCAATGTGTGGTAGTAACTGTTCATGGATCACAAACACAGAACTCAGTTCCTCAGGACGGCTGCAATGAGACAACCCACCATGTACTCCTACATGGCCTCTCACCGATACCTTTACCAAATCGTGTTCACACACTTAGTTCACACACAGTAGGACATGTTTACACACCTCCAATTCATTCCCGATGAATCAGACCTGACTCAACTCTAAGCAGTAGCAGGCATGACAAACAAGCATGAATGAGTAGGCACATCAGGGCTCAAACAACTCCTACTCATGCTAGTGGGTTTCATCTATTTACTGTGGCAATGACAGGTCATGCAGAGGATAAAGGGGTTCAGCTACCTTAGCAAGTAACAGATGAATCGTTGTTGTCCTAATGCAGTAAAAGAGAGCAGGAGCGAGAGAGTGGGATTGTATCAGAATGAACAAGGGGGTTTTGCTTGCCTGGCACTTCTGAAGATAGTATAGTTCTTCATCGGTGTCATCGATCACATCGTCGGCACACGTCTATCAAGAGGGGACAAATACCGGCAAACAAGGAAGAACACAGTCAATACAATGCACAATATGATGCATGATCATGACATGGCAATATGATGTGGTTTGAGCTAATGCAACTAGCAGCAAGTTAAATGAAGTTGGTTTGAACCCTAGGTTCAAATTCAAACTCCACATGTGGTTATTTAAATGTTGTTCAATGATTTGTCCTAAACAGTAGCCATAAGTTGTTCTATCATGCATGAAAACATTAGAGATGGATAGATTGGATTTTTCTGATCATTTTTCATATATAAATTATTTGATTTGGAGCTACGGTTGAATTTCTATGAATTTTAGAAGTTTAGGACATTTTCTGGAATTTCCTGAATTAAAATAAATCCAGAAAATACATGTTGCGTCAGCATGACGTCACCCTGATGTCAGCAGGTCAACTAGGCGCCTCCAGGTCAAACCTGACCAGTGGGGTCCACTGGTCAGTGACTGGGGCTAGTTAGTGACACTGACAGGTGGGCCAGGTCAACGGCCACGTCAGCTGGGTCAACTCTGACGCGTGGGTCCTGCTGAGTTAATCTAAACTAAACAGGAAATAGAACCTGGGGTTAATTAGGGCATGGGGCCCATGTGTCAACGACGCGGAACACTAACTAAACGCGATTAGTACCTAAACTAATCGTGCCACGTCAGCCACCGGAGTTTCGCCGGCGACGACCATGGCCGACGGCGGAGATGCACCGTGTGCTTGCTACGGAGCACCATTCGACGCGTGGTTTGCTCCTACGGGTAGCTGAAGGTGCGCCGCATCCAACTGGGCGAGCGGCAGCGGCTGTGGTGGCTGGAGCTCGCCGGAAACAAGCTCGTGGCGGCGCCAGAGTTCGGACCTCAACGAGAATGGAGCTCCGGTGCACGGGGAAGCTAGTGGAGGGTCTCAGCATACTCCTGACGATGCGAGGAGCACGAATATGTGCTCGGCCGTGACAGATGCTAGCTCAAACGATGACGAGCTACGCGGCGGCGGCATGGAGCTCTCGGCCACGACGGGGCTATGGCCTAGAGGTCAAAAGCGACCAGGGGAGAAGGGGGAAACGACTCAGGGGCTCACCGCGAGTCCGTTGGGAGGGTTAGTGGGCTCGAAGATGTCTTGTCGGGGGCGAATCGACGATGGCGATCGACGGGGCCGAAGGTTGTAGAAGGCGGCTGTGTGGGCGTTCGGCGGCGCGTGTGTCCTCGAGGGGGCGTAGACGACGGAGGTGGAGCTCCTGGACAGTTGGGCAGGCTAGGCGGTGGCTGTGGCCGTGGCGAACGGCGTCGGTGGCGATGGTGGCGTTCGGCCATGGCTGCGGGCAAGCAAGGGGGAGGGGAGAGCCAGGAAAGAGGGGGGAGAACAGAGGGGGTCGAGGCGTCTCCAGGCGCGGGGATAGGGAGGAGGTTGAGCCTCCAGCGCGAAGCAGGAGGTGGCATCGACGCGCGCGTACGTCGACACGCCTCTGCCTACTGGCAGAGGTTGAAGACGGTGGGGCTTCTGGTGGGATGGGCCATGCTGGGCCGGTTGGTGGCGCCAGGTAAGGCCCAGGTACTAACTCTCTCTCTCTCTCTCTGTGTGTGTGTGTGTTATTTTATTTATTGTTTCTGTTTTCTATTATTCTTCAGTCTTTAGGGCTTTATTTAAAATACTGAAATAGATCCAAAAATCATGAAACTAATAATGGCTACTGTTTAGGATATATACCACAGTAAACATTTTAGTTTATGATTATTTGAGCATTTAAAATATTTAATAGCATTTAAATTCCCAAATACAAAGTACATATGATTTAATTCAGTGACCAAATATGTCATGGAAAAATGTGCGACACCTCTGGTTATGGTTTCAAGCATTTTCCAAAAATGATGAACATTTTTGAAAGCCATTTGGATTCACTGAAAATATTTTTAGGTTGAACCTATTTGAATTCCATTTGGTACTAGGGTTTGGACATCCCCATTTCGGGTTTAAATGAAATTTTAAACATGATGCAGCAACAAGCTAGTCCAAGTGCATAGCAAGGCTAGGGACGTGACAAGATCCAACTAAGATACCTTTTGAGAGGCTGATTGAGACAAACGAGAAACTTTTCCTGCTAGGTTTTACTGTTGAGGGATTGAGCAGGTGGGTGGGATAGACTCTGTCATTGATATTGAAGATGATGAGGATGGTAATGAAGAGGGAGGAGGAGCTGAAGAGGATCAAACTGGAGAGGGCAAGAAGACTCATGAAGAACATAATTCTGGTGGATCAGAGGATGGAGGATTAGCCATTGATGAACTAGACAAAGCCAACTTCTCATCCAAACATGGGACTGCCAGCAAACAGGTAGCAAAAAATTTGGTGTTCTCACCAATAGAACCTTACCTTGACTCTGATCAGGAAAGCTTTGTCCTGGCATGTGCTTTGGCTAAAAATGACAAAACTTCCACATCTTCTGCTACTGCTGGGGAGCTGTGTGACCAAAGCAAACAACTGATGGTGGGACAAGACAGTGTTGATATGCATGGTGATGAGGATGATTCAATTGTAGGGGAGACTGTGTTCCAAAAAACTCCTGCTACTATCTGGAAAAAGAAGATTGCAACTTTAGATGGGGAGAAATCTAACAGTATGGACTATTGTGAGGATCTACTTAAATCTGTGGACTTATCTGAGTCTGAAAATGAGGAGCTTACAGAGGAAGATCTGGGGGTTCTCCCCCTGAGGCCATCCATATTCTGCAGAGTGAGACACTAAGGAGATCTCTGTTGGATTCACTTAATCAAGTTCAGAAGGAGGGAGTTATCCCAGAGAAAGGAGTTAAGTGGGGACTTGTGCTTGCACAAAACCTAACACAAGAGGACATGGGAATATTAACATTATGGAGAAAGCTGCTGCATATAAGAGGAAAAAGAATTTGGAGATTCCTGAAACTTTTAAAGGTAAATCTTTCTCCACTGTTGATAAATCTGTTCTTACTGACCAACTAGGGCAAATGAATGTAGTTATTGGTGGTGATGAATCTTACAAACTTAAAGTTATTGATAATATGGTAGCTGAGGAAAGAGAGAGAGAGAGAGAGATGTTTGGTTTTTGCCAGTAATAACCCTGAGATAGTTCTTCTTGAGAATCTTGATATTGAAACTGATGATCTAGTTAGTACACCTGTGAGTGCCTCTTCCTGTAAGCCAGTTGGCACTGCTGATGCTTGCAGAAGAACACCCATTGTTCTAACTAAGGCCAAGCCTTGTGGCTTATCTCACCCTTTTAAAATTGCTTAGATGATAGGTCTTGTTTGGAATATTAGGGGTCTTGGACAACCTGGGAAAATTCAGTGCCTGTGTGATACTATTGCTAAAGCTAACCCTGACTTTATTGGGTTCCAAGAAACTAAAAGGGAGGTTATCTCTGAGGGTTTCGTCAAATCTATTGATAGATCTAATGAGTTTGTTTGTCACTTTTTGCCTGCTGATAATACTGTTGGTGGGATTCTTTTGGGATTTAAGGATAGTGTTTTTGAGGTGACTGGCTTTATTAATCAAAGGTTCTCTATTGTGGCTATTGTCAAAAATAAGAGTGATGGCTTTACTTGGCAGATGATCGTGGTTTATGGTTCTGCTTACTTAGAATTTAAAATGCATTTTGTAGCTGAACTTCATGATACCTTGAATGTAGCTACCTATCCTATTATGATTTGTGGAGACTTCAATTTAGTCAGGAATGATGCTGAGAAAAGTAGTGGGCAAATTAACCAACAAACTACCTTCCTCTTTAATGATTGGGTCAATAGATGGGCCCTGATGGAAATTTCTATTTCCAATAGAGTTTTCACATGGTCTAGTAATCAGAGTTTCCCCAATTTTGCTGTTCTTGATAGAGTGTTCACTTCTGTGGACTGGGATGCCCACTTCCCCTTCTCAACACTGACTGCACTTCCCAGGGTGGGGAGTGATCACACACCTTTAGTCCTTGACACTGGTGCTAGGGCTCCAACTAACCCCAAACCATTTAGGTTTGAAAAATGGTGGTTGTCTCAACCTGGGTTCCACCAGGTGGTTACAGAGGCTTGGAACTCTGTAGCCTCTTATATTGCATCTGCTGACAATTGGATGATTAAGGCCAAGATGCTTAGGGAAAAAACCAAAGGTTGGAGCATTAACAGAGAAGCTGATCTGAAAAAAAGAAAAAAGGCACTCCTTGTGGAGTTTGATGTCCTGGATGTCCTCTCTGAATCTCAGCAGCTCTCTGCTGGTGATTTTGAGAGGATGAAGAATGTTAGAAAGGAGCTTGATGACATTTGGAAAAAGGAAGAGACTGCCTTATGGCAGAGGTCTAGAGACAGAAAAATCTTGGAGGGAGATAGCAACAATGCCTATTTCCATGCTCTTGCTAACCATAGACATAGGAAAAACCATATTACTGAACTGAATAGTCCAAATGGGGTAGTTACCTCCACCAAAGATATGCTGGATGTGGCTACTTCCTTTTATAAGGAATTGTTTGCTTTTGAACCCAGACCTGACATTCATTTGGATACTGATTTTTGGGTTGTTGATGAAATGGTTGTGAGGAGGAAAGAGAACACCCGGAGAGATCTTTTTCTGAAGATGAAATCAAACAAGCCATAATGGGTTCCTATGCTAGTGGTGCTCCTGGCCCTGATGGCCTATCTTTTTTATTTTACCAAACTTTCTGGGATCTGATTAAAGATGATTTTATGTGGATGGTTAGAGATTTTGAGAGTGGTGTTTTGGATATGTATAAGCTGAATTATGCCATCATTACTCTCATACCTAAAGTTCCTTTGGATAGAGATATGAAATACTTTAGACCTATTAGTTTAAGTAATTGTGCTGTTAAAATTTTCTCCAAAGCCATGACCACTAGGGTTTCTGCTTTGTATGACAGGCTTATTTCTTCTAACCAAACTGCCTTCATTAAAGGCAGGTTTATTTTGGAGAGTGTGGTTATGGCCCGTGAGGTTATCCATGAGGTTCATAGATCTGGTTCAAGTGGTTTGATTCTTAAACTAGACTATGAGAAAGCCTATGATAGAGTAATTTGGGATTTTTTTGAAAGAGATGCTTCTCTCTAGAGGCTTTGGTAACAAATGGGTGGGGTGGGTGATGTCTACTATTCACCAAGGGACATCCCATGTGTCGGAGTAATGGGGCACGGGTAGGCAAACCCGAGCCCCAGAGCCTTTCAAGACATTGGGATAAGTAGCGCCGCTCATGCTGAGTCCCAGGGACAACTCCAAGATATGCCGAGTCCCAGACGGCGACTCCAAGATAAGCCGAGTCCCAGACGGCGACTCCAAGATAAGCCGAGTCCCAGACGGTGACTCCAAGATAAGCCCAGTCCCAGATGACGACTCCAAGATATGCCGACTCATGGCCGGCGACTTCCAGAGCGGCCGGCTATAGAAAGTCGGCCCGCGACTCCACCCTCGTCTTGAAGGGCGAGGCGGGGTACGGCCACGGCGTGGCCATACCCCCTGCTTACAAGGGGCCGGCATGGCTACAGTAAGCCGTATCGCTGAAGATCTCTGGCGTGGCGCGGCACTGTTGCCATGCCTGCCCTGATCTCAGCCACAGTGGGCGGCACACTGTGCCCACGTCACCTGCCTATACGACCCTAGGACGGCGGGGCCGCCTATCAGTGGGTAGATAGAAGACGGCACGAGCGCCCTGAAGATGGACCCGTGGGAGTCGGCCCCCTAGAGTCGGCCGATCCCTCCCGCGGGCCCCACGCGCCATTAACCAGACAAGATGGGGAATGGCGACAGTGAACGCACGCCAGACGGCGGCGCTGTTGCCATGACCACATGACCAAGCCAGCGTCATCAGGAGTACCGCTACAGTATCAGGACTGTCTGCGGGGCCCGCCGACGGCCTGAGAGACAGACGGCTGGGACCCACGCCCAGCCAGATTACCATTGTACCCCTGGGGGGGTAGGCCTATATAAACCCCCCGGGAAGCCCATGCAAAGGGTTCGGACCCAGATAGAGATAGAGATAGACCTTAGAGCATAGGAAGGAGAGAGCTAGCCTTGCCCTCTCCTACCTCCAGAAACAGCTCCAGGAGCACCATTGTAACCACTTTGCCATAGTGACCATGCGGAGACCGCAGAGCAGCAGTAGGGGTGTTATCTCCTCGGAGAGCCCTGAAGCTGGGTAAGTTCCGCTGGCGAGCATATCTTCACCTCATCCCGCTTCCGGGCACCGGCGACGTTCTACTTGCTCCCACCATGATAAGCCATCCTTTAGCATATGTCATACCCAACCCCCGACATTTGGCGCCCACCGTGGGCCGAGGTGCACCGTCGTCCGGAGACCTGCTCTGGACGGGAACCCTTTTCCTCCCTGGCAAGCGCAGCCAGCCCGGCACGCCAGATGGAGCATGCGCCGATGCACTGCACGGCGTTGAGATCGCCTGCGCGGCCAGCTGCCTCACCGAGCTTATCAGTGAGGTTCGCCTCTCCAACGAGCCTACGTCCGACGCAGGCACGAGCGTCCCTGAGAGCCTCCTCGCGGGTCTCCTCGACCAACTCCACGTCGTCGGCGAGCCTGCCGTGGACCTGGAGTCCATAGGATCCACCGACCCGATGCTAGTCGACTCCGACACCACGTCGCTCGACACGTTTCCCACCAACGTGGTGGTCTACGACGAGCCGCTCCCTTGTGCCGGGAGCGGCGGAAGCACCGTCACGGAGGTTCTCGTCCTCGATCACGGCGAGCATTCCGGTGAGGGAGCGCACGACCCGCTCGACACGGCTCTGCGAGACCTCACCGCGTCGATTCCGGGAGACACTGACGCCGAGACGCTGGAGGCACGCCGCCTTCAGCTTATCAAGGGCGCGAAGAAGTTGGCAAGCATGAAGCGCTTGTCAGAAGCCTACCAGTGCGAGATGGATCGCGCCGTGGGATGCTCGCCGGCTCCGACTGGGCCTAGCCGCCTAGGCGCGGTCCGGCAACGCGGCGCGGCAATCGCCAACTTGTTCGGGGCAGATCGCCCTGTGTATGCCACGCCCGCGGAGAACATCCGTGCCACCCAGGCGGCGGCAGACGAGCTCGACAACTTCGAGGGCGAAGAGTGCCGCATGATGACGGAGCAAGTTCAGCAGCTCCTCGACGCGGCTGCCCCGCAGAACGAAACCGGCTGCCGCACGGAGGCGCCGCGGTGACAAAACGATGACCCGCCACCCCGCCGAGACCAAGGCGCGACGTCTCGGACACCGACTGGCGGGGCCCGTGGAAAGAAGGACAAGGAGCCGGCTGTCAGCCACAGTCGGACTCGCATCACCTTCGAGCGCGACCAAGACGGCCGCCGCAAAGCGGTGGAACGGCGGGACGACTATCTGCCTCCCCCTCCTTGTAGAGAATGGCGAGTCTCCCCGCCGCCCGTAGAGCATCCGACTCTCGGCGACCGCCTCGGCCGCCGAGAGGGAGTCGGAGAGAACGATGCCCGCCACCGGATCAACCGACTGCACCAATCCTTGGTGCTGGAAGAAGAAGACGAGCTGGGTCCCCCCTGTTTCGGACCCCGCATCCGAAGTGAGCCCTTCCCCAAAGGGTTCATGCTCCCCCGAGACACGCCCAAATACAACGGCACCGTGAAGCCGGAGGACTGGCTAATTGACTACTCCACAGCCGTCAACATAGCAAACGGCAACAAGCGTGTTGCCGTAAGATATGTCCCGCTCATGCTCCAGGGCACGGCCCGGACATGGTTGAACAGTCTGAAGCCTCGCAGCATCAACAGCTGGGTCGACTTCACCGAGGCCTTCATCCGCAACTTCACGAGCACGTACAAGCGACCTCCCAAGCCTCGCCAACTCTCCTTATGTGTGCAAGGCCCCGACGAGTCCACTCGTGACTACCTCACGCGCTGGGGCGAGCTCCGGAACTCCTGCGAGGGCATGCACGAGGTGCAGGCTATCGAGTACTTTACTGCCTGGTGCAGAGAAGGCACCCTCCTCAAGCACAAGCTTCTCTGCGACGAGCCGGAGACCCTCGATGAACTGTTGATCACAGCAGACAAGTATGCCACGGCTGACTCCTCCATGAAGGCGGAGGTTCAAGTCAGCGCGACTGGCAAAGTCGCCCCTCAGGCTCCAAGAACTCCGGCTGGGGACACCAGCCGGCGGCAACAGCAGAACGACCACAAGCGCAAGGCCCTGCAGCCGGCTTCCAACAGTCGGCAAGTGGCGATAGTCGAAGAGAAACAGCCGAAGGGACCGCCTCCGGCGAAGCGGCAGAACGGTGGCAAGTCCAACTGGTTGCCGGCTTTCTCCTACGAGCAGACCCTTGATGGCCCCTGCAAGTTCCACAGCGGCGCGAAGCCGTCAAACCACACCACCCGGAAATGCCACTGGCTGACCAGAATCGCCAAGGGAGATGGCCTACTCCCTCCCCCGCCTGCTGGGCCGCCTCCACCACAGCCGCCCCATCAGCCGGCTGTCAGGCCAGTCGGCACGATACAAGACGATTTCCCAGATGAGCACAGAGCCTATGTGGTGTTCACCAGTGTGGCAGATGATTGACGCAGCAGGCGCCAGCAGCAGCAAGAGGTGAACACAGTCGCATCAAGTACTCCAGAGTTCATGCATTGGTCCGAAAGGCCTGTCAGTTGGAGCAGAGCTGATCACCCAGAGGTGATGCCGAATCCAGGCTCCTACGCTTTGGTCTTAGGCGCCACACTCGCCACAGATAGGCGGGCCGCTTGCTTCTCGCGAGTGCTGATAGACGGAGGCAGCAGTATCAACATCCTGTACAAGGATACGATGTAGAAGTTAGGAATCAAGCGAAGACAGCTTCAGAGCAGCCGGACTATGTTCCAGGGCATTGTTCCTGGCCTTTCCTGCTCACTAATCGGCAAGATCCTGATAGACGTGCTCTTTGGGGACAAAGATCATTTCTGCCGAGAGCCAATTTGGTTTGAAGTGGTGGACCTTGAAAGCCCGTACCATGCGTTGCTTGGCCGACCAGCTTTGGCCAAGTTCATGGCAGTCCCCCACTACGCCTACCTCAAGATGAAGATGCCGAGTTCCAAGGGAATTCTGACCGTGGCCGGCGACTACAGAAAGTCGTCCGCTTGCGTGGCCGAAAGCAGTTGGCTGGCCGAGTCCTTGGTGATCGCGGCTGAGAAGCGGCTTCTCGATCGGGTTGTGGCGATGGCCGGCAAGCAGCCCGAGATGTCGCCCGACCCCAAGGAGTCGGAAGCAGAAGGATCATTCAAGCCGGCCAGAGAAACGAAGAAGATACCTTTGGACCCGGAGCACCCAGAGAGGTATGCTGTCATGGGCACAAACCTTGATAGCAAATAGGAAGGCGGGCTCGTCAATTTCCTCTGTGAGAATCAAGACATCAACGCATGGTCCTCTAAGGACATGCCTGGTGTACCGACGGAATTCGCCGAGCACAAATTACATGTCCGGTCTGATGTGAAACCTGTCAGGCAGCCCTTGCGACGCCTGTCAGAAGAGAAGAGAAGAGTTGTTGGAGAAGAAATAGCCCGGCTCCTGGCAGCCGACTTCATTATGGAAGTGTTTTTCCCAGAGTGGCTAGCGAACCCAGTACTGGTGCTGAAGAAGAACAAGCAGTGGAGGATGTATATAGACTACACAAGCCTCAATAAAGCCTGTCCCAAGGACCCATTTGCTCTGCCAAGAATTGATCAGGTGATAGACTCCACAGCCGGATGTGAGCTGTTGAGTTTTTTGGATGCATATTCTGGATATCACCAGATCAAGCTGAACCTGGCTGACCGACTGAAGACCGCCTTCATCATGCCGTTTGGTGCCTTCTGCTACCTGACCATGACGTTCGGCCTGAGGAATGCTGGCGCCACATTTCAGCGTTGCATGCAGAAGTGCCTCCTCAAGCAACTCGGCAGAAATGCTCACGTCTACGTGGATGACGTGGTGGTGAAGACGGAGTACCAGCCGGCCAACTCCTTGGTTTCCTGGTCTCTGAACGCGGCATAGAGTGCAATCTTGTGAAGATCAAGGCCATTGAGAGGATGGAAGCACCCAGACGACTGTTAGATGTGCAGAAGTTCACTGGCTGTTTGGCGTCCATCGGCCGATTCATCAGTCGGCTGGGCGAGAAGGCTCTCCCCTTGTATCAGCTCATGAAGAAGACAACCTTTTTTGAATGGACTCCCAAGGCGGACGAGGCCTTTCTCCAACTGAAGAAGATGTTGACTACTCCCCCTGTGCTGGCGGCTCCGACTCCCAAAGAGCCCATGCTCCTATACATTGCCGCCACCAGTCGGGTAGTCAGCACAGTCATTGTAGTCGAGCGCAAGGAGGAAGGCAAGGCGCTACCTGTCCAGAGACCGGTATATTACCTGAGCGAGGTACTGTCGGCCTCCAAGCAGAACTACCCCCACTACCAGAAGATGTGCTACGGCGTGCATTTTGCCGCCAAGAAATTGAAGCCTTACTTCCAGGAGCATCCAATTACTGTGGTCTGCACAGCCCCACTAGCCGAGATCATTGGAAGCCAAGATGCTTCTGGCCGAGTGGCCAAATGGGCCATCGACCTGGCTCCCTACACCATCTACTACCAGCCCTGCACCGCCATCAAGTCGCAAGCACTGGCCGACTTCCTCGTCGATTGGGCCGAGACCTAGTATCTGCCACCAGCGCCCGACTCCACCCATTGGAGGATGCACTTCGGTGGCTCCAAGATGCGCACCGGCCTGGGGGCCGGCGTCGTCCTCACTTCCCCCAAGGGTGACAAGCTCAGATATGCGCTGCAGATCCATTTCGCCGCCTCCAACAACGTGGCCGAGTACGAGGCGCTCATCCACGGGCTCCGGCTTGCCAAAGAACTCGGCATTCGCCGGATCCTATGTTATGGCGACTTTGACTTGGTGGTCCAGCAATCATCTGGCGATTGGGATGCCAAGGACGCAAACATGGCGAGCTACCGCTTCCTTGTGCAGCAACTCAGCGGATACTTCGAGGGGTGCGAGTTCCTCCACGTGCCAAGGAATGACAACGACCAAGCAGACGCCTTGGCACGAATCGGCTCCACCCGCCAAGCAATACCATTCGGCATCGCCCTTCGCGCCTCCTCAAGCCGTCTATCAAGCCGTCACCAGAATGAGACTCAATCTTTGTGCCGGCTCCACCCGAAGAAGTCGAATCCGACTCCAAGAAAGCCACAGTCAAAGCCGGACCGGGGACTTCAGAAACCGGCCCGGGGACTGCGGTGACAAGACCAAAGACTCCAAAGCTCGGCCCGGGGACTACTCCAGTCGGCCCGGGGACTTCATCAAGTCAGCAAGCGGCTGCGGACTCCAACCCACCGCCTCCCAGCCCAGCCGCCCTTGTCCAAGTCGGACTAGTGGCAGTTGAAGAAATAGCAGCACCCTCATGGGCCCAGCCCATCCTCAAGTTCCTAGTAAACAGAGAGCTGCCAACTGATGAAATCTTGGCTCGGCAAGTGCAACACCGAGCAGCAACTTATACCATAGTCAACAGAGAGCTGGTCAGGCGCAGCGTCACTGGCGTCTACCAACTCTGCGTCGAGGCAGAACAAGGCCAAGCAATTCTCAGAGACGTCCATGAAGGCGAGTGCGGTCACCATGCGGCCTCAAGAGCAATCGTCTCCAAAGCCTTCCGGCATGGTTTTTTCTGGCCGACTGCCCTAGAAGACGCCAAGGAATTAGTCCAAAAATGCAAGGGGTGCCAGATGTTCCGTTCCAAGCCACTTCAGCCAGCTTCCACACTCAAGACTATCCCCATCGCCTGGCCCTTTGCAGTCTGGGGCCTGGACATGGTGGGACCATTCAAGACGGCACGAGGTGGCTTGACTCATCTACTTGTTGCAATGGACAAGTTCACCAAGTGGATAGAAGTGAAACCCATCAAGAAGTTGAATGGTCCGACTGCAGTGACTTTCATCGCCGACATCACAACTCGGTACGGCATCCCACACAGCATCATCACCGACAATGGCACAAATTTTGCCAAAGGCGCCTTGGCCCGTTTCTGTGCAACGCAGGGCATCCGACTGGACTTAGCGTCCGTTGCCCATCCGCAGTCAAACGGCCAGGTGGAGCGAGCAAATGGCCTCATATTATCCGGCAACAAGCCTCGACTGGTCGTGCCGCTGGAGCGATCGGTCGGCTGCTGGCTTGAGGAGTTGTCGGCCGTCCTCTGGAGTCTGTGCACGACTCCAAACAAGTCAACCCATTTCACACCTTTCTTCCTCATCTACGGTGCCGAGGCCGTCATCCCAACGGATATAGAGTTCGACTCCCTGTGAGTCACTATGTACACCGAGGAAGAAGCAGAAGAAGCACGTCAAGACGGCGTCGATCTGCTAGAAGAGGGCCGGCTGTTGGCACTCAGCCGGTCCAGCATCTACCAGCAGAGTCTGCGACGATACTACAACAGGAAGGTTAGGCCAAGATCTTTCCAAGAGGGCGACCTTGTGCTCCAACTGATCCAGCGAACAGCCGGCCAGCACAAGCTGTCGGCGCCTGGGGAAGGCCCCTTCATCATCAGCAAGGTGCTGGGAAACGATTCCTACTACCTGATCGACGCTCAGAAGCCCCGAGCGCGCAAGAGGGACAACTCCGGCAAAGAGACAGAATGCCCGTGGAATGCAAATCTTCTTCGAAGATTTTACAGTTGATGCAGTATGTATCGTGCTACCCTTTTGTATTAAAGTACCAAGACTTTGGGCCCCCCGAGACGAGCTCGGGGACTGCCCTTTTTGTTATCTGTATGATAAGAATTATGCCTTCGAGTATATTACTCTTTGTTAATGCCGCTTGGCACCGGGCCCAACTAGTCGGCCCGGGGACTCGCCGCCTCGCGCTATGAGGAGCTTCCCGCAGTCAGACAAGTAGTGTGCAGTGCCTAATCCGTCTCCTGACAAAGCCGCAGCTTGCAGAGCGACTGTTTGGTGGGCAGGAGTGAGGAAGAATGGGCGCCCACACGAAAAATGGCTAAGGACCCAAAGCACAAACATAGCGTAAGACGGCCTCCAGCATCTCTGAGGCAAAAGCCGACTCATGAGTAGTCGGCTTGCCGCTTTATAACTAGCCTGTATTAAAGACAGCCGACTCTTTAGTAGTCAGCTTGCCGCCTTCTATCCAATTTGTTAAAGAAGACTCTAAGATGGACGAGTACTTGCCTTCCCAAAGTAGCCAAGCATTTGATCCAGCGACAGTCCGCAGAGCGGTTGTCCGACTGGCAAGGCAGCGACTAAAGGAAGGTGGCAAAGGGAAAAGCCTAAAGAGCAATGAGCAAGGAAAGATAGAACTCGGATTAATATTTACATAGCATAGGCCCTTGGCCGAATCTTCGAACAGAAGTTCAAATTACACCCTGCGGGTGGAATTGTGCAAATTAACAAGTTCCTTAAACACTTTCTAGAGCAGACAAAAAAAAGCCAGAAGGCAGCCTAGGGAGCAGCAGACGGGTTCGGAGGGTCGGAGGAGACGGCGGTGTCAGGCGCCGGGGAGGCCGGCTGGGCAGTCTCGGCTTGATCGCCACCGGCGGCAGCCGGCCCGGTCGGACGCGGCTCGTTGCTGGAGGCGCGGTCGAGCTGAGGCTGGTCGCCCGCTCCGACTTCTGGCGTCTCCGTCTCGCCTTCGTCCTCTGCCTCACCTTCCTCCTCGGTGCTGGAGTCAATCACCTCCGCCGAGTCCTCACTGAAGTCCAGGTTCATCCCGAACCACTCTGGCGGCACCTCCTCGCCGCCTGCAGCCCGCTAGGGGACGAAGACACTGGTCTCCGTGTAGTCGGCAATCGCCGCCGCACGCTCGACAAGGGCACCCTCCACTGCCACCAGCTCTGCCTGGGCCTCTGACTGGAACGCGGCCAGCCGGTCCAGGTCCAGCCCCGGATACCACGCCTTGACGAATTCCAAGGCCGGGCGCGCTCCGGCCCGGGCTGAGGAACCCTTCCAAGCTTCAAGAGGGCCAGCTGCGACCTCCAGCCAGTCGGCGGTCCGACTGGCGGTGCGCGGGGCCGGCATGTCTGGCCACAGAGCGGCAACCGCCTGGGCGCCGGCATGCTGAAGCCGGCGCATCAGCCTATGGGTCGGACGAAGACGGGCCTCAATTCTCAGAAGCTGCTCATCGACGGTTCGGGGGGCGTTAGCGGCGATCTCCGCGCCGCTTGCCCTCCGCACCTCGCGATCAGCCTCGATGGCCTGAGTGACTGCCTGCGAGTCGCCAGGGAAGAAGTCTGCCAAGACAAAAAAGAAGTGAGTCGAAAAAACCAGAAATCGGCCCAACCTATAGTCTGAAGCTCGAAGAAAGAAAGGAAGAAAAGAAACTCACCGTCGATGATGTCTTCGGTCTCATGGAAACCGGTGGTCAGCATCGCCTCCTTGTCAGTCTAGGAGGAGTGCTCGCTCTTGAACTCGGCCAGGAGAGCGGCCTCCTTCTTCTCAGCCTCGTCCTGCGCCTTCTTGAGCAGCTCCTTCTGCTCGGCCAGCTGTGCAGCCAGCAGGTCGCGCTCTGTGGCAAGTTTGCTGCACTCCTCCTCCTTGGCACGCAAGGCGGTGTTCACCTCGCCTAGCTACTGCTGAAGAGTGGCGTTGGCCTCTGAAGAAGAAAAAAGAGGAAAGACGATGAGTCATCAACAAAGAAAGTCGCTGAGAAGATCCGGCCCGACTGCTCAGCAGTCGGCCCGAATCTCGGGGACTACAGCCCGCGGGTGCGCCAGCGCGCCCCCGCGAAAAAGAAGGACTCACCCCGGCTCTCCGACAAGTCGGCAGTCCGCCTGCCTAGCTCCTCAACAATGCGGTTGAAGCCGATAGCGCGGAGGTAGCGATACTCCTGCAATAAGCATTTCAGACAAAGTTAATATTTAGAACTCGCCAGAGGGAGTTCCGAACCGCCTGCTCAGCAGCCGGCCCGAAACTCGGGGACTACATGCAGTGGGTGCGCTGGCGCGCCCCCACAGAGAAAAACAAGAATCAAAAGAGGGAGACATACTCGGACGGTCGTTCGCGCTGCCAGATGCGCCCTGGTGCAGTTTTGAAGGGCGTCGCCTTCAGCTCGCAGCTTCGCTTGGATGTCCAAAAGCGCTTGGTTCAGCGGCCCTGTGCCGCCGCCGTGCAACCACCCGACGGGCGCGGCGCTCGTCGCCTCGGCGTCTGGGATTGCCGAGCTGGCGGCGACGGTCTCTCGGGGTCGCGGCGCCGAGGTCGCCCTCTCAAGACGGCGGCACACTGGCGAGGCGACTTCGAGAAGCAGCCTCGCCTCGGACTCGGCCGCAGTCGGCGGCACCGGTGGGCCCGCCGGCTGATTGCCGCGCGCTCTCCCAGACGGCGGCGGAGGCGGCAGTGGCGGCACGAGCGTGTCTGACATGGAGGCCTTGCCGCTTTCCTTCTCCACGATGGGGTTCTCGGCGCCGGCTTCTCCAGTCTGCCCCGTGAACTCCGGGGGCGGCGGCGGCGAGGATAGCGGGATGACGAGCAATGCCGATTGACGGTGAGCGGCCTCCTCGGCTTGCCGCCTTGTTGCGGCGGTGGCTTCGGCCTCTTCTAGTTTTTTCTGGGCGGAGGCCGCCGCCTTCTCCGCCTCCGCTTTCTCCAGGTGGTCGGCCTCCTCCTCATAGCGCTTTTCCTGCGCGTTTCGCTCTGTCGCCTCCCAGAGGTCGGCGGTAGGGTCAACCCGCTGAGTGTTGGCTGACGTCTCCGCCGACCCCATGACGGAGGGGACGGCGACCCTCTCAAGGGTGAGGGGAGCCCTGAAGCAAAAAGGGAATGAAAAAAGGAAACTTGGACGAGATTCACTGAAGAAAAATAAAGACAGAGGAGGAAACACTTACGCAGAGACCAGTGGCGGCCTCTTCACTTCCTTGCGAAAGCGGTTGGCCCTCGCGGCCGCCTCCTCCCGTTTGGTCGCAGCGGCCGCCCCCTTGGGCTTCTTCAGCTTGCCGCCGAATGAACTCGGCCCAGTCTGGCGCCTCTTCAAGCCGCCTTGGCCGGCCAAGCTGGCGGAGGAACCCGCGCCTGATGGGCCGACCCTTGGCTGGTGGCGCGTGACGGCTTCCCCTTCGGTGTCGTCTTCAGGCCAGTCGGCGAAGGTGGCCAAGGGCCTGAGGCCGCCTACCGCTCCTCCTGCCCCGCCCTTGGCGTCGGCTTCCATCGCCACCGCCCCCAAGTCGGGGTCGTCAACGTCGCTCTCCGCTCGGTCGGGGACGAACTCGCGGGGCGGTCTCGTGACACCGGCTGCGGGCTGAATGAGGGGGTTCTAATTCAGAGAAACCAATGAAAATTAGAAGTCGGATTCAGCTATAAAGAAGACAAAGAAATAAAGAGATGCGACTTACCACTGGAGGGGGGTTGGCGCGCGACTACGGCTCCTTGCCGAACTGCCAGTCCTCCCCCAGCTCGCAGTTTGCGATGTGGTTCACCATGTTTGCCACCTCTGCGCGGGGCATTTCCCTGGTGCACATCCGACTCGGGTCCCGGTGGTCGCTCATCTAACTGATCAGATGAGGCCGGCCTTGAAGAGGGAGGACTCGGCGCGCCACAAAGGCGGCCAGCAAGTCGGCCCCAACGAGGCCCTCCGACTGCGTCAGAACTCGGAGCCGCGCCACAGCGGCGGCTCCGGCGGGAGTCAGCGTTTTGGCTCAATGAGACCAGTTGGGGAGCCTCCCAGCCGGTGCGCCGGCTTCATAAGGTGGAAGATTGACCCAGTCCCCGTCGAAGGCGACGTTCTTCACGTAGAAGTATGACTACTGCCACATCTTCACCGACTTGATTAGAGGGATGGAGGGAAACCGATTGTCAGCCGTCGACCGCCGCATCACGATGAAGGCGCCGCATTGAGCCGGCACACCGGCGATGTGCGTTCCAAGCTTGGATGAGAAGAATTCTCCCCACAGCTCGATGGTGGGGAGGACACCGAGGAAGCCTTCGCACAGGGTGGCGAAGGCAGACAGCAGCACCACCATGTTTGGGGTGAGGTGGTGCGGCTAGAGCCCGTGGAACTCCAGGAAGGAACGGAAGAAGCCGCTCGCCGGCAGCCCCAGGCCGCGCATGAGGTGCGAGCGGAAGATGACCCGCTCGCCCTCCTCCGGCGCCGGCAATATATTCCCGCTCCGGCGCGGCGCGGGCACGCATGAGGTCTGTGCCGGGGAGGCGGCGCGTCCTGCGGAGGAACTCGATGAGGTCGTCATCCACCTCCGAGCCGTCCCACACGCCGGAGCGCATGGCGGGAGCCGCGGCAGCGAAGGAAGAGCTCATCGCTGTTGGTGTGGTGTGTTTCTGCTCGACGGCGGCAAGAAGAAGGAAAGGAGGCAGGGAAGATGAACGCACGTGCTTTGCCGCTCCACTCCCCCCCCCCCCGCCTATTTATAGCCTTGAGGGCTGAGAAGCCAATGGGGCGGGTGTGGGATTAACTGCGCGCAGGACCCCACGCCCCCCACGATTTACCCCACGAAGTTACTGCGTGCAGTAACGACGTGGGAAACCCAACCGTCCGCACGGCCACAACGGATCCGTTCGCATGCCGAGGCACGGTAGTGGCGGGCCCTGCCTGACGGCCCATCCCGTTGCGCGCGTGGGTAGGCAGACTATCCTTGCCGCGTGGCACCGCGCGATAGGACCGCGGCGGCCGGCCGCGGGGAAGCGTGTCAGGCACGCCGCCTGGTCTCCCGCCACGACTTTTGAACTCTCTACGAAGCAGGATGGCCCTCTGCAAATCTGACTTTCGGACAGTCGGCCTGAAGGAAGACGGAAAGCGAAGTCCTAGAAGAATGAAACTGTTGAGGCCCCACGACGCAGTATCCATGGAGCCTCACCAGCTTCGGGGACTACTGTCGGAGTAATGGGCCACGGGTAGGCAAACCCGAGCCCCAGAGCCTTTCAAGACATTGGGATAAGTAGCGCCGCTCATGCCGAGTCCCAGGGACAACTCCAAGATATGCCGAGTCCCAGACGGCGACTCCAAGATAAGCCGAGTCCCAGACAGCGACTCCAAGATAAGCCGAGTCCCAGACAGCGACTCCAAGATAAGCCGAGTCCCAGACGATGACTCCAAGATATGTCGACTCATGGACGGCGACTTCCAGAGAGGCTGGCTATAGAGAGTCGGCCCGCGACTCCACCCTCGTCTCGAAGGGCGAGGTGGGGTACCGCCACGGCGTGGCCGTCCCCCCTGCTTACAACGGGCCGACATGGCTATAGTAAGCCGTATCGCTGAAGATCTCCGGCGTGGCGCGGCACTGTTGCCATGCCTGCCCTGATCTCAGCCACAGTGGGCGGCGCACTATGCCCATGACGCCTGCCTGTATGACCCAAGGACGGCTGGGCCGCCTGTCAGTGGGTAGATAGAAGACGGCACGAGCGCCCTGAAGACGGACCCGTGGGAGTCGGCCCCCTGGAGTCGGTCGACCCCTCCCGCGGGCCCCGTGCGCTATTAACCAGACAAGATGGGGAATGGCGACAGTGAACGCACGCCAGACGGCGGCGCTGTTGCCATGACCACATGACCAAGCCAGCGTCATCAGGAGTACCGCTACTGTATCAGGCCTATCTGCGGGGCCCGCCAGTCGGCGGGCCCCAGTAGTCGGCAGAGAGGACGACGGCCTGAGAGGCAGACGGCTGGGACCCGCGCCCAGCCAGATTACCATTGTACCCCTGGGGGGTAGGCCTATATAAACCCCCCGGGAACCCCATGCAAAGGGTTCGGACCCAGATAGAGATAGAGATAGACCTTAGAGCATAGGAAGGAGAGAGCTAGCCTTGCCCTCTCCTACCTCCAGAAATAGCTCCAGGAGCACCATTGTAACCACTTTGCCATAGTGACCATCCGGAGACCCCGCAGAGCAGCAGTAGGGGTGTTATCTCCTCGGAGAGCCCTGAAGCTGGGTAAGTTCCGTCGGCGTGCATGTCTTCGCCTCATCCCGCTTCCGGGCACCGGCAACGTTCTACTCGCTCCCACCATGATAAGCCATCCTTTGGCATATGTCGTACCCAACCCCCGACACCAGGTTAGGATTAATGGCACTAATGGTCCTCAATTTGCTGGTGGTAAAGGTTTAAAACAAGGTGACCCCCATTCCCCCCTGTTGTTCAATCTGGTGGCTGATGTCTTCTCTAAAATGCTTCATAAAGCTGTTAATAATAACTTGATATGTGGGCTTCTGCCCAATGCAATCCCTGGGGGTGTGGTCACCTGCAGTATGCTGATGCTACCATCCTTTTCCTGGACAATTCTATTGAATGTGCTAAGAACTTGAAATGGATCTTAGCATGTTTTGAGAAACTTTCTGGTTTGAGAATTAATTTTCACAAAAGTGACCTGCATACTATTAATGTTCAGGATCAAATGACTAAAGATCTTGCTCAGGTATTTTTTTGCCAACTTGGGGATTCCCATTTAAATATCTAGGTGTCCCTCTGTACTTTAAAAAACTTAGAAAAGAAGACTTGCAACCCATCATTGACATGATTATTAAGAATATAGCTGGGTGGTTGGGGAGATTTCTCTCTTATAGAGGTAAATTGATTTTGCTTACTACCTGTAATGCCAGTATCCCTACCTACTTGATGTCTATGGTTAAATTTCCTAAATGGGCCATTGACATGACTACCTCTCAGATGTCCCATTTCTTCTGGGGGAATGTGGGAGATAATCATAAATATCACCTTGCTAACTGGGGTCTGATATCAAGGAGGAAAGAGTATGGTGGTCTGGGGGTTCCTAATATTAGGGACTTCAACATGGCCCTTTTGGCTTCTTGGGGGAAAAGTTTTTTTGATGACAGAACTAGTGATTGGAAAAAGATTTTGGCTTACAAGTATAATGTTGATAATCCAAATATGTTTAGTATTAGAACTGCCTTGGGATCTCCCTTTGTGAAAAGCCTAGCTTGGGCTTTGGCAGCTGCAAAGAATTTCTATAAATGGATCCCTGGGGATGGTAAAAACATTGCCTTCTGGCATGACACCTGGGCTGGGGATTGTTCCCTGAAAACTGCTTTCTGGGACTTGTTTGACATATGCAACAACAAGAAGCTACACTGGCCCAAGTGTGGGCTGGGGGTGAGCTCAGACTAACATTTAGGAGGTGTGTGAATGGGGATACCCTATCCAGATGGGAGGAGCTTGTTAATATAGTAAAGCAAGTGGTTTTGTCTGATGTGCCTGATCAGCCTGTTTGGAGGCTGGAAGCATCTCGCAAATATTCAGTAAGATCTTTTTACAAGCTAATTAACTTTGGAGGGATCACTTCTGAGATCAAAGATGACATCTGGAAAATTAAAGTTCCTCCTAATATTCATGTGTTTCTTTGGCTGATTTACTACAATAAGAGTCTGACCAGAGACAACCTGGCCAAACGTAGACATGTAGAAGATAAGACATGTGTCTTTTGTGATGAATTAGAAACTATTCAACATCTATTTTTTGACTGCATTGTTGCCAAACAGGCATGGGACCTGGTGGCTGAATCCTTTAAGATTGTTGTACCTGGTTCTTTTGCTATGTTATCCTCCTTCTAGAGGAAATGAAAACAATGTGAAGCTTTGAATATAACTACTGCTGCTACCTTGTGGAGCTTATGGCGTTTGCGCAATGATTTTGTTTTCCAGGGGCGAAGATGGCGAAGTATACGCTGTGTCTTGAATCTGCTGGGGGCTACGATCAGGCAATGGAAAATCTTATGCTCGGAAACTCGGGGTGTTCTTCTCCGATGCTTAAGGCTGCTGGACTACCAAAGAGGGGAATTGCTTAGAATCGCCTGGAGATGAAGAAAAATAAAATGAGGAGGGGACCTGGCTCCATAGCTAGGGCATCCACTGCTAGTTTGTTGCTTATCTTTAATCTTATGTAGGCTAGCTATGTGCTTTTACTGGTTATGCATCCAGCCCTGGACCTGTTGGAAAAAAGACCTGATGTAATAGGATAGTCTGAGCCATGCTTGGTTCTGTCTGTGGCAGCTACTCTTAGGCTGCTGCCGAGCGTTGTTGAATAGTCTGTGCATGTCGGTTTTGCCTTGGCTTTCAATAAAAGTTGGGGCGGGGGAAAACCTCTTTCATTTCAAAAAAAATGACAATGCTTTTGCGGACTAATTGTGTGCCTTGAGTTTCTCAGATGCTTCATCGCTAGGCACAAGACGGTTCGGTGCCCCTCGAAGACTATTGAAGACGGCGTTTTTCTACGTTCTTTTTGGTGGATTTGAGTCGTAGGAGAGTGATGACCCACAAGTGTAGGGGATCTATCGTAGTCCTTTAGATAAGTAAGAGTGTCGAACCCAACGACGAGCAGAAGGAAATGATAAGCATTTTCAGTAAGGTTTTCTCTGCAAGCACTGAAATAATAGGTGATAGATAGTTTTGTGATAAGATAAATAGTAACGAGCAAAAAGTAAATAAAGTAAATAAAGTGCAGCAAGGTGGTCCAATCCTTTATGTAGCAAAGGATAAGCCTGGACAAATTCTAATAATGAAGAAGGAGCTCCTGAGGACACATTGGGAATTATCGTCAAGCTAGTTTTCATCACGTTCGTAAGATTCGCGTTCGGTACTTTGATAATTTGATATGTGGGTGGACCGGCACTTGGGTACTGCTCTAACTTGGAAAAGCATCCCACTTATGATTAACCCCTATTGCAAGCATACGCAACTACAAAAAGGAGTATTAAGGTAAACCTAACCACAGCATTAAACATATGCGTCCATATCAACCCCTAACGAAGCAACGCATAAACTAGGGTTTAAGCTTATGTCACTCTAGCAACCCATCATCTACTTATTACTTCCCTATGCCTTCCTCTAGGCCCAAATAATGGTGAAGTGTCATGTAGTCGACGTTCACATAACACCACTAGAGGAAAGACAACATACAGCTCATCAAAATATCGAATGAATACCAAATTCACATGACTACTAATAGCAAGACTTCACCCATGTCCCCAGGAACAAACGTAACTACTCACAAAGCATATTCATGTTCATAATCAGAGGAGTAATAATATGCATAAAGTAATGAACATATGATCTTCCACCAAGTAAACCAATTAGCATCAACTACAAGGAGTAATCAACACTACTAGCAACCCACAGGTACCAATTTGTGGTTTTGTTACAAGATTGGATACAAGATATGAACTAGGGTTTTGAGGGGAGATGGTGCTGGTGAAGATGTTGACGGATATTGACCCCCTCCCGATGAGAGGATCGTTGGTGATGACGTTGGTGATGATTTCCCCCTCCCGGAGGGAAGTGTCCCCGGCAGAACAGCTCCGCCAGAGCCCTAGATTGATTCCGCAAGGTTCTGCCTCGTGGTGGCGGAGTTTCGTCCCGTAAGCTTGCCCACGATTTTTTCCAGGGTAAAAGTGATGATATAGCAGAAGATGGACGTCGGAGGCCCACCAGGGGGCCCAGGAGATAGGGGGTCGCGCCCTACAGGGGTGGGCGCACCCCCCTGTCTCCTGGAGAGGGTGTGGGCCCCCTGGCCTATTTCTTTCACTCATAAATTCTTAATAAATCCAAAAGGTTGTTTCGCGGAGTTTCAGGACTTTTGGAGTTGTGCAGAATAGGTTTCCAACGTTTGCTCCTTTTCCAGCCAGAATTCCAGCTGCCGGCATTCCCCCTCTTCATGGTAAACCTTGTAAAATAAGAGAGAATAGCCATAAGTATTGAGATATAAAGTGTAATGACAGCCCATAATGCGATAAATATTGATATAAAAGCATGATGCAAAATGGACGTATCAACTCCCCCAAGCTTAGACCTCGCTTGTCCTCAACCGAAAGCCGAAATCGAAAAATATGTCCACATGTTTAGAGATAGAGGTGTCGATAAAAATAAGATACAGACATGAGGGCATCATGATCATTCTAATAACAGTAACATATATAGATTTTGTCATATGATTTCCTATGCTCAAGTAATAAGCAATTCACAATGTCAAGTATGGTTCATAAACTTCATTGGGAACTAACAAACTATAATCTCAGTCAGCAATTGCAATTTATCGTAACATCAGAAATAGTCAATAATAGAGCTTTTCAACAAGCTCACATACTCAACTATCTCGTAGTCTCCCATAATTGCTAACACTCACGCAATACTTGTGGTTATAGAGTTTCAGTCGGACACTGAGAAAGATAGGGTCTTATTGTGTTGTCTCCCAACGTATTCACCTTTAGGTGATGTCAACAATTATAGCCTATGCCAACTTACATCCAATTGGATATATGTATCATGATCTTTCAAACACGATGAGCTTGCCAAAGGATAAAATGAAAAAGGGGAAAGGTGAGGATCACCTTGACTCAAGCATAAAGTAAAAACATAAAGTAAAAGATAGGCCCTTCGCAGAGGGAAGCAGAGGTTGTCATGCGCGTTTAGGGTTGATGCACGAAATCTTAATGCAAAAGAACGTCACTTTATATTGCCCCTTGTATGTGGACCTTTATTATGCAATCCGTCGCTTTTTTTACTTCCACAACAAGTTCGCACAAAGCTTATTTTCTCTGCACTAATAAGTCATACATACTTAGAGAGCAATTTTTATTGCTTGCACCGATGACAACTTACTTGAAGGATCTTACTCAATCCATAGGTAGGTATGGTGGACTCTCATGGCAAAACTGGGTTTGAGGATATTTGGAAGCACAAGTAGTATCTCTACTTGGTGAAAGGAATTTGGCTAGCAAGAGGGGGAAAGGCAAGCTCAACATGTTTGGAAGGTCAATGACAATATACTTTAACTGAGATGTTGGAAAACATAAACCATTACGTTATCTTCCTTGTCCAACATCAACTCTTTTAGCATGTCATACTTAATGAGTGCTTCACAATCATAAAAGATGTCCAATATAATATATCTATATGTGAACCCCTCTTTCCTTATCACTTCCTATTAATTGCAACGATGACCAAGGCTACGTTCATCAACTCTCAACAATTTGTATGCCTCATACTTTCTATGTGTGAAGTTATCACTATCCATAAGATCAATGTGAACTATTTTGTTCTTTCTACTTTCTCAAGATCATAGCAACATAGCAAAGCCCTTGACTCAACACTAATCTTTATTATAGATAGCACACGGACTCGCTTACATAAAGAGATCACAATGCAAAACTCAAAACTACTTGATATCAAAACTTCAATCTACTAGATCAAGATACTACTAAAAGGATCGAACTAAATAAAGTGGTAAAGATAGGAGTGTGATGGTGATACGATACCGGGGCACCTCCCCCAAGCTTGGCAGTTGCCAAGGGGAGCGCCCATACCCATGTGATTATTTCCTCGGAGGTGATGGAGGTGGTGATGATGACGGTGGATAATCGCACATTGAGCGTAAAAGCTTCTCCAACTTGCGGATAATGCCCTTGAGCCCAGAAATATGATCCTTCAACAAAATATTCTCATGTGTGAGATACTTGTTCTGTATGCGGGCTAACTCAATCATCTTGAAAGCTTCAATCTCTGTTGGAGTGAAAAGGTTAGGTAAAGGTTGAGGGATGTCTTCTTCTTTCACCGGCGGAGCTTGAACCTCCATGGCCTTCTTGATCCCTTCATCCTTGTTGATCTCTTCTGGTTCCTCTCTTTTCAACTCTATCTTCAATAGCCAAGCATCCTTGTCTTCGTTGTTGGAGGAGGGAGAAGTCATGGTGTTCTAAATCTGCAACGGAAACAGCGCGAAACGAAAACAGAGGATATTTGCGTGATACGGTGGTATAAACCTTCAGGGGTATATATAATGAATTTTTACCGACCAAAATATGTAACGTACAAGAAAACGGAGTCCGGGAGGCACACGAGGTGCCCACGAGACAGGGGGCGCACCCTATGGGGGGGCACGGCCTCCTCTCTCGTGGGAGCCTCGTGTCCCTTTCGGACTACTTCCTTCTTCCTAAAATTCTTAAATAATCCAAAACTGATAAAAATTGTCATTAGAGTTGTTTTGGAGTCGGTTTACTTACCGTACCACGTACCTATGCCTTTTCGGGGTCTAGAACGTTCTGGAAAGTGTCTCTTATGTATTCCTCGAGGGTTATGGTTTCAATAATATTAGTTTCAACATTGATAGGATTACCTGAAATATAATGTTTAATTCTTTGACCGTTAACCACCCTTGGATTTGTGCCTTCGAAGTTGTTGATTTTTATAGCACCGGAACGATAGACCTCCTCGATAACATAGGGACCTTCCCATTTTGAGAGAAGTTTTCCTGCAAAAAATCTTAAACGAGAGTTGAATAATAACACATAATCTCCTACGTTAAACTCACGCTTTTGTATCCTCTTATCATGCCAGCGTTTGACTTTTTCTTTGAAAAGCTTGGCATTCTCATATGCTTGGGTTCTCCATTCATCAAGTGAGCTAATATCAAACAACCTCTTCTCACCGGCAAGTTTGAAGTCATAATTGAGCTCCTTAATAGCCCAATATGCTTTATGTTCAAGTTCAAGAGGTAAATGGCATGCTTTTCCATAAACCATCTTATATGGAGACATACCCATAGGATTTTTGTATGCAGTTCTATAGGCCCATAATGCATCATCAAGTTTTTTGGACCAATTCTTTCTAGATCTATTCACAGTCTTTTGCAAAATTAATTTGAGCTCTCTATTGCTCAACTCTACTTGACCACTAGACTGCGGGTGATAAGGAAATGCGATTCTATGATTGACATCATACTTAGCAAGCATCTTACGGAAGGCACCATGAATAAAGTGTGAACCACCATCAGTCATAAGATATCTAGGGACTCCAAACCTTGGAAAAATAACTTCTTTAAGCATTTTAATAGAAGTGTTATGATCAGCACTACTAGTTGGAATAGCTTCTACCCACTTAGTAACGTAATCAATAGCAACTAAAATATGTGTATAACCATTGGAGGCAGGAAAAGGTCCCATATAATCAAAGCCCCAAACATCAAACGGTTCAATAACAAGAGAATAATTCATAGGCATTTCTTGACGTCTACTAATGTTACCTATTCTTTGACATTCATCACAAGATAAGACAAACTTATGAGCATCTTTGAAGAGAGTAGGCCAATAAAAACCAGATTGTAGTACCTTGTGTGCAGTTCTATCTCTTGCGTGGTGTCCTCCATAAGATTCAGAGTGACACTTGCGTAGGATTTGTTCCTGTTCATGCTCAGGCACACACGTCTAATAATACCATCTACTCCTTTATAAAGGTGTGGATCATCCCAGAAGTAATGTCTTAAATCATAAAAGAACTTTTTCTTTTGCTGGTATGTGAAACTAGGCGGTATATATTTAGCAACAATGTAATTAGCATAATCAGCATACCAAGGAGCAGTACGAGAAGCATTGACAACCACTAATTGTTCATCAGGAAAACTATCATTAATAGGCAGTGGGTCATCAAGAACATTCTCTAACCTAGACAAGTTGTCTGCAACGGGGTTCTCAGCTCCCTTTCTATCAATAATATGCAAGTCAAATTCTTGGATCAAGAGAACCCATCTAATGAGTCTAGGATTAGTATCTTTCTTTTCCGTAAGATATTTAATAGCAGCATATTAGTGTGAATAGTAACTTTGGAATCAACAATATAAGGTCTAAACTTATCACATGCAAACACAACTGCTAAGAACTCTTTTTAAGTAGTAGCATAATTTCTCTGGGCAGTATCAAGAGTCTTACTAGCATACTGGATAACATTCAATTTCTTGTCGACTATTTGCCCTAAAACAACACCTACAGCATAATCACTAGCATCGCACATAATTTCAAAAGGTAAATTCCAATCAGGTGGCTGAACAATAGGTGCAGTGATCAAAGCTTTCTTAAGTGTTTCAAATGCTTCTACACAATCATCATCAAAGACAAAAGGAATATCTTTTTGCAATAAGTTAGTCAGAGGCCTAGAGATTTTAGAAAAGTCCTTAATGAACCTCCTATAAAAGCCGGCATGACCAAGGAAACTTATTATACCTTTGATGTCCTTGGGACATGGCATCTTTTCAATAGCATCAACTTTGGCTTTATCAACTTCAATACCTCTCTCGGAGATCTTGTGCCCCAAGACAATGCCTTCATTAACCATAAAGTGACATTTTTCCCTATTCAGGACGAGACTAGTGTCTTCGCATCTCTACAAAACTCGATCAAGGTTGCTCAAACAATCATCAAAAGAGGATCCATAGACGGAGAAGTCATCCATGAATACCTCACAAATATTTTCACAAAAATCAGAAAATATAGCCATCATGCATCTTTGAAAGGTAGCAGGTGCATTACATAAACCAAAAGGCATACGTCTATAAGCAAAAGTACCAAAAGGGCAAGTAAAAGTAGTTTTAGATTGATCCTTCGCGGACACAGGTATTTGAGAGAAGCCAGAATAACCATCTAGAAAGCAAAAATGTGTGTGTTTGGATAGCCTTTCTAGCATTTGATCAATAAAAGGTAAAGGGTAATGATCTTTCTTAGTAGCTTTATTTAACTTACGGAAATCAATTACCATCCTATAGCCTGTAATAATTCTTTGCGGGATCAATTCATCTTTATCATTAGGAACAACGGTAATACCTCCCTTTTTAGGGACACAATGGACAGGGCTTACCCATTCACTATCAGCAACGGGATAAATAATACCTGCCTCAAGGAGTTTTAGAATCTCCTTTCTTACCACTTCCTTCATTTTGGGGTTTAATCGTCTTTGAGGACCTCTAACTGGTTTGGCATCTTTCTCCACTGAAATTTTGTGTTGACATAATGTGGGACTAATGACCTTAAGATCGTCCAGAGTATATCCAATAGCAGCTCGGTGCTTCTTCGGAGTTTTCAATAATCTTTCTTCTTCTTTCTCTGAAAGGTTAGCACTAATAATAACAGGATATATTTCTTTTTCATCAAGATAAGCATACTTGAGATTATCAGGTAAGGGTTTGAGTTCGAACACGGGATAACCCTTGGGTGGAGGGCAATCCCCAAGAATTTCAACAGGAAGGTTATGTTTTAGCATAGGTTCTTGTTTAAGGAACACTTCATCTATCTCTTCCCTTTCCCTCATAAACATATTGTTTTCATGGTCTAACAAATATTGTTCTAACGGATCAGTTGGAGGAACAGCAATGGAAGCAAGACCAATAATTTCATCCTTACTAGGTGGTTCCCTTTCATGAGGTTGTCTTCTAAACTTAGCAAAATTAAACTCATGAGACATACCATCTATGCCAACAGTGACAATATTCTTTTCACAATTAATCTTAGCACTAGCAGTATTCAAGAAGGGTCTACCAAAAATAATGGGAAAAAAATCATCTTGTGGGGAATGAAGAACGAGAAAATCAGCAGGGTATTTAATCTTCCCACACAAGACTTCAACATCACTAACAATCCCAATAGGTTTAATGGTGTCCCTATTAGCAAGCTTAATAGTAACATCAATGTCTTCTAATTCAACAGGTGCAATATCGTGCATAATTTCTTTATAAAGATCATAAGGTATCGCATTGGCACTAGCACCCATATCACATAAGACATGATAACAATGATCTCCTATTTTAACATAAATAACAGGTGTGCCTACAACAGGTCTACGTGTCTTAGTATCGGGTCTAGCAATATTAGCAGTTTCACCCAAGAAAGAGATAACATGCCCATCTAAGTCCTCATCCAAGAGATCTTTAATCATAGCAATACCAGGTTCAACATTAATTTGCTCAGGAGGTGTATAAGTCCTAGTATTACTCTTACGAACAACAGTCGAAGCTTGAACATGACCTTTTATCCTAATAGGAAAAGGAGGTTTTTCGACATAAGCAGTAGAAAAAATAGGATCACTATATGTAATAGTCTTTTCTTTGACTGTAATAGGTGCAACTACTTTCACTTCAACAGGAGGATTATATTTAAACCACTTCTCTTTAGGGAGATCAACGTGAGTAGCAAAAGTTTCACAAAAAGTAGCTACTATCTCAGAGTCAAGTCCATACTTAGAGCTAAATCCACGGAAAGCATCGGTATCCATAAAAGATTTAACACAATCGAACTTAGGTGTCATACCTGACTCCTTACCATCGTTGGAACCCCAATCTTCAGAGTTGCATTTAATTATTTCCAGTAAGTCCCATTTGAAATCAATAGTCTTTAGCATATAGGAACCATCACAGGAAGTATCGAGCATGTTGCGATTATCAAGAGAAAGTCGAGCATAAAAATTCTGAATAATCATTTCCCGAGAGAGCTCATGATTGGGGCATGAATATAACATTGACTTAAGCCTCCCCCAAGCTTGAGCGATGCTTTCTCCTTCGCGAGGCCAGAAATTATATATGTAATTACGATAACGATGAACAAGATGCATAGGATAGAACTTCTGGTGAAATTCCAACTTCAGTCGCTTATAATTCCAAAATCTCGTATCATCACATAACCTATACCATGTCATTGCATCTCCCTTCAAAGATAAAGGGAAGACCTTCCTTTTGACAACATCATCGGGGATACCTGCAAGCTTAAATAATCCACAAACTTCATCCACAAAGATAAGGTGTAAGTCGGGATGCAATGTTTCGTCTCCTGCAAAAGGATTAGCTAGCAGTTTTTCTATCATACCCGAAGGAATCTCAAAGTGAATATTTTCATAAGGTTTAGTAGGTTGAGGAGCATATCTTTGCTCTTCTGGTTGGGGTGAAGATACCCCAAACAAGCCCCTCAAAGGATTAGTTTCCATAGTGAAAAGCAACAGAAAATTTCAGCACACTATATAAATGTTTCCTTACCAAGTTCCACTCACCAAAAGCGCTACACTCCCCGGCAACGGCGCCAGAAAAGAGTCTTGATGACCCACAAGTGTAGGGGATCTATCGTAGTCCTTTAGATAAGTAAGAGTGTCGAACCCAACGAGGAGCAGAAGGAAATGGTAAGCGGTTTTCAGTAAGGTTTTCTCTGCGAGCACTGAAATAATAGGTGATAGATAGTTTTGTGATAAGATAAATAGTAATGAGAAAAAAGTAAATAAAGTAAATAAAGTGCAGCAAGGTGGCCCAATCCTTTATGTAGCAAAGGATAAGCCTGGACAAATTCTAATAATGAAGAAGGAGCTCCCGAGGACACATTGGGAATTATCGTCAAGCTAGTTTTCATCACGTTCGTAAGATTCGCGTTCGGTACTTTGATAATTTGATATGTGGGTGGACCGGCACTTGGGTACAGCCCTAACTTGGAAAAGCATCCCACTTATGATTAACCCCTATTGCAAGCATCCGCAACTACAAAAAGGAGTATTAAGGTAAACCTAACCACAGCATTAAACATATGGGTCCATATCAACCCCTAACGAAGCAACGCATAAATTAGGGTTTAATCTTTTGTCACTCTAGCAACCCATCATCTACTTATTACTTCCCTATGCCTTCCTCTAGGCCCAAATAATGGTGAAGTGTCATGTAGTCGATGTTCACATAACACCACTAGAGGAAAGACAACATACATCTCATCAAAATATCGAACGAATACCAAATTCACATGACTACTAATAGCAAGACTTCACCCATGTCCTCAGGAACAAACGTAACTACTCACAAAGCATATTCATGTTCATAATCAAAGGAGTAATAATATGCATAAAGGATCTGAACATATGATCTTCCACCAAGTAAACCAATTAGCATCAACAACAAGGAGTAATCAACACTACTAGCAACCCACAGGTACCAATTTGTGGTTTTGATACAAGATTGGATACAAGAGATGAACTAGGGTTTTGAGAGGAGATGGTGCTGGTGAAGATGTTGATGGAGATTGACCCCCTCCCAATGAGAGGATCGTTGTTGATGATGTTGGTGATGATTTCCCCCTCCCAGAGGGAAGTGTCCCCGGCAGAACAGCTCCGCCAGAGCCCTAGATTGATTCCGCCAAGGTTCCGCCTCGTGGCGGCGGAGTTTCATCCCGTAAGCTTGCCCACGATTGTTTTTCCAGGGTAAAAGTGATGATATAGCAAAAGATGGACCCCGGAGGCCCACCAGGGGGCCCAGGAGATAGGGGGCCGCGCCCTACAGGGGTGGGCGCGCCCCCCTGTCTCCTGGACAGGGTGTGGGCCCCCTAGCCTATTTCTTTTGCTCATAAATTCTTAATAAATCCAAAAAGTTGTTTCGTGGAGTTTCAGGACTTTTGGAGTTGTGCAGAATAGGTTTCCAACATTTGCTCCTTTTCCAGCTAGAATTCCAGCTGCCGGCGTTCCCCCTCTTCATGGTAAACCTTGTAAAATAAGAGAGAATAGCCATAAGTATTGAGATATAAAGTATAATGACAGCCCATAATGCAATAAATATTGACATAAAAGCATGATGCACAATGGACGTATCAGAGAGCCGTACTATTAAGAGGGGGTCCGCGTCGGAAAGGTTCGGGTGGAATCATCACGTACACGTTTCCTTCCTTGTCTCCACCTTTCCCTTGCACTTTGGAGCATCCCCCGTTTATCCTCTATGTGATTGTCCTGGCTGCTGTTGCTGAGCTTGCGGTAGTACTGCTCCTTGGAGCGGTAGTACCACAGGCACCTATGGTAGTACCATGCCTATGCGCGGTAGTACCGCAGGAGCCCACGATAGTACCGCTCCTCTGGAGTCGTAGTACCGTGGCTCCCAGGACAAGTACCGCTGCTTCACGGTAGTAGGGGCGGATGTAATTTTTTACATCCGGGCCTGCGTGGTAGTACCGCGGGAGCCCATGGTAGTACCGCTCCTCTGGAGTCGTAGTACCGTGGCTCCCAGGCCAAGTGTCGCTGCTTCACGATAGTAGGGGCGGATGTAATTTTTTACATCCGCGCCTCCATGGTAGTACCGCACTTCGAGCGTGGTAGTACCGCGCGCTGCCTGGTTTAGCTGCCATGCGGTAGTACCGCTCCCCAGCGGTAGTACCGTGACGGATGTTTGCATCGTTTGTTTTCCAGCGGAAGTAGGCACGGATGTATTTTTATTCATCCATTCCCTTCCCAGGCTAGGACTTTCCTGCCTCGCGGTAGTACCGCAAGAGGGAGCGGTAGTACCGCGCTCGTGGTAGTACTGCTCTCAGTCAGGCATGTTCTAGTCTTTGTAGCTGCCATGGTAGTACCATGGTCCCTCACGGTAGTACCGCTTGGCCTTGCGGTAGTACCGTGTTTCTGGAGCGGTAGTACCGCATGTCGCGGGCTGGATTAGTGGATAACGGTTGGATTTTGTCCACAGCTATAAAAGGGGTGTCTCCTACCTCTAGTTGACTACCTCTTCCATCCCTAAGCTCCATTGTTGCTTCAAGCTCCAGTTTCGCCCGATCTCTCTCCCTGGCCAATCAAACTTGTTGATTTGCTCGGGATTGGTTGAGGAGGCCCCGATCTACACTTCCACCAAGATAAATTTGATTACCCCACTAATCCCTAGCGGATCTTGTTACTCTTGGGTGTTTGAGCACCCTAGATGGTTGAAGTCACCTCGGAGCCATAGTCCATTGTGGTAAAGCTTCGTGGTGTCGTTGGGAGCCTCCAATTAAGTTGTGGAGATTGCCCCAACCTTGTTTGTAAAGGTTCGGTCGCCTCCTTCAAGGGCACCAATAGTGGAATCACGGCATCTCGCATTGTGTGAGCGCGTGAGGAGATTACGGTGGCCCTAGTGGCTTCTTGGGGAGAATTGTGCCTCCACATCGCTCTAACGGAGACGTACTTCCCCTCGAAAGGAAGGAACTTCGGTAACACATCCTCGTCTCCACCGGCTCCACTCTTGGTTATCTCGTGCCTTTACTTGTGCAAGCTTATTTGTGTTGTATCCCTTGCTTGCTTTTGTTCTATTTGTTATGGCATCATATAGGTTGCTCACTTAGTTGCATATCTAGACAACCTACTTTGATGCTAAGTTTAAATTGGTAAAGAAAAGTCTAAAAAGTGTTAGTTGCCTATTCACCCCCCCCCTCTAGTCAACTATATCGATCCTTTCAATTGGTATCAGAGCCTCGTCTCTTTATTAAGGACTTTGTCGTCCGAAGAGTATGGTTGACACCACAGACGGTGTGGAGGAGCACTCCGGTGTGAATCCTATCTCGTCTACGGCCGATGGGGGAACCTCGGTCTCTCGTGAGGAATTCAATGTGGCTTTGGACACATTGAAAACCTCCATGACAACCGAGGTTGAAAGCATGTTTACTAAATTCCTAGAAGGACTTAAACTGTCTACCGCACCGATAAAAGTGGGTGATCCCACTAACAAGGTGACGGATGCTTCCTTCGACAAGGGGGAAGCTAATAGTGAAAAGGGTCCTTCTACTAGTGGTAGAAATGGCACCGGCATCTTTGCCCATGTGAAACCTCCAACTTATGGAGGACCGATTCCCTCTACTCATTTAAATCATGCCGGTCCTCCTCCTAAGATTGTGAAAAATGAGGACTTTGACTCTTGGGTGTATCGCTTTAAGCATCATTTAAATCATGTGAATACTAATCTTTGGAGAATCATTGAAGAAGGTTTCTATCCACATGACGGAAGCAACTTCACCCCTAGAGAAGCCGTGGATAATCAATTCAATGAGAATGCTCTCTTCATTATCCAAGATGCTATTCCTCCCAAAATCTTCCTTATCTTCGACCCTATGCCATGGCCAAAGATGCGTGGCATTGTGTTGTGTCTCTCTATCGGGGAAGCACGAGCATTCAACGCTCCAACTATGAAGTGGTGCAAGATGAAGCCGATGAGTTTGCAATGAAGGAAGATGAAGAACCTCGTGCGCTCTTTCGGAGAGTGACCAAACTCGCGGTCTCACTCCGAGATCATGGGAGCAAGGACATGGATGACAATTGGATCAAACGCAAGTTCCTCAAGGACATGATGCCCTACAACAAGGCCATGTCCTCCGTCATCCATCAAAGACCGGACTTCCACTCCATGACCTCGAGTGAAGTGTTGGATGAGTTCGTTGCTATGAGCATCTTGGACAAGACCGCCGACAACGCGGTGCTCCGTTCTCAAAGAACAAAGAAGTCCAATCTTGCTTTGAAGGCCAAGGTCTTTGTGGAATAAGAGGAAGAAGAGGAAGATGAGGAGGGCAATCCCGAGGATACAAAATATGATTATCATGAGCACATGGCTCTTGCTTCGAGGCAATTTTGGAGCAAGAAGAATACATGGCCTAATTTCAACAAGAACAATTCAAGTGGTCTCAAGGGCAAGCAATGAGTGAGAACTTGTTACAATTGTGGAAATGTGAGTCGCTTTGTTGCGGATTGTCCTGACGAGAAGCGGGAAGACAACGGTGGCAAGCTCATTCGAAAAGACAAAGCCAAGTCCTTCCCCAACAAGAACAACTTCGCCAAGAAGACTCCTACTCGAGGGTTAGTGGTTCAAGAAGAATACCATGAGGATGACGGTGATGATGAAGATGGAGAAGCAATGGTCATGGCCTCCGTTGCCATTGCTACTACTCGCCGGATGTCTCTTTTTGATTCACCCAACGAGAACATCACCGCCAAGTGCCTCATGGCTAAAGCCACTAACAAGGTAACCCCCAACATCAAAACCACCATCATTACTAATCCTTCCTTGACGGATTGCATTGATGAAAATGAGGGGTCTAATGAAGAGTTGAATGAGTTTGAGCCTTTTATGAGTAAACTCAAGGGCAAATCCAAGAAGCACTTTGTTGCTCTCTTGGAACAACTTGCTGAAGCTAATGACATGATTGAGGCTCATGAAGAAACCATCTCTAAGATGGAAGGTCATAGTCGTGACTATGCCGATGAGATATCGGATCTCTCTAATGCCCTTGAGGAAGAGCGGGTGCATCATTTGACTCTTGAGGAGTCACACAACGATGACCATGCTAAATTAAAGAAAGATATTGATCATGATATTGTTGTCTCTCGTGTGGCAAACTCCGAGAAGACTAAACTTGGGGTTGATCTTGCTAGACTCAAAGAGGAGTTTGATGTACTTGACAAGGCTCACAAGGTCTTGAAGGGTGCTCATGCTAGCCTCAAGGAGTCTCATGCTCAACTCCAAGTGAAGTTAACCAAGGAGAAAGCCACTTTCCCTCCTATGGTCTTAATTGATAACACAAATGCTACTAACCCGTGTTGTGAGCATGTGCATCTTGTGGAGGAGAATGCCCAGTTGAAAGAGAAATTGAAGAAAGGTCTTGTGACATGCATTCAAGGTGAGAAAAACCTCAATGACCTTTTGAGCAATCAAAAGGAAGTTGTGGCCAAGGAGGGAGTTGGGTTTAACCCCAAGTCCAAGAATAAGAAGAAGAATGACAAGACCAAACGACCTCCTCCTCTCAAGAAAACATTTGTGAAGGAGGGAGAGGGTGCTTGTCGGTGTCAAAACCGGCGGATCTCGGGTAGGGGGTCCCGAACTGTGCGTCTAGGCGGATGGTAACAGGAGACAAGGGACACGATGTTTTTACCTAGGTTCGGGCCCTCTCGATGGAGGTAAAACCCTACTCCTGCTTGATTAATATTGATGATATGGGTAGTACAAGAGTAGATCTACCACGAGATCAGAGAGGCTAAACCCTAGAAGCTAGCCTATGGTATGATTGTTCGTCGTCCTACGGACTAAAACCCTCTGGTTTATGTAGACACCGGAGAGGGCTAGGGTTACACAGAGTCGGTTACAATGGGAGGAGATCTACATATCCGTATCGCCAAGCTTGCCTTCCACGCCAAGGAAAGTACCATCCGGACACGGGACGAAGTCTTCAATCTTGTATCTTCATAGTCCAGGAGTCCAGCCAAAGGTCATAGTCCGGTCATCCGGACACCCCCTAATCCGGGACTCCCTCAGTAGCCCCTAAACTAGGCTTCAATGATGAAGAGTCCGGCGCGCAGATTGTCTTCGGCATTGCAAGGCGGGTTACTCCTCCGAATACTTCATAGAAGATTTTGAACACAAGGATAGTGTCCGGCTCTGCAAAATAAGTTCCACATACCACCGTAGAGAGAATAATATTTGTACAAATCTAATCTGCTGACGTATTCCGCAGTGTGACATCATTCCACGGCCAAGCCTTTATTCGAATCGTTTTACCGTCCCACCTCAGCGCGTTTAGCGAGGTGGTTTCCTTGGCATGTCATGTCGAAGCAGAGATCGTGTCCCCTTATTCCGGGATTCTCATCAATACGGGCGTGGGTAACCCAACAGTGCCATTAATCACGGCACTTGGGAGATAAGCGAGTTTTACCAGGCTGGTGGGGGTACATAGTTTTGTCCGCCCATATAATGGGATAAGGATCCACCCTTTCCATCTACGCCTTCTTCCTCCTTTGCTTATCCATTTCCGTGCACTCAAGCTCCAGCACCCAAGTCCGCACTTCCCACCTCAACCTTCTCCAGCCATGTGCGAAGCGGGAGGCAGGTGGATGGCCTCCTCCGTCACGGAGGGGCACATCAAAACGTTGAGGAAAGCCGGATACTTGTCCAACGACATTGCGCACCGGCTCCCAGATGAGGGGCAGCTCATCCCCACCCCCAGGCCCCATGAGAGGGTGGTGTTCCTCCCCCCTTTCCTCCGCGGACTGGGCTTCCCACTCCACCCATTTGTCCAGGGGCTCATGTTCTACTACGGCCTGGATTTCCACGATCTGGCCCCGAACTTCATCCTCAACATATCGGCGTTTATCCTTGTGTGCGAGGTCTTCCTCTGCATCAAGCCCCACTTTGGCTTATGGTTGAAGACCTTCAATGTCAAGCCGAAGGTAGTGTGCGGCCGGCAAGCGGAGTGCGGAGGCTCCATGGTGGGTAAGATGCCCAATGTCACATGGCTCGAGGGTTCCTTTGTGGAAACCATCAAAGGGTGGCAATTGGGTTGGTTCTACATCACCGAGCCGCGTGACCCTGAATGGGCAGCAGCCCCCGAATTCCAATCTGGCATCCCCAACCGGCTCACCTCCTGGAAAGAGACGGGCCTGTTGTGGGGTAATTCGGAAGAGGTGACCGGACTCCAAACCTGCGTCCAAAACCTGGTGGACAAGAAGGTTAAACTTGTCAACGTAGTCCAGGTCATGCTCTTCCGCCGGATCCTCCCGTGTCAACGACGGGCTTTTAACCTGTGGGAGTTCGACCCGGCCCAGAACCAAACTTTGTCCAAGCTCTTCGACACAACGCACGAAGATGCCTGGAAGGTGCTATTCAAGGGCACGAGGTCCCCCCTCCTATTACTGAGGATCGCGGATTCTGCGCGAAGCGCCAAGCCAGTGCAGTAAGCTTGATTTACCCTTTACAGGATACTTGTTTTTCATAGTTTGACTCTATGCGGGATCTAAGCTCCCGCTCCTTTGACAGGACTAGAAGAAGACGTCCGGACAGATCGACTGTCCGGCTCCTTTGCCCGAAGGCCCAGCAGATGCCCGCTTGGCGAAGCTGCTGGTCCCGGCACCTCACGTGGTGCCGGAAAGAAGGCCAAGAAGAAGGCCACGGGAACTCGAAAGAGCTCCCGGCACATGGTGGTGCCGGATTCATCGCCCGACGACTCCGAAGCGCACTCCTCCCCCGAAGACGAGGAGGAGGAAGAAGAGGCCTCTCCCCCTCCAACGGGGGGAGGAAAGAAGAGGAAGGCCACCCCAACTAGGGGGCCGTAGGGTCCAAGAAGGGAAAGACCCTTATCCCGGACTACTCCACCAATGCCGACGACGGCGAAGAGGAGTGGTCATCCAGGGCCAAGCCCCTGGCAAAATCGTAAATATCCGGATACCAGAATAACTCATGGTGTTCGTTTATTGCACAGTGTCTTCTAATGCCGAACATAATCATGCAGTCCGCCCAAGGCCCGGCTCGACGCTTGTCGAGCGGATCCCTGGATTCATCGGATGTGAATAGTCTTTCACTCCCGACTGCTACCTCCCCTCGCCCCACGGACGACGCCGAGGTGGAGTCACAAAAGGGGCCAAGCCAGGAGGAGGTAGCCCCGGAGGCGCCGCAAGGCGACCTTCCGGACTCCAGGCGCAAAGGGGATAAAACCCCAAAGGGCTCTAAGTCCGGCCCTGGGCCGGACACCGCACCGGAACCATCAGTGGTTCCGGAGTCCGGCAGGCGGCCCCCTCGTAAGAAGGGCAAGCCTACGACGCCGGTGGCCTCCGTCCAACCGGAGGCACCGGACAATTTGCTGGAGGTGCTTAACGACGCCTCCATCGACGAGGACCACCGCACTATTATGAGTGCGGCGATCCAGAAGGTTCAGTCCGCCAAGAGCGGGCTGATAAAAGCATGTGCCAGCCTTTTAACAGGCTTTGAGGTATGTATTTAAGACATGTAAAAATAGTACCGCGTAGACAGTAGCCCGTGATGCTCAGTTCGGTGTTCGGAAAGAAAAGCCGGACTGAGGATCTAAAAAGATATACGCAGGAGTCTAACATAAATATGTCAATATGGGAATGCAGGCTGCGCTGCTGACCTCTGCCGCACTGACTGCGGAGGTCGATGCATTGAAGCAGAGCCTCGAGCGGTCCGAGAACGAGCTCGGCCTTGCCAAGAAGCAGCTCGAGGACAAGGAAGGTAAGTAGTACCTTATGTAAGTATATAAAAATACCTGGTTGCAAATGGTTAAAGGACCAACGTGAGTGTTATAGGGGCCACAACCAAGGTGGAAACCCTAAAGGAAGCATTGTCCAACGCCGAAGACAATGCGGCCGTGGAGCGCACCGAGCGAGAAAAGCAGGAGGCGCGGGCGGAGGAGGTGCGGCAAGAGCTCCACGCTCTTGTGAAAAAACAAGAGAGTTTGGAGCTTGACTCAAAGACTCGAGAGTCTGAGCTTGCCTCGGCCCTTGAGAGCGCCAAATCTGCCAAGGCCGAAACCCAAAAATCCCTCCAGGAAATTGAGGCGATGAAGAAGATAGCGGCTGGTAAGGCATTCTTTATGCAAAGCAAGCACGTGAAAGTGAATTACTTGTTACTTACCCGAGTCCGAAGCTCTCCAGGAGCATTCACAGATCTGCCCTGCAGTGTGTCTGACGCCACCGCATTCTACCGAGCCGAGGAAGGGAGCTCGACGGAGAAGGTGTTCTGGTCCCAGTATGTTGAGGCCAGACACCCGATGCCCTTGAGCGACCAGCTGAAGCAGCTGGTTGAGCTCCATGAGGTAGCCGAACAGGCCATGAAGGGCCTTATAGGCCGGCTATGGCCTGGGGAGGCCATGCCTGGGAGCTACTTTGGGCCGGTGAGGCGGCTGGTGGATGCATGTCCATGGCTTGAAATCATCAAGTGCTCTGTATGCATCGAAGGCACCCGTAGGGCCCTTGCCCGTGTTAAAGTGCACTGGGGCAAGATGGATGCTGAGAAGCTGGTGACAGATGGGCCACCGGAGGGGAAGGAACATCGCAAGCCCGAGTTGTATTATGAGGGCGTCCTGAAGGGTTTCTGCCTTGTGGCGGATGAGTGTTCCAAGGATATAATTTTTGAGTAAACTCGCTCGTGTTATCTTGTGCGCTGAAAACTTGTTCATATGCGCTAAGCAACACTTTTTTGAATTTAAAATATTACCTTATGTGCGGCCGTTTATTAAATCCGAGAGATGCAAGTCGTCGGCTTCTACCCCCATGCCATGAGTGCTGGGGTGTTCGGGATAAACCTGAGCGCTCTTGTTCCCATTCTTGGGTCCTTCGAGGGAGGCGCTCAGCACAACGAACAAGGCAATCAGACAATAATGCTTTATCACTCTCACTTAGCCATAGAATACTATAATTTTAAATTTCGGCGAAGCCCCTAGTATTCGGAAGACCGAGTTCGGGGCGCTATCCACGCCTAGGCCGGACAAAGCCAGCTCCTCCCTCTAAGCGGCATAAGTCTTTAGGGACTCGAAAACCTCTCGAACAGCGACCGGCTCTCGCCCTATCATGATGGTCAGTTTTAGCTTTCTCTACTGAGGTGCTTAACCCAGCTCAACTGGCGCACAATCGCAGTAGTTCTCCCAGCGCTACCTTAGCCGATATAACGGAACGTAAGGTACCAAAACATGGGAGCCGGGCAAACCCAACTATTGACCCAAGACATGATTCGGAGCCGATGCATATAATGCTATAAGTTCGGGGTGCCGCACTCGTGAGAGTGTTCGGACTTCTCACACCATATTCTGGGGTACTTAAGCCCCTGGTGTATTGGCCGTACCAAAGTGTACGGTTGCATAATGTCATAACTGAACATATTGACATAAAAAAATGAATGCAATAATAGACAAGAGCTATGTATTGTTTATTAAAAGGTTGCTGTGAAAGCAGAATGATACAAATAGTGCGATAAGCAAGAGATGGGATTATTTGACATGTCCCCCTCCAGGGGCAAGCTGCGAGACTTTATGTAAGACAGGTATTTAGCTCGTTAAAGAGACCACCTGGACATTCGACGTAGCTTGCTGCCTCCCTGGCTGTTGCATCGTGTGTTCAGCGATTGTACTGCCGGATAGGCCTTCCGGAGAATGGAGTCCTGAAAGTAAGAAAAAAGAAATGACAAAATTTGGAGCCCCTAGTGCGGTTGAGCCGCATGTTGGGCGTGTCGTGGTTGTGCCCCTCCCCTTATGCCCATGGTATTTCCAGGGCGTAATTATGTACACGTAGTACTGGTTTCGCAATTTCGCGAGGGATGGGGTTGGGGCCGCACTACTACGCTTGCTCGGAACGTGCCAGGCGGTCTTTTTGTAGGTTACTCCGGGCATGCTTGACGGTCTCTGGACGTTTAATAGCCGGACTGGAGAATTGCCTTGAGAGGCTACTTTGTACTTCCGCCGCGAGGGCCGCCGTATGCTCCTCCGTTCGGAGAGAGCGTTTGGTGTTTCCATTGACCGTAATGACTCCTCGAGGGCCTGGCATCTTGAGCTTGAGGTATGCGTAGTGCGGCACCACATTGAACTTTGCAAATGTGGTTCGTCCGAGCAGGGCGTGATAGCCACTGCGAACGGGACTATGTCGAAGATTAACTCCTTGCTTCGGAAATTATCCGGGGATCCGAAGACCACTCCGAGTGTAACTGAGCCTGTACAGTTGGCCTCTACACCCGGTATGACGCCTTTAAAGGTCGTCTTTGTGGGTTTAATCCTTGAGGAATCTATGCCCATTTTTCGCACTGTATCCTGGTAAAGCAGGTTTAGGCTGTTGCCGCCGTCCATGAGGACTCTAGTGAGGTGAAATCTGTCAATGATTGGGTCTAGAACCAATGCGGCGAATCCGCCGTGGCGGATGCTAGTGGGGTGGTCCCTTCGATCAAAAGTGATCAGGCAGGAGGACCATGCATTGAACTTTGGGGCGACTGGCTCCAATGCATATACGTCCCTGAGTGCACGCTTCCGCTCCCTTTTGGGGATGTGGGTTGCGTATATCATGTTCACCGTCCGCACTTGTGGGGCAAAGCCATTCTGTCCCCTATTTTTCGGCGGCCGGGGCTCCTCCTCGTTATCGCTATGTAGCCCCTTGTCTCTGTTTTCGGCACTTAACTTGCCTGCCTGCTTGAACACCCAACAATCCCTGTTGGTGTGATTTGCTGGTGTTTCGGGGGTGCCGTGTATCTGGCACGAGCGATCGAGTATTCGGTACAAACTGGACGGGCCCGGAGTATTTCTTTTGAATGGCTTTTTCTGCTGACCGGGTTTAGAGCCTCTGAATCCGGCATTAACTGTCGTATCCTCAGCATTGTCGCCGTTAATGCGGCGCTTGTGCTTGTTGCGACGCGACCTGCCATTGTTGTCCTTGGTATCCGAATTACCAGGGCTCTTGGTCATGTTATTACTACGAGCTAGCCAGTTGTCTTCTCCCGCGCAAAAGCGGGTCATGAGTGTTGTGAGGGCTGCCATGGATTTCAGCTTTTCCTGTCCTAGGTGCCGGGCAAGCCATTCGTCTCGGATGTTATGTTTGAAGGCTGCAAGGGCCTCTGCGTCCGGACAGTCGACTATTTGATTTTTCTTGGTTAGGAACCATGTCCAGAATTGTTTGGCCGATTCCACTGGCTGCTGAATTATGTGGCTTAGGTCATCAGCGTCTGGTGGTCGCACATAGGTGCCCTGGAAATTGTCGAGGAATGTGGCTTCCAGGTCCTCCCAGCAACCAATTGAACTGCTGGCAAGCTGTTAGGCCAATGCCTAGCTGGTCCTTTAAGCTTGAGTGGGAGGTATTTGATAGCGTGTAGATCGTCACCGCGGGCCATGTGGATATGAAGGAGATAATCCTCGATCCATACCGCGGGATCTGTTGTGCCATCATATGATTCGATGTTTATGGGCTTAAAACCCTCAGGGATTTGATGATCCATTACTTCATCTGTGAAGCATAGTGGGTGTGCGGCACCTCTGTACTGGGCTATATCACGACGTAGCCCAGATGAGCTTTGTCTGCTGTGTTCGGCCTGGCCGTATTTGCCATATCCGGCGTGACGGTTATCGTCACGTGTCGTGGGGCACCCACGCGATCCGTAGATCGATCTTGTTTGCCTTGCCTTGTCCTCCAATATGTCTCGTAGGTTTGGCGCATTTCCCCGTGCCTTGGTATTTTTTGAGCGGCGCCGGGGTGCGGCTTGAATTGATGGCCGAGAGGCCTCTCTGTCGCGGCCACGAGGTGGCCGGTCGACCGTGTCGTGTGCTGGTGATGTAGGTTTAGGTGCGTCCTCCTCTAATTGGGGTAGCAGCTTGCGCTTTGGGTAGCTCTTGGAGGGGCGTTCGAGTTCGTACTCTTCGGCCGCAAGGACTTCGGTCCATCTGTCGGCTAGCAAGTCTTGGTCAGCTCTAAGCTGCTGCTGGTTTTTTCTTGACGCTGCTTGCCGTGGCCATAAGCCTGCGTTTGAAACGCTCTTGTTCGACGGGATCCTTAGGCACAACAAATTCGTTGTCGTCGAGGCTTGCTTCATCTTCGGAGGGAGGCATGTAATTATCGTCCTCTACCTCTCTGTCTGCCGCTCTCTCATGAGGGATGGCTTCTCCATCCTCCTGTGCTGAATCCTGCTGGAGGGGGTTGTCTTCGGCACTGTCCGGGGTGTTATTATCTCCCGTGCCGGAATCGCTGTTTTTGCTTTGGCGGGATTTAGAGTGGCGCCGCTGACGCTGGCGCTTAGGCTGCTTCTTGGAGGGGTCATCCTCCGTTGTTCCATCGCCATTCCCTTCTTTTGGGGTGTCCACCATGTATATGGCATATGACAAGGTGGCTTTCCAGTCCCCTATAGGCGCTGGTTCTTGGTCGTCTCCTGCATCAGCGTCCATACCGTCGATGTCTTCGGAGTCGAAGTCGAGCATGTCGGTTAAATCATGGACAGTGGCTACGAAGTGGGTGGTGGGTGGGCTTTGAATTTCTTCGTCATCCGCATCCCAACCTTGCTGACCATAGTACGGCCAAGGCTCTCCTGATAAAGAGAGAGACTTTAGTGAATTCAGAATGTCGCTGAAGGGCGAGTGCTGAAAGATGTCCGCGGCGGCGAACTCCATGATCGGCGCCCAATCGGGTTTGATCAGGGGCGTGGAAGGTTTGGAGTCCGGAAAGGAGTCCAGCACCTTGGAGTCACGAGCTTCGCAATGGACAAGACTGATGTTCGGCTCGATCGCCGTAGAGATTGCAGCCCCCGAGGCAGTGTCCAGCCACCCGTCCTCGATCGGCACAGTCGGCTCCAAACTAAGGATCGGAGCGGACACTGGGGCGGCCTCCCGGGCACCGTTTGGCGGCAGAGCTAGATCATGCCCATCGTGACAGTGCGGTGCGCTCGGCTGTGGCTCGAACCCGTCGAAGATCAAGTCTCCGCGGATGTCAGCCATGTAGTTCAAACTTCCAAACCTGACCTGATGGCCAGGGGCGTAGCTTTCGATCTGCTCCAGTTGGCCAAGCGAGTTGGCCCGCAGTGCAAAGCCGCCGAATACGAAGATCTATCCGGGGAGAAAAGTCTCACCCTGGATCGCATCGTTGTTGATGATCGGGGGAGCCATCGGGCCTAAAGATGACGACACAGAGGAACTCTCAATGAAAGCACCAATGTCGGTGTCAAAACCGGCGGATCTCGGGTAGGGGGTCCCGAACTATGCGTCTAGGCGGATGGTAACAGGAGACAAGGGACACGATGTTTTTACCCAGGTTCAGGCCCTCTCGATGGAGGTAAAACCCTACTCCTGCTTGATTAATATTGATGATATGGGTAGTACAAGAGTAGATCTACCACGAGATCAGAGAGGCTAAACCCTAGAAGCTAGCCTGTGGTATGATTGTTCGTCGTCCTACGGACTAAAACCCTCCGGTTTATATAGACACCAGAGAGGGCTAGGGTTACACAGAGTCGATTACAATGGGAGGAGATCTACATATCTGTATCGCCAACCTTGCCTTCCACGCCAAGGAAAGTCCCATCCGGACACGGGACGAAGTCTTCAATCTTGTATCTTCATAGTCCAGGAGTCCGGCCAAAGGTCATAGTCCGGTCATCCGGACACCCCCTAATCCGGGACTCCCTCGGTGATCCTAAGGAGAAGAAGAACAATGTGAAGGGTGGTGTTGTCAAGAAGTGAAATGCCACCCCTTCCAACAAAGCCGGCGACTTTAACCCCTCTTATGTGTTATGTCGTGCTAGTGGTGGACATGTTTATGCAAAATTTTTTGGCTCTCCTTATGAGTATATTGAATGGTCTATTTGGGTTCCCAAGACCCTTGTTTCTAACATCAAAGGACCCATTACTCAATGGGTACCTAAAACCAAGCATTGATTTCATGTAGGGGTTTGCTTCCGGTAGAGGATCATGGTTGCTCGATAGTGGGGCAAGAAATCATATGACCGGAAGCAAGGAGTTGGTGGTGGACGTGCACAAGATTCCATCTATGCCCACCAACGTCGAGTGGGGTGATGCCTCGTCCTCTAAGGTATTGGGTCTTGGCAAGGTTGTCATTTCCCATGATCTAACGACCGAGAAATTCATGCCTGTCGAGTCCCTTGCATTCAATATTATTTCCGTTTGTCAACTTGCACTCATGGGGTTTGCCACCTTCTTTGATATTGATACCGTGGCCCTCTTGTGGAGCAAGCTCTTAAAGTAGCCTTTGTTGGGCATGTCGAGAAGGGTCTCTATGTGATTAACTTTTCGGAGCGACCCACTAAGACCGCGACATGCCTAATGGCTAAAGTTGATGTGGGATGGCTTTGGCATCGCCGTTTAGCCCACGTCAACATGAGATCTTTGCAAAGTCTTCTCAAGGGGGACCATGTCCGTGGACTAACAAATGTTAGTTTTGCCAAAGATCGTGCTTGCAGTGCTTGTATCAAAGGGAAGCTTCATGAGAAGGCTCACCCTCCCACGACTATCATCTACTCGAAGAGACCCTTGGAGCTCCTTCACATGGACCTCTTTGGGCCTCCATCCTTCGATAGTCTTGGGGGTAGAAAGTATTGCTTAGTGATTGTGGATGATTACTCAAGATATACTTGGGTGTATTTCTTCAAGAGGAAGAGTGAAACTCAACAAACCGTCATCGACTTTGCAAATGAAGCTCAACACCAACATGATGCAAAGATCTTGACAATAAGAAGTGACAACGGCACCAAGTTCAAGAACTACACCTTGGATGAGTTTCTTAGTGATTAGGGGATCAAACATCAATATGTTGCACCATATACCCCTCAATAAAATGGTGTCGCGGAGAGGAAGAACCAGACGTTGATGGATGCTGCAAGAACCATGATGGCGGAGTTCAAGTCTCCCTACAACTTTTGGGCTGAAGCCATCAACACAGCATGTCATGCATCCAATCGGCTCTATCTCTGCAAAGGCTTGAACAAGACTCCTTATGAAATACTCACCGGCAACAAGCCCAACCTCAAGTACTTCCGGGTGTTCGGATGTAAGTATTTCATTCTCAAGAAAGGTGTTCGTTTGTCTAAATTTGAGGCTAGAGCTTATGAGGGCATATTTGTTGGTTATGCTTCAAACTCTCATGCTTACCGTGTCCTCAACAAGTCCACCGGACTCATTGAGGAGACGTGTAACGTAGAGTTTGACGAGAATAACGGCTCCCAAGTGGAGCAAAGTGGTACTTGTGATGTAGGTGATGAAATTCCTCCCCAAGCCATAAGAAGAATGGGTGTTGGTCATATCCTACCCATTGAGGAACCCCTTGTGGCTGAAGGAGAAGGACAATGCTCCACTCAAGTGGAGCCATCACCAACCCAAGACCCACACGCTTCCGAAGAACATAGTGAAGGCCCTCAACCTCGTGAACAAGACCAAGGGCAAGATCAACCTCAAGATGGTGATGATTCACCAAATGATGCCCAAGGTCAAGTTCTCCCCCTCGAGCAAGTTCAAGATCAAGAGCAAGCTCAAGATGACGCTCAAGATAGTCAAGTTATACCTCCTCCCTCCACATCCGAGGAGGAATTAGAGCGTCGTGCCACGAAGGTCGCTTCCAAGCTCACCACCAAAGGTCATCTCATAGAGAATGTGGTTGGAAGCCTAAGAAAGGGAGTAAGCACTCATAACAATTAGCAAACTATTGTGAACATCACGCGTTTGTCTCTTCTGTTGAACACCAAAAGGTCTATGAGTCGCTCGAAGATTCGGATTGGCTCAATGCCATGCATGAAGAACTCAACAACTTCGAGTATAACAAGGTGTGGAGATTGGTGCCAAGGCCGTTGGGGAACCACAATGTCATTGGAACCAAGTGGATTTTCAAGAACAAGCAAGATGCTCATGGGAACATCATTCGCAACAAGGCAAGATTGGTAGCACAAGGCTAATCCCAAGTCGAGGGTATCAACTACGGTGAAACCTTTGCTCCCGTTGCCCGCATTGAATCCATTCGTTTGTTGATTGCTTATGATTCCCATCACAACTTTAAGTTACAACAAATGGATGTGAAAAGTGCTTTTCTTAATGGTCCTATTAATGAGTTGGTCTATGTCAAGCAACCCCCCGGGTTCGAGGATCCCTACTTCCCGGATCATGTGTATCAACTCGATAAGGCACTCTATGGACTTAAACAAGCCCCACGTGCGTGGTATGACCACCTTACCGAGTTGTTACAAGATCGCGGATTTGAAGTTGGGCAAATCGATCCCACTCTTTTTACTAAGAAGGTCAAAGGGGAGTTGTTTGTATGCCAACTATATGTTGATGATATTATCTTTGGTTCCCCAAATAAAGCTTTCAATGAGGAATTTGCCGCTCTCATGACCTCTAAGTTCAAGATGTCTTCGATGGGAGAGTTGAAGTTCTTCCTTGGTTTTGATATCAAACAAAGAAGAGAAGGTACCTTCATCAACCAAGCCAAATACACTCAAGACATGCTAAAAAGATTCAAGCTAAGTGATGTCAAGCTGGCCTCTACTCCAATGCCTACCAAGTGCCAACTTGATCTTGATCCCAATGGTAAAGCGGTGGATCAAAAGGTATATCGCTCCATGATTGGATCCTTGCTTTACCTTTGTGCATCTAGACCGGATATCATGTTGAGTGTTGGAATTTGTGCACGGTTTCAAGCCGCACCGAAGGAAAGCCACTATGTGGCAGTCAAGCGAATCTTTCGATATTTGGCTCATACCCCAAACTTTGGCTTATGGTACCCAAGAGGAGCAAACTTCAAGCTTGAAGGTTTTTCAGATTCCGATTGGGCGGGAGACAAAGTGGATAGGAAGTCCACTTCTAGAGGGTGCCAATTTCTTGGTTGCTCTTTGGTAAGTTAGTCTTCCAAGAAGCAAAGTTGTGTGTCTCTTTCGTCCACCGAAGCGAAATATGTGGCGGCCGGTATTTGGTGTGCACAACTCCTATGGATGAGGCAAACTTTAAAGGAGTATGGTGTCATTTGTGACAAAGTGCCTCTTTGGTGTGACAATGAAAGTGCCATCAAGATTTCTCTCAACCCAGTGCAACACTTCAAGACGAAGCACATTGAGATTCGATATCACTTCATCCGGGATCATATTAGGCGAGGGGAGATCGAGCTCAAGTATGTCAACACTCATGATAACCTTGCAGATATTTTCACGAAGCCCTTGGATGAAGCAAGATTTCGCGAGTTAAGGCATGAGCTAAATATCATTGATTCGAGCAATGTGACTTGATGTCGTGCACACCCCACCTCACTCAACTTGTTGTCTAGTTTAGGTGTAGGCATGGACATAGGGGGGGTGTTGTTCTCTCAATGAACTCTCCCTCCCCCCATTATGCATAAATCGATCAACTCTTTCACATTAGCCATTTTTGATGGTGCTTGTGCTTCAAAGACGAGTGTTGGTCATGGGCCCAAGGATAATTCTTCACGGTGCCATACCAATTGACTCAAACATAGGTGGCTCCGGCCACCGCCCTCTCCTTTTTGAGTGGTGGTGTCGCGTGGTTGTTTCTTGTTGTCGTTTGCCTTTCTGCTTTTGTGTTGAGCGTGTTCTTGTGGTGTCTCTTGTGCCTGAAGTTTCCTTGCGAAGACCTCCTTTTCGTGTGTTTGAAACCTGTTTTTCTTGAGCTCACGGTACTACCGCAGCCTGCTACGGTACTACCGCATGTGGAGAGCATGGTACTACCGCCCCAGCACGTCAGTAATTTTTTACTGCCGCCTGGGAGAGCGGTACTACCGCTTTGGTGCGGTACTTCAGCCCAAGCGGTACTACCATGTTGTCGCAGACGCGTAGGGATAAGGATAGGCAAGGGGAATTCTGACTCCCCCATACCCATTCGTCTGTTTTCCCCACTTCATCTCTCTCTCTCTCTCGCTCAAGAACGGGGCCAGAGTCCCTCGTCGGATCTCCACTTCCGGCTGCGCTCCTGCGATTCCGTCTGGTGGGATCATTCCCCACCACGTGCTCTTCCCATGGAACAAGGTCCTTCCCCAAATCCCTCTCTCTTTTGGTTGTTTTCTTTGCCTCTAGGTTTTTGGGGAGATGCTTTTGTTCTTGAGATTTTAGGCTAAATCTTTGCAAGAGTAGGATGTAGGAGAGTAGTATTGCGTAGGGATTATACTTGATATGTTGTCCTGTGATAGAGTTGATCAATCGTACTACCACCATGGTTTCGCAGTTCTTCTCAGATTCAAAGTTTGGTTCGGATCTGATGCGGTGCGGTACTACTGCGCCACATGTGCAGTACTACTGCTCGACCGGTACTACCGCCCGTCCGGTGGGTACTACCGCACGAGCTGTGGCAATAGGATCTTACTACCGCTCCCAGCCCCGGTACTACCGTGACATCACATGGTACTACCGCGACTAGGAGTGGTACTAAAATTTTAGTACCGCAGCACCAGGCAGTACTACCGTTGGGCCCATTCTCTCTCATGGCAATTACCATGTATGCTTTCTTCGTGTTTCTTTTGCTTTGCCGTGGTCTTTGCATTGATCCTGCTTGCTTGTCGTGGGTGTTTTGCGCTTTGTGTCTCAGGTGGTGGCTCTCGCCGTTCCAATCCCAGTCGTGACACTGGCTCCAAGCGTCTGCGCAATCAAGGTGAAGCACCAGAGGGCTCCAATGCCCCCAAGCGCCATGTCAAGGCCACCGCTAGCAAGCACAAGGAACCCGCTAAGGGCATGGACGAGATTCCCCTAGTTCATCTATCTCAGGCAGATCAACCCATATGTGAATCCTCGTGCTACCGTCAGAGGCAGTGAATTGTTTTGGACCAAGCAGCAGACTCTCACTTATCTGGATGTCATCAAGAACAAGCAAAATACCTACATGGATGTCAATTGGATAGACATGCATCACCTGAGGAAGGACAAGTTTCGTGAGTACTTTGGAGAAGCTTTGTATTTGGTGGAGTAGTTTGGTATTGAACATGTGATCTCTTTCCATCTTGACTATGACCCTGAGCTTATCTATCAGTTCTTTGCCTCGGTTTTCTTTCACCCTGGGGAGGAGCGGAGGATGACTTGGATGACCAATGGCCGTCAGTTGACTGCTACCTGGAAGGAGTTCATGGATCTGCTCCAGGTTCCTGATGACGGGCTCAACACACCCGTGGGTGTTCGTCCCCATGCCAATCTTGAGTCTGCTAACAAGGACAAGATCCAGCCGTTCTATGTTGAGAAGATGCTTCCCAGTGGCAACTCGGCGTGGGTGCTCAACTCCTTTCTGGATATCATGTATCGCATCTTCCGCAACTCTCTGTTCCCTCGCATTGGTGACAAGGACAAGGTTCATGCCTATATGGTGGATATGATGCTCCTGTGCGAGCAGGCACGTGTGTCTAAGACTCAGCCACTTGATGTCTCACACATCATAAGGTGTGAGCTTCGGTTTGTGGTGTTCAACCGCAAGGTGCCTATCTATGGACCCTACATGTTTCTTTTGATCTCCAAGACTTGGGAGAAGCAGTACCCTGGTGATGAGTTCCTTGCTCCATACTGGATTCGGCATGATCCCATCAGTCTCCGTGTCAAGCCCAACTGGGCCAACACTACTACTCGTGCTGAGGCGTCTGCTGCTAGGAGGGTTGTTGATGAGGAGGAGGCTAGAGCAGAGGATGTTGCTGAGGACCGTGCTGCTGGGTCTTCCCATAATTCCTCTGAGCCCTCGTGGGCCAAGAAGCTGAAGGACAAGATGAAGACTCTTTTCTGCTTGCAAGCTAAGGGGCAGTACAGGACTCACGTGGCATCCAAGGAGATTCTCCACCGGGACAAGAAGATATTGAGGTTGTATGGAGAGGACGTGTCTGGCGGTTCTGAGGATCACATCACTCTAGAGGCTGAGTGGATGGTGAAACAAGGCTACAAGTGGACTGATTCTGAGGAGGACGTCGAGGAGACCATTCCTACCGCCGTGTCTGACTAGGAGCGTTGGGATGATTTCTCTGCTTGAGCCACCCCTTGTGTGTAGGTGTCATGTCTGCCTTTTTGGCGTCTCGATGCCAAAGGGTGAGACAGTGTAGGGATTTGCGAGTCGTGTGTCGTGTTTGGTGTGTTTGCGTGTTCGGTGTGTCTGCTCCCTCGTTTGAACCTCGTTTCGGTTGCTTTGCTTTGGTTTGACCTTCATATGGTGTAAGACATATGCACTCTACCTATCTTAGTGAGCTTGTGATATATTGTGCTACCTATGTTTTATGCTCTTGCTTAGATGTTAGTCTTACCCTTGCAAGATCATGCCTTGTCTCTAAAATATAGGGGGAGTGTTGATCCTAGTTTGTGTGTTGTGCAGTCCAAAGCATCCATCTAGGTTGCACACATCTAGGGGGAGCCCGTCTATATTTTAGAGAGAAGGGGTTTGCCTCTGCTCTATATTATTTCCCCTTGTGCAAATCCCGTATTGTCATCAATCCACCAAAAAGGGGGAGATTGTAAGGGAATATTTATCCCTAAGTGTTTTGGTGATTGATGACAATGCTTTTGCGGACTAATCGTGTGCCTTGAGTTTCTCAGATGCTTCATCGCTAGGCACAAGACGGTTCGGTGCCCCTCGAAGACTATTGAAGACGGTGTTTTTCTACGTTTCTTTTTGATGGATTTGAGTCATAGGAGAGCCGTACTATTAAGAGGGGGTCCGTGTCGGAAAGGTTCGGGTGGAATCATCATGTACACGTTTCCTTCCTAGTCTCCACCTTTCCCTTGCACTTTGGAGCATCCCCCGTTTATCCTCTATGCGATTGTCCTGGCTGCTATTGCTGAGCTTGCGGTAGTACTGCTCCCTGGAGCGGTAGTATCGTAGGCACCTGCGGTAGTACCGTGCCTCTGCGCAGTAGTACCACGGGAGCCCACGGTAGTACCCCTCCTTTGGAGTTGTAGTACTGTGGCTCCCAGGCCAAGTACCGCTGCTTCGCGATAGTAGGGGCGGATGTAATTTTTTACATCTGTGCCTGCATGGTAGTATCGCATGTCGTGCGCGGTAGTACCGCGGGAGCCCACGGTAGTACCGCTCCTCTGGAGTCGTAGTACCGTGGCTCCCAGGCCAAGTGTCGCTACTTCGCGGTAGTAGGGGCGGATGTAATTTTTTACATCCACACCTCCACGGTAGTACCGCACTTCGAGCGCGGTAGTACCGCACGCGGCCTGGGTCAGCAGCCATGCGGTAGTACCGCTCCCCAGCGGTAGTACCGTGAAGGATGTTTGCATCGTTTGTTTTCCAGCGGGAGTAGGCACGGATGTATTTTTATTCATCCGCGCCCTTCCCAGGCTAGGACTTTCCTGCCTCACGGTAGTACTGCAAGAGGGAGCGGTAGTACCGCGCTCGCGGTAGTACTGCTCTCAGTCAGGCATGTTCTAGTCTCTGCAGCTGCCGCGGTAGTACCGTGGTCCCTCACGGTAGTACCGCGTGGCCTTGCGGTAGTACCGCGTTTCTGGAGCGGTAGTACCGCATGTCGCGGGCTAGATTAGTGGATAACGGTTGGATTTTGTCCACAGCTATAAAAGGGGTGTCTCCTACCTCTAGTTGACTACCTCTTCCATCCCTAAGCTCCATTGTTGCTCCAAGCTCCGTTTTCGCCCGATCTCTCTCCCTAGCCAACCAAACTTGTTGATTTGCTCGGGATTGGTTGAGGAGGCCCCGATCTACACTTCCACCAAGAGAAATTTGATTCCCCCACTAATCCCTAGCGGATCTTGTTACTCTTGGGTGTTTGAGCACCCTAGACGGTTGAAGTCACCTCGGAGCCATAGTCCATTGTGGTGAAGCTTCATGGTGTCGTTGGGAGCCTCCAATTAAGTTGTGGAGATTGCCCCAACCTTGTTTGTAAAGGTTTGGTCGCTGCCTTCAAGGGAACCAATGGTGGAATCATGGCATCTCGCATTGTGTCAGGGCGTGAGGAGATTACGGTGGCCCTAGTGGCTTCTTGGGGAGCATTGTGCCTCCACGCCGCTCTAACAGAGACGTACTTCCCCTCAAAAGGAGGGAACTTCGGTAACACATCCTCGTCTCCACCGGCTCCACTCTTGGTTATCTCGTGCCTTTACTTGTGCAAGCTTATTTGTGTTGTATCCCTTGCTTGCTTTTGTTCTAGTTGTTATTGCATCATATAGGTTGCTCACTTAGTCGCATATCTAGACAACCTACTTTGATGCTAAGTTTAAATTGGTAAAGAAAAGTCTAAAAAGTGTTAGTTGCCTATTCACCCCCCCCCCTCTAGTCAACTATATCGATCCTTTTCACCTGCTAAACTAATAGCAAGGCACACATCGGGTCTGGTACACAGCATTGCATACATGATAGAGCCTATGGCTGAAGCATAGGGAACTTCTTTCATTTTCTCTCTATCTTCTGCAGTGGTCGGGCATTAGGTCTGACTCAATTTCACACCTTGTGTTACAGGCAAGAACCCTTTCTTTGCTTGATCCATTTTGAACTTTTTCAAAACTTTATCAAGGTATGTACTTTGTGAAAGTCCAATTAAGCATCTTGATCTATCTTTATAGATCTTGATGCCCAATATGTAAGCAGCTTCACTGAGGTCTTTCATTGAAAAACTTTTATTCAAGTATCCTTTTATGCTATCCAGAAATTCTATATCATTTCCAATCAATAATATGTCGTCCACATATAATATTAGAAATGCTACAGAGCTCCCACTCACTTTCTTGTAAATACAGGCTTCTCCAAAAGTCTATATAAAACCATATGCTTTGATCACACTATCAAAGCGTTTATTCCAACTCCGAGAGGCTTGCACGAGTCCATAAATGGATCGCTGGAGCTTGCACACTTTGTTAGCATTCTTTGGATCGACAAAACCTTCTGGTTGCATCATATACAACTCTTCTTCCAGAAATCCATTCAGGAATGCAGTTTTGACATTCATTTGCCAAATTTCATAATCATAAAATGCGGCAATTGCTAACATGATTCAGACAGACTTAAGCATCGCTACGGGTGAGAAAGTCTCTTAGTAGTCAACCCCTTGAACTTGTCGAAAACCTTTCTCAACAAGTCGAGCTTTGTAGACAGTAACATTACCATCAGCGTCAGTCTTCGTCTTGAAGATCCATTTATTCTCAATGGCATGCCGATCATCAAGCAAGTCAACCAAAGTCCACACTTTGTTCTCATACATGGATCCCATCTCATATTTCATTGCCTCAAGCCATTTTGCGGAATCTGGGCTCATCATCGCTTCCTCATAGTTCGTAGGTTCGCCATGGTCAAGTAACATGACCTCCAGAATAGGATTACCGTACCACTCCGGTGCGGATCTTACTCTGGTTGACCTACGAGGTTAGGTAGTAACTTGATCTGAAGTTTCATGATCAATATCATCAGCTTCCTCACTAATTGGTGTAGTCATCATAGGAACCGGTTTCTGTGATGAACTATTTTCCAATAAGGGAGCAAGTACAGTTACCTCATCAAGTTCTACTTCCCTCCCACTCACTTCTTTCGAGAGAAACTCTTTCTCTAGAAAGGATCCATTCTTGGCAATGAATGTCTTGCCTTCGGATCTGTGATAGAAGGTGTACCCAACAGTCTCCTTTGGGTATCCTATGAAGGCACATTTCTCTGATTTGGGTTTGAGCTTATCAGGTTGAAGCTTTTTCACATAAGCATCGCACCCCCAAACTTTAAGAAACGACAACTTTGGTTTCTTGCCAAACCAGAGTTCATAAGGCGTTGTCTCAGTGGATTTTGATGGTGCCCTATTTAATGTGAATGCGGCCGTCTCTAAAGCATAACCCCAAAACGATAGCGGTAAATCAGTAAGAGACATCATAGATCGCACCATATTTAGTAAAGTACGATTACGACGTTCGGACACACCATTACGCTGTGGTGTTTCGAGTGGCGTGAGTTGCGAAACTATTTCGCATTGCTTCAAATGTAAACCAAACTCGTAACTCAAATATTCTCCTCCACGATCAGATCGTAGAAATTTTATTTTCTTGTTATGATGATTTTCAACTTCACTCTGAAATTCTTTGAACTTTTCAAATGTTTCAGACTTATGTTTCATTAAGTAGATATACCCATATCTGCTCAAATCATCTGTGAAGGTGAGAAAATAACGATACCCGCCGCGAGCCTCAACATTGATTGGACCACATACATCAGTATGTATGATTTCCAACAAATCAGTTGCTCACTCCATAGTTCCAGGGAACGGCGTTTTAGTCATCTTGCCCATGAGGCATGGTTCCCAAGTACCAAGTGATTCATAATCAAGTGATTCCAAAAGTCCATCAGTATGGAGTTTCTTCATGCGCTTTACACCAATATGACCTAAACGGCAGTGCCACAAATAAGTTGCACTATCATTATCAACTCTGCATCTTTTGGTTTCAACATTATGAATATGTGTATCACTACTATCGAGATTCATCAAAAATAGACCACTCTTTAAGGGTGCATGACCATAAAAGATATTACTCATATAAATAGAACAACCATTCTTCTCAGATTTAAATGAATAACCGTCCCGCATCAAACAAGATCCAGATATAATGTTCATGCTCAACGCTGGCACCAAATAACAATTATTTAGGTCTAAAACTAATCCCGAAGGTAGATGTAGAGGTAGCGTGCTGATGGTGATCACTCGACTTTGGAACCATTTCCCACGCGCATCGTCACCTCGTCCTTAGCCAATGTCCGCTTAATCCATAGTCCCTGTTTTGAGTTGCAAATATTAGCAACAAAACCAGTATCAAATACCCAGGTGCTACTGCGAGCTCTGGTAAGGTACACATCAATAACATGTATATCACATATACCTTTGTTCACCTTGCCATCCTTCTTATCCGCCAAATACTTGGGGCAGTTCCGCTTCCAGTGACCAGTCTGTTTGAAGTAGAAGCACTCAGTCTCAGGCTTAGGTCCAGACTTGGGTTTCTTCTCTTGAACAGCAACTTGTTTGCCGTTCTTCTTGAAGTTCCCCTTCCTTTTCCCTTTACCCTTTTTCTTGAAACTGGTGGTCTTATTGACCATCAACAATTGATGCTCCTTCTTGATTTCTACCTCCACAACCTTTAGCATTGCGAAGAGCTCGGGAACTGTCTTATCCATCCCTTGCATATTATAGTTCATCACGAAGCTCTTGTAGCTTGGTGGCAGTGATTGGAGAATTCTCTCAATGACGCAATCATCCGGAAGATTAACTCCTAATTGAATCAAGTGATTGTTATACCCCAGACATTCTGAGTATATGCTCACTGACAGAACTATTCTCCTCCATCTTGCAGCTGTAGAACTTATTGGAGACTTCATATCTCTCAATCCGGGCATTTGCTTGAAATATTAACTTCAACTCCTGGAACATCTCATATGCTCCATGACGTTCAAAACGTCGTTGAAGTCCCGGTTCTAGGCCGTAAAGCATGGCACACTAAACTATCGAGTAGTCATCAGCTTTGCTCTGCCAAACATTCACGACGTCTGCAGTTGCATCTGCAGCAGGCCTGGCACCCAGCGATGCTTCTAGGACGTAATTCTTCTGTGCAGCAATGAGGATAATCCTCAAGTTACGGACCCAGTCCGTGTAATTGCTACCATCATCTTTCAACTTTGCTTTCTCAAGGAACGCATTAAAATTCAACGGAACAACAGCACGAGCCATCTATCTACAACAACACAGACATGCAAAATACTATCAGGTACTAAGTTCATGATAAACTTAAGTTCAATTAATCATATTACTTAAGAACTCCCACTTAGATAGACATCCCTCTAATCATCTAAGTGATCACGTGATCCAGATCAACTAAACCATAACCGATCATCACGTGAAATGGAGTAGTTTTCAATGGTGAACATCACTGTGTTGATCATATCTACTATATGATTCACGCTCGACCTTTCGGTCTCAGTGTTCCGAGGCCATATCTGCATATGCTAGGCTCGTCAAGTTTAACCTGAGTATTTTGCGTGTGCAAAACTGGCTTGCACCCGTTGTAGATGGACGTAGAGCTTATCACACCCGATCATCACGTGGTGTCTCGGCACGACGAACTTTGGCAACGGTGCATACACAGGGAGAACACTTTTATCTTGAAATTTAGTGAGAGATCATCTTATAATGCTACCGTCAATCAAAGCAAGATAAGATGCATAAAGGATAAACATCACATGCAATCAATATAAGTGATATGATATGGCCATAATCATCTTGTGCTTGTGATCTCCATCTCCGAAGCACCGTCATGATCACCATCATCACCGGCGCGACACCTTGATCTTCATCGTAGCATCATTGTCGTCTCGCCAACTATTGCTTCTACGACTATCGCTACTGCTTAGTGATAAAGTAAAGCAATTACAGGGCGATTGCATTGCATACAATAATGCGACAACCATATGGCTCCTGCCAGTTGTCGATAACTTGGCTACAAAACATGATCATCTCATACAATAAAATATAGCATCACGTCTTGACCATATCACATCACAACATGCCTTGCAAAAACAAGTTAGATGTCCTCTACTTTGTTGTTGCAAGTTTTACGTGGCTGCTACGGGCTGAGCAAGAACCGTTCTTACCTATGCATCAAAACCACAATGATAGTTCATCAAGTTAGTGTTGTTTTAACCTTCTCAAGGACCGGGCATAGCCACACTCGGTTCAACTAAAGTTGGAGAAACTGACACCCGCCAGCCACCTGTGTGCAAAGCACGTCGGTAGAACCAGTCTCGCGTAAGCGTACGCGTAATGTCGGTCCGGGCCGCTTCATCCAACAATACCGCCGAACCAAAGTATGACATGCCAGTAAGCAGTATGACTTGTATCACCCACAACTCACTTGTGTTCTACTCGTGCATATAACATCAACGCATAAAACCTAGGCTCGGATGCCACTGTTGGGTAACGTAGTAATTTCAAAAATTTGCCTACGCACACACAAGATCATGGTGATGCATAGCAATGAGAGGGGAGAGTGTTGTCCACGTACCCTCGTAGACCGAAAGCGGAAGTGTTAGCACAATGCGGTTGATGTAGTCGTACGTCTTCACGGCCCGACCGATCAAGCACTGAAAGCACGGCACCTCCGAGTTCTTGCACACGTTCAGCTCGATGACGTCCCTCGAACTCTGATCCAGCCGAGTGTCGAGGGAGAGTTCTGTCAGCACGACGGTGTGGTGACGATGATGATGTTCTACCGATGCAGGGCTTCGCCTAAGCACCGCTACGATATTATCGAGGTGGACTATGGTGGAGGGGGGCACCGCACACGGCTAAGAGATCCAAGGGATCAATTGTTGTGTCTATGGGGTGCCCCCTCCTCCGTATTTGAAGGAGAAGAGGAGGGGGCGGCCAGGAGGAGGAGGCGCGCCCAAGGGGGGAGTCCTACTCCCACCGGGAGTAGGACTCCTCCTTTTCCTACTTGGAGAGGGAGAGGGAAGGAAGAGGAAGGAGGGAGGAAGGAAAGGCGGGGGGGCGGCCCCCCTCCCAATTCAGATTGGGCTTGGGAGGGGGGGCGCCCCCTCCCTTGCTCCTTTCCCCTCCTTTCCACTAAAGCCCATTAAGGCCCATATACCTCCCGGGGGGGTCCATTAACCTCCCGATGCTCCGGCATTATCCCGATCTCACCCGAAACCATTCCGGTGTCCAAATATAGTCGTCTAATATATCGATCTTTACGTCTCGACCATTTCGAGACTCCTCGTCATGTCCGTGATCACATCCGGGACTCCGAACTACCTTCGGTACATCAAAACACATAAACTCATAATATAAATGTCATCTAACTTTAAGCGTGCCTACGGGTTCGAGAACTATGTAGACATGACCGAGACACGTCTCTGGTCAATAACCAATAGAGGAACCTGGATGCTCATATTGGCTCCCACATATTCTATGAAGATCTTTATCGGTCAAACCGCATACAACATATGTTGTTCCCTTTGTCACCGGTATGTTACTTGCCCGAGATTCGATCGTCGGTATCTCAATACCTAGTTCAATCTCATTACCGGCAAGTCTCTTTACTCGTTCCGTAATACATCATCCCGCAACTAACTAATTAGTTGCAATGCTTGCAAGGCTTATAGTGATGTGTATTACCGAGTGGGCCCAGAGATACCTCTCCGACAATCGGAGTGACAAATCCTAATCTCAAAATACGCCAACCCAACAAGTACCTTTGGAGACACCTGTAGAGCACCTTTATAATCACCCAGTTACATTGTGATGTTTGGTAGCACACAAAGTGTTCCTTCGGTAAACGGGAGTTGCATAATCTCATAGTCACAGGAACATGTATAAGTCATGAAGAAAGCAGTAGCAACGTACTAAACGATCAAGTGCTAAGCTAACAGAATGGGTCAAGTCAATCACATCATTCTCCTAATGATGTGATCCTGTTAATCAAATGACAACTCTTTGTCCATGGCTAGGAAACATAACCATCTTTGATAAACGAGCTAGTCAAGTAGAGGCATACTAGTGACACTTAGTTTGTCTATGTATTCACACATGTATCATGTTTCCGGTTAATACAATTCTAGCATGAATAATAAACATTCATCATGATATAAGGAAATAAAAAATAACTTTATTATTGCCTCTAGGCCATATTTCCTTCAGAATTAGGTTTTCGTGGTGCTCTTGGATGGTTTCGGGGTACGTAGATATATATAGGAGGAAGAAGTAGGTCGGTGGATGCTCGAGGGGCCCATGAGGGTGGGGGGCGCGCCCACCCTTACAGGGCGCGCCGGGCACCCACGTGACCGCCTCGCTCATTGTGTGACGTCCAGTCCAAGTCCCATGGTTCGCATTTGTTCCAAAAAGATCTCTCCCGAAGGTTTCATCCCGTTTGGACTCTGCTTGATATTCCTTTTCTTTGAAACACTGAAATAGGCAAAAAACAGCAATTCGGGTTGGGCCTCCGGTTAGTAGGTTAGTCCCAAAAATGATATAAAAGTGTAAAGTAAAGCCCATAAACATCCAAAACAGGTAATATAATAGCATGGAACAATCAAAAATTATAGATACGTTGGAGACGTATCAAGCATCCCCAAGCTTAATTCCTGCTCGTCCTCGAGTAGTTAAATGGTAAAAACGGAATTTTGATGTGGAATGCTACCTAGCATAATTCTCAATGTAATTTTCTTTATTGTGGCATGAATATTCAGATCCAAATGATTCAAAATAAAAGTTCATATTGACATGATAAACAATAATACTCCAAGCATACTAACAAAGTAATCATGTCTTCTCAAAATATCATGGTTAAAGAAAGCTATCCCTACAATATCATATAGTCTGGCTATGCTCTATCGTCATCACACAAAGTATTTAATCATGCACAACCCCGATGACAAGCCAAGCAATTGTTTCATACTTTAGTATTCTCAAACTTTTTCAACTTTCACGCAATACATGAGCGTGAGCCATGGACATAGCACTATATGTGGAATAGAATGGTGGTTGTGGAGAAGGCAAAAAAGAGGAAGATAGTCTCACATCAACTAGGCATATCAACGGGCTATGGAGATGCCCATTAATAGATATCAATGTGAGTGAGTAGGGATTGCCATGCAACGGATGCACTAGAGCTATAAATGTATGAAAGCTCAACAAAAGAAACTAAGTGGGTGTGCATCCAACTTGCTTGCTCACGAAGACCTAGGGCGTTTTGAGGAAGCCCATCATTGGAATATAGAAGCCAGGTTCTATAATGGAAATTCCCACTAGTATATGGAAGTGACAACATAGGAGACTCTCTATTATGAAGATCATGGTGCTACTTGAAGCACAAGTGTGGTAAAAGGATAGTAGCATTGTCCCTTCTCTCTTTTTCTCATTTTTTTATTTGGCCTTTCTTTTTTTATATGGCCTTTCTCTTTTTTTTTGTAAAGTCCGAAGTCTCATTCCGACTTGTGGGGGAATCATAGTCTCCATCATTCTTTCCTCACTTGGGACAATGCTCTAATAATGAAGATCATCACACTTTTATTTACTTACAACTCAAGATTACAACTCGATACTTAGAACAAGATATGACTCCATATGAATGCCTCCGGCGGTGTACCGGGATATGCAAAGAACCAAAAGTGACATGTATGAAAATCATGATGGTGGCCTTGCCACAAATACGATGTCAACTACATGATTATGCAAGAGCAATATGACAATGATGATGCGTGTCATAATAAATGGAACAGTGGAAAGTTGCATGGCAATATATCTCGGAATGGCTGTGGAAATGCCATAATAGGTAGGTATGGTGGCTGTTTTGAGGAAGGTATAAGGTGGGTGTATGGTACCGGTGAAAGTTGCGCGGCATAAAAGAGGCTAGCAATGGTGGAAGGGAGAGAGTGCGTATAATCCATGGACTCAACATTAGTCATAAAGAACTCATATACTTATTGCAAAAATCTACAAGTAATCAAAAACCAAGCACTACGCGCTTGCTCCTAGGGGGATAGATTGGTAGGAAAAGACCATCGCTCGTCCCCGACTGCCACTCATAAGGAAGATAATCAATAAATAAATCGTGCTCCAACTTCATCACAAAGCGGTTCACCATACGTGCATGCTACGGGAATCACAAACTTCAACACAAGTATTCCTTAAATTCATAATTACCCAACTAGCATGACTCTAATATCACCATCCTCATATCTCAAAACAATTATCAAGCATCAAATTGATCATAGCATCCAATTCACTTTCTATGATAGTTTTTATTATACCCAACTTGGATGCTCATCATTCTAGGACCAATTTTATAACCATAGCAAATATCATGTTGTTCTCAAAGAATCTCAAAATAATATAAGTGAAGCATGAGAGATCAACAATTTCTACAAAATTAAGCCACCGCCATGCTCTAAAAGATATAAGTGAAGCACTAGAGCAAAAATTATCTAACTCAAAAGATATAAGTGAAGCACATAGAGTATTCTAATAAATTCTAGATCATGTGGGTTTCTCCCAAAAGGTGTGTACGGCAAGGATGATTGTGGTAATCTAAAAAGCAAAGACTCATATCATACAAGACGCTCCAAGCAAAGCACATATCATATGGCGAATAAAAATATAGCTCCAAGTAAAGTTACCGGTAGACGAAGATGAAAGAGGGGATGCCTTCCGGGGCCCCAAGCTTAGGCTTTTGGTTATCCTTGAATATCTTGGGGTTCCATGGGCATCCCCAAGCTTAGGCTCTTGCCACTCCTTATTCCATAGTCCATCAAATCTTTACCCAAAACTTGAAAACTTCACAACACAAAACTCAACAGGAAATCTCATAAGCTCCGTTGGTGCAAGAAAGAAAAACCACCACATAACGTATTGTAATGAACTCATTCTTTATTTATATTTTTTGTTAAATCTACTGTATTCCAACTTCTCTATGGTTCATATCCCCCGATACTAGCCATAGATGCATCAAAATAAGCAAACAACACACGAAAAACAGAATCTGTCAAAAACAGAACAGTCTGTAGCAATCTGTAACTTTAGAACACTTCTGGAACTCCAAAAATCCTACCAAAATAGGAAGTCCTAGGCAATTTGTCTATTGATCTACAGAAAAAAGAATCAATGCAAAATCATGTTTATGTGATTTATTGAATTTTTTTCTTGTGCATGCAAAGTTTCTATTTTTCAGCAGAATCAAATTAACTATCACCGTAAGTTATCCTATAGGTTCTACTTGGCACAAACACTAATTAAAACATGAAAACACATCTAACCAGAAGCTAGATTGATTAATTATTACTAAACAGGAGCAAAAAACAAGGAACAAAATAAAATTGGGTTGCCTCCCAACAAGCGCTATCTTTTAATGCCCCTAGCTAGGCATAAAAGCGAGAATAGATCTAAGTATTGTCATCTTTGGCATTCAATTCATAAGTGGCTTGCATAATAGATTCATAAGGTAATTTAATTTTCTTTCTAGGAAAGTGTTCCATGCCTTTCCTTAACGTAAATTGGAATCTAATATTTCCTTCCTTCATATCAATAATTGCACCAATCATTCTAAGGAAAGGTCTACCAAGAATAATAGGACACAAAAGATTGCAATCAATATAAAGAACGATAAAATCTACGGGCACATAAAGAACATCATTAATCCTTCCCATAGGTTTCTTAATGGTGGAATCCGCAAGGTGCAAGTTTAAAGAGCAATCATCAAATTCATGGAAACCTAGCACATCACATAAAGTTTTCAGAATCATGGAAACACTAGCACCCAAATCACCATCTTCAACAGCACCATCTCATCTCAAACCCTAGTTCATCTCTTGTGTCCAATCTTTGTACCAGGACTATAGATTGGTGCTTGTTGGTGAGTATTAGTGTTGATTACATCTTGTAGTTGATTACTGTATGGTTTATTTGGTGGAAGATTGTATGTTCAGATCCATTATGCCATTTAATACCCCTCTGATCTTGAGCATGATTATCATTTGTGAGTAGTTACTTTTGTTCTTGAGGTCAAGGGAGAAATCATGTTGCAAGTAATCATGTGAACTTGGTATGTGTTCGATATTTTGATGATATGTATGTTGTGATTCCCTTAGTGGTCTCATGTGAACGTCGACTACATGACACTTCACCATATTTGGGCCAAAGGGAATGCATTGTGGAGTAGTTATTAGATGATGGATTGCGAGAGTGACAAAAGCTTAAATCCTAGTTTATGCGCTATTCCGTAAGGGACCGATTGGATCCAAAAGTTTAATGCTATCGTTAGAATTTATTCTTAATACTTTTCTCGTAGTTGCGGATGCTTGCGAGGGGGTTAATCATAAGTAGGAGGTTTATTCAAGTAAGAACATCACCTAAGCACCGGTCCACCCACATACCAAATTATCAAAGTAGTGAAAATGAATTAAGCCAACATGATGAAAGTGACTAGATGAAATTCCCATGTACCCTCAAGAACACCTTGCCTGTCATAAGAGACCATTTTGGCCTGTCCTTTGCCTCAAAAGGATTGGGCTACCTTGCTGCACTTTTGTTACTACTACTGTTACTTGCTCATTACAAATTATCTTGCTATCAAACTACTCTGTTACTTACAATTTCAGCACTTGCAGACATTACCTTGTTGAAAACCACTTGTCATTTCCTTCTGCTCCTCGTTGGGTTCGACGCTCTTACTTATCAAAAAGGCTACAATTGACCCCATATACTTGTAGGTTATCAGGTATTATGCAATAATAAAATATTAATGGGTTTACAACAGTACCTAAAGTTTATGATTTGCTTGTTATACTAATGGATCTCATGAGTTCTCTGTTGAGTTTTGTGTGTTGAAGTTTTCAAGTTTTGAGTGATATCACGATGGATGAAGGAATAAGGAGTGCCAAGACCCTAATCTTGGGGATGCCCAAGGCACCCCAAGGTAATACTCAAGGACACCCAAGACCCTAAGTTTGGGGATGCCCCGGATGGCATCCCCTCTTTCTTCTACCAACCATCGGTAAATGACTTTGAGCTATATTTTTATTGATCACATGATATGTGTTTTGCTTTTGAGCATCATGTATTATATGAGTATTGACTTGTTTTCTTTTTAGTTTGCCACAATCATTTTGCTAGACACAACTTTTGGAGAGGGACACACATTATTCGTGATTTGTTACAATACTCGTTTTGCTTCACTTATATCTTTTGAGGTAGGCAGTTTCTCTAGTACTTCACTTATATCTTTTAGAGCACGACGGTAGTTATATTTTAAAGAAATAGTTGCACTCTCATGCTTCACTTAAATTATTTTGAGAGTTTGATAAATAGTAATGGCAATATGCACGGTTTATGAATTTGGTCCTAATATGATAGGTATTCAAGAGGGATATAATAAAAACATTCATGTAGATCACCGAATATGATAGGTTTGATTCCTTGCAATAGTTTTACGATATAAAGATGGTAATATGTGGGAGGTACTAGTGGATGATTTTGGTTTAGTAAGAATATTGGTGGTAAGGTTTGTGATTCTTGGAGCATGCACGTATGGTCTCTTGTTATGCTAAGAAGTTCGAGCATGATTTATTATTGAGTGTCTTACTTTGCGTGAAGGTCAGGGCGCGTGCGATGGTTAACTCCTACCAACATCCCCCCCCTAGCAGCATACGTAGTAGTACTTTGCTTCGAGGGCTAATAAACTTTCGCAATAAGTATGTGAGTTCTTTATAACAAATGTGAGTCCATGGATTATAAGCACCCTCACCTTTCCGCTATTTGCTAGCCTCCCCGGTACCGTGCATTGCCATTTTCTCACCTCAAGATGTGGTGCAAACTTCATCGGTGCATCCAAGCCCCCTGATATGATACGCTTTGTCACACATAAGCCTCCTTATATCTTCCCCAAAACAGCCACCATACTTACCTACTATGGCTTACTCAAAACCACTATACCCCAGGGGGTGCCCCCTAGGCTTGTGGGCCCCTCATGGCACCTCTTGACCTAATTCCACCTCTGTAAATTCCCAAATATTCTCAATACATCAGAGAGCCACCCAAAATACTTTTTTCGTCGCCGCAAGTTTCTGTTCTTTGGAGATCCCATCTGGAGACCTTTTACGGTACTCTATCGGAGGGGGAATCGATCATGGAGGGCCTCTACATCAACCTTGCTGTCCTTTCGATGATGTGTGAGTAGTTTACCACAGACCTACAGGTCCATAGCTAGTAACTAGATGGCTTCTTCTCTCTCTCTCTCTCCTTGATCTTCAATACAATGTTCTCCTCGACGTTCTTGGAGATCTATTCGATGTAATCCTTTTTTGCGGTGTGTTTGTTGGGATCCGGTGAATTGTGGGTTTATGATCAGATTATTCATGAATATTATTTTAGTCTTATTTGAACTCTTTTATGCATGATTGTTATAGGTTTGTATTTCTCTCTGATCTGTCTGTTTGGTTTGGCCAACTAGATTGATTTATCTTGCAATGGGAGACGTGCTTTGTGATGGGTTCGATCTTGCATTACTCAATCCCAGTGATAGAAAGGGACGTGACACATATTTGTATCGTTGCCTTATTTGAACTCTTTTATTTGAACTCTTTCATGCAGAGAACACCTTACTGAAATCTGCTTATCATTTGCTTCTGCTCCTAGTTGGGTTCGACACTCTTACTTATCGAAAGGACTACGATTGATCCCGTATACTTTTGAGTCATCAAACACCAACAGCGCCTGCACCCTCCTTAGAAACTACTGTGCCAACCGCTCTAACCATGTGTTCTAGGACATCTACCACCCCACCGAGGCCACCAAGTAGAAGCTTACCACCACTGCCTTCGACGGCTCTACGCCCTTCGTCTTCCCTATCAATGTAAGGCAATTCAATGCTATATAGAGTTGCATGTATACTACTCAGTGCTATTATTCATCAGTTGCTTAAACAACTGAGAATTATCAGAGGTGGAATATACTTCAGGTTTTTGTTAAAAAAAGGTTCCATGTTCCAACTCGAGCACTTCGTCGCTTGTCTATAATTGTTCCTTAGACTACCAAGAAAGTCCACAAAGTTTTACAAAACAAATCAGGCAAGCCCAGTCCAAGGGTTACGAAATGACATCTCTGTATATTCCTCTAGCCATGGCGCAGTACTAGCAAAGGGCTACTCTAGGTCGTGGCCCCGAGGAGGACGAAGCAGAGGTCTGGCAAGCGTTTGGTTTATCGAGATTGGACAAGAAGTCGGTGAAGCATGTTAGAAGCCATTTTTTGACATGAAAAATGTGTTCCCATGTCTCTCGCTATATAGACAACGAGGGACGCGAAGCAGTTCCTTCTTTCAATGACGGTGAAACTATTGGCTTTACTTTCCTCGATCCAACGATGGTGATTGGGTGGGGCGGTTCATCCGATCAGATGTTGTTTAGGGTTAGTTTGTTGGGTGTCGATGATGCCCTGTCGATGTCGCTGTCACCACCACAAATAGCGGTTTTAATATAAAGGAATTGTGGATGTGTGTCCAGGAGAGGTCGTCAAGGCAGCGGTGGAGATCTTGGTGGACCTTTTTCTTCGGCTCTGTCCATGTCGCCTCAGCGGTTCCTCCAGCCCCTCCGTGGAGGTGGAAGTGCTTGTGTTGAAGGTGGCTAATGTAGCGGCACTAGTCCCGTCTGGTAATTTTTGGCGATGGAAATTGGTTGCAGGCCCTGGAGTCACTCGTTTGCGTCAGTGATTGTTGACATCAACGGAAGGATCCAATAGAGGTGGATATTTCTCTCCGGACGGCGTCCCAAAATGACAAGTGTGTCGTCCTTTGCGGAGTCGCCTATCCAGAGGCTTAAAATGTAGTATTGTCATTATTGCTTTCACTTGGATCTTGGCATGGTGGAGGCCTTTTCTTCTCCTCTCCGGCAGCCTCTCATGATAACGGTTGAAGTTTTTGATCATTTTGTTGGTATAGTTGGAAGGACCCCCAAAGGATTTTGTTGTTATTTTCTTCTGTTGATGGTAACTTGTGTAACGATAATCCTATATCTGCGGACAACTACGAAAGATTTTACATAAACTTCCTAATGATTGTCTCTTCCCCCTGATATTCACGTGGGTGGGGAAAAAATTCTATGAGACCGGGTCTCACGGTTTAGCAGGTGAGACCCATCTTGATGGATGACACGTGGCATTTGCAAATCACAAAGCATCTACCCCACCCCCCACCTGAAATCAGGGGGGGAGAGATTAGATGCTTTGTGATTTGTGAATGCCACATGTCATCCATCAGGGCGGGTCTCACCTGGTTTATATGAGACCTGGTCTCATATAATTTTTTTCCCGTGGGTGGACCCTTTTCTCCCCCTATCTCCAATCATTATTGTCCACGTTGCCTATTATGTTAAATCTGTAAGGAGATTACGTAGGTGTAGCATTACTCCTCCTGTAATTCCTTTGTGTTGTCTCCATGCTAAAAGAAGGTTCTACTTGTTAGCAGAACTGGGCTACATTCATAGCTCATGTACTCCATCAGGTGGATGAACTCGATCAGGCATGGCTTGACAATTCATAATTGACGCTAATTTTTTAGGGTACATTTTTTTAGGGTACATAATTTACGCTAACTGCGTCAAGTTACAGAGCAATCTCACAAGGGACAGTGATCAAGTAGATCGGGCAGGCCCATTTAGCGCTAGTTGTACCATAACATTCTAGTTTCAGAAACCTTCTACAAGGTTTTGATCTTTTTTTAAAGAAAAATTTTGTTTTCCAAAATGTTTGCAATTTCAATAAAAGACAGTGTTTAAAAAGTGTTCAGAATTTCAAAAAAAAATAAAATCTTCAAGAAAAAACAAAAAAGGTTCACGTTTCCAGAAATGTTCAGAAAAGTTCCAGGAAAAGGTGCAGTTTTTTTTTAAATGTTACCAAATTTTCAAATATGAATTAGTTTAAAAAAATAATAAAATCGTGTTGTTAAACGAACAAAATAGAAACTATTAAAAATAAACAAAAAATAAAGAAAATCGCTACTTTTCATGTCGGTAGCGTCAAATAGGGAGCTCCTATATGGCGCTTTAAGCGCCAGGTAGCTGGCGCTTACAACCGCCCCCCTAGGGGGCCGGCCCACGAAGAGCTGCGAATTTTTATTATAGCGCAGAAAACAACCTAAAAATGTTGCTCTCGTGAGGAAAAGGTGCAGTTTTTTTAAAATGTTCGCAAATTTTCAAATAAGATTTAGTTTTAAAAATTATAAAAATTATGTTTTTAAACGACCAAAATAGAAACTATTAGAAATAAACAAAAAAATCACTTGTTTTCATGACGCTAGTGTCAAATAGGGAGCTCCTAACCACTAGAACAAACATTCACTTGTGAATCATAATCGCGTGAAAGTTTCAAGAATAAGTGCAGCCGCGCCATTAATTGCACATAGATTTTAGAAAGATGTGCTTTTTCTTTTAAAAAAATAGAATAAAATTTGAAAGTTCAAAGATTTTAATAGAAATCATGAATTAAAAAATTCACAAATTCAAAGAAAATCACGAATTAGGAAAAAAAGTCCATCGATTTTCAAGAAAAATCACAGATTTAAAAGAAGTTCATGAATTTGGAAAGATAGTTCATTAATTTTGAAAAAAAATCACGAATTTGAAAAAGTTCATAAAAAAAATTCATTCGATGTGCAAAAAGTTCGTCAAATTTGAAAAAAGTTCATCGATGTGAAGAAAATTCATCGAGAAATGAAAAAAGTTCAAAAAAATGAAAAGGTTCATCAAATTTAAAAAAACTTCGTTGATTTTTTAAAAAATTCATCAATTTGTAAAATATGTTCACACCATGTAAACTGCATAAATAAATCAGTTTTTTTCACATACTACATATGCATTTTATTTTACTAGCAAAAATGCCCGAACGTTGCAATGGAAGTTAAAACAAAGTATACACCTTGAGCGTGTGATAAACATGGCTCAAGACCTTCCACATGTGCCCACCATTTATTTCAACACATCATTTCACACGTATTGCCGCTTATCCTCCTTTCCAACACTAGTCAATGCATGGTGGCAATGAGACATCTTGTCGTGGTCAATTCCCAGGCGATGGACAAGGCCAACACACACCCGATCATCTATGTCGACGTCTTGGAGCCCGTCGCCATCGAACCGGCTGAACTCTGAAGTGTCATTAGATGGATGCACTGCCGCTGCCATGCTGGAACATACATAATCGGCACCTACATCAGATCATGACAAAGGGAGAAAAAATGTTCTCACATGATTGCACCACTATATTTATCTTTATCTTTACCTAATCGGCACCTACATCAGATATATATATAGCACGTATCGCTTCTGCCCGCTCACCCGTCGTGGTCGTTTTGCAAAAAAATCCTTCTGTTTCTTTTTTTTAGCATCAGTACAGACACAAGCGCTCATATACACGCGCATACACTCACCCCTATAAACGCACATACGCACACCCTATCCCTATGAGCACCTCCGAGAGACTGAGCCGACATATCATCTTGAAATTTATGAAGCCACCGTAGGCGCCTCGTCGTCGATGGGAACGTCTCCTCCCACTGAAAGCGCATCGCCGGAAATCCTGAAATAAACCCAGAAATAATGCGAGCACCAGGATTTGAACCCTGGTGGGTTGGGAATACCACTGTCTATCCAACCATCTCAACCACAGGTTGGTTCGCAGTCTTCTGTTTCTTGATAATGAACCCGCAGTCCTCGGTGAGTTAAAAGAAAAAAACGGTTCGCGATGCAGATCGAGTGGCGGCGCTCCGATCGGACCGGGAGCAGGAAGACGGCGGCGAGCACATAAAGGGCGGGGGCGGCACACTGCCCGCCCGAGAGGAGGAGCAGGAGGGGAGGCGCTGAGGCGGGGCCATAAGCGTCGGACGCGCTCGCTCGCCCGCAATCAACGCGGACGCAGCGGCCATCCATGGCGGCTCGGGTCGATGCAGGAGGACGAGGGGAGGAGCTCGCGAGGGCCGGCACCGGCAATGGAGCGGAGGCGGGTGGATCTGGCGATTACGCAGGGGCTGCGGCGACGAGCGGCTCCGTGGGCGGCGACCTGCGGGGTTCAAGCGACGGCTGCCATGAAGGTTGGGCGGCGGCTCTCTGTAGAGAAGGAATAGAAGGAGAGGAAGAAGGAATAGAAGGAGGGGAAGAAGGCAGGTCACTCAAAGAGCATTCATCTCCTGCCCCCTCTCTCCTCTGGCATGGCATGATGTGCGCGGCTGGATGTGTGATGTGCGTCCATGTTCATGTGTGGGGATTAGGATAGTTCTCTTGATCTTTTTTCAGAAAAATTAATAGTTCTCTCGATTTGTTTTGGTCTGGATTAGTGCAGAAGTGACTGCTATTTGTTTTGTGTTGTAGGATCTTCAAGACAGCAGGGACCAATTGCACCCTTGCTTTTGTTTCTGTCCTGTGAACCAGTCTAAGATGGCCTCTAAGAAGCACTTGGCTGGTACAGAGAAATTTTCTGTAGTCTTCAAATAAAACATCCTAGTCTTCTATGATGTGCTTTTTCGAGCAGGAAGGGGAGGTGATGTGCGCCAGGTACGTGGTCGAGGAAGTGAACACCAGTTTCAGCTATGTAGTGTTCTGTGGTGAATGAGAATGTTTCATAGTTTATTATTAATCTAAATTTTGGTTTTACGTTTTTGCTTCACAGATATTGTTGAGTAACTTTTTTCCAAACTATGTACTATACATGTGGATTTTTTTATTTTTTTTGCGGGGATACTGTATGTCCACTTCTGAGTACAAATTCTAAATTCGTATATGAAACCTTAATTCAACTCCTACCATACAAAACTAATTTTGTGGTTCAGTTGTTTAAGAGCTCAAATAGGATGTGTACTGGAACCTCAAGGAAAATGAAAAGAAGAGCAGGAGCAGGAGCTGGAGACGCAGCCGCACAAGGTCGAACCGGCCACGTAGATCCTTTTATTCTGCAACTATGACAACTGTCGCAAGACCTTTGTTGATGTGGCTACCTTGAGGAAGCATGCTCATGTACATGGCGAGAGGGGATGTACGTTTTTCAGTAGCCCGGCTATTAGAAGGTACCTATAGCTAATATGAATGAATGCTTGCATTACCAATGCATACACCAACGTTGTTGAACTTTCATGTTTACTAGCATTGACAGACTTTTTCAGTAATTCCAGGCTTTTTATAAAGGACCTTTCTCTGTTTGGCATAGATTAATGATTTTGGTACATCCATCCATCCAATCTAGGTGAGTGTTAATTGATTAATCCTGCACAACCATTAATTCAGTTAATTTAATACTCCATTCAATTGATCCTGAGAGTTTTAAGAACCCATAGGCATCAAAGTCTTGATCTTTTTTCCTGTCCATGTGTAGATGCCGCTGATGAACAAATAGTGATCCAGTTTGGTCGGGTTAGATATAAGTTTGGTCTCCGCTCGAGCTCCTGCTGTTGCTTGGATTTTCCTTTTCCCCTCTCATCCAACCGCAGGTACCATTTGACCCATTTTCTTTTCGTGGTTGATTGCTGCTAATTGATTTCATCATATGACCAATGTTTCTTGGTTAGGGGCCTGTTATTTTTTTCATCTTGATGATGTCGTGGTCGCCCGGCCGATCAAATCCTCGCGCACACACAACAACTCAACTCCACGGTCTGCACGCAGCAGCTCAACACCACGGTCTGTACGCCACCGCCGCCTCTTGAGCAGCTCGATGAGCGATTTATGTTATGTATCTCTATATGATAATCCCTCCATAGCCATGTAGAAAAAGGCTTCGATTTGATTTTGGTTCAGTTTAGTTCAGCGTGGTGATGCTCACCCTAATAAGGTGGTGTGTTGTTATACTGTATTGAATAAATGATGGGCACTGAATTTTACAAGGAGAAGAATCTCGCCTACTTGCTAGCTTCCTACTTGAAATAGTGAAGACACTCATTTTCAGAGCAGTTGCACTCACATGTGTCCTGAATCATTTAATTTCTTTGTTTCGTGAATAAATGTTGGTTGGTGCTCTTGCTTTTTTACCATGGTAACTTTGTAAACTTCAGAATGCCTAAAGTTGGCTGCACACTCACTCGCTCAGCAATGAGCAGTGAAGTCGCCAGCTTTGCCGTTGGCTGAAGAACAACAAGGTCTTCCTTGCATGATTATTAGTTTCTTAAATATTTGTACGACACCAGAGTATTTTTTTAGTTGCAGATTTGGCAATACCTAGGACCTTATGTTCCTCCAATTTGGGGGCGGTTTAAAACGCAGTTGTTCGAAACATGAACGAAGGACGTGATTGGCCTGGTAAGTTTATGTGAGAAACAATTTAAAAAATTGCATGGAAGATGTTTTAAGAGCTCATTATAATTATATACTCCCTCTGTAAACTAATATAAGAGCGTTTAGATCACTACTTTAGTATTCTAAACGTTCTTGTATTAGTTTACGGAGGGAGTATTTTCTTTGAATACTTTCCTTTGAAGTTTTGACATTCTATTCTTATTATCTCCAGCTGACCAAAATGCTATCCAGTACATGTGTAGAGAACTTGAAAACTACTGATTGCTCATGTGTAAACCCCAAGTCATCATGGGATGTGACGATGTGTGACAGAAGATTGATGAACCAATCCTATAGAATGTAGCTTACTTTTATATATTTGTCACAGAAAAATATGCTTTGTCCTTTTCTGATCTTATTTTGTTGACATGCTATTTTCAATTTTTTGGGCCTAGATTAAAAAACATAACTACGGTGATGTGTTGAGCATGTGATGCGTAGTTTTTACTGCCTAGAGATCATTTGCTCCGTAATGGGCCAATACTTGAATAATTGACTCATCTACAATCTTTTGTGTAATGGTATCGTCATATCTACAATAATAATTTGTACATTTTCATATTATTATGCATCATGATATTTAACCAACATTTTCTAAAAAGAAAAACAGCATAGAAAAACCCTTTTCGCTTATGAATATTAACACATAACTGTGTATATAAACAATCACACTTCAATGCACCACTACTCTCCCACTGCTTTGCCGGCTGCTGCTGGTTTGCCGAGCCCTTGCCCACAGATGCACATCGCCCACTCTCGCCTGATGACCTTCGCCATGTGTGCGCTGGCGCAAGCTTCACGCCTATCAGCAGGAGTCGCCGCACCACTCCTAGTCGTCCCCACCATGGTCTGCTGCCGCTGCCAACCACGCGCTTGGCTTGGCACGCCGCGAGCATCGCGTACTACCACCATCGTGTCGTGCGAGCCACGCCCGCTGGCCATCGCCGGGTCACAGACCCGCACCACCATGCCAGCATGCCACGTGAGCAGTAGTTGCCGGCTGCCGCTGGTGTGTCGACTGTCGAGCCCCTATGCCGGCAGATGCACGTCACTCACTCTCGTCCGCTGGCCTTCATCCTGTGTGCACTATCACGAGCTTCACGCCTACCAGCAGGAGTCGCCACACCGCTCCTAGTCGTTGCCACCATGCCCCGCTAGCAACCGCGCGCCTGAGTGCCCACACGCCTTGCCCGGCTGGCCAAGAGCTTCGGACGTGCATCGACCGTGCCGGATGCACGAGCTGATCCACCCAGACCAGAAAGAGACGCTGCGAGCGTCCCTCGGCCGAGTGTCATAGTTTTAGTTGGGCTCAAGGTGGTCTTAAGAGGCGAGTTCAAACTCTCCTAGCGTATAGTGCTTAACGTTGACATATTGTTCTTTTTTTACGAATTGTTCTCTTTTCTAAGAGAAAAAAATCGGGCTGGGCAAGCAAGATAACTATGATGGGCAAGAAGAAAAATCAATCTTTTCTTCTCACTAATGGGTGGCATTGGTGGATAATTTTCATCAACTCTAGACATATATGCTTTAAATCTCAACCATCAATGTTTATAGTTAACATAAAATTAATCTCTACTATTAAAGGAGGATCGAACGTCGTGATGGTTCGACCTCCTTCACTACCCCGCCTCGCGATCGATGCTCCTCACACGATTCCTTCGTAAAAAAAGACGCTATCCACGCCCCCGTCTTATCCCGATCCTCTCACCCACGATCTCCCCTCTCCTGCGACACAGGAACCCACGTCCGATGCCCGATCTTCCCCAACCCTCTCATCACCTCTCACACTGGTCTGCACAAAAAAAAGTACGATCGCGATGTGGGAGGCCCCATCACCATCGGGGGCAAGGACTGGGAGGTCGTGCTCCAATACGGCGGTGGTGGCATGGCAACGGCGTCAACCAAGCTCCTTCCTCCGCTGGATCATGGATGCTGGGTCCGCCGACGGTGATGGGTACGTCATCGGCTTCAAAGTCCCATTAAGGCCAAGAAGAGCGACGACAGCTATAGCCCGGCGTTGCCTCCAGTTGCTGGCCTTCTCCAAGGACCCGCTGCAGCGCGGTGAGCCAGCGGCGCCGTGGGCGACGCTCCCACCGTCCAGCGCCCTGGTGCCTGACGCGTGGGACGCGACCACGACCCTGCTCACCCTCCTCCTTGCTAGCGTTGATGGCCCCTGTTCGTGCATCTCACGAGGAGAAATCAGATATCGCTATGGCTACCCATGGGCTGACTCCATCATCGTCATCCAGGTCCGTGACATTGACGACCGACCCCTCCCCTTCCTCCTCTACCCATGCGGTTGCTCCGCCGCCGCCGGAGACGGTGGGTCTGCTTCTGCCGCTGAAGCGGCGCGACGAAGAAGGTGTCCTCGAAGCGGCGCGTTTAGCTATGGTTCGTGCCGCCGGATGCTATCCGACAGTGTATACCCAGGGTTGCCTTCTATCCATGTTCATTTTGTTCTTCATTCCTTCATTGGGGTTCATATCAGATTAGACTAGCAAGATTGTGCCTCCCTTCTCTCGATTCACGCACTGCTTCACATTACAAGTAGGTTGGGTTGAGGCACGCATCTTTTCTGAGATAATGGAGGGCATGTACCTAAACTTCTAACGATACATGCATTTTGCAATCTCATGTGCACACAACAAAACTATGAGAGATACCCATTTCACTGTAAGCTTTGTAGTTCGGAAAATATAATCTGTTTCTTATATTATGTGATCAATACAATGTGAGAAACATAAGAGAACATTTATCAGGATTACTTAACCGCATCTTTTGTTTAGTTCAGAAATATCATATTTATGTGTGTTTAGAAAGTTCCACGCTATTAATTGTTTTGCATCTGCAGAAGCATAATGTAAATGCTCCAATAAATCACTAGACAAGTAGTCCTTACAGAAATACTACATCTTGTTTTTATATATTTTTTATGTGCACCGTTTACTTTTCATGCTTTTGTATACCGTGAAGTTTTATCTGTATTTTCACGAGATTTAAATCTTCCTTAGCAGAAAGACGTAGACAGCATCGAAAGAGGTTCATTGCCTCTAAGCAGTGCACACATGTGACAAACTTCTAGCTTTTGCATTTTTTACATACATCCCAAGATTGTTTTCTCTACAGGATGCCGCTCTATTTTCTCCATGTCTAAGTTTGGTAAAAATTGATTCACATTTTACATCCAAAGCTGGTATTCTTTCAGGCTGCAAAATGCACCCCTATAGTTATCATGCATTTTCTTTTATACGCAGTCACACTTCTATAATATAGTTTCAATTTTAGGCAATGATGTATCAAGCAGAAGTTTCATCAGTATTCGGTAACATAGGATTTTCTTTTTATTTTATAGATAGACAAGATGTGCTAGCACTTAGTTCAATGCAAATAGAACTTGTTGATGGGGTAGGTATACGAAGAAAAGGGGGAGGGGTGTATCCTACTGAAATATTTCTGTTATTGATCCTCGACAAGAAATTTTGGGCTTTCTTTTTGTGCTTGCACCTTTTCTTTTGGTAAAAGATAGTTGAAGGTGACATTCTCTTATGAAAGATCGTGCTGGGCGGATAGCATATATACAGGATAAGCATGTGTAGATAATAATTGTGGGCTACAAATGCCATTCTCTGTTTCCAGAAATGATTAGTAATATTTCAGTAGATCTGTAGATGGCAATGTTTCATTTCGGTTTCAGTCTGATTTATGCAATGTATCATCTTGTCCCGCTTTTTAAAACATAACTTGACATTTACATGATGAGGGGGTTAATATTTACAAAGTCTATTACTAACAGAAGATCCTTTTCCTAACAGAAGAGACCATGTTACTCTCTATATCCCGCTGTTTTGCTTCATGTCCTTACAAATTCTACATCATGTTCTAATGTTGGTAATGTTGTTTTTCTTTTACAGATTTTATAGGTGTAGAAAGAGTTTGTGAGAGAGTGTAAGAGCGCCGGTGGTATAAGTTGGACGCATGGAAGATTTCAGCTCATAATATTTGCTCCGAGTTGTACACAAAGGTTCTTTATTTTGTTAACCTGAATAGATATTCCATGGAATGTCATTCCATTTTTTTTATATGATGATATTCCATTCTTCTACTGCTGCAGTGCATCTCTTATAAGCGACACTGATTAAACTGTTATGAGCATCCGTTAGTTTGCTGCAGTTTTCCTTGTGAAATGCTTTCCCTATAAAGAATTTGAATGACGAGTGGAGTACTTTCTCGAGAGAATTTCATTACATAGAACATCCATATCAAGAGATCTATTGTTTTCGGATTGATCGTTGGATATCTCTTGATCTCACTGTGGGTCCACGGATTGCTGGTGTATTTAGCCGTCTTATCACTGAGATTTCACTTGTGAATAATTAAATGAAGATCCATACAATGCAAAATCCATAGGTGAAGTGTGATGTTGGTCTCTGGACAATCATTAGCTCATTCTTGGTATAGTCAATTTAGTTTATACTTACATCATCCTTTTCATATAATATGTATGCATATGACGTATAAATATATTTCTAGCGCTTGATGCATGTTTTGTACCCACCACATGGCCACACTATAAAAAGGAGAACGAAAAATAACAAGTAGAAACAGGGTTTTGGTATTTGCAGGTGATTTATTCCACCATGAATGTACTATATCCCTCTGATTTCTATTTTCACAAAAGCCAAATCACCACAAAACAAATAACCAAGTTTAAGAAATGTAAACTATGATTATATATCTTTATTATTAAAGGGTTGTTTGTGATGAAGGTACAATTAGCGTTATGTAGAAATCATTTTTTTTGAACGGTGTAGAAATCAATTTTAAAAAAGGAAACTAGGAAATCGTTGTCGCCATTTGGCTTGATGTGGCCGCGATGCTCCTGCCACAGATGGGTGGGGGGGGGGAGTATTACATATCAAGTGATATACACCAAAAAAGAGGGGAGAGAGTATTTTATACAATGCATGTGAAGGAGGGATGCGACCTACATAAACATGTGTCCATACACAAGGGCCGACATACGAGGACAATGATCCTCGTGATAGTGATATCATCATACGGCATTTAGTTTAGAGCATCAAACATACTTTCTCAGACCGAATCATGATACCTCCTCTGTTTTTTAATACAAGGAAAAAATATATAAAAAAACAATTTTGCATCTATACAAGGTCAGTATCTCTTTTTAAGAAGAATTGATACAATTTTTGCCTCCTACAATGGTGCTTATTAATGCAAACGTTGTATGCAATCATAGAGAAAGATGCACGAGATGCACGATGACTAAATTGGCGTGGAACATGAGAGATTTTACACACAATAATCTGGCTCTGTATACAAAAACGAAGGGAATAATAAATATGTTAGCTGGAATTTGGGTATGAGTACAATTCTTTTATCAGCAAGTGTATAAGCGATAATTAACACAACATAATCATAAACCGGATGCAACGTACCTGCCATGAATAACAATGATGTTTGATCAATGTATCACGTTTAAATTTTTTGGTCCTTGGCAACACACGGGTATTTAGCTAGTTGATATAAAGGGGCGACAGATGGAGAACTATAACATCTTCCGCACTTTAATATTAGGTAAAAAAAATTGATGAAAAAGGCCTTCATGGCTAGCTTTATTACTTGAAATCATGCTACGCTTACATCGTCTGCTGAAAAACTAAAAATGAAATAGGGAGGGGAGTCCAACCACACAGACGGTGGATCATCCCGGCCCTTAAGAGCTAGCACATGAGATACTTGATTCGATTCTCTAATACAATGCTCAATAGACACTTTCCCGAATTCCCCCAATAGACTTCGACATTCATCAAGAATAGGTGTTGCGATCATGGAGTGTCTAGCGTTGTGATTGAGGGCTTCAACAACAACTAGATTGTCCATCTAAAAAGAAACAACATTGCACCCAATGGATATAGCAAGTTTCAATCCTTCAACGAGAGCAGCAGATTTAGCCGAGACAATATCTGCAACATGTTGGACTTTTGTTGTAAACGCCACAACGAACATGCCCCCACCATCTCTGATAACTAGAACTCTCTTGAACAAATGCACATGATAACAATCCTAAAGTGGGGTATATGCCTGTGTTAGGACCGAGAGTAAATCGACCAGAGAGGGGGGGGGTGAATGGGAGATTCAAAAATTCTTCAAAATGTTTGGAAATAGATCCCAATCACAACAACGGAATAAAGAAAAGGAGGTAATAAACTGAATCAATCTTCTTCGTCAGAGGCATATTCCTTGACGAAGGAAGAAATAACTGTACGTGCTTGGGAAATCACGGGTTTAACGATGAAGAGAGCAATGCAACATGCAAGCAGATGCAGTAGGATGAGACACAACATGAAGCGCACAAAGAAGTAAAACTATAGTGAGATATCACACATGTACCGAGGAATATGACATAGTCGAATGGAAACAAGTGATGATAATGAGACGGAAAAAACACAATGATATCACAGATTTACAACAGGACAGAATGACACAAAGGAAAATACAACAGATGATAATGATCAGATAAACTATCGACACAAAGCACGAAAGTAAACTGCTGAAAGATTGCAGTGAAGTAAATTTAACTAGTGGTGCTCAATGGCGACAGCGAGATTTGGTAGACCAGTTCACCCTTCTGCCTAAGGGCTATGTCTGGTTGGAGGGGCTGTGATTTAAACAGAAGATAATCTCTCTTCACCTATTCTTCTTCAACGCGGAGCTGATCAGACTCATGTTGATTTCACTCATGGTAGATACTTGTCGGCGATCTCCAAACCTTCGGTCGACCTACGCAAACCACAATTACTCTTGGTTGTTGAAGATCTAGCTCGGTGAAGACAACAACTCTTCAACACTCGAGCCGAAACCTATCCGTCTAGGGAGTGCGTAGCTCTCAAGAGTAATAGGTACAAGAACTCTAACTCAGAACTACTATGATGCTAAACCACTGTCTAAGTTTGGGCTCTTGCCTTTTCTCTCGGTGGATCTTAACTCAAATCACTCGAGAGGGGTTGCTCAAATCAATCTTCTTAGAAATTTCAAGCGGAGCAGCCACCGGACAACGTTGGAGCGGGGTGGCTATTTATAGCCGCAGCCTTCCCTGGTGGGAAATGACCAAATTGGACATCGAGAGCAGCCAATGGCCGAATGACACGATTCCAATGGTCGGATTTGAGCACAACAGTAACATTACTTGTGGAGCAAGTACTGCTAACTCCTCGGTCAGAGACAAATCTCTCACAGCGAAGAAGATCACAATCTCTTGCTGGCAAGTATTTGCTCGGAACACAGAGATATTTCTCTCACAAATTTCATAGGTTTTGGCTAAGCATCACAGCGGATCTAAGTATCGAGAACCTATACCCCTCTTAATAGTACGGAGGTCCTATGACTCAATTTGAACGAAAGAAGAACAACGAAAAGAATACTATGTCTTCAATTTGTCTTCAGCTTTCGCTCGCTGCAGTTAATTCCTTTGGACGACACCGAACTAAATGCTTCGCTTCAGCAGTAAGTTGCCGAGAGGTTGATTTCCACAGAAATCTCCTCGCCTACATGTTGTCACGCCCGAAAAATTAAGCTACAGTAATTCCCTGTAATGATGCCACGTCACCTCGATTACTATTGTTAATCTCGCGTCGGATCAAAACTGTTCAAATTCAAATTTGAATTTTCGTCAAACATCAAAAAATTTCAAACATTAAAGTAAAATGTTTGGAGTGTGCCAATTAATGCCTAGGTATTTATGGTGAAGGAACCACATTTTTATAGGATGTCTAAATAATTTAAAATGAATTAAAACAGTAGAGAAAATAAAGAAAAAGGAAAAGAATAAAAACAGAAAACAAAACTACAAAAAAAGGAAAAAACAACCCCCTCCCTACTGGACCAGGCGGCCCAGCTCACACCAGGCCGACCCACCTGGCCCAACGGCCCACCAGCCACGCCCATATCCCCCCACTACCCCGAAACCCTAACCCCCAGGGCACCCACTCTCCCCCGCACGATCCCCACCCAACTCTCTCATTCCCCACTTCGCCCCCCACCACGTTCTGGATCGGGGCCGCGAGCCCCGGCCCCGTCGTCGCGACCCTTCGCCGTCACCGTTGCCAACCG
>LT934120.1:638480963-638492033 GCA_900231445.1 Triticum turgidum subsp. durum
GGAATGCACGTGTCACCGACCTCCCTCCCGAAGGCCTCCGTTGAGCCCGCTACGATTCCCCTACAATGAACGTGAGCAGGAAACCCCCCCTCTCTCCTCTGCCACCCACACGCTCGCGCGTGCCCGCCCGCACTTGTTGCCGCCCCGGAGCCGCGGCCTCCTCTCCGCGCCACGCCTAGGCCGCGCCCGCTCACGCCCCCTGGTCGTGCTCCGGCACCCCCGCGTGCTGCTCGCCTCCACCCTGCGTTGTCCGCGGATGGCCACACGTGCCCGCTGCACTCCGTCGGCCGCCGCCGCGCCTATTGTTGCCCAGCTCCCCTCGTCCCTGCCCATGGCCACCTTGGCCGAAGCCAGTCACCGCTCGGCCAATCGCTTCCCCTCGCCCCCTGATGACCCACAAGTGTAGGGGATCTATCATAGTCCTTTTGATAAGTAAGAGTGTCGAACCCAACAAGGAGCAGAAGGAAATGATAAGCGGTTTTCAGTAAGGTTTTCTGCAAGCACTGAAATTGTAGGTGATAGATAGTTTTGTGATAAGATAAATAGTAACGAGTAACAAGTAAACAAAGTAAATAAAGTGCAGCAAGGTGGCCCAATCCTTTATGTAGCAAAGGATAAGCCTGTACAATTTGTAATAATGATAAAGGAGCTCCCGAGGACACATGGGAATTATCGTCAAGCTAGTTTTTCACGCTCATATGATTCGCGTTCGGTACTTTGATAATTTGATATGTGGGTGGACCGGTGCTTGGGTACTGCCCTTACTTGGACAAGCATCCCACTTATGATTAACCCCTATTGCAAGCATCCGCAACTACAACAAAAGTATTAAGGTAAACCTAACCATAGCATGAAACATGTGGATCCAAATCAGCCCCTAACGAAGCAACGCATAAACTAGGGTTTAAGCTTCTGTCACTCTAGCAACCCATCATCTACTTATTACTTTCCTATGACCTCCTCTAGGCCCAATAATGGTGAAGTGTCATGTAGTCGGCGTTCACATGACACCACTAGAGGAGAAGACAATATACATCTCATCAAAATATCGAACGAATACCAAATTCACATGACTACTAATAGCAAGACTTCACCCATGTCCTCAGGAACAAACGTAACTACTCACAAAGCATATTCATGTTCATGATCAGAGGTGTAATAATATGCATTAAGGATCTGAACATATGATCTTCCACCAAGTAAACCAATAAGTATCAACTACAAGGAGTAATCAACGGTACTAGCAACCCACAGGTACCAATTTGTGGTTTTGGATACAAGATTGGATACAAGAGATGAACTAGGGTTTGAGAGGAGATGGTGCGGGTGAAGATGTTGATGGAGATTGACCCCCTCCCGATGAGAGGGTCGTTGGTGATGACGTTGGTGATGATTTCCCCCTCCCGGAGGGAAGTGTCCCCAGCAAAACAGCTCTGCCGGAGCTCTAGATTGGTTCCGCCAAGGTTTCGCCTTGTGGCGGCAGAGCTTCGTCCCGTAAGCTTGCCCATGATTTTTTTCAGGGTAAAAGCGATGATATAGCAGAAGATGGACACCGGAGGCCCACCAGGGGCCCAGGAGATAGGGGGCGCGCCCTATAGGGGGGGCGCCCCCTGTCTCCTGGACAGGGTGTGGGCCCCCTGGTGTATTTCTTTCGCCCAGAAATTCTTATTAATTCCAAAAAGTTGTTTTGTGGCGTTTCAGGACTTTTGGAGTTGTGCAGAATAGGTTTCCAACGTTTGCTCCTTTTCCAGCCAGAATTCTAGCTGCCGGCATTCCCCCTCTTCATGGTAAACCTTGTAAAATAAGAGAGAATAGCCATAAGTATTGAGATATATTGTGTAATAACAGCCCATAATGCAATAATATTGATATAAAAGCATGATGCAAAATGGACGTATCAACTCCCCCAAGCTTAGACCTCGCTTGTCCTCAAGCGGAAGCCGGTAACGAAAAATATGTCCACATGTTTAGAGATAGAGGTGTCGATCAAAATAAAATATGGACATGAGGGCATCATGATCATTCTTCTAACAGCAACATATAAAGATTCCATTATATAATTTCTTATACTCAAGTAACAATCAATCCACAATATCAAGTATGGTTCACAAACTTCATTAAGAACTAACAAACTATAATCTCGGTCATTGAAGCAATCGCAATTTATCATAACCTCAGAAAGAGTCAATAATAGAGCTTTTCAGCAAGTCCACATACTCAACTATCCTATAGTCTTCTACAATTGCTAACACTCACGCAATACTTGTGGTTATGGAGTTTCAGACGGACACTGAGAAAGATAGGGGCTTATTGTGTTGCCTCCCAATGTATTCACCTTTAGGTGATGTCAACAATAATAACCCATGCTAACGAACATCCAATTGGATATGTATATCACGATCTTTCAAACACGAGGAGCTTGCCAAAGGATAAAATGAAAAAGGGAAAGGTGAAGATCACCTTGACTCAAGCTTAAAATAAAAGCATAAAGAAGGAACATAAAGTAAAAGATAGGCCCTTCGCAGAGGGAAGCAGAGGTTGTCATGCGCTTTTAGGGTTGGATGCACAAAATCTTAGTACGAAAGAACGTCACTTTATATGTCACTTGTGTATGGACCTTTATTATGCAGTCCGTCGCTTTTATTGCTTCCATAACAAGATTGTATAAAGCTTATTTTCTCCGCACTAATAAATCATGCATATTTAGGGAGCAATTTTTATTGCTTGCACCGATGACAACTTACTTGAAGGATCTTACTAAATCCATAGGTAGATATGGTGGACTCTCATGGCTAAACTGGGTTTAAGGGTATTTGGAAGCACAAGTAGTATCTCTACTTGGTGCTGGGAATTTGGCTAGCATGAGGGGGAAAGGAAAGCGCAACATGTTCGGAAGGTCAATGACAACATACTTTAACTGAGATGTGAGAAAACATAAACCATTACGTTGTCTTCCTTGTCCATCGTCAACTCTTTTAGCATGTCATACTTAATGAGTGCTCACAATCATAAAAAATGTCCAAGATAGTGTATTTATATGTGAACCTCTCTTCCCTTATTACTTCCTATTAATTGCAACGATGACCAAAACTACATTTATCAACTCTCAACAACCTTTATGCCTCATACTTTCTATGTGTGAAGTTATTACTATCCACAAGATCAATATGAACTCTTTTATTCTTTTTATTTTTCTCAGGATCATAGCAACAAAGCAAAATCCCTTGACTCAACACTAATCTTTATTATCGATAACTCACGGACTCGATTACAGAAAGAGATCACTAAGAAAAACTCGAAACTACTTGATATCAAAAACTTCTATCTACTAGATCAAGATACTACTAAAAGGATCGAGCTAAATAAAATGGTAAAGATAGGAGTGTGATGGTGATACGATACCGGGGCACCTCCCCCAAGCTTGGCGGTTGCCAAGGGGGAGTTCCCATAACCATGTTATTATGTCCTCGGAGGTGATGGAGGTGGTGATGATGATGGTTGATAATCGCACATCGAGCGTAAAAGCTCCTCCAACTTGCGGATAATTCCCTTGAGTCTGACAATGTGATCCTTCAACAAAATATTCTCCTGTGTGAGATACTTATTCTGTATGCGAGCTGACTCAATCATCTGGAAAGCTTCAATCTCAGTTGGAGTAAAAAGGTTAGGTAGGGGTTGAGGGATGTCTTCTTCTTTCACTGTCTGGGCTTGAACCTCCATGGCCTTCTCGTTCCCTTCATCCTTGTTGATCTCTTCCGGTTCTTCTCTTTTCAGCTCTATCTTCAATAGCCAAGCATCTGTTGGGGAACGTAGTAATTTCAAATAAATTCCTACGCACACGCAAGATCATGGTGCTGCAAAGCAACGAGAGGGAAGAGTATTGTCCACGTACCCTCATAGACCGAAAGCGGAAGCGTTATGACAATGCGGTTGATGTAGTCGTATGTCTTCACGATCCGACCGGTCCAAGTACCGAACGTACGGCACCTCCGAGTTCAGCACACGTTCAGCTCGATGACGATCCCCGGACTCCGATCCAGCAGGGTGTCGGGGATGAGTTCCGTCAGCACGACGGCATGGTGACTATGATGATGTTCTACCGACGCAAGGCTTCGCCTAAGCACCGCAACGATATGATCGAGGTGGAATATGGTGGAGGGGGGCACCACACACGGCTAAGGAATGATCACGAAGATCAACTTGTGTGTTATGGGGTGCTCCCTGCCCCCGTATATAAAGGAGGGAGGGGGAGGTGCGGCCGGCCCCTAGGGGTGCGCCTGGAGGAGTCCTACTCCCACCGGGAGTAGGACTCCCCCCTCTTGCCTTGTAGGAGAAGGAAAGGGGGAAGGGGAAAGAGGAAAGGGGGGCGCTGCCCCCCCCCCTTCCTTGTCCTATTCGGACTAGGGGGGAGGGGGCGCGCGGCCTGCCCTGGCCGGACTTCCTCTTCTCCCTTAGGGCCCATGTAGGCCCATTAACCCCCGGGGGGTTCCGGTAACCCACCGGTACTCCGGTAAAATCCCGATTTCACCCGGAACGATTTCGATATCCAAATATAGGCTTCTAATATATCAATCTTTATGTCTCGACCATTTCGAGACTCCTCGTCATGCCCGTGATCATATCCGGGACTCCAAACAACTTTCGGTACATCAAAACATATAAACTCATAATGAAATTGTCATCGTAACTTTAAGCGTGCGGACCCTACTGGTTCAAGAACTATGTAGACATGACCTAGAACTGTTTCCGGTCAATAACCAATAGCGGAACCTGGATGCTCATATTGGCTCCCACACATTCTACGAAGATCTTTATCGGTCAGACCGCATAACAACATACGTTGTTCCCTTTGTCATCGGTATGTTACTTGCCCGAGATTTGATCGTCGGTATCTCAATACCTAGTTCAATCTCGTTATCGGAAAGTCTCTTTACTCGTTCCGTAATACATCATCTCACAACTAACTCATTAGTTGCAATGCTTGCAAGGCTTAAGTGATGTGCATTACCGAGAGGGCCCAGAGATACCTCTCCGACAATCGGAGTGACAAATCCTAATCTCGAAGTACGCCAACCCAACAAGTACCTTCGGAGACACCTGTAGAGCACCTTTATAATCACCTAGTTACGTTGTGACGTTTGGTAGCACACAGAGTGTTCCTCCGGTAAACGGGAGTTGCATAATCTCATAGTCATAGGAACATGTATAAGTCATGAAGAAAGCAATAGCAGAAAACTAAACGATCAAGTGCTAAGCTAACGGAATGGGTCAAGTCAATCACATCATTCTCCTAATGATGTGATCCCGTTAATCAAATGACAACACATGTCTATGGTCAGGAAACATAACCATCTTTGATCAACGAGCTAGTCAAGTAGAGGCATACTAGTGACACTCTGTTTGTCTATGTATTCACACAAGTATTATGTTTCCGGTTAATACAATTCTAGCATGAATAATAAACATTTAGCATGAGATAAGGAAATAAATAATAACTTTATTATTGCCTCTAGGGCATATTTCCTTCAGTCTCCCACTTGCACTAGAGTCAATAATCTAGATTACAAAGTAATGATTCTAACACCCATGGAGTCTTGGTGTTGATCATGTTTTGCTCGTGGAAGAGCCTTAGTCAACGGGTCTGCAACATTCAGATCCGTATGTATCTTGAAAATTTCTATGTCTCCCACCTGGAGTAGATCCTGGATGGAATTGAAGCGTCTCTTGATGTGCTTGGTTCTCTTGTGAAATCTGGATTCCTTCGCTAAGGCAATTGCTCCAATATTGTCACAAAACATTTTCATTGGACCCGATGCACTAGGTATGACACCTAGATTGGATATGAACTCCTTCATCCAGACTCCTTCATTTACTGCTTCCGAAGCAGCTATGTACTCCGCTTCACACATAGATCCCGCCACGATGCTTTGTTTAGAACTGCACCAACTGACCGCTCCACCGTTCAATGTAAACACGTATCCGGTTTGCGATTTAGAATCGTCTGGATCAGTGTCAAAGCTTGCATCAATGTAACCATTTACGATGAGCTCTTTGTCACCTCCATATACGAGAAACATATCCTTAGTCCTTTTCAGGTATTTCAGGATGTTCTTGACCGCTGTCCAATGATCCACTCCTGGATTACTTTGGTACCTCCCTGCTAGACTTATAGCAAGGCACACATCAGGTCTTGTACACAGCATTGCATACATGATAGAGCCTATGGTTGAAGCATAGGGAACATCTTTCATTTTCTCTCTATCTTCTGTAGTGGTCGGGCTTTGAGTCTTACTCAACTTCACACCTTGTAACACAGGCAAGAACCCTTTCTTTGCTTGGTCCATTTTGAACTTCTTCAAAACTTTGTCAAGTTATGTGCTTTGTGAAAGTCCAATTAAGCGTCTTGATCTATCTCTATAGATCTTAATGCCCAATATGTAAGCAGCTTCACCGAGATCTTTCATTGAAAAACTCTTATTCAAGTATCCTTTTATGCTATCCAGAAATTCTATATCATTTCCGATCAGTAATATGTCATCTACATATAGTATCAGAAATGCTACAGAGCTCCCACTCACTTTCTTGTAAATACAGGCTTCTCCAAAAGTCTGTATAAAACCAAATGCTTTGATCACACTATCAAAGCATTTATTCCAACTCCGAGAGGCTTGCACCAGTCCATAAATGGATCGCTGGAGCTTGCATACTTTGTTAGCTCCCTTTGGATCGACAAAACCTTCTGGTTGCATCATATACAACTCTTCTTCCAGAAAACCATTCAGGAATGCAGTTTTGACATCCATCTGCCGTATTTCATAATCATAAAATGCGGCAACTGCTAACATGATTCGGACAGACTTAAGCATCGCTACGGGTGAGAAGGTCTCATCGTAGTCAACCCCTTGAACTTGTCGAAAACCTTTCGCGACAAGTCAAGCTTTGTAGATAGTAACATTACCGTCAGCGTCAGTCTTCTTCTTAAAGGTCCATTTATTTTCAATTTCTTGCCGATCATTGGGCAAGTCAACCAAAGTTCACACTTTGTTCTCATACATGGATCCCATCTCAGATTTCATGGCCTCAAGCCATTTTTCGGAATCTGGGCTCACCATCGCTTCTTCATAGTTCGTAGGTTCATCGTGGTCTAGTAACATGACTTCCAGAACAGGATTACCGTACCACTCTGGTGTGGATTTTATTCTGGTTGATCTACGAGGTTCAGTAACAACTTGATCTGAAGTTCCATGATCATCATCATTAACTTCCTCACTAATTGGTGTAGGTGTCACAGGAACAGATTTCTGTGATGAGCTACTTTCCAATAAGGGAGCAGGTATAGTTACCTCATCAAGTTCTACTTTCCTCCCACTCACTTCTTTCGACAGAAACTCCTTCTCTATAAAGTTTCCGAACTTAGCTACAAACGTTTTGCCTTCGGATCTGTGATAGAAGGTGTACCCAATGGTCTCCTTTGGGTATCCTATGAAGACACATTTCTCCGATTTGGGTTCGAGCTTATCAGGTTGAAGCTTTTTCACATAAGCATTGCAGCCCCAAACTTTCAGAAATGACAACTTTAGTTTCTTGCTAAACCACAGTTCATAAGGCGTCGTCTCAATGGATTTTGATGGTGCCCTATTTAACGTGAATGCGGACGTCTCTAAAGCATAACCCCAAAATGATAGCGGTAAATCTGTAAGAGACATCATAGATCGCACCATATCTAGTAAGGTACGATTACGATGTTCGGACACACCATTACGCTGTGGTGTTCCGGGTGGCGTTAGTTGCGAAACTATTCTGCATTGTTTCAAATGTAGACCAAACTCGTAACTCAAATATTCTCCTCCACGATCTGATCGTAGAAACTTTATTTTCTTGTTACGATGATTTTCAACTTCACTCTAAAATTCCTTGAACTTTTCAAATGTTTCAAACTTATGCTTCATTAAGTAGATATAACCATATCTGCTCAAATCATCTATGAAGGTGAGAAAATAAAGATATCCGCCATGAGCCTCAACATTCATCGGACCACATACATCTGTATATATGATCTCCAATAAATCAGTTGCTCTCTCCATAGTACCGGAGAACGGTGTTTTAGTCATCTTGCCCATGAGGCATGGTTCGCAAGTACCAAGTGATTCATAATCAAGTGGTTCCAGAAGTCCATCAGCATGGAGTTTCTTCATGCGTTTTACACTGGTATGACCTAAACGGTAGTGCCACAAATAAGTTGCACTATCATTATCAACTCTGCATCTTTTGGCTTCAACATTATGAATATGTGTATCATTACTATCGAGATTCAATAAAAATAGACCACTCTTCAAGGGTGCATGACCATAAAAGATATTACTCATATAAATAGAACAACCATTATTCTCTGATTTAAATGCATAACTGTCTCGCATCAAACAAGATCCAGATATAATGTTCATGCTCAACGCTGGCACCAAATAACAATTAATTAGGTCTAAAACTAATCCCGAAGGTAGGTGTAGAGGTAGCGTGCCGACCGCGATCACATCGACTTTGGAACCATTTCCCACGCGCATCGTCACCTCGTCCTTAGCTAATCTTCGCTTAATCCGTAGTCCCTGTTTTCGAGTTGCAAATATTAGCAACATAACCAGTATCAAATACTCAGGTGCTACTACGAGCATTAGTAAGGTACACATCAATAACATGTATATCACATATACCTTTGTTCACCTTGCCATCCTTCTTATCCGCCAAATACTTGGGGCAGTTCCGTTTCCAGTGACCAGTCTGCTTGCAGTAGAAGCACTCAGTTTCAGGCTTAGGTCCAGACTTGGGCTTCTTCTCCTGAGCAGCAACTTGTTTGTTGTTCTTCTTGAAGTTTCCCTTCTTCTTCCCTTTGCCCTTTTTCTTGAAACTAGTGGTCTTGTTAACCATCAACACTTGATGCTCCTTCTTGATTTCTACCTCCGCAGCTTTTAGCATCGTGAAGAGCTCAGGAATAGTCTTTTCCATCCCTTGCATTGTCACACCCTAGCTAGTCATGCATTAGAGTGTTGCATCATGTTTACTTTTTCATCAGAAACTTGAAATGGGGATGACAGAACCCCCAGTCCCCTCTGATAACCAACTAGGGTTTACTAAAATAATTTTCAATGAACCTGAAATGCCCTTCTAAAATGCCCATCATTTTTTGCCTTGGTTCAGAACCTCTGCCAAAAATGGTGCACACTTTTCTAGGCCATCCTAGGGTTCTTGAGTTAAATCATAACTATTTGAATTTGGGCATTTAAAATAATATAAAATATTTAAATGCTCAAATATCTCCAAACTAAAATGTTTCATGCTGGAAATAATCCAACCATGAGCCAGGAGTAGTTTGGTGATTTTTAGAATTTCCTAGGTATTTTATTTAATTCAACAAAGTTGCAGATTTATTAAATAAAACAGAAAACAGAAGAAAAAGGAAAAAGCTTACCTGGCGCCACCGCAGGCCACTAGCCAGCCCAGCCGGCCCAGCACTGTGCTGGCCCGTGCCAGCCAGCTGCTTCCCCTCGCCAGAGCAGGCAGGGAGGTGAGCATGGCGCGCCCGAGCTCGCCACGCACCACCCAGCCTCTCTGCATCGCCCTGGTCGCCGTTGCGCCGCGTGGATCGTCTTCTGGTCGTCGCCCCGACCTCGCCGACACCCCATTCACTCTCCCCCGGTTCTCCCTCGCTCTCTCCCTCTCACGGCCGAACACCACCGTCGCCGCCGTTCGCCTTAGCCACTGCCTCCGACCACCCCTCGCTCCCCCGAGTAGCTCAGAAGTTCCGCCTCGACTCCCTCTTCCTCCCCACCGCTTCACGAGTCCCCGGAAGCCCTGCATCGCCGCCACGTCGCCGTTCCCCCCTTCGGACTCCGACCACCGTCGCCGACGAATTCGCCGTCTCCAGCGCGTCCCCGAGCCCGTTTCGACGCCCACTGCAACCGCGGTGAGCTACGCCACCGTTTCCCCCTTCTTCCCGGCTCTCTCCCGACCCCTAGGCCCTAGCCCCACCGCGGCCGAAAGCTTCACGCCGCCGGCGATGTCGCCGTCGTGGCCACGGTCGCCGTAGCGCCCAACCGAGCTCACCATCGTGCTCCACATCTCACTAGGAGCACGTAGCACGCTCCAACACCCCCCCTAACGTCCTGCAACACCGTTCCCGTGCACGACCGAACCCCGGCAGCCGCAACCGAGCTCGCCGCCGTCGACTCCGGCCACCCCGACCCCAACTGACTCCGCCAAGAGCCGCGGGTCGTCCTCAGCTTCACTCCGGTGGTCGCCACGTTCCATTTGGTGGCCGAAACGACCAAAAGCACTATCGCCGCCGCACTGTTGGTCGCCGCCGGCCAGAACTCCGGCGAGCTAACGTGGCCTAGTTGATTAACCACTAATCCACCCCCTACAGACGCTGACAGTGGGCCCCAGGGGTTAGTCAAAGCTAACCAGCCCGGGGTCAACGCGGGATTAGCCCCTGTGACACTGACGTGTGGACCCCACACGTCAGGTTTGACCCGAGCCAGCTCTGTTGACCTGCTGATGTCACTATGATGTCAGGCTGATGCAGTAATTGAATTTCTGGATTTAAATTAAATCAGGAAATTCCAGAATATTATTTAAACTTCAAAAATTCATAACTTTTATTCTGTAACTCCAAATTGGACAAATAATATATGAAAAATGATCAGAAAAATCCAATCTATCCATCTGTACCATTTTCATGCATGATCAAACAAGTTAAGTTGATGTTTCAATCAGAACAAGAAAGGCACCTTAAAAGGCCATATTTGAATTTGAAATTTGAATCTTTGATTCAAATTTGTTCAAACCCTTCTGGTTTTAGTTGCATTAGCCCAACACACTCATATTGCCATGTTTCATGCATGCATCATATTGTTGCATATTGTTTGGTGATGTTTGTGTATCGATGTCCTTTGCGACAGGATCTGTCCCCGAGGAGTACCGTGATTACCCTAACGAGGAATCGTATCCGTGCAACGAACCATCAGGCAAGCAACCAACCATTTGATCATATCGATACAATCCCATGTTCTCGCTCCT
>LT934120.1:638493740-638532863 GCA_900231445.1 Triticum turgidum subsp. durum
TCCTGACAGCGTTGGCATCAGAGCCGGACTGCCTGTAGGTTCTCCAAGCCAAACTGGTCGATGTTGAGTCTAGAAATTCTTTAGTTATATGTAGGGGAATTGTTTGTGGGATGGAACGTAAGGCTCTTTTTACTCCTTATATCTTATGACTTTCTGATCTGAGTCAGTCCATTCTTCCACCCGGGGGTTAAGGAATTAGGATCTGCTCTCTCTATCAGGATCACGAGTTACTAATCAGTAGTACCTTATAAGTTTGATGGTTACAAGCCTAGTTCAGTTCTACTACCACATTATGTTGTAAGAATGGTTTCAAGACTTGATATGATGATGTTGAGTGTGTACAAAATCCTTTGTCAAATGTCTCAATATCCTTTTTGAGCATTTACAGCTGTTATGCTGCCGAAATTTTGCTAGAAATTCTAATGCCTTTGCATTATAATTGTGCTTTCAGATGGCCACTCGCGACCTCAATCAAGTGGTTCGCCTGACTCGGTGCCTAGATGTACCCGGCCATACTGCTAAGTTGGTCAGGGTAATGACTGAGGCTGGATACCGCTGGTATCCTGAGTACACGGTCGAAGAGCAATTCCGAGACTTTAATCAAAGCCAGTATCTCTGCACTGTCAGGATATTTCCATCTTATCCTGGATCCACTGAGCCTCTTCACTGCTCCTATGGACTCGGGGTTACTATCGAGATGGCTGTGCAGGATGCCGCCTACTCTATGATGACCATTATGCGAGTCAGATCTGGTCTATTTCGGGACTCTGATTTCCGGTATATGCCAGGATCACTTCCGGGAGCACAAGGATATTTTCAGGCTATATATGCTGACTCCACTCAGGAGGATTCACGAACTCGCACCACTGCTGAGATGCTCGAGGATAAGGACCGTGAAAATCGGGCCTTAAGGCTAGAGCTCTTCAATACCCGTGCCGACCACTGGGCCACTTTGACTCGGTTCGCACCGGCGGTGCAAGCTGGATTTTCAGATATGCGCGATCTCTATCCTGTGAGATCTGCTCTGCCGGACGTGATGGTTTGGCGTGATGTAGGAGGCATCACCCCACCTCGCGGTCCCCGCAGGCCACCGTTTGCTGGTCCAAGACCTCATCCTAGCCCCTATGGTCCACAAGCTCCGCGAGATCGTCTGTTTTCGGATGATCATGTTGAACTTCCGGGCTATGGAGGTGACTTCTATGAGGACTACTACGGATCGGTCTGAGTTAGTAGTAGTATCACTAGTTCGCACTAGATGTGTCGTCTATCGTCCCGCGTGACTCGTGGGTTATGACTTAGTTTGTACTCTTCCGGAGTTGTAGAAAAATAATGTATAGGAGCTTGGAATGCCTCCGATGAGATGTAATCCTCTTTTCACCGTATTAGTACTTTGCTTGGCTTGTACTAAACCTTGTATGGTGTGTATGACGATGGAATAAAGAAGCAGTTTCTGTATCTACCATGTCATACGGATGATCATCTTGCATTCCGAGTTATTTCTTACATTATGTATTCCATGTCGGAATTTCATCATTCTGACTAAATCATTGTCTTGTCTACCTAGGATGGTCAACACGCGCGCTAACCCTGCCTCTCAAGAGCAGGCCGAAGGCAGTGAAGCCAGGGATGTAAATCTGCCTCATCCTCCTTCACTAGCCGAGGTTATGATGGAAGCTGAGAGAAACAAGCGGGAGACAAACCGTTTGTTAGAGCGTATTGAACAGAATACAGCACACCATCAGAGGGCTAACGTGGTGTCACTCAGTGATTTTATCAAATTGCATCCACCCACGTTCCACCACTCCGTCGAGCCTCTCGACGCTGATGACTGGCTTCGCAGTATCTCTCACAAGCTGCGTTCTGCGTTGGTAGCGGAGGCTGACAAGGTCACCTTTGCTGCATATCATCTTGAAGGCCCCGCCAGTCTATGGTGGGAGAATTATGGAGCTATGCGCCCAGCAGGCCATGTCACAACTTGGGCTGAATTTAGCGACGCTTTCCGTGAACACCACATTCCGGAGGGTCTCATGGACCGTAAGCGTGAAGAATTTTGCAATTTCACCCAAGGCCGACTTTCTGTGGATGTCTATAGCAGGGAGTTTGGTAATCTTGCACGATATGCAACCGAGGAAGTGTCTACTGACGCCAAGAAGCAAGCAAGGTTCCGTAAGGGCCTTAGTCCTGAGCTTCGCCGCGACCTTCGTCTGCATGAGTGCACATCCTTCTCGAAACTTGTCAACAAAGCCATCAGTGCTGAAACTGGTCAGACTGACTATGACGCAACACGCAAGCATGGACGTGATATGGGTTCCTCATCCGGTGCTGGTCCTCAGAAGCGCCGCGTGTGGGTACCCAACACCGCCTTGCCACCCAGGTTCACACCGAGGCCATCTTTCCAGGCGCCTCGCCCCGCTCAACAGTCTACTCCAGCTAAGCCCTATGGGGGTCCAACCAATAATGCTCCTCCACGTACCAGTTCCGTGACTTGTTTCAAGTGTGGGGAATCTGGTCACTATATGCGTGAGTGTCCCCAGACCAACCCCAATCAATCTGCTAAAGCTGCTGGCCGTGGCAAGCCGACAGGGAAAGTATTCCACGCTAAACCGGTCACCGCTTCACGTGGCCATGTCAACTGTATCTCTGCCGAAGAAGCTCAAGAAGATCCCAACGTCGTTCTCGGTACGCTTCTCGTTAATTGCCACCCGGCATCTGTTCTTTTCGATACAGGAGCCTCTCATTCCTTTATATCTGAAAATTATGCTCGTTTGCATAACGTTGCATTCTGTGATCTGCCGTCCACTATGGAAATCTCTACCCCTGGGTCTAGATGGCAGACCTCTAGGGTAAGTTATGGAAATGAAATCCAAGTCGACAGACTTGTTTTTCTCGCATCTTTGATAGCCCTTAAATCTTCAGACATTAATATCATTTTGGGTATGGACTGGATGTCAGCTCATCATGCCAAAATTGATTGCTTCTCTAGGACTGTTCAACTCACCCATCCTTCGGGGAAGATAGTCAATGTTTTGACTCGAATAGCCAAGCGACAATTATATTCTCTTAACGCCAACCCTTTGCCAGACCTTGAGGACGTTCCGGTAGTCCGTGACTTTCCGGATGTCTTTCCAGAGGAATTGCCAGGTGTTCCACCTGACAGGGATGTTGAGTTCGTAATAGACCTCATTCCAGGAACCGTTCCGATTGCTAGAAGACCTTATAAGATGGCACCCCTAGAACTAGCCGAGCTTAAGAAACAACTCGACGAATCCTTGAAAAAGGGTTTCATCCGACCTAGCTCATCTCCGTGGGCTTGCCCCGTCCTATTCGTCAAGAAGAAGGATGGTACGGACCGGATGGTTGTAGATTACCGACCTGTCAACTTGGTCACAATCAAGAACAAATATCCACTTCCCAGGATCAACGACCTGTATGATCAGCTCGCTGGATCCTCAGTCTTTTCCAAGATGGATTTGAGGTTGGGATACCATCAAATCAAAATCAGAAACGGGGACATTCCTAAAACGGCCTTTGTTACTCGTTATGGCCAATACGAGTACACCGTTATGTCCTTCGGGTTAACCAACGCTCCAGCTACTTTTTCTCGGTTAATGAACTCAATCTTCATGGAGTATTTGGATAAATTCGTCGTAGTTTATCTCGATGATATACTCATATACTCCAAGAACGAGGAAGAACATGCCGAACATCTAAGGCTAGTGTTGCAGAAACTTCGAGAGCATCGCCTTTATGCCAAATTTTCTAAATGTGAATTCTGGTTGCCAGAAGTGACCTATCTGGGTCATGTAATATCTGGTAAAGGTATTGCTGTCAACCCTGAGCGAGTTCAAGCCGTCCTTGACTGGACTCCACCCGAATCGGTCAAGCAAGTTCGGAGTTTTCTAGGCTTAGCAAGTTATTGTCGTCGCTTTGTCGAGAACTTCTCCAAAGTTGCCAAACCTCTAACCGAACTCCTCAAGAAAGATAAGAAGTTCGAATGGACTCCACAATGTGAGCACAGTTTTCAGGAACTGAAAAGACGTCTGACTTCTGCTCCTGTGCTGGTACCGCCAGACTTCTCCAGGGACTTTGTTATCTACTGCGACGCCTCGCGACAAGGACTAGGTTGCATTCTCATGCAAGATCGACACGTAATTGCTTACGCTTCACGGCAATTGCACCCACATGAGGAGAATTATCCTACTCATGATCTAGAACTTGCAGCCGTAGTCTATGCACTTAAAACCTGGCGACATTACCTCCTCGGTAATCGTTGCGAAATATTCACTGATCACCAAAGTCTGAAGTACATCTTCACCCAACCGGATTTGAATCTTAGGCAAAGACGTTGGGTTGAATTGATCACAGACTTCGACTTAGGGATAACCTATACCCCAGGGAAAGCCAACGTCATGGCTGATGCGCTAAGTCGTAAATCTTATTGTAACAACCTGATGTTACAACAAAGTCAACCGCTTCTCCATGAGGAATTTCGGAAGCTTAACCTTCACATTGTACCTCAAGGTTTTCTTTCCACCTTGGTGGCGAAACCTACTCTTACGGATCAAATCATCGCTGCCCAAAAGCGAGATAAGGGAATATCTAAAATCAAAGAGAACATTGCTAGCGGAGGTGTTAGTTGTTTCTCCACAAATGATCAAGGTGTTGTGTACTTTGAGAATCGTCTAGTGGTTCCCAAGAACCAGCATCTACGGCAGTTGATCCTTAAGGAGGCTCATGAATCTCCTCTCACCATTCATCCCGGTAGTACTAAGATGTATCAGGACCTACGCCAGAGGTTCTGGTGGACTAGGATGAAGAGAGAAATTGCTCAGTATATTGCAAATTGCGACGTCTGTCGTCGTGTAAAAGCAGAGCACCAATGGCCTGCTGGCACCCTTCAACCCTTAGCTATTCCTGAATGGAAATGGGATAAAATTGGTATGGATTTCATTACCGGTTTTCCCAGGACCAAGAGAGGGAATAATGCTATTTTCGTCGTGGTCGATCGTCTTTCCAAAGTAGCTCATTTCTTACCTGTTCGTGAGAGTATAACCGCTAGTCAGCTGGCAGACTTATACATCTCCCGAATAGTGTCTCTCCATGGTGTTCCTTTGGAAATCAATTCGGATCGAGGAAGTCTTTTCACCTCTCGATTTTGGGAAAGTTTCCAAAATGCTATGGGAACCCGTCTCTCCTTTAGCACCGCTTTCCACCCTCAATCAAGTGGTCAAGTGGAACGCGTCAACCAAATTCTAGAAGACATGCTTCGAGCCTCTGTTATCTCGTTCGGAATGGACTGGGAGAAGTGCCTTCCATTTGCCGAATTCGCTTACAACAACAGCTATCAATCTAGCTTGGGTAAAGCCCCTTTTGAAGTTCTCTATGGACGACGATGTCGAACACCCCTTAACTGGTCAGAGACCGGGGAAAGACAATTCTTTGGCCCAGATATGATTCAGGAAGCAGAAGAACAAGTTCGTATCGTTCGTGAAAAGTTGAAAACAGCCCAATCTCGTCAAAAGAGTCAATATGACCGAAAACACAAGGCTATGACTTTCGAGGTTGACGAGAAGGCTTACCTTCGGGTCACCCCTCTGAAGGGAACCCATCGTTTCGGTATCAAAGGCAAATTGGCTCCTCGATACATTGGACCTTTTCGCATTCTTGCCAAACGAGGAGAAGTTGCCTACCAATTGGAACTACCTCCGCACCTCTCCAGAGTTCACGATGTCTTCCACGTTTCTCAACTCAGGCGTTGCTTCTCGGATCCTATCCGTGAAGTGGACCACGAAACGCTTGATCTCCAAGATAATCTTACATATCGGGAGTACCCCATTCGTATCCTCGATCAAACCGAACGTACCACGCGACGTCATAACATCAAGTTTCTCAAGGTTCAATGGTCGCACCATTCTGAAGATGAAGCAACCTGGGAAAGGGAGGATCGTCTTCGACTCGAGTATCCCGCCTTCTTCTCGGAGGAACCCAAATCTCGGGACGAGATTCTTTTGAGTGGGGGTGAGTTGTCACACCCTAGCTAGTCATGCATTAGAGTGTTGCATCATGTTTACTTTTTCATCAGAAACTTGAAATGGGGATGACAGAACCCCCAGTCCCCTCTGATAACCAACTAGGGTTTACTAAAATAATTTTCAATGAACCTGAAATGCCCTTCTAAAATGCCCATCATTTTTTGCCTTGGTTCAGAACCTCTGCCAAAAATGGTGCACACTTTTCTAGGCCATCCTAGGGTTCTTGAGTTAAATCATAACTATTTGAATTTGGGCATTTAAAATAATATAAAATATTTAAATGCTCAAATATCTCCAAACTAAAATGTTTCATGCTGGAAATAATCCAACCATGAGCCAGGAGTAGTTTGGTGATTTTTAGAATTGCCTAGGTATTTTATTTAATTCAACAAAGTTGCAGATTTATTAAATAAAACAGAAAACAGAAGAAAAAGGAAAAAGCTTACCTGGCGCCACCGCAGGCCACTAGCCAGCCCAGCCGGCCCAGCACTGTGCTGGCCCGTGCCAGCCAGCTGCTTCCCCTCGCCAGAGCAGGCAGGGAGGTGAGCATGGCGCGCCCGAGCTCGCCACGCACCACCCAGCCTCTCTGCATCGCCCTGGTCGCCGTTGCGCCGCGTGGATCGTCTTCTGGTCGTCGCCCCGACCTCGCCGACACCCCATTCACTCTCCCCCGGTTCTCCCTCGCTCTCTCCCTCTCACGGCCGAACACCACCGTCGCCGCCGTTCGCCTTAGCCACTGCCTCCGACCACCCCTCGCTCCCCCGAGTAGCTCAGAAGTTCCGCCTCGACTCCCTCTTCCTCCCCACCGCTTCACGAGTCCCCGGAAGCCCTGCATCGCCGCCACGTCGCCGTTCCCCCCTTCGGACTCCGACCACCGTCGCCGACGAATTCGCCGTCTCCAGCGCGTCCCCGAGCCCGCTTCGACGCCCACTGCAACCGCGGTGAGCTACGCCACCGTTTCCCCCTTCTTCCCGGCTCTCTCCCGACCCCTAGGCCCTAGCCCCACCGCGGCCGAAAGCTTCACGCCGCCGGCGATGTCGCCGTCGTGGCCACGGTCGCCGTAGCGCCCAACCGAGCTCACCATCGTGCTCCACATCTCACTAGGAGCACGTAGCACGCTCCAACACCCCCCCTAACGTCCTGCAACACCGTTCCCGTGCACGACCGAACCCCGGCAGCCGCAACCGAGCTCGCCGCCGTCGACTCCGGCCACCCCGACCCCAACTGACTCCGCCAAGAGCCGCGGGTCGTCCTCAGCTTCACTCTGGTGGTCGCCACGTTCCATTTGGTGGCCGAAACGACCAAAACCACTATCGCCGCCGCACTGTTGGTCGCCGCCGGCCAGAACTCCGGCGAGCTGACGTGGCCTAGTTGATTAACCACTAATCCACCCCCTACAGACGCTGACAGTGGGCCCCAGGGGTTAGTCAAAGCTAACCAGCCCGGGGTCAACGCGGGATTAGCCCCTGTGACACTGACGTGTGGACCCCACACGTCAGGTTTGACCCGAGCCAGCCCTGTTGACCTGCTGATGTCACTATGATGTCAGGCTGACGCAGTAATTGAATTTCTGGATTTAAATTAAATCAGGAAATTCCAGAATATTAATTAAACTTCAAAAATTCATAACTTTTATTCTGTAACTCCAAATTGGACAAATAATATATGAAAAATGATCAGAAAAATCCAATCTATCCATCTGTACCATTTTCATGCATGATCAAACAAGTTAAGTTGATGTTTTAATCAGAACAAGAAAAGGCACTTTAAAAGGCCATATTTGAATTTGAAATTTGAATCTTTGATTCAAATTTGTTCAAACACACTCATATTGCCATGTTTCATGCATGCATCATATTGTTGCACATTGTTTGGTGATGCCTGTGTATCGTTATCCTTTGCGACAGGATCTGTCCCCGAGGAGTACCGTGATTACCCTAACGAGGAATCGTATCCGTGCAACGAACCATCAGGCAAGCAACCAACCATTTGATCATATCGATACAATCCCATGTTCTCGCTCCTGCTCTCTTTTACTGCATTAAGACAACGTGATTCAAACTGCTGTGTGCTACGGTAGTTGAACCCATTTCCTCTGCATGACCTGTCATTGCCACAGTAACTAGATGAAACCCACTAGCATGTGTAGGAGTTGATTGAGCCATATGTATGTGTTGTTCCTACCTTGCTATGCCTGCTATGCTTAGAGTTGTGTCAGGTCTGGTTCATCTGGGTGATGGGCTAGAGTGAAATGATTATGTCGGTAATAAGAGTGGTGTGGTGAACACGATTTGGTAAAGGTATCGATGAGAGGCCATGTAGGAGTACATGGTGGGTTGTTTCATTGAAGCCGACCTTAGGCACTGAGATCTGTATGTGTGATTTAAGATACAGCTACTACCATGCATTGGGCCCTGAAATATGACCCCGCTCGACTTCTTAATCACCCTAGCTCTCTGTCCAGGAGTTGCAAGTAGTTTCTGGTGTTTGTAGCCTACTGGAGGCCGTGGACAGCGCTGACCGTAGGGGTGGGCTGTGATGCGGTAGGTACGTGGTCGGGTGTACCGAATACCCGTTAGGTATCTCGGGAACCCTGTTCACATCGTTCGGGGCCGTATGGGAAACCTCGGCCGGACTCCCTGCGGATGGAACCTGAATAGGCGATAAACCTGGACTAGAGGCTTAAGTGTTTAGGTAGGTCGTGGTCTACACCCACGTCGGCTTTCGCTTGAAGTCTGCCGAGCACATGTCGTGTGCAGACGCTAAGTGGTGGAAACATGTATGAAGAAGTACACCCCTGCAGGGTTATCATGATCTATTCGAATAGCCGCGTCCGCGGTAAAGGACTACTTGGTTGCCTATACAGTTCATAGACAAGTAAATGGAAACTACTAAAAGCCTCAAGATAAGTGTGAGTGCCGAGGATGGCTCTTCCGTAGGAAGACGGAGGTGGATCCTCGGTAGTGTATTGAAGTGGTGAATAGTGGACTCGTGTGCGCAAAACTATCTCAAGTTGGAGTATCGTAGAATAGTCTAGCCAAGAGTCAAAGCTGGCTTGCTGCAATAACTCCACCAACCCTTCTTGATACTATGCATGTATGTAGGATCTGATGTAAGTCTTGCTGAGTACCTTTGTACTCATGTTGCTATAATCTACATTTTTACAGAAGACGCTGCAACCCCTTCTGATGGGTTCTATGTAGACGTTGACATCAACGAGTAGGCTAAAGACCCAGGTGGTGACCCTGAGCTTCTGATGGACCACATAGTATAGTTAGGCTTCCAAGCCTCTTTTACTTTACTAGTTGTCTGTACCCAGACAAAGTACTTCCGCTGTTGGCTTGTATGACTGTATGACTTGTATGTTGGGTCGTGAGACCCGTACCTGTGTGTATGATATGTATGGCTCCCTGAGCCTTAAATAAAGTACTTGTGTCATAGAGTCATGTTGTGATGCTTCGTTGTATTTGCACATATCGAGCATATTGTGTGTATGATTGAAATGCTTGGTATGTGTGGGATCTGACTATCTAGTTGTTTATCTTTAGTAGCCTCTCTTACCGGGAAATGTCTCCTAGTGTTACCGCTGAGCCATGGTAGCTTGCTACTGCTCTGGAACACTTAGGCTGGCCGGCATGTGTCCTTCTTCGTTCCTGTGTCTGTCCCTTCGGGGAAATGTCACGCTGTGAGTACCGGAGTCCTGTTAGCCCGCTACAGCCCGGTTTACCGGAGTCCTGCTAGCCCAGTGCTACAGCCCGGACCCACTTGCTGATGACCGACACGTTCGAAGCTGGGTCATGGATGCCTGTCCCTGTAAGTCTGTGCCACTTTGGGTTTACGACTAGTCATGTCAGCCCGGGCTCTTTATCATATGGATGCTAGCGGCACTATCATATACGTGAGCCAAAAGGCGCAAACGGTCCCGGGAAAAGTAAGGCGACACCCGTGGGAATACCGTGCGTGAGGCCGCAAAGTGATATGAGGTGTTACCAGCTAGATCGATGTGACATCGAGTCGGGGTCCTGACATGCATATTATAGTTCATCACAAAGCTCTTGTAGCTTGGTGTCAGTGATTGGAGAATTCTGTCAATGACGCTATCATCCGGAAGATTAACTCCCAGTTGAATCAAGTGATTATTATACCCAGACGGCCGCGTTCCATGGGTTCGGCTCGAGTCTGTAGTCAGATGCACTGCGCAGACGGTACGCTCCTCCGGTGAGAACTTTATCAATGATGAAGGGACCCTCCCACTTGGGTTTGAGCTTGTCCTTCTTCTTCTCAGGTAGGCGTAGAATGAGTTCGCCAATGTTATAAGCTTTGGCCCGTACTTCTCTGCTTTGATACCTTCGAGCCTGTTGCTGATAGAATGCGGAACAGGCTTTCACGACATCACGCTCCTCCTCCAAAGCATCCAAGTTGTCCTGCCGGTCTAACTCGGCTTCCTTCTCTTCATACATGCGCACGCGAGGTGAGTCCTGAATTATATCGCAGGGCAGCACTGCTTCTGCGCCGTATACCATAAAAAGTGGTGTGTATCCGGTGGTGCGATTCGGCATGGTCCGCAGCCCCCAGAGTACGGAGTCGAGCTCCTCGACCCAATGCGTGTCTGATTCCTTCAAGGCTCGCACTAGTATGGGTTTGATGCCGCTCATGATAAGACCATTTGCACGTTTGACCTGACCATTTGTTTGGGGGTGATAGACAAAGGAGTAGTCGAGCTTAATGCCCATTTTGCCACACCAGGCTTTCACCTCCTCGGCTGTAAAATTCGAGCCATTGTCAGTAATGATAATGTGGGGGACACCGTAATGGTGTACAACCTCTGATATGAAGTCTATCACTGGTCCGGATTCGGCCGTTTTAACTGGTTCGGCTTCTATCCATTTGGTGAACTTGTCCACCATGACCAATAGGTATTTTTTCTTATGGCTTCCCCCTTTAAGGGGTCCCACCATATCCAGCCCCCAGACCGCGAAGGGCCAAGTTATGGGGATTATTTGGAGAGCGGTAGGGGGCATATGGCTCTGATTGGCAAATACTCCCTCCGTAAACTAATATAAGAGTGTTTAGAATACTAAAATAGTGATCTAAATGCTCTTATATTAGTTTACAGAGGGAGTAATTGGCAACCAACGCAATGTTGGACAAGGTCCTGTGCGTCTGCCCGCGCTGTCGGCCAGTAGAATCCTGTTCGAAAGGCCTTGCTTATGAGAGCTCGAGCTGCCGCATGGTGCCCGCCTAGTCCGGAATGGATTTCGGCTAAGAGCTGCCTCCCTTCCTCTTTGGAGATGCATCGTTGGAGCACTCCGGTGGCGCTCTTCTTGTAGAGCTCTCCTTCATGGACTTTGTAGGTTTTAGAGCATCGCACGATACATCGTGCCTCATTTTGGTCTTTGGGGAGCTCCTGCCTATTAAGGTAGGCCAAGAAGGGCTCGGTCCACGGGGCGATGACAGCCATTATTTCGTGGGACGAAGGTGTTGTTTCGGTGGCAGAACCTCCGATTACGTCAGAAGGTTCACAATCTGGGATTGTGTTCGGCACCGGATTTATAGTGCCGGACTCCCCTTCCCATACCACGGATGGCTTGAACAGCCTTTCCAGGAAGATATTAGGTGGGACGGGTTCGCGTTTAGCACCGATGCGGGCGAGGATATCGGCCGCTTGGTTATTTTCTCTGACCACATGGTGGAATTCGAGCCCCTCGAACCGAGTTGACATTTTGAGGACAACATTGCGATAAGCCTCCATTTTCGGGTCCTTGGCATCAAAGTCTCCATTTATCTGAGATATTGCGAGGTTCGAGTCCCCGCGCACTTCAAGGCGTTGAGTGCCCATGGAGACTGCCATCCAAAGACCATGCAACAGAGCCTCGTATTCGGCTGCACTGTTGGAGTCTGTGAATAATATTTGGAGGACGTACTGTACCGTGTCTCCGGTGGGGGATGTCAGGACGACACCTGCTCCCAATCTGGCCAGCATTTTGGATCCGTCGAAATGCATGATCCAATTTGAGTACATGCCGTACTCTTTAGGGAGTTCGGCCTCTGTCCATTCGGCGACGAAGTCAGCCAGTACTTCCGACTTAATGGCCCGTCGTGGTTTGTATGTTATGTCAAATGGAAGGAGCTTGATAGCCCATTTAGCAATCCGGCCTGTTGCATCGCGGTTATTTATTATGTCATTGAGTGGAACTTCGGAGGCCACCGTGATCGAACACTCTTGAAAGTAGTGTCGTAATTTCCTGGATGCCATGAAGACCGCATATGCTATCTTTTGATACTGCGGATACCGAGGTTTACATGGAGTGAGGACAGTGGACACGTAATATACCGGCTTTTGGAGCGGGAACTTCTGTCCGTCTGCCTCGCGTTCGACGACGAGCACTGCGCTCACAAGTTGGTTAGTTGCGGCTATGTATAATAGCATGGTTTCGCCAATATTTGGCGCGGTCGGGACTGGGTTGGTGAACAAGAGTGCCTTTATTTGTTCCAGTCCGGCCGTGGCCGCATCCGTCCACTCGAAGTGTTCGGTGCGTCGAAGAAGGCGATACAAGGGTAGTGCCTTTTCTCCCAAGCGGGAGATGAAGCGGCTTAAGGCAGCCACACATCTAGTTAGTTTCTGGATCTGCTTGAGGTCTGTTGGGATAGCCAACTGTGACAAAGCTCGGATTTTTGCCGGATTGGCTTCAATTCCTCTATTGGAAATGATGAAGCCGAGTAATTTTACGGAGGGTACACCGAAGACACACTTCTCCGGGTTGAGCTTGATGTCGTATGTTCGGAGATTATCGAACGTAAGCCTCAAGTAGTCTATTAAGGTTTCGACGTGTCATGCTTTGATGGCCACGTCGTCTACGTAGGCCTCTATTGTCTTGCCGATTTGTTTTTCCAGGCATGTCTGAATTATGCATTGATAGGTTGCGCCGGCGTTTTTGAGCCCGCGTGTTGAAACAGAAGGGGTCGTACGAGGTGATGAAGGCTGTTGCATCCTGGTTGGAATCCGCCATCTTTATTTGATGGTATCTGGAGTATGCGTCGAGGAAACACAATGAGTTGTGTCCTGCGGTGGCATCGATAATCTGATCAATGCGGGGGAGGGGGAAGGGATCCTTAGGGCAAGTGTCGGTGTCAAAACCGGCGGATCTCGGGTAGGGGGTCCCGAACTTTGCGTCTAGGCGGATGGTAACAGGAGACAAGGGACACGATGTTTTTACCCAGGTTCGGGCCCTCTCGATGGAGGTAAAACCCTACTCCTGCTTGATTAATATTGATGATATAGGTAGTACAAGAGTAGATCTACCACGAGATCAGAGAGGCTAAACCCTAGAAGCTAGCCTATGGTATGATTGTTATTCGTCCTACGGACTAAAACCCTCCGGTTTATATAGACACCGGAGGGGGCTAGGGTTACACAGAGTCGGTTACAATGGGAGGAGATCTACATATCCGTATCGCCAAGCTTGCCTTCCACGCCAAGGAAAGTCCCATCCGGACACGGGACGAAGTCTTCAATCTTGTATCTTCATAGTCCAGGAGTCCGACCAAAGGTTATAGTCCGGTCATCCGGACATCCCCTAATCCGGGAATCCCTCAGTAGCCCCTGAACCAGGCTTCAATGACGACGAGTCCGGCGCGCAGATTGTCTTCGGCATTGCAAGGCGGGTTCCTCCTCCGAATACTTCATAGAAGATTTTGAACACAAGGATATTGTCTGGCTCTACAAAACAAGTTCCACATACCACCATAGAGAGAATAATATTTGCACAAAACTAATTTGCTGACGTATTCTGCAGCGTGTCATCATGCCACGGCCAAGCCTTTATTCGAATCGTTTTATTGTCCCTCCTCAGCGCGTTTAGCGAGGCGTTTTCCTTGGCACGTCTTGTGAAAGCAGAGATCGTGTCCCCTTATTCCGGGATTCTCATCAATACGGGCGTGGGTAACCCAACCGTGCCATTAATCATGACGCTTGGGAGATAAGCGAGTTTTACCAGGCTGGTGGGGGTACATAGTTTTGTCCGCCCATATAAGGGGATAAGGATCCACCCTTTCCATCTACGCCTTCTTCCTCCTTTGCTTATCCATTTCTGCGCACTCGAGCTCCAACGCCCAAGTCCGCACTTCCCACCTCAACCTTCTCCAACCATGTCCGGAGCGGGAGGCAGGTGGATGGCCTCCTCCGTCACGGAGGGGCACATCAAAAAGTTGAGGAAAGCCGGATACTTGTCCAACGACATCGCGCACCGGCTCCTAGATGAGGGGCAGCTCATCCCCACCCCCAGGCCCCATGAGAGGGTGGTGTTCCTCCCCCATTTCCTCCGCGGACTTTGCTTCCCACTCCACCCATTTGTCCGGGGGCTCATGTTCTACTGCGGCCTGGATTTCCACGATCTGGCCCCGAACTTCATTCTCAACATCTCGGTGTTTATCATCGTGTGTGAGGTCTTCCTCCGCATCAAGCCCCACTTTGGCTTATGGCTGAAGACCTTCAACGTCAAGCCAAAGGTAGTGGGTGGCCGGCAAGCGGAGTGTGGAGGCGCCATGGTGGGCAAGATGCCCAACGTCACATGGCTCGAGGGCTGCTTTGTGGAAACCATCAAAGGGTGGCAATCGGTGTGGTTCTACATCACTGAGCCGTGTGACCCTGAATGGGCAGCGGCCCCCGAATTCCGATCTGGCATCCCCACACGGCTCACCTCCTGGAAAGAGACGGGCCTGTCATGGGGTGATTCGGAAGAGGTGACCGGACTCCAAACCTGCGCCCAAAACCTGGTGGGCAAGAAGGTTAAACTTGTCAACGTAGTCCAGGTCATGCTCTTCCGCCGGATCCTCCCGTGTCAACGATGGGCTTTTAACCTGTGGGAGTTCGACCCGGCCCAACACCAAACTTTGTCCAGGCTCTTCGAGACAACGCACGAAGATGTCTGGAAGGTGATATTCAAGGGCTCCGAGGTCCCCCCTCCTATTACCGAGGATCGCGGATTCTGTGCGAAGCGCCAAGCCAGCGCAGGAAGCTTGTTTTACCCTTTACATGATACTTGTTTTTCATAGTTTGACTCTATGTGGGATCTAAGCTCCTGCTCCTTTGACAGGACTGGAAGAAGACGTCCGGACAGATCGACTGTCCGGCTCCTTTGCCCGAAGGCCCAGCAGATGCCCACTTGGCGAAGCTGCTGGTCTCGGCACCTCACGTGGTGCCGGAGTAGAAGGCCAAGAAGAAGACCACGGGAACTCGAAAGAGCTCCCGGCGCCTGGTGGTGTCGGATTCATCGCCCGACGACTGTGAAGCACACTCCTCCCCCAAAGATGAGGAGGAGGAAGAAGAGGCCTCTCCCCCTCCAACGGGGGGAGGAAAGAAGAGGAAGGCCACCCCAACTAGGGGGGCGGAGGGTCCAAGAAGGGAAAGACTCTTCTCCCGGACTACTCCACCAACGCCGACGACGGCGAAGAGGAGTGGCCATCCAGGGCCAAGCCCCTGGCAAAATCGTAAGTATCTGGATACCAGAATAACTCATGGCGTTCCTTTATTGCACAGTATCTTCTAACACTGAACATAATCATGCAGTCCGCCCAAGGCCCGGCTCGACACTTCATCGAGCGGATCCCTGGATTCATCGAATGTGAATAGTCTTTCACTCCCGACTGCTACCTCCCCTCGCCCCACGGACGATGCCGAGGTGGAGACCCAAAAGGGGCCAAGCCAGGAGGAGGTAGCCCTGGAGGCACCGCAAGGCGACCTTCCGGACTCCAGGCGCAAAGGGGATAAAACCCCAAAGGGCTCTAAGTCCGGCCCTGGGCCGGACACCGCACCGGAACCCTTAGTGGTTCTGGAGTCCGGCAGGCGGCCCCCTCGTAAGAAGGGCAAGCCTACGACGCCGGTGGCCTCCGTCCAATCGGAGGCACCGGACAATTTGCTGGAGGTGCTTAACGACGCCTCCATTGACGAGGAGCACCGCACTATTATGAGTGCGGTGATCCAGAAGGTTCAGTCCGCCAAGAGCGGGCTGACAGAAGCCTGTGCCAGCCTTCTAACAGGCTTTGAGGTATGTGTTTAAGACATGTAAAAATATTACCGCATAGACAGTAGCCCCTGATGCTCAGTTTGGTGTTCGGAAAGAAAAGCCGGACTGAGGATCTAAAAAGATATACGCAAGAGTCTAACACAAATATGTCGATATGGGAATGCAGGCTGCGCTGCTGACCTCTGCCGCACTGACTGCGGAGGTCGATGCATTGAAGCAGAGCCTCAAGCGATCCGAGAATGAGCTCGGCCTTGCCAAGAAGCAGCTCGAGGACAAGGAAGGTAAGTAGTACCTTATGTAAGTATATAAAAATACCTGGTTGCAAATAGTGACAGGACCAACGTGAGTGTTACAGGGGCCACAACCGAGGTGGCAACCCTGAAGGAAGCGTTGTCCAAGGCCAAAGACAATGTGGCCGTGGAGCGCACCGAGTGAGAAAAGCAGGAGGCATGGGCGAAGGAGGTGCGGCAAGAGCTCCACTCTCTTGTGAAAAAACACGAGTTTGGAGCTTGACTCAAAGACTTGAGAGTCCAAGCTTGCCTCGGCCCTTGAGAGCACCAAATCTGCCAAGGCCGAAGCCGAAAAAGCCCTCCAGGAAATTGAGGCGATGAAGAAGATAGCGGCGGGTAAGGCATTCTTTATGCAAAGCAAGCACGTGAAAGTGAATTACTTGTTACTTACCCGAGTCTGGAGCTCTCCAGGAGCATTGGCAGATCTGCCCCGCAGTGTGTCCGACGCCGCCGCATTCTACCGAGCCGAGGAAGGGAGCTCGACGGAGAAGGTGTTCTGGTCCCAGTATGTTGAGGCCGGACACCCGATGCCCTTGAGCGACCAGCTGAAGCAGCTGGTTGAGCTCCACAAGGCAGCCGAACAGGCCATGAAGGGCCTTGTAAGCCGGCTATGGCCTGGGGAGGTCATGCCCGGGAGCTACTTTGGGCTGGTGAGGTGGATGGTGGATGCCTGTCCATGGCTTGAAGTCATCAAGCGCTCCGTATGCATCGAAGGCGCCCGTAGGGCCCTTGCCCATGCTAAAGTACACTGGAGCAAGCTGGATGCTGAGAAGCTGGTGACAGATGGGCCACCAAAGGGGAAGGAGCATCGCAGGCCCGAGATGTATTATGAGGGCGTCCTGAAGGGTGACCGCCTTGTGGCGAATGAATGTTCCAAAGATGTAATATTTGAGTAAACTCGCTCGTGTTATCCTATGCGCTGAAGACTTGTTCATAAGCGCTAAGCAACGCTTTTTGAATTTAAAATATTACCTTCTGTGCGGCCGTTTGTCAAATCTAAGAGATGGCGAGTCGTCGGCTTCTACCCCCATGCCACGAGTGCTGGGGTGTTCGGGATAAACCTGAGCGCTCTTGTTCCCATTCTTGGGTCCTTCGAGGGAGGCGCTCAGCACAATGAACAAGGCAATTGGACTATAATGCTTTATCACTCTCACTTAGCCATAGAATCCTATAATTTTAAATTTCGGCGAAGCCCCTAGTATTCGGAAGACCGAGTTCGGGGCGCTATCCACGCCTAGGCCGGACAAAGCCAGCTCCTCGCTCTAAGCGGCATAAGTCTTTAGGGACTCGAAACCTCTCGAACAGCGACCGGCTCTCGCCCTATCATGACGGTCAGTTTTAGCTTTCTCTACTGAGGTGCTTAACCCAGCTCAACTGGGGCATAATCGCAGTAGTTCTCCCAGCGCTACCTTAGCCAATATAACGGAACATAAGGTACCAAAACATGGGAGCCGGGCAAACCCAACTATTGACCCAAGACATGATTCAGAGCCGATGCATATAATGCTATAAGTTCGGGATGCCGCACTCGTGAGAGTGTTCGGACTTCTCACACCATATTCTGGGGTACTTAAGCCCCTGGTGTATTGGCCGTACCAAAGTGTACGGTTGCATAATGTCATAAATGAACATATTTATAAAAAATGAGTGCAATAATAGACAAGAGCTATGTATTGTTTATTAAAAGGCTGCTGTGAAAGCAGAACGATACAAATAGTGTGATAAGCAAGAGATGGGATTATTTGACATGTCCTGTGGGACTTTTATGTAAGACATGTATTTAGCTCGTTATGGAGACCACCTGGACATGCGACGTAGCTTGCTGCCTCCCTGGCTGCTGCATCATGTGTTCGGCGATTGTACTGTCGCACAGGCCTTCCGGAGAGTGGAGTCCTGAAAGTAAGAAGAAGAAAAAAGAAATGACAAAATTGGGAGCCCCTAGTGCGGTTGAGCCGTATTGTGGGTGTGCCGTGGTTGTGCCCCTTCCCTTATGCCCATGGTATTTCCAGAGCGCAATTATGTACGCGTGGTACTGGTTTCGCAATTTCGCGAGGGCTGGGGTTGGGGCCACACTGCTACACTTGCTCGGAACGTGCCAGGCGGTCTTCTTGTAGGTTACTCCGGGCGCGCTTGACAGTGTCCGGACGTTTAATAGTTGGACTGGAGAATTGCCTTGAGAGGCTAATTTGTACTTCCGCCGCGAGGGCCGCCGTATGCTCCTCCGTTCGGAGAGAGCGTTCGGTGTTTCCATTGACCGTAATGACTCCTCGAGGGCCTGGCATCTTGATCTTGAGGTATGCGTAGTGCGGCACCGCATTGAACTTTGCAAATGTGGTTCGTCCGAGCAGCGCGTGATAGCCGCTGCGGAACGGGACTATGTCGAAGATTAACTCCTCGCTTCGAAAATTATCCGGGGATCCGAAGACCACTTCGAGTGTAACTGAGCCAGTACAGTTGGCCTCTACACCTGGTATGACGCCTTTAAAGGTCGTCTTTGTGGGTTTAATCCTTGAGGGATCTATGCCCATTTTTCGCATTGTATCCTGATAAAGCAGATTCAGGTTGCTGCCGCCGTCCATAAGGACTCTAGTGAGGTGAAATCCGTCAATGATTGGGTCTAGAACCAACGCGGCGAGTCCGCCATGGCGGATGCTAGTGGGGTGGTCCCTTCGATCGGAAGTGATCGGGCAGGAGGACCATGGGTTGAACTTTGGGGCGACTGGCTCCAACGCATATACGTCCCTGAGTGCACGCTTCCGTTCCCTTTTGGGGATGTGGGTTGCGTATATCATGTTCACCGTCCACACTTGTGGGGGAAAGCCCTTCTGTCCCCTATTGTTCAGCGGCCGGGGCTCCTCCTCGTCATAGCTATGCAGCCCCTTGTCTCTGTTTTCGGCCCTTAACTTGCCTGCCTGCTTAAACACCCAACAATCCCTATTGGTGTGGTTGGCTGGTTTTTCAGGGGTGCCGTGTATCTGGCACAAGCGATCGAGTATTCGGTCCAAATTGGACGGGCCCGGAGTACTTCTTTTGAAAGGCTTTTTCCGCTGAACGGGTTTGGAGCCTCGGAATCCGGCATTGACTGCCGTATCCTCAGCATTGTCGCTGTTAATGCGGCGCTTGTATTTGTTGCAACGCGACCTGCCATTGTTGTCCTTGGTATCCGAATTACCGGGGCTCTTGGTCATGTTATTACTACGAGCTAGCCAGATGTCTTCTCCCGCGCAAAAGCGGGTCATGAGTGTTGTGAGGGATGCCATGGATTTCGGCTTTTCCTGTCCTAGGTGCCGGGCAAGCCATTCGTCACGGATGTTATGTTTGAAGGCTGCGAGGGCCTCTACGTCCGAACAGTCGACAATTTGATTTTTCTTGGTTAAGAACCGTGTCCAGAATTGTCTAGCCGATTCCTCTGGCTGATGAATGATGTGGCTTAGGTCATCGGCATCTGGTGGTCGCACATAGGTGCCCTGGAAATTGTCGAGGAATGCGGCTTCCAGGTCCTCCCAGCAACCAATTGACTCTGCTGGCAAGCTGTTGAGCCAATGCCGAGCTGGTCCTTTAAGCTTGAGTGGGAGGTATTTGATAGCGTGTAGGTCATCACCGTGGGCCATGTGGATATGAAGGAGATAGTCCTCGATCCATACTGCAGGATCTATTGTGCCATCATACGATTCGATGTTTATGGGTTTAAAACCCTTGGGGATTTGATGATCTATTACTTCATCTGTGAAGCATAGTGGGTGTGCGGCGCCTCTGTACTGGGCTATATCACGTCGTAGCTCAAATGAGCTTTGTCTGCTGTGTTCGGCCTAGCCGTATTTGCCATATCCGGCATGACGGTTATTGTTACGTGCCGTGGGGCGCCCACGCGACCGTAGATCGATCTTGTTTGCCTTGCCTTGTCTTCCAATATATCTCGCAGGTCTGGCGCATTTCCCCGTGCCTTGGTATTTTTTGAGCGATGCCGGGGTGCGGCTTGAGTGGATGACCGAGAGGCCTCTCTGTCGTGGCCACGAGGTGGCCGGTCGGCCGCATCGTGCGCTGGTGATGTAGGTTTAGGTGCTTTCTCCTCTAATCGGGGTAGCAGCCTGCGCTTTGGGTAGCTCTTGGAGGGGCGTTCGAGTTTGTACTCTTCGGCCGCAAGGACTTCAGTCCATCTGTCGGCTAGCAAGTCTTGGTCAGCTCTAAGCTGCTGCTGTTTTTTCTTGAGGCTACTCGCCGTGGCCATAAGCCTGCGTTTGAAACGCTCTTGTTCGACGGGATCCTCAGGCACGATAAATTAGTCATCGTCGAGGCTTGCCTCGTCTTCGGAGGGAGGCATGTGATTATCGTCCTCTACCTCTCTATCTGCCGCTCTCTCATGAGGGCTGGCTTCTCCATCCTCCTGTGCTGAATCCTGCTGGAGGGGGTTGTCTTCGGCACTGTCCAGGGTGTTATTATCTCCTGTGCCGGAATCATCGTTTTTGCTTTGGCGGGATTTAGAGCGGCGCCGCTGACGCCGGCGCTTAGGCTACTTCTTGGAGGGGTCATCCTCCGTTGTTCCATCACCATTCCCTTCTTTTTGGGGTGTCCACCATGTATATGTCATATGACGAGGTGGCCTTCCAGTGCCCTATAGGCGCTGGTTCTTCGTCGTCTCCTGCATCGGCGTCCATACCATTGATGTCTTCGGAGTCGAAGTCGAGCATGTCGGTTAAATCATCGACAGTGGCTACGAAGTGGGTGGTGGGTGGGCTTTGAATTTCTTCGTCGTCCGCATCCCAACCTTGCTGACCATAGTCCGGCCATGGCTCTCCTGATAAAGAGAGAGACTTTAGTGAATTCAGAATGTCGCCGAAGGGTGAGTGCTGAAAGATGTCCGCGGCGGCGAACTCCATGATCGGCGCCCAATCGGGTTCGATCGGCAGGGGCGCGGAAGGTTCGGAGTCTGGAAAGGAGTCCGGCACCTGGGAGTCACGAGCTTCGTAAAGGACAAGGCTGGTGTTCGGCTCGATCACCGTAGGGATTGCAGCCCCCGAGGTGGTGTCTAGCCACCCGTCCTCGATTGGTGCAGTCGGCTCCGAGCTAAGGGTCGGAGCGGACGCTGGGGCGGCCTCCTGGACACTGTTCGGCGGCAGAGCTAGATCATGCCCATCGTGATAGTGCGGCGCGCCTGGCTGTGGCTCGAATCCGTCGAAGATCAAGTCTCCGCGGATGTCGGTCGTGTAGTTCAAACTTCCAAATCTGACCTGATGGCCAGGGGCGTAGCTTTCGATCTGCTCCAGATGGCCAAGCGAATTGGCCCGCAGTGCAAAGCCGCCGAATACGAAGATCTGTCCGGGGAGAAAAGTCTCACCCTGGACCGCTTCGTTGTTGATGATCGGAGGAGCCATCGGGCCTAAAGATGACGACACAGAGAAACTCTCAATGAAAACACCAATGTCGGTGTCAAAACCGGCGGATCTCGGGTAGGGGGTCCCAAACTGTGCGTCTAGGCGGATGGTAACAGGAGACAAGGGACACGATGTTTTTCCCTAGGTTCGGGCCCTCTCAATGGAGGTAAAACTCTAGTCCTGCTTGATTAATATTGATGATATAGGTAGTACAAGAGTAGATCAACCATGAGATCAGAGAGGCTAAACCCTAGAAGCTAGCCTATGGTATGATTGTTGTTCGTCCTACGGACTAAAACCCTCCGGTTTATATAGACACCAGAGAGGGCTAGGGTTACACAGAGTCGGTTACAATGGGAGGAGATCTACATATCCGTATCGCCAAGCTTGCCTTCCACGCCAAGGAAAGTCCCATCCGGACACGGGACGAAGTCTCCAATCTTGTATCTTCATAGTCCAGGAGTCCGGCCAAAGGTTATAGTCCAGTCATCCGGACACCCCCTAATCCGGGACTCCCTCAGCAAGCTTTATTGAGGTCTTTAAAATCGACACACAAGCGCCAGGATTTGTCCTTTTTTGGTACCATTACCAAGTTTGCTAGCCAATCTGGATGCTTGATATCACCGATGAATCCGGTTTCGAGTAGCTTGGCTAGCTCTTTTCCCATGGCTTGCCGCTTAGGCTCTGAGAAGCGCCTAAGAGTTTGCTTGACTGGCTTGTATCCTTTTAATATATTGAGGCTGTGTTCGGCCATCCTGCGTGGGATGCCCGGCATGTCTGAAGGGTGCCAGGCAAAAATATCCCAATTTTCCCGCAGGAAGTCGTGCATTGCAGCGTCGATTGTAGGGTTCAGTTGTGTCCCTATGGAAGCTGTCTTTGAAGGGTCCGTTGGGTGGACCTGAAATTTGACTATCTCATCCGCTAGCTTGAAGGAGGTGGACTTAGGTCACTTGTCGGGTATCACGTCGTCTCTATCCACTGTTGCTCGTAGTGTTGTCAGCTCTTTGGCCGTGAGGGCTTCTGATAATGCCTCCAGGGTGAGGGCGGCGGTTTTATTTTCGGCGCGGAGTGCGACGTCCGGATCACTAGCTAGAGTGATGATTCCGTTGGGCCCGGGCATTTTTAGCTTCATGTACCCGTAATGGGGTATAGCCTGAAAACTCATGAATGTGTCCCGCCCTTAGAGGGCGTGGTATCCGCTGCTGAACGGGGCTGTTTGGAATGTAATTTCTTCGGACCTGTAATTCTCCGGCGTGTCGAATACCACATCCAGTGTGATTTTTCCCATGCATTGTGCCTCTTGACAGGGGATGATTCCCCTGAAGGTTGTGTTGCTTCGTTCAATGCGGCTCTTGTCAATTTCCATCTTGTTGAGGGTTTCCTCATAGATGAGGTTTAGTCCGCTTCCGCCCTCCATGAGCACTTTAGTAAGCCTGAAGCCGTCCACGATTGGGCTAAGGACCAAAGCGGTTGGTGCTCGGACTGTCCGTAGTTGGGGTTCGTCACTAGCATTGTAAGTTATAGCCGTGTCGTTCCATGGGTTTATTGTTCCCACATGGCAAACTTCTGTGAGGCTACACTGAGCTTGCTTTCGCCTATTGTTTGAGGCGAAAGTCTCGAAGACTATAAATACCGTATTGTTGTCTCCGGCGGGTTGTTCTATGAGGAGATCTTCACCGCTCTTTGCCACCTGCCGGAGTATCCAACATGCTCTAAGGCTATGTGTTGGCGTATTATCCGGTGTGCTATGAATCTTGCACGTCCCGTTTAGCCATTCTTCCAATACGGTTCCGCGCCTTGCGGCGGGCTTTATTTTCTTGGTACTTGAATTGAGTGACTTACAAGAGTTTACCCTTTTAGTTCGGACAGGGGATTTAGCTAGAGCCGGACTGTCCCAGAAACTTGTTTGGGTTTTCCAGGCGCTTTCCATCGCGCAGTACTTTTGCACTATGGCCGCTAAGTCGGTGAAGTGTACTATGTCGCGGCGGCTTATAGCATTGAGAATCCCTTTGTCCGTGCAATTTTGGCAAAAGAGGGAGATTGCGTCTTCCTCGCGACAGTCCTTGACCCTGTTTATCACAAGGAGGAATCTGGCCCAGTAACGATGTACTATTTCTTGGGGCTCTTGTCTGATGTGGGAAAGATATGATAAATCTGGGTGGGTGGGCATGTTTGAATCCGCATCCCTGCCCGATCTGGGACCCAGGGGCAGAGAGGCTTCCGAGCTTAACGGCTCGGATTCTGGGGCGTTGCCCGATTTCTTTGGCCCGACACCCGATGTTGAGTCCGGGGCCTGGGCCATGTCCTCCCGCGAGCGGGTGTCCGGCTCAGAGAGCTCGGAAATTCGGAAATAGTTCGTCCTCAAAGTAGAGGGAGAATTAGGATGGTGCTCTTCCACTACCGCTATCTCATGGGTAATTGGCGGAGAGTGAATCTCCCTTTGATCAGATTTAAGCCCGATCCAATCATAGTCCGTAGCGATGCCCAGAGCAGCGATGCGATCCAAGAGCTCATTGAGGGAGGAGAGCTCCATTGGATCCATTAGTTCGGCAAATTCCGAATCAACGTGGAGGCTATTTTAATGACCTGAGAAGTCATTGTTGGCGCGACAGCCGATCGGGCGGCCATAACGAAGACGCCCAGCCGGAGAGTTTGGCCTAAAGCCAGGGCTTCCCCGGAGGTGATGTTGTCCTTGACAACAAGGCGAGCCATCAAGCCTTATCGCGACGACACAGTGGAACTCTCAAAGAAAGCACCAATGTCGGTGTCAAAACCGGCGGATCTTGGGTAGGGGGTCCCAAACTGTGCGTCTAAGGCTAATGGTAACATGAGGCTGGGGACACGATGTTTACCCAGGTTCGGGCCCTCTCGATGGAGGTAATATGCTACTTCCTGCTTGATTGATCTTGATGATATAAGAGTTACAAGAGTGGATCTACCACGAGATCAGAGAGGCTAAACCCTAGAGGCTAGCCTATGGTATGATTGTAGATGATGATTGTTAGTCCTACGGACTAAACCCTCCGGTTTATATAGACACCGGAGGGGACTAGGGTTACACATGGTCGGTTTACAGAGGAGGAGATCTACATCTGGATTGCCAAGCTTGCCTTCCACGCCAAGGGAAGTCCCATCCGGACACGGGACGAAGTCTTCTATCTTGTATCTTCATAGTCCAACAGTCCGGCCAAAGTACATAGTCCGGCTGTCCGGATACCCCCTTATCCAGGACTCCCTCACCACTTCCTTCATCTTGGGATTTAATCATCTTTGAGTATCTCTAACTGGTTTTGCATCTTTCTCCACTGAAATCTTGTGTTGACATAATGTGGGACTAATGCCCTTAAGATCATCCAGAGTATATCCAATAGCTGATCGGTGCTTCTTCAGAGTTTTCAATAATCTTTCTTCTTCTTTCTCTGAAAGGTTAGCACTAATAATAACAGGATATATTTCTTTTTCATCAAGATAAGCATACTTAAGATTATCAGGTAATGGTTTGAGTTCAAACACAGGATCACCCTTGGGTGGAGGGGGGTCCCCAAGAATTTCAACGGGAAGATTATGTTTCAGCATAGGTTCCTGTTTAAGGAACACTTCATCTATTTATTCCCTTTCCTTCATAAACATATCGTTTTCATGGTCTAGCAAATATTGTTCTACGGATCAGTTGGAGGAACAGCAATGGAAGCGAGACCTATAATCTCATCCTTGCTAGGTGGTTCCCTTTCACGAGGTTGTCTACTAAACTTAGCGAAATTAAACTCATGATACATACCATCTATGCCAACAGTGATAATATTCTTTTCACAATTAATCTTAGCACTAGCAGTATTTAAGAAGGGTCTACCAAAAATAATGGGACAAAAATCATCTTGTGGGGAACCAAGAACAAGGAAATCAGTAGGGTATTTAACCTTCCCACAAAAAACTTCAACATCTCTAACAATCCCAATAGGTTTAATGGTATCCCTATTAGCAAGCTTAATAGTAACATCAATGTCTTCTAATTCAATGGGTGCAATGTCGTGCATAATTTCTTTATAAAGATCATAAGGTATCGCACTAGCACTAGCACCCATATCACATAAGCCATGATAACAATGATCTCCTATTTTAACAGAAATAACAGGCATGCCTACGACAGGTCTACGTGTCTTAGTATCAAGTCTAGCAATATTAGCAGTCTCGCCCAAAAAAGAAATAACATGCCCATCTAAGTCCTCATCCAAGAGATCTTTAACCATAGCAATACTAGGTTCAACATTAATTTGCTCAGAAGGTGTATAAGTCCTAGTATTACTCTTACGAACAATAGTCGAAGCTTTAGCATGATCCTTTATCCTAACAGGAAAAGGAGGTTTTTCAACATAAGCAGTAGGAATAATAGGATCACTATAGGTAATAGTCTTTTCTTCGACTGTAATAGGTGCAACTACTTTAACTTCAACAGGAGGATTATATTTAAACTACTTCTCTTTAGGGAGATCAACATGAGTAGCAAAAGATTCACAGAAGGAAGCTACTATCTCAGAGTCAAGTCCATACTTAGCGCTAAATCCACGAAAAACATCGGTATCCATCAAAGATTTAACACAATTGAACTTAGGTGTCATACCTGAATCCTTACCATCGTCGGAACCCCAATCTTCAGAGTTGCGTTTAATTCTTTCCAATAAGTCCCATTTGAAATCAACAGTCTTTAACATATAAGAACCAGCACAGGAAGTATCGAGAAGGTTGCGATTATCAAGAGAAAGTCGAGCATAAATTTTTTGAATAATCATTTCCCGAGAGAGCTCATGATTGGGGCATGAATATAACATTGACTTAAGCCTTCCCAAGCTTGAGCGATGCTTTCTGAGGGAGTCCCGGATTAGGGGGTGTCCAGATGACCGGACTATGACCTTTGGCTGGACTCCTGGACTATGAAGATACAAGATTGAAGACTTCGTCCCGTGTCCGGATGGGACTTTCCTTGGCATGGAAGGCAAGCTTGGTGATATGGATATGTAGATATCCTCCCATTGTAACCGACTCTGTGTAACCCTAGCCCTCTCCGGTGTTTATATAAACCGGAGGGTTTTAGTCCGTAGGACGAACAAAAATCATACCATAGGCTAGATTCTAGGGTTTAGCCTCTCTGATCTCGTGGTAGATCTACTCTTGTACTACCCATATCATCAATATTAATCAAGCAGGAGTAGGGTTTTACCTCCATCGAGAGGGCCCGAACCTGGGTAAAAACATCGTGTCCCTTGTCTCCTGTTACCATCTGCCTAGACGCACAGTTCGGGACCCCCTACCTGAGATCAGCTGGTTTTGACACCGACATTGGTGCTTTCATTGAGAGTTCCTCTGTGTCGTCACCTTTAGGCCCGATGGCTCCTCCGATCATCAACAACGATGCGGTCCAGGGTGAGACTTTCCTCCCTGGATAGATCTTCGTATTCGGCGGCTTTGCACTGCGGGCCAATTCGCTTGGCCATCTGGAGCAGATCGAAAGCTACGCCCCTGGTCATCAGGCCAGGTTTGGAAGTCTGAACTACGTGGCTGACATCCGCGGAGACTTGATCTTCGACGGGTTTGAGCCACAGCTGAGCGCACCGCACTGTCCCGATGGGCATGATATAGCTCTGCCGCCGGACAGTGCCCAGGAGGCCGCCCCAGTGTCTGCTCCGACCCTTATCTCGGAGCCGACTGCGCCAATCGAGGACGGGTGGCTGGACGCTGCCTCGGGGGCTGCAATTTCTACGGTGATCGAGCCGAACACCAGTCTTGTCCTTTGCGAAGCTCGTGACTCCAAGGTGTCGGACTCCTTTCCAGACTCCGAACCTTCCGCGCCCCTGCCGATCAAATCTGATTGGGCGCCGATCATGGAGTTCGCCGCCGCGGACACCTTTCAGCACTCGCCCTTCGGCGACATTTTGAATTCACTAAAGTCTCTCTCTTTATCAGGAGAGCTCTGGCCGGACTACGGTCAGCAAGGTTGGGATGCGGACGACGAAGAAATTCAAAGCCCACCCACCACCCACTTCGTATCCACTGTCGATGATTTAACCGACATGCTCGACTTCGACTCCGAAGACATCGACGGTATGGACGCCGATGCAGGAGACGACCAAGACCCAGTGCCTCTAGGGCGCTGGAAGGCCACCTCGTCATATGACATACACATGGTGGACACCCCAAAAGAAGGGAATGGCGATGGAACAACGGAGGATGACCCCTCCAAGAAGCAGCCTAAGCGCCGGCGTCAGCGGCGCCCCTCCAAATCCCGCCATAGCAAAAAAGGCGATTCCTGCACGGGAGATAATAACACCCCGGACAGTGCCGAAGACAACCCCCTCCAGCAAGATTTAGCACAGGAGGACGGAGAAGCCAGCCCTCATGAGAGAGCGGCAGACAGAGAGGTCGAGGACGATAATTACATGTCTCCCTTCAAAGACGAGGCAAGCCTCGACGACGATGAATTTTTCATGCCTCACGATCCCGTCGAACAAGAGCATTTCAAACGCAGGCTTATGGCCACGACGAGCAGCCTCAAGAAAAAACAGCAACAGCTTAGAGCTGACCAAGACTTGCTAGCCGACAGATGGACTGAAGTCCTTGCGGCCGAACAGTATGAACTCGAACGCCCCTCCAAGAGCTACCCAAAGCGCAGGATGCTACCCCGATTAGAGGAGGAAAAACCTAAACCTACATCACCAGCGCATGACGCGGCCGACTGGCCACCTTGTGGCCGCGACAGAGAGGCCTCTCGGCTATCAATTCAAGCCGCACCCCGGCGCCGCTATACCAAGGCACGGGGAAATGCGCCGGACCTGCGGGACATATTGGAGGACAAGGCAAGGCAAACAAGATCGATCTACGGATCGCGTGTGCGTCCCATGGCAGGTGACGGTAACCGTCATGCCGGATATGGCAAATACGGCCAGGCTGAACACACCAGACAAAGCTCATTTGAGCTACGTCGTGATATAGCCTAGTACAGAGGCGCCGCACACCCACTATGCTTCACAGATGAAGTAATGGATCATCAAATCCCCGAGGGTTTTAAACCCATAAACATCGAATCATACGATGGCACAACAGATCCTGCGGTATAGATCGAGGACTATCTTCTTCATATCCACATGGCCCACGGTGATGATCTACACGCTATCAAATACCTCCCACTCAAGCTTAAAGGACCAACTCGGCATTGGCTTAACAGCTTGCCAGCAGAGTCAATTGGTTGCTGGGAGGACCTGGAAGCCGCATTCCTCGACAATTTCCAAGGCACCTATGTGCGACCACCAGACGCCGATGACCTAAGCCACATCATTCAGCAGCCAGAGGAATCAGCCAGACAATTCTGGACACGGTTCTTAACCAAGAAAAATCAAATAGTCGACTGTCCGGATGCAGAGGCCCTCGCAGCCTTCAAACATAACATACATGATGAATGGCTTGCCCGGCACCTAGGACAGGAAAAGCCGAAATCCATGGCAGCCCTCACAACAGTCATGACCCGCTTTTGCGCAGGAGAAGACAGCTGGCTAGCTCGTAGTAATAACATGACCAAGAGCCCTAGTAATTCGGATACCAAGGACAACAATGGCATGTCGGGTCACAACAAACACAAGCGCCGCATTAACGGCGACAATGTGGAGGATACGGCAGTTAACGCCGGATTCCGAGGCTCTAAACCCGGTCAGCAGAAAAAGGCATTCAAAAGAAGTACTCCGGGCCCATCCAATTTGGACCGAATACTCGATCGCTTGTGCCAGATACACGGCACCCCCGAAAAACCAGCCAATCACACCAACAGGGATTGTTGGGTGTTCAAGCAGGCAGGCAAGTTAAGCACCGAAAATAGAGACAAGGGGCTGCCTAGCAATGACGAGGAGGAGCCCCGGCCGCCGAACAATAGGGGACAGAAGGGCTTTGCCCCACAAGTGCGGACGATGAACATGATATACGCAACCCACATCCCTAAAAGGGAACGGAAGCGTGCACTCAGGGACGTATATGCGTTGGAGCCAGTCGCCCCAAAGTTCAACCAATGGTCCTCCTGCAGATCACTTTCGATCGAAGGGACCACCCCACTAGCATCCGCCACGGCGGATTCGCCGCATTGGTTCTAGACCCAATCATTGACGGATTTCACCTCACTAGAGTCCTTATGGACGGCGGCAGTAGCCTGAACCTGCTTTATCAGGATACAGTGCGAAAAATGGGCATAGATCCCTCAAGGATTAAACCCACAAAAACGACCTTTAAAGGTGTCATACCAGGTGTAGAGGCCAACTGCACAGGCTCAGTTACATTGGAAGTGGTCTTCGGATCCCCGGATAATTTCCGAAGCGAGGAGTTAATCTTCGACATAGTCCCGTTCTGCAGTGGCTATCACGCCCTGCTCGCACGAACCGCATTTGCACAGTTCAATCCAGTGCCGCACTACGCATACCTCAAGCTCAAGAAGCCAGGCCCTCGAGGAATCATTACGGTCAATGGAACACCGAACGCTCTCTCCAAACGGAGGAGCATACGGCGGCCCTCGCGGTGGAAGTACAAAGTAGCCTCTCAAGGCAACTCTCTAGTCCGGCTATTAAACATCCGGACACCGTCAAGCGCGCCCGGAGTAACCTACAAAAGACCGCCTGGCACGTTCCGAGCAAGCGTAGCAGTGCGGCCCCGACCCCAGCCCTCGGGAAATTGTGAAACCAGCATTACGCATACATAATTACGCTCTGGAAGTACCATGGGCATAAGGGGAGGGGCACAACCACGGCACGCCCAACATGTGGCTCAACCGCACTAGGGGCTCCAAATTTTGTCATTTATTTTTTCTTACTTTCAGGACTCCATTCTCCGGAAGGCCTGTCCGGTAGTAAAATCGCCGAACACACGATGCAACAGCTAGGGAGGCAGCAAGCTACGTCGAATGTCCAGGTGGTCTCTATAACGAGCTAAATACCTGTCTTACATAAAATCTCGCAGCTTGCCCCTGGAGGGGGACATGTCAAATAATCCCATCTCTTGCTTATCGCACTATTTGTATCGTTCTGCTTTCACAGCAGCCTTTTAATAAACAATACATAGCTCTTGTCTATTATTGCATTCCTTTTTTATGTAAATATGTTCACTTATGACATTACGCAACCGTACACTTTGGTAGGGCCAATACACCAGGGGCTTAAGTGTTGGAAATATGCCCTAGAGGCAATAATAAAAGGATTATTATTATATTTCCTTGTTCATGATAATTGTCTTTTATTCATGCTATAATTGTATTATCCGGAAATCGTAATACACGTGTGAATACTTAGACCACAACATGTCCCTAGTGAGCCTCTAGTTGACTAGCTCGTTGATCAACAGATAGTCATGGTTTCCTGACTATGGACATTTGGATGTCGTTGATAACAGGATCACATCATTGGGAGAATGATGTGATGGACAACACCCAATCCTAAGCATAGCACAAGATCGTGTAGTTCGTTTTGCTAGAGCTTTTTCAATGTCAAGTATCTCTTCCTTAGACCATGAGATCATGTAACTCCCGGATACCATAGAAGTGCTTTGGGTGTACCAAACGTCACAACATAACTGGGTGACTATAAAGGTGCACTACAGGTATCTCCGAAAGTGTCTGTTGGGTTGACACGGATCGAGACTGGGATTTGTCACTCCGTATAAACGGAGAGGTATCGCTGGGCCCACTCGGTAGTGCATCATAATAATGAGCTCAAAGTGACCAAGTGTCTGGTCACGGGATCATGCATTACGGTACGAGTAAAGTGACTTGCCGGTAACGAGATTGAATGAGGTATTGGGATACCGACGATCGAATCTCGGGCAAGTAACATACCGATTGACAAAGGGAATTGTGTACGGGGTTGCTTGAATCCTCGACATCGTGGTTCATCCGATGAGATCATCGAGGAGTATGTGGGAGCCAACATGGGTATCCAGATCCCGCTGTTGGTTATTGACCGGAGAGCCATCTCGGTCATGTCTGCATGTCTCCCGAACCCGTAGGGTCTACACACTTAAGGTTTGGTGATGCTAGGGTTGTATGAATATGAGTATGCAGCAAACCGAATGTTGTTCGGAGTCCCGGATGAGATCCCGGACGTCACGAGGAGTTCCGGAATGGTCCAGAGGTAAAGAATTATATATAGGAAGTGTTGTTTCGGCCATCGGGAAAGTTTCGGGGTCACCCGGTATTGTACCGGGACCACCGGAAGGGTCCCGGGGGTCCATCGGGTGGGGCCACCTATCCCGGAGGGCCCCGTGGGCTGAAGTGGGATGGGAACCAGCCCCTAGTGGGCTGGTGCACCCCCCTTGGCCCCCCCCTGCGCCTAGGGTTGGAAACCCTAGGGTGGGGGCGCACCACTTGCCTTGGGGGGCACTCCACCCCCCCTGGCCGCCGCCCCCTTGGGAGATTCCCATCTCCAGGGCCGGCGCCCCCCAGGGGGCCTATATAAAGGAGGGGGGAGGGAGGGCAGTCGCACCCTGAGTCTTGGCGCCTCCCTCCCCCTACTACACCTCTTCATCCTCCCGCAGTTGCTTGGCAAAGCCCTGCCGGAGTCCTGCTGCATCCACCACCACGCCATCGTGCTGCTGGATCTTCATCAACCTCTCCTCCCCCTTGCTGGATCAAGACGGATGAGACGTCATGCTGACCGTACATGTGTTGAACGCGGAGGTGCCATCCGCTCAGCGCTAGGATCTTCGGTGATAGGATCACGACGAGAACGACTACCTCAACCCCGTTCTCTTGAACGCTTCCGCACGCGATCTACAAGTGGTATGTAGATGCATCTCTCTCTCTCGTTGCTAGATGAACTCATAGATTGATCTTGGTGAACGTAGGAAAATTTTTATTTTATGCAACATTCCCCAACAGTGGCATCATGAGCTAGGTCTATGCGTAGTTCTCTATTGCACGAGTAGAACACAAATCTGTTGTGGGCGTAGATCTTGTCAACTTGCTTGCCACTACTAGTCTTTTCTTGCTTCAGCGGTATTGTGGGATGAAGCGGCCCGGACCGACCTTACACGTACGCTTACGTGAGATAGGTTCCACCGACTGACATGCACTAGTTGCATAAGGTGGCTAGCGGGTGTCTGTCTCTCCTACTTTAGTTGGAGCGGATTTGATGAAAAGGGTCCTTATGAAGGGTAAATAGAAGTTGACAAAATCACGTTGTGGTTATTCGTAGATAAGAAAACGTTCTTGCTAGAACCCAATTGCAGCCACGTAAAAGATGCAACAACAATTAGAGGATGTCTAACTTGTTTTTGCAGCAATTGTCATGTGATGTGATATGGCCAGAAGTTCTGATGAATGATGAATGATATATTGTGATGTATGAGATCATGTTCTTGTAATAGGAATCACGACTTGCATGTCGATGAGTATGACAACCGGCAGGAGCCATAGGAGTTGTCTTAATTATTGTATGACCTGCGTGTCAATGATTTAACGCCATGTAATTACTTTACTTTATTGCTAAGTTGTTAGCTATAGTAGTAGAAGTAATAGTTGGCGAGCAACTTCATGGAGGCACGATGATGGAGATCATGGTGTCATGCCGGTGACGAAGATGATCATGGAGCCCCAAAGATGGAGATCGAAGGAGCTATATGATATTGGCCATATCATGTCACTACTTTATATAATTGCATGTGATGTTTATTATGTTTTATGCATCTTGTTTACTTAGAACGGCAGTAGTAAATAAGATGATCCCTTATAATAATTTCAAGAAAGTGTTCCCCTAACTGTGCACCGTTGCTAAAGTTCGTCGTTTCAAAGCACCACGTGATGATCGGGTGTGATAGATCCTTACGTTCCCATACAACGGGTGTAAGACAGTTTTACACATGCAAAACACTTAGTTGACTTGACGAGCCTAGCATGTACAGACATGGCCTCGGAACACAAGAGACCGAAAGGTCAAACATGAGTCGTATGGAAGATACGATCAACATGGAGATGTTCACCGATGATGACTAGTCCATCTCACGTGATGATCGGACACGGCCTAGTCGACTCCGATCGTGTAACACTTAGATGACTAGAGGGGTGTCAATCTGAGTGGGAGTTCATTAAATAATTTGATTAGATGAACTTAATTATCATGAACTTAGTCTAAAATCTTTGCAAAATATGTCTTGTAGATCAAATGGCCAACGCTCATGTCAACATGAACTTCAACGCGTTCCTAGAGAAAACCAAACTGAAAGATGATGGCAGCAACTATTCGGACTGGGGCCGGAACCTGAGGATCATCCTCATAGCAGCCAAGAAAGCATATGTCCTAGAAGGACCGCTAGGTGAAGCACCCATCCCACAGAACCAACACGTTATGAACGCTTGGCAGTCGCGTGCTGATGATTACTCCCTTGTTCCGTGCGGCATGCTTTACAGCTTAGAACCAGGGCTCCAAAAGCGTTTTGAGCAACACGGAGCATATGAGATGTTCGAGGAGCTGAAAATGGTTTTTCAAGCTCATGCCCGGGTCGAGAGATATGAAGTCTCCGACAAGTTCTATAGTTGTAAGATGGAGGAAAACAGTTCTGTCAGTGAGCACATACTCAAAATGTCTAGGTTGCACAACTGCCTGTCCTAGCTGGAGATCAACCTCCTGGACGAGGCGGTCATTGATAGAATCCTTCAGTCGCTCCCACCGAGCTACAAGAGCTTTGTGATGAACTACAATATGCAGGGGATGGTGAAGACCATTCCTGAAGTATTTTCAATGCTGAAGTCAGTAGAGGTTGAAATCAAGAAAGAACATCAAGTGTTGATGGTCAATAAGACCACTAAGTTCAAGAAGGGCAAGGGTAAGAAGAACTTCAAGAAGGACGGCAAAGATGTTGCCGCGCCCGGTAAGCTAGTTGCCGGGAAGAAGTCAAAGAATGGACCCAAGCCTGAGACTGAGTGCTTTTATTGCAAAGGGAAGGGTCACTGGAAGCGGAACTGCCCCAAATACTTAGCGGACAAGAAGGCTGGCAACACTAAAGGTATATGTGATATACATGTAATTGATGTGTACCTTACTAGTACTCGTAGTAACTCCTGGGTATTTGAAACCGGTGCCGTTGCTCATATTTGTAACTCACAGCAGGAGCTGCGGAATAAGTGGAGACTAGCGAAGGACGAGGTGACGATGCGCGTCGGGAATGGTTCCAAGGTCGATGTGATCGCCGTCGGCACGCTACCTCTACATTTACCTATGGGATTAGTTTTAAACCTCAATAATTGTTATTTAGTGCCAAGTTTGAGCATGAACATTGTATCTGGATCTCGTTTAATACGAGATGGCTACTCATTTAAATCCGAGAATAATGGTTGTTCTATTTATATGAGAGATATGTTTTATGGTCATGCCCCGATGGTCAATGGTTTATTCTTAATGAATCTTGAACGTAATGTTACACATATTCATAGTGTGAATACCAAAAGATGTAAAGTTGATAACGATAGTCCCACATACTTGTGGCACTGTTGCCTTGGTCACATTGGTGTCAAGCGCATGTAGAAGCTCCATGCTGATGGACTTTTAGAGTCTCCCAATTATGAATCATTTGACACATGCGAACCATGCCTCATGGGCAAAATGACCAAGACTCCATTCTCCGGAACAATGGAGTGAGCAACCAACTTATTGGAAATCATACATACTGATGAGTGTGGTCCAAGGAGCGTTGAGGCTCGCGGAGGATATCGTTATGTTCTCACTCTCACTGATGACTTGAGTAGATATGGGTATGTCTACTTGATGAAACACAAATCTAAGACCTTTGAAAAGTTCAAGGAATTTCAGAATGAGGTAGAGAATCAACGTGAACGAAAGATAAAATTCTTACGATCAGACCGTGGAGGAGAATATTTAAGTCACGAATTTGGTACACACTTAAGAAAATGTGGAATCGTTTCACAACTCACGCCGCCTGGAACACCTCAGCGTAACGGTGTGTCCGAATGTCGTAATCGCACTCTATTGGATATGGTGCGATCTATGATGTCTCTTACCGATTTACCGCTATCATTTTGGGGATACGCTCTAGAGACAGCTACATTCACTTTAAATAGGGCACCGTCTAAATCTGTTGAGACGACACCATATGAATTATGGTTTGGGAAGAAACCTAAGCTGTCGTTTCTAAAAGTTTGGGGATGTGATGCTTATGTCAAGAAACTTCAACCTAAAAAGCTCGAACCCAAGTCGAAAAAATGCATCTTCATAGGATACCCTAAGGAAACCATTGGGTATACCTTCTACCTTAGATCCGAAGGCAAGATCTTTGTTGCCAAGAATGGATCCTTTCTGGAAACGGAGTTTCTCTCGAAAGGAGTAAGTGGGAGGAAAGTAGAACTCGATGAAGTACTACCTCTTGAACCGGAAAGTAGTGCAGCTCAGGAAAATGTTCCTGTGGTGCCTACACCGGCTGGAGAGGAAATTAATGATGATGATCAAGGTACTTCGGATCAAGTTGCTACTAAACTTCGTAGGTCCACAAGGACACGTTCCACACCAGAGTGGTATGGCAACCCTGTCCTGGAAATCATGTTGTTAGACAACGGTGAACCTTCGAACTATGAAGAAGTGATGGCGGCCCCAGATTCCAACAAATGGCTAGAAGCCATGTAGTCCGAGATAGAATCTATGTATGAAAAAAAAGTATGGACTTTGACTGACTTGCCCGATGATCGGCGAGCGATAGAAAACAAATGGATCTTTAAGAAGAAGACGGACGCGGATGGTAATGTCACCATCTATAAAGCTTGACTTGTTGCTAAGGGTTATCGACAAGTTCAAGGGGTTGACTACGATGAGACTTTCTCTCCCGTAGCGAAGCTTAAGTTCGTCCGAATCATGTTAGCAATTGTCGCATACTATGATTATGAGATATGGCATATGGACGTCAAAACGGCATTCCTTAACGGTTATCTTAAGGAAGAGCTGTATATGATGCAGCCGGAAGGTTTTGTCGATCCTAAGAATGCTAACAAGGTATGCAAGCTCCAGCGATCCATTTATGGGCTGGTGCAAGCATCTCGGAGTTGGAACATTCGCTTTGATGAGATGATCAAAGCGTTTGGGTTTATGCAGACTTATGGAGAAGCCTGCGTTTACAAGAAAGTGAGTGGGAGCTCTGTAGCATTTCTCATATTATATGTAGATGACATACTTTTGATGGGAAATGATATAGAATTCTTGGACAGCATTAAGGCCTACTTGAATAAGTGTTTTTCAATGAAGGACCTTGGAGAAGCTGCTTACATATTAGGCATCAAGATCTATAGGGATAGATCGAGACGCCTCATAGGTCTTTCACAAAGCACATACCTTGATAAGATTTTGAAGAAGTTCAAAATGGATCAGTCCAAGAAAGGGTTCTTGCCTGTATTGCAAGGTGTGAGATTGAGCTCGGCTTAATGCCCGACCAAGGCAAAAGATAAAGAAGAGATGAGTGTCATCCCCTATGCCTCAGCCATAGGATCTATTATGTATGCCATGCTGTGTACCAGACCTGATGTAAACCTTGCCGTAAGTTTGGTAGGAAGGTACCAAAGTAATCCCGGCAAGGAACACTGGACAGCGGTCAAGAATATCCTGAAGTACCTGAAAAGGACAAAGGACATGTTTCTCGTTTATGGAGGTGATGAAGAGCTCGTCGTAAAGGGTTACGTCGATGCTAGCTTCGACACAGATCTGGATGACTCTAAGTCACAAACCGGATACGTGTATATGTTGAATCGTGGAGCAGTAAGCTGGTGCAGTTGCAAGCAGAGCATCGTGGCGGGATCTACATGTGAAGCAGAGTACATGGCAGCCTCGGAGGCAGCGCATGAAGCAATATGGATGAAGGAGTTCATCACCGACCTAGGAGTCATACCCAATGCGTCGGGGCCGATCACTCTCTTTTGTGACAACACTGGAGCTATTGCCCTTGCCAAGGAGCCCAGGTTTCACAAGAAGACCAGGCACATCAAGCATCATTTCAACTCCATCCGTGAAAATGTTCAAGATGGAGACATAGATATTTGCAAAGTACATACGGATCTGAATGTCGCAGATCTGTTGACTAAACCTCTTCCGCGAGCAAAACATGATCAACACCAGAACTCTATGGGTGTTCGATTCATCACAATGTAACTAGATTATTGACTCTAGTGCAAGTGGTAGACTGTTGGAAATATGCCCTAGAGGCAATAATAAAAGGATTATTATTATATTTCCTTGTTCATGATAATTGTCTTTTATTCATGCTATAATTGTATTATCCGGAAATCGTAGTACACGTGTGAATACTTAGACCACAACATGTCCCTAGTGAGCCTCTAGTTGACTAGCTCGTTGATCAACAGATAGTCATGGTTTCCTGACTATGGACATTTGGATGTCGTTGATAACGGGATCACATCATTGGGAGAATGATGTGATGGACAAGACCCAATACTAAGCATAGCACAAGATCGTGTAGTTCGTTTTGCTAGAGCTTTTTCAATGTCAAGTATCTCTTCCTTAGACCATGAGATCGTGTAACTCCCGGATACCGTAGAAGTGCTTTGGGTGTACCAAGCGTCACAATGTAATTGGGTGACTATAAAGGTGCACTACAGGTATCTCCGAAAGTGTTTGTTGGGTTGACACAGATCGAGACTGGGATTTTCACTCCGTATTACGGAGAGGTATCACTGGGCCCACTCGATAGTGCATCATCATAATGAGCTCAAAGTGACCAAGTGTCTGGTCACGGATCATGCATTACGGTAGGAGTAAAGTGACTTGCCGGCAACGAGATTGAACAAGGTATTGGGATACCAACGATCGAATCTCGGGCAAGTAACATACCGTTTGACAAAGGGAATAGTATACGGGGTTGCTTGAATCCTCGACGTCGTGGTTCATCCGATGAGATCATCGAGGAGTATGTGGGAGCCAACATGGTTATCCAGATCCCGCTGTTGGTTATTGATCAGAGAGCCGTCTCGGTCATGTCTGCATGTCTCCCGAACCCGTAGGGTCTACACACTTAAGGTTCGGTAACGCTAGGGTTGTATGAATATGAGTATGCAGCAAACCGAATGTTGTTAGGAGTCCCGGATGAGATCCCGGACGTCACGAGGAGTTCCGGAATGGTCCAGAGGTAAAGAATTATATATAGGAAGTGTTGTTTCAGCCATCGGGAAAGTTTCGGGGTCACCCGGTATTGTACCGGGACCACCGGAAGGGTCCCGGGGGTCCACCGGGTGGGGCCACCTATCCCGGAGGGGCCCGTGGGCTGAAGTGGGATGGGAACCAGCCCCTAGTGGGCTGGTGCGCGCCCCTTGTGTAGACCCTACGGGTTCGGGAGACATGCAGACATGACCGAGATGGCTCTCCGGTCAATAACCAAC
>LT934120.1:638533448-638548626 GCA_900231445.1 Triticum turgidum subsp. durum
CATTCGGTTTGCTGCATACTCATATTCATACAACCCTAGCGTCATCGAACCTTAAGTGTGTAGACCCTACGGGTTCGGTAGACATGCAGACATGACCGAGATGGCTCTCCGGTCAATAACCAACAGCGGGATCTGGATACCCATGTTGGCTCCCACATACTCCTCGATGATCTCATCGGATGAACCACGATTTCCGGATAATACAATTGTAGCATGAATAAAATACAATTATCATGAACAGGGGGGGGCAAGGGGGGGGCGCACCAGCCCACTAGGGACTGGTTCCCCTCCCACTTCAGCCCACGGGCCCCTCCGGGATGGGTGTCCCCACCCGGTGGACCCCCGGGACCCTTCTAGTGGTCCCGGTACAATACCGGGTGACCCCGAAACTTTCCCGATGGCCGAAACGGCACTTTCTATATATAGTTCTTTACCTCTGGAGCATTCCGGAACTCCTCGTGACGTCCGGGATCTCATCCGGGACTCCGAACAACATTCGGTTTGCTGCATACTCATATTCATACAACCCTAGCGTCATCGAACCTTAAGTGTGTAGACCCTACGGGTTCGGTAGACATGCAGACATGACCGAGATGGCTCTCCGGTCAATAACCAACAGCGGGATCTGGATACCCATGTTGGCTCCCACATACTCCTCGATGATCTCATCGGATGAACCACGATGTCGAGGATTCAAGCAACCCCGTACACAATTCCCTTTGTCAATCGGTATGTTACTTGCCCGAGATTCGATCGTCGGTATCCCAATACCTCATTCAATCTCGTTACCGGCAAGTCACTTTACTCGTACCGTAATGCATGATCCCGTGACCAGACACTTGGTCACTTTGAGCTCATTATGATGATGCACTACCGAGTGGGCCCAGCGATACCTCTCCGTTTATACGGAGTGACAAATCCCAGTCTCGATCCGTGTCAACCCAACAGACACTTTCGGAGATACCTGTAGTGCACCTTTATAGTCACCCAGTTACGTTGTGACGTTTGGTACACCCAAAGCACTCCTACGGTATCCGGGAGTTACATGATCTCATGGTCTAAGGAAGAGATACTTGACATTGGAAAAGCTCTAGCAAAACGAACTACACGATCTTGTGCTATGCTTAGGATTGGGTCTTGTCCATCACATCATTCTCCCAATGATGTGATCCCGTTATCAATGACATCCAATGTCCATAGTCAGGAAACCATGACTATCTGTTGATCAACGAGCTAGTCAACTAGAGGCTCACTAGGGACATGTTGTGGTCTAAGTATTCACACGTGTATTACGATTTCCGGATAATACAATTATAGCATGAATAAAAGACAACTATCATGAACAATGAAATATAATAATAATCCTTTTATTATTGCCTCTAGGGCATATTTCCAACAGGCACTCCACCCCCTGGCCGCCGCCCCCTTGGGAGATTCCCATCTCCAGGGCCGGCGCCCTCCAGGGGGGCCTATATAAAGGAGGGGGGGAGGAGGGCAGCCGCACCCTGAGACTTGGCGCCTCCCTCCCCCTGCTACACCTCTTCCTCCTCCCGCAGTTGCTTGGCGAAGCCCTGCCGGAGTCCTGCTGCATCCACCACCACGCCGCCGTGCTGGTGGATCTTCATCAATCCTTCCCCCTTGCTGGATTAAGACGGAGGAGACGTCATGCTGACCGTACGTGTGTTGAACGCGGAGGTGCCATCCATTCGGTGCTAGGATCTCCGGTGATAGGATCACGACGAGAACGACTACCTCAACCCCGTTCTCTTGAACGCTTCCGCACGCGATCTACAAGTGGTATGTAGATGCATCTCTCTCTCTCTCTCTCGTTGCTAGATGAACTCATAGATTGATCTTCATGAACGTAGGAAAATTTTTGTTTTATGCAACGTTCCCCAACATTAAGTACCCCAAAATATGGTGTGAGAAGTCTGAACACTCTCACGAGTGCGGCACCCCGAACTTATAGCATTATATGCATCGGCTCCGAATCATGTCTTGGGTCAATAGTTGGGTTTGCCCGGCTCCCATGTTTTGGTACCTTATGTTCCGTTATATCGGCTAAGGTAGCGCTGGGAGAACTACTGCGATTGTGCCCTAGTTGAGCTGGGTTAAGCACCTCGGTAGAGAAAGCTAAAACTGACCATCATGATAAGGCGAGAGGCGGTCGCTGTTCGAGAGGTTTTCGAGTCCCTAAAGACTCATGCCGCTTAGAGCGAGGAGCTGGCTTTGTCCGGCCTAGGTGTGGATAGCGCCCCGAACTCGGTCTTCCAAATACTAGGGGCTTCGCCGAAATTTAAAATTATAGAATTCTATGGCTAACTGAGAGTGATAAAGCATTATAGTCCGATTGCCTTGTTCTCGTGCTGAGCGCCTCCCTCGAAGGACCCAAGAATGGGAACAAGAGCACTCAGGTTTATCCGGAACACCCCAGCACTCGCGTTGGACAGCGTTTCCTACAGGGTCGCCACCTCGGTTGTGGCCCCTGTAACACTCACGTTGGTCCTGTCGCTATTTGCAACCAGGTATTTTCATATACTTACATAAGGTACTACTTACCTTCTTTGTCCTCGAGCTGCTTCTTGGCAAGGCCGAGCTCGTTCTCGGACCGCTCGAGGCTCTGCTTCAATGCATCGACCTCCGCAGTCAGTGCGGCAGAGGTCAGCAGCGCAGCCTGCATTCCCATATTGACATATTTATGTTAGACTCGTGCGTATATTTTTTAGATCCTCAGCCCGGCTTTTCTTTCCGAACACCAAACTGAGCATCAGGGGCTACAGTCTATGCGGTAATATTTTTACATATCTTAAATACATACCTTGAAGCCTGTTAGAAGGCTGGCACAGGCTTCGGTCGGCCCGCTTTTTGCAGACTGAACCTTCTGGATCACCGCACTCATAATAGTGCGGTGCTCCTCGTCGATGGAGGCGCCGTTGAGCACCTCCAGCAAATTATCCAGTGCCTCTGGTTGGACGGAGGTCACCGGCATCGTAGGCTTGCCTTTCAAATGAAGGGGCCGCCTGCCGGACTCCGGAACTACTGAAGGTTCCGGTGCGGTGTCCGGGCCGGGGCCGAACTTAGAGCCCTTTGGGGTTTTATCCCCTTTGCGCCTGGAATCCAGAAGGTCGCCTTGCGGCGCCTCCGGGGCTACCCCCTCCTGGCTCGTCCCTTTTTGGGACTCCACCTCGGCATCGTTCGTGGGGCGAGGGGAGGTAGCAGTCGGGAGTGAAAGACTATTCACATCCGACGAATCCAGGGATCCGCTCGACGAAGCGTCGAGCTGGGCCTTGGGCGGACTGCATGATTATGTTCGGCATTAGAAGATACTGTGCAGTAAAGGAACACCATGAGTTATTCTGGTATACGGATACTTACGATTTTGCCAGGGGCTTGGCCCTGGATGGCCACTTCTCTTCGCCGTCGTCGGTGTTGGTGGAGTAGTCCGGGAGAAGGGTTTTTCCCTTCTTGGACCCTCCGCCCCCCTAGTTGGGGTGGCCTTCCTTTTCTTTCCTCCCCCCGTTGGAGGGGGAGAGGCCTCTTCTTCCTCCTCCTCTCCTTCGGGGGAGGAGTGCGCTTCGGAGTCATCGGACGAGGAATCCGACACTACCAGGCACCGGGAACTCTTTTGAGTTCCCGTGGCCTTCTTCTTGGCCTTCTTCTCCGGCACCACGTGAGGTGCCGGGACCAGCAGCTTCACCAAGCGGGCATCTGCTGGGCCTTCGGCCAAAGGAGCCGGATAGTTGATCTGTTCGGACTTCTTCTGCCAGTCATGTTAAAGGAATGGGAGCTTAGATCCCGCATAGAGTCAAACTATGAAAAACAAGTATCCTGTAATGGGTAAAATAAGCTTACCGCGCTGGCTTGGCGCTTCGCGCAGAATCCGCGATCCTCGGTAATGAGGGGGTGAACCTCAGAGCCCTTGAATAGCACCTTCCAGGGATCTTCGTGCGTTGTGTCAAAGAGACTGGACAAAGTTTGGTGCTGGGCCGGGTCGAATTCCCACAAGTTAAAAGCCCGTCATTGACACGGGAGGATCCGGTGGAAGAGCATGACCTGGACTACGGTGACAAGTTTAACCTTCTTGTCAATCAGGTCTTTGATGCAGCTTTGGAGTCCGGTCAGCTCTACCGAATTACCCCATGACAGGCCCATCTCTTTCAAGGAGGTGAGCCGTGTGGGGATGCCAGATCAGAATTCGGGGGCCGCTGCCCATTCAGGGTCACGCGGCTCGGTGATGTAGAACCACCCAGATTGCCACCCTTTGATGGTTTCCACAAAGGAGCCCTCGAGCCATGTGATGTTGGCCATCTTTCCCACCATGGCGCCTCTGCACTCCGCCTGCTGGCCGCCCACTACCTTCGGCTTGACATTAAAGATCTTCAGCCATAAGCCAAAGTGGGGCTTGATGCGGAGGAAGACCTCGCACACGACGATAAACGTCGAGATGTTGAGGATGAAGTTCAGGGCCAGATCATGGAAATCCAGGCCGTAGTAGAACATGAGCCCCCGGAAAAATGGGTGGAGTGGGAAGCCCACTCCGCGGAGGAAATGGGGGAGAAACACCACCCTCTCATGGGGCCTAGGGGTGGGGATGAGCTGCCCCTCATCTGGGAGCCGGTGCACGATGTCGTTGGACAAGTATCCGGCTTTCCTCAACTTTTTGATGTGCCCCTCCGTGATGGAGGCCATCCACCTGCCTCCCGCTCTGGACATGGTTGGAGAAGGTTGAGGTGGGAAGTGTGGACTTGGGCGCTGGAGCTCGAGTGCGCGGAAATGGATAAGCAAAGGAGGAAGAAGGCGTAGATGGAAAGGGTGGATCCTTATCCCCTTATATGGGCGGACAAAACTATGTACCCCCACCAGCCTGGTAAAACTCGCTTATCTCCCAAGCATCGTGATTAATGGCACGGTTTTGTTACCCACGCCCGTATTGATGAGAATCCCGGAATAAGGGGACATGATCTCTGCTTTGACAAGACATGCCAAGGAAACCACCTCGCTAAACGCACTGAGGTGGGACAGTAAAACGATTCGAATAAAGGCTTGGCCGTGGCATGATGTCACGCTGCGGAATACGTCAGCAGATTAGATTTGTACAAATATTATTCTCTTTACGGTGGTATGTGGAACTTATTCTGCAGAGCCGGGCACTATCCTTGTGTTCAACATCTTCTATGAAGTATTCGGAGGAGGAACCCGCCTTGCAATGCCGAAGACAATTTGCGCGCTGGACTCGTCGTCATTGAAGCCTGGTTCAGGGGCTACTGAGGGAGTCCCGGATTAGGGGGTGTCCGGATGACCGGACTATGACCTTTGGCCGGACTCCTGGACTATGAAGATACAAGATTGAAGACTTCGTCCCGTGTCCGGATGGGACTTTCCTTGGCGTGGAAGGCAAGCTTGGCGATACGGATATGTAGATCTCCTCCCATTGTAACCGACTCTGTGTAACCCTAGCCCTCTCCGGTGTCTATATAAACCGGAGAGTTTTAGTCCGTAGGATGAACAACAATCATACCATAGGCTAGCTTCTAGGTTTTAGCCTCTGTGATCTCGTGGTAGATCTACTCTTGTACTACCCATATCATCAATATTAATCAAGCAGTAGTGGGGTTTTACCTCCATCGAGAGGGCCCGAACCTGGGTAAAAACATCGTGTCCCTTGTCTCCTGTTACCATCCGCCTAGACGCACAGTTCGGGACCCCCTACCCGAGATCCGCCGGTTTTGACACCGACACTTTCTCCTTCGCGAGGCCAGAAATTATATATGTAATTACGATCACGATGAATGAGATGCATAGGATAGAACTTCTGGTGAAATTCCAACTTCAATCGCTTATAATTCCAAGATCCCGTATCATCACATAGCCTAAACCATGTCAATGCATCTCCCTTCAAAGATAAAGGGAAGACCTTCCTTTTGACAACATCATCGGGAATACCTGCAAGCTTAAATAATCCACAAACTTCATCCACGAAGATAAGGTGTAAATCGGGATGCAATGTTCCATCTCCTGCAAATGGATTAGCTAGCAGTTTCTCTATCATACCCGAAGGAATCTCAAAATAAATATTTTCATAAAGTTCAGTAGGTTGAGGAGCAACTCTTTGCTCTTCTGGTTGGGGCGAAGATGCCCCAAACAAGCCCCTCAAAGGATTAGTTTCCATAGTAACAAGTAACAAAAATTTCAGCACACTATATAAATGTTTCCTTACCAAGTTCCACTCACCAAAAGTGCTACACTCCCCGGAAACGGTGCCAGAAAAGAGTCTTGATGACCCACAAGTGTAGGGGATTTATCGTACCTTTCGATAAGTAAGAGTGTCGAACCCAACGAGGAGCAGAAGGAAATGATAAGCGGTTTTCAGTAAGGTTTTCTGCAAGCACTAAAATTGTAGGTGATAGATAGTTTTGTGATAAGATAAATAGTAATGAGTAACAAGTAAACAAAGTAAATAAAGTGCAGCAAGGTGGCCCAATCCTTTATGTAGCAAAGGATAAGCCTGGACAATTTCTAATAATGATAAAGGAGCTCCCAAGGACACATGGGAATTATCGTCAAGCTAGTTTTCATCACGTTCATATGATTCGCGTTCGGTACTTTGATAATTTCATATGTGGGTTGACTGGTGCTTGGGTACTGCCCTTACTTGGACAAGCATCCCACTTATGATTAACCCCTATTGCAAGCATCCGCAACTACAACAAAAGTATTAAGGTAAACCTAACCATAGCATGAAACATGTGGATCCAAATCAGCCCCTAACGAAGCAACGCATAAACTAGGGTTTAACCTTTTGTCACTCTAGCAACCCATCATCTACTTATTACTTTCCTATGCCCTCCTCTAGGCCCAATAATGGTGAAGTGTCATGTAGTCGACGTTCACATGACACCACTGGAGGAGAAGACAACATACATCTCATCAAAATATCGAACGAATACCAAATTCACATGACTACCAATAGCAAGACTTCACCCATGTCCTCAGGAACAAACGTAACTACTCACAAAGCATATTCATGTTCATGATCAGAGGTGTAATAATATGCATTAAGGATCTGAACATATGATCTTCCACCAAGTAAACCAATAAGTATCAACTACAAGGAGTAATCAACACTACTAGCAACCCACATGTACCAATTTGTGGTTTTGGATACAAGCTTGGATACAAGAGATGAACTAGGGTTTGAGAGGAGATGGTGCTAGTGAAGATGTTGATGGATATTGACCCCCTCCCGATGAGAGGATCATTGGTGATGACGTTGGTGATGATTTCCCCCTCCCGGAGGGAAGTGTCCCGGGCAAAACAGCTCTGCCGGAGCTCTAGATTGGTTCCGCCATGGTTCCGCCTCGTGGCGGTGGAGTTTCGTCCCGTAAGCTTGCCCACGATTTTTTCCAGGGTAAAAGCGATGATATAGCAGAAGATGGACACCGGAGGCCCACCAGGGGGCCCAGGAGATAGGGGCGTGCCCTATAGGGGGGCGCGCCCCCCTGTCTCCTGGACAGGGTGTGGGCCCCCTGGTGTATTTCTTTCGCCCAGAAATTCTTATTAATTCCAAAAAGTTGTTTCGTGGCGTTTCAGGACTTTTGGAGTTGTGCAGAATAGGTTTCCAACGTTTGCTCCTTTTCCAGCCAGAATTCTAGCTGCCGGCATTCCCCCTCTTCATGGTAAACCTTGTAAAATAAGAGAGAATAGCCATAATTATTGAGATATATTGTGTAATAACAGCCCATGATGCAATAAATATTGATATAAAAGCATGATGCAAAATGGACATATCACCCCTTGCACCCTGACCACGCACCACCTCCCCACTTCGCCCCGCTGCAGCAGCCGTCTGTCGGCTACGCGCGCTCGCAGCCGTGTGCTGCTCACGGCCAAGCCCCCGCACATCCGCCCGTAGCTGCTTGCCTACCAACCACGCCGCCGCGGCTCCCGCCCGTCTCCGGTCACCCCGCGTGTCTAGCCCGCGCCCGCCTGGGTGCCCGGTTACCAACGCCCGTTCGGGCTACGCCCGTCAACCCTGCGCCTGATAGGCCCCCGGTGCCTATGACAGATGGGGCCCATGCCCAGAAATAAAACAAAAAAGAGATTAATTAAATAATAATTGTTAAATAATTAATTAACTACTTGATTAGTTAACTTAATTAACCTGCTTAATAACCTAATCAACCAGATTAGATAATCAAATGTTGTTTAGTAAAACATGTATCAATGACATGCGGGTCCCATGGTCCCTTTTGACCAGTCAACGGTCTGGTCAAACGCAGACTGGACATTTGACCAAGGCCCCACCTATCAGCCCCTTATAGACACACTCTGGGTACACTACCTGTGTACCCATAGCATCTAAAATACATATTTAATTTTGAATTAAATTAAATCTAGAAATTAGAAAATCATTTTAAATCTATAAACTTTAATAAAAAAATGTAGCTCAGATGAAAAAGTTTTACACCTGAAAGTTGCGCAGAACGACGAGACGAATCCGGATATGTAGCTCGTTCATCCGCCACGCGTCCCTATCATAGCGAACATGCAACATTTCACCTTCCGTTCATCTGTCCAAAAACGCGAAACACTGGGGATCCTTTCCCAGATGTTTCCCCCTTCACCGGTAGCACCTAATACCGTGTTAGGGGACACCTAGCATCGTGTATTGCCATGTTATGCTTTGTGATGCTTTGATTGCTCTATTATTTATTGTGTTCCCCCTCCGTTACTTCTTTCTGGTAGACCCTGAGACTGCCGGCGACCTCAATTTGACTACAGAGTTAACGACCCCTCCTTCTTGCCAGAGCAACCAGGCAAGCCCCCCCCCTGATCACCAGATATCGCCTATTCTACCCTCTACTGCTTGCATTAGAGTAGTATAGCTTGTTACTGTTTTCGATTAATCCTATCATGTTGCATAACCTGTCATTGTTGCTGCATCTGTTGATACCTTACCTGCAATCCTAAATGCTTAGTATAGGATGCTAGTTTATCATCAGTGGCCCAACATTCTTGTCAGTCTGCCTTGCTATACTATCGGGCTGTGATCACTCGGGAGGTGATCACGGGTATATACTATACATACATTCATACTATACAGATGGTAACTAAAAGTCGGGTCGGCTCGTAGAGTACCCGCAAGTGATTCGAATATGGGGGCTGAAAGGACAGGTGGCTCCATCCCGGTAGAGGTGGGCCTAGGTTCCTGATGGCCCCCGACTATTACTTTGTGGCGGAGCGACAGGGCAGGTTGAGACCACCTAGGAGAGAGGTGGGCCTGGCCCTGGTCGGCGTCCACGGTTACTACAAAATAACACGCTTAACAAGATCTTGGTATTTGTTCTAAGTCTGGCCACAGGCCTATACGCACTACCAACTATGCGGGAATGGTTATGGGCACTCGACGTCGTGGTATCATCCGAAGCCTTCTTGACATCAGCGACTGAGCGGCGTGTGCCGGGTTGGAGAGCGGAACGCAACTTCCTTTGTAATGGAGATTGCTAGGTCTGCTCACCGGCCGCCCACACAATGTGCAGGTGTGCAATGGGCCCAGACCCCTGCGCGCATAGGATTTGGACCGGCGTGCTGACCTCTCTGTTGTGCCTAGGTGGGGCTGCGACGTGTTGATCTTCCGAGGCCGGGCATGACCCAGGAAAGTGTGTCCGGCCAGGATCGAGCATGTTGGGTTATGTGGTGCACCCCTGTAGGGAACTTTATCTATTCGAATAGTTGTGTCCCTCGGTAAAAGGACGACCTGGAGTTGTAAGTTGACCTTATGACAACTAGAACCGGATACTTAATAGAACACACCCAGACAAGTACCAAAGACATCCCGATGATCGCTTTCCCATAGGGCGACAAGGGGAGGATCGCCGGGTAGGATTATGCTATGCGATGCTACTTGGAGGACTTCAATCTACTCTCTTCTACATGCTGCAAGACGGAGGCTGTGAGAAGTGTAGTCTTCCTAGGACTAGCTATCCTCCTCTTATTCTGGCATTCTGTAGTCCAGTCCATCGATATTGCCTCTTTACACATATAGCCATGCATATGTAGTGTAGATCCTTGCTTGCGAGTACTTTGGATGAGTACTCACGGTTGCTTTGCTCCCTCTTTCTTTCCTCTTCTTCCCGGATGCCGCAACCAGACATTGGAGCCCAGGAGCCAGACACCGTCAACGATGAATCCTACTACACTGGAGGTGCCTACTACTACGTGCAGGCCGCTGATGACGACCAGGAGTAGTTTAGGAGGATCCCAGGAAGGAGGCCTACGCCTCTTTTGATCTGTATCCCAGTTTGTGCTAGCCATCTTATGGCAACTTGTTTAACTTATGTCTGTACTCAGATATTGTTGCTTCCGCTGACTCGTTTATGTTCGAGCACTTGTATTCGAGCCCTCGAGGCCCCTGCCTTGTAATATGATGCTTGTATGACTTATTTTACTTTTAGAGTTGGGTTGTGATATCTTCCCGTGAGTCCCGGATCTTGATCGTACACATTTGCGTGCATGATTAGTGTACGATTGAATCGGGGGCATCACAAGTTGGTATCAGAGCCGACTGCCTGTAGGAATCCCCATTCCACACTCCTTGGCCGAAGTTGAGTCTAGTCATTGAAAAAGTTTTTAATAACATGGCTATGCGGCTTACAGGCCCATGTCGCCATTGGGTGGTATTAGGATCTTTTACTCCTCGTCTATACTCTGGGACTCTGATCTCTCTTCTATTCGGGTTAAATGGTTTTGCTAACTCTAACTCTAGGTTCTCGTAACTATTTCTTCCGGAGAGCTCTCATTCTGGAAGATCACCTGCTTCGTCCGAAGATTCTGAGGATATCCCTCGATATTTTCCCGAGACCCTTGTGCTCATCGCCTTTGCAATTCACTGCCACCGATATATCCCTATGGATATCTGCATGCACTTGTCATTCTCATGATCATTTCTCGTCGCTCTTGTTGTTACAAGATGCCTCGAACTATTCTCCATTGTCCCGAGAATCCTTTGAGTTTACTGTCTTGCAGTTTTATTTCGCATGAAAACCCTTATGGTTTTTTTCTCACATTTATCAAGGATCCGTTCTTCTCAATTGTTCATGTGTCTCACAAAATTCTTCGGAATACCTTTCGATTTTTTTTGAAAATCCTCTACAGCCTGTTATTCTTGAAATTCTTCTGCTTGCATTATGGTTAATTCCATATGACTAGTAGTCCTCGATAACATCCCTTGTCTTAGTCATTTTGAGTCTATTGATTCAATATGTGCGTACACACACAGTCATCAGGTTATCCTTTTTAAAATTATCTTTCCGACTCAGACGTCATTCCGGACATGAGTTGGTTCTCGGTAATTCAAACCTTTATTGATTGTTCAACTAAGTGTTTTCAACTTATCCATCCTTGATCAGAGCGTCTGCTTCTGATCCTTTGTTTTGGAAACCATAATTTCTTTCTATTTAAGCATCAGACTAATCAGGTGATTCTTGAATCTGATGCCTCTGCATTCTTCTTCCTCTGAGTGAGTACTGATTCTCGCATCAGCTCCGTTGTGGATCGCCCGATCCACTGTTGGATTGTTATCCGACAGTGTCCTTCATATTCGATAACCTTGTGAGCCTTTCCAGGGGTATATAATGCCTTTGGTAACTTGTATCCTCTACTTTGATAACCATACTCTACTTTCGGGCTTGTATTATTTAGTCCAAAGTTTGTGATATATGTTCCTAAGATGCCTCGATGGGTTGAACCAATGCCTTCCCCTAATCCATGAGAACCCGAAAGTTTTCACAAGTCATACTCTTCCGGTGTTCTACCAGATAAAATTCCAACACTACAGTTTTATCAAAGCAATAGGTGAATGAAATGATATGCATTAAAGAAGTGGGAGTCGACCTTGAACTTTGTGTTCATGCCCATGAAAATGATGTAGACCGTCTCAAAAGCTTCTTGCAAAATGATTATCTAGCTGCATGATTCTTTCGGTATTCTTGAATTGATTCCTTACAGTTATGGTTCTGACCATGCTATCCTGATCTGATATATCTGATGGGAATTCAATCCAGTGCCTCGTCTATTTTTGGCAAGGTTGAAGTATCTACTGTCATAGGTCAATGACCCGGTTCTACTTCTATCATGTTCTACCTTCGAGTATTACCCCCTGATATCTCGAAGATGTCTTGCCATTGCACCACATCTTACTAACTTTGTAGAAGTAATGTCTTTCCTTGTCGTAATCACTCTACGAGTTATGGGTTGTTGTCAACCGAGGACACCGACTAGTGAAATTATTATGCACTACAAATCAAATACCCCTAGTATTTTTACTAGGAAATTCTGAACTCAATCAGGTCATTCCTAGACTATCGGCTGCATCCTGGTCTTGCTATCTTTGACTATGCTACCTCGTCCTTCTCTGGTGCACGAATTCTTCAGTGTGTGAGCACGACTTACGTCGAGCTTTGAACATCATGTTGCTTGTCTTGAAAGGCAACTTTGGTTCCGAGCTTGCATCTTATATATTGATCCTATAACTAACCACTTCATCATTCCCTTGCTTGTTGTCGTTGTTGTTTGATTGCATCCTCTCGAAACCTCCCGACAAATGTGTCGGATCACCTTCAACACTTTGACTTCTTCCGAGATGTTAACTGTGTTCATGATGAGAAATACCCTCCTTGCCCTTGATGATTTTTATTATCATCGACAACACCCTTGACTTCCTTTCATCGCGAACTTGTCCACATTATGAATACAACTTGCTCTCCAACTAGTGTTGTGTTCCGCCTTGAAGTATTACTGTCTTTTCTATCGAGAATGTTGTGGGGATTGCTCCACCTCTTAGAAATTCTTGGTATGATGATACTTCTCACCATCACCATTCTTCCTTGATCCCCGTGTTGTTTTTTTAACCAGGATACCAATATGCTAAGGATGTTGTTTCAGTTCTGTACTTCTAGCAACCCTATTGCTTAGAAGTTAACGATCGGCAGTTCGTTCTTAGACGGTTGGTTATTGAATCATCACTCTAATGTTGATCTTGCTGCCTAAGGCCATATTTCGGGCACACCTTTCAACTAATGATTGATGGTGTATGTTTTCCTCGAGCATGCAACATTATATCATTTGAATTGACAAGTGTCATCTTATTGTTCACATTATTTTGGAAATCCATCCATTTGGAATTGTCGATGAATTGTCGCTGAGCCCATCAGCCACCTCCTCGCCCCCTCCTTGGTTTAACGATGAACTATTGTTTCAGGAACCCGCTCCCATAGTTCATTTCCCGAGAATCTTGCAATGTCACTTTGTTGATTTGTGTTGCACCTTTTCTTCTTGGACATCCTGAGTCTGAGGTATCATGACACCAATCGGATTTGAATCTCGTCAGATATGATGGTTGGGATAACTTTCCAGGAGTTATGATGTTGGTCCTTTGATGACCTGGTAATATGATGTCATGCCTAGCACCCCCCCCCCATGGCTGGAGTACCTATCATTCTAATTTCTTTTGCAAGGATAACCATTCTTCCCGGAGGAAATTGTGAGACTTATTTTATAAGTTGCTCCTGATGGATCATTTTGGTCAGTTATCCAAACACCATTGTATGGGTAACATCTTGATTAATCCTTGCCTCTTATCTGAATGGTTGGGTACTTGATCTCCTACCTTGTATGCCAAGTTCTGCTTGTACATGGGAAGGATATACTCCTAATAATTGTGTGAAATCACAATTTTCCTTTCCATTGTTCTGTTTAATCTGATAATCGCGTTTTCCTTTCCATTCTTTTGTTTAATCGTTCCTGAATCTGACTTAACTGAGCAGAGATAATGCCCTGCTTAGGTAGGCACCTTGGTGTACCACTCTGTCTGTAAGACCCTGTTACTATTGTTGATGACATTCCCGTAACCACCGATGGGTGAGAACTTTTCCAATTGGTTCGCCTCGTTCAACAAGCAGGAAAATGGTTCTCTTCGTTCACCGTCCTTGGTACCGACATTGTTGCCGACATAGCTGGCAAGCTATCCACTGACATGCCTCCCTGTCGCCGTTGTGCAAGATGTCACCACCCTTCCTATTTTCAACCCACATGGTGGGCCCATAACCCACAAGTCCACTGGATCGAAACCTGACTCTTCTTAACAACCCGGATTCTAATGTATCCTTTGCACCTCGCTTCGTATGTGATTCACGAGCTAAATTCTATACCATTATTCATCCTGTAATCAAACACCATTTATTCTCGTTGATCAAACCCCCATTCCAGCTTCTGTCTAGTCATCGAATGATTGCCTACCCGTTTGAAACTTTGGTACCATCGTATATTGCACTCAATGAATTCACTGAAATACAACTCGTGGGGTACCTCGTGTATTTCCCATTGAGTTCACTATCAGATGCCCAACTTTGTGGAGATGCGTTCTTCCAGAGTTTTTCCCCTTGGTCGCGTTCGTAGGACGATGGAGATCTCGAAGAAAGGATGACGACTTGATCATGGTGACTTGAAGCAGAGAAATGAAGACAACGACGAAAGGGATCAACCTCTTCGAAAGGGCAGCCAAGACCGACAAGATGCGTTAGAATTTCGTAACCAGACCTTTCCCGCTTATCCCACCTCTTAAATCTCGGGACAAGATTTCTTGTAGTGGAGGAGAATATTAACGCCCGAAAAATTAAGCTACAGTAATTCCCTGTAATGATGTCACGCCACCTCGATTACTGTTGCTAATCTCGCGTTGGATCAAAACTGTTCAAATTCAAATTTGAATTTTCATCAGACATCAAAAAATTTCAAACATTAAAGTAAAATGTTTGGAGTCTGCCAATTAATGCCTAGGTATTTATGGTGAAGGAACCACATTTTTACAAGATGTCTAAATAATTTAAAATGAACTAAAACAGTAGAGAAAATAAAGAAAAAGGAAAAGAATAAAAACAGAAAACAAACTACAAAAAAAATGAAAAAACAACCCCCCCTACTGGACCAGCTCACACCAGGCCGACCCACCTCGCCCAACGGCCCACCAGCCGCGCCCATATCCCCCCACTATCCCGAAACCCTAACCCCCAGTGCACCCACTCTCCCCCGCACGATCCCCACCCCACTCTCTCGTTCCCCACTTCGCCCCCCATGTTCTGGATCGGGGCCGCGAGCCTCGGCCCCGTCGCCGCGACCCTTC
>LT934120.1:638548849-638607809 GCA_900231445.1 Triticum turgidum subsp. durum
CCTCCATCGAGCCCGTTGCCATTCCCCTGCAACGAACGTGAGCAGGAAACCCCCCTCTGTCCTCTGCCACACACACGCTCGCGCGCGCCCGCCCGCACTTGTTGCCGCCCCGGGGCCGCGGCCTCCTCTCCGTGCCGTGCCTGCTCACGCCCCCTGGTCGTGCTCCGGCACCCCCGCGCGCTGCTCGCCTCCGCCCTGCGTTGTCCGCGGACGGCCACAGGCGTCCGCTGGACTCCGCCGACCGCCTCCGCGCCTACTGTCGCCCGATTCCCCTCGTCCCTGCCCGTGGCCACCTTGGCCGAAGTCAGTCGCCGCTCGGCCAACCGCTTCCCCTCGCCTCCTGCACCCTGACCATGCACCACCTCCCCCACTTCGCCCCACTTCAGCCGCCGTCTGTCAGCTACGCGCATCTGCGCGCTCGCAACTGTCTGCTGCTCGCGGCCAAGCCCGCGCACATCCGCCCGTAGCTGCTTGCCTAGCAACCACGCCGCCGCGGCTCCCGCCCGTCTTTGGTCACCCCGTCATGCGCAGCCCGCGCCCGCCCGGGTGCCCGGTTACCAGCGCCCGATAGGCACCCGGTGCCTATGACAGATGGGGCCCATGCCCAGAAATAAAACAAAAACAGAGATTAATTAAATAATAATTGTTAAATAATTAATTAACTAATTAATTAGTTAGTAAGATAATTAGTTAACTTAATTAACCTGCTTAATAACCTAATCAACCAGATTAGATAATCAAATGTTGTTTAGTAAAACATGTATCAATGACATGCGGGTCCCATGGGCCCTTTTGACCAGTCAACGGTCTGGTCAAACGCTGACTGGACATTTGACCAGGGCCCCACCTGTGTACACTTCCTGTGTACCCATAGCATCTAAAGTACAAATTTAATTTCGAATTAAATTAAATCTAGAAATTAGAAAATCATTTTAAATCTTTAAACTTTAATATAAAATAAACCGTAGCTTAGATGAAAAAGTTTTATACATGAAAGTTGCTCAGAACGATGAGACGAATCCGGATTCGTAGCCCGTTCATCCGCCACACGTCTCTATCATAGCGAACATGCAACATTTCACCTCCGGTTCATCTGTCCGAAAACGTGAAACACCGGGGATCCTTCCCCAAATGTTTTCCTTCTTCACCGGTCGCACCTACTACCGTGTTAGGGCACACCTAGCACAGTGTATTGCCATGTTACGCTTTGTGATGCTTTGATTGCTCTGTTATTTATCGTGTTCCCAGACTGTCGGCGACCCCAGTTCGACTATGGAGTTGACGACCCCTCCTTCTTGCCAGAGCAACCAGGCAAGCCTCCCCCCCCCCCTTGATCACCAGATATTGCCTATTCTACTATCTACTGCTTGCATTAGAGTAATATACCCTGTTACTGTTTTCGATTAATCATATCCTGTTGTATAGCCTGTCATTGTTGCTACATCTGTTGATACCTTACCTACAATCCTAAATGCTTAGTATAGGATGCTAGTTTATCATCAGTGGCCCTACATTCTTGTCAGTCTACCTTGCTATACTATCGGGCCGTGATCACTCGGGAGGTGATCACGGGTATATACTATACATACATTCATACTATACATATGGTAACTAAAAGTCGGGTCGGCTCGTAGAGTACCGGTAAGTGATTCGGATATGGGGGCTGAAAGGACAGGTGGCTCCATCCCGGTAGAGGTGGGCCTGGGTTCCCGACGGCCCCCGACTGTTACTTTGTGGCGGAGCGACAGGGCAGGTTGAGACCACCTAGGAGAGAGGTGGGCCTGGCCTTGGTCGGCGTGCACGGGTACTTCAAAATAACATGCTTAACGAGATCTTGGTATTTGATCTGAGTCTGGCCACTGGCCTATATGCACTAACCAACTACAGGAACAGTTATGGGCACTCGACGTCGTGGTATCAACCGAAGCCTTATTGACATCAGCGACTGAGCGGCGCGCGCCAGGTTGGACCGCGTAATGCAACTTCCTTTGTATTGGAGGTTGCTAGGTCTGCTCACCGGCCGCCCACGCAACATGCAGGTGTGCAATGGGCAATGAGCCCAGACCCCTGCGCGCATAGGATTTAGACCGGCGTGCTGACCTCTCTGTTGTGCCTAGGTGAGGATGCGACGTGTTGATCTTCCGAGGCCGGGTATGACCCAGGAAAGTGTGTCCGACCAGAGGGATCTAGTGTGTTGGGTTATGTGGAGCACCCTCCAGGGAAGTTTATCTATTCGAATAGTCGTGTCCCTCTGTAAAACGATGACCCATAGTTGTACCTTGACCTTATGACAACTAGAACCGGATACTTAATAAAACACAACCAGACAAGTTCCAGAGACATCCCGGTGATCGCTTTCCCACAGGGCGACGAGGGGAGGATCGCCGGGTAGGATTATGCTATGCGATGCTACTTGGAGGACTTTAATCTACTCTCTTCTACATACTGCAAGACGGAGGCTGCCAGAAGCGTAGTCTTCGATAGGACTAGCCATCCTCCTCTTATTCTGGCATTCTGTAGTTAAGTCCATCAATATTGCCTCTTTACACATATACACATGCATATGTAGTGTAGATCCTTGCTTGCGAGTACTTTGGATGAGTACTCACGGTTGCTTTGCTCCCTCTTTCCCCCCTTTTTCCTCTTCTTCCCGGATGCCGCAACCAGACATTGGAGCTCAGGAGCCAGACGCCACCGTTAACGACGACTCCTACTACACTGCAGGTGCCTACTACTACGTGCATGCCGCTGACGACGACTAGGAGTAGTTTAGGAGGATCCCAGGCAGGAGGCCTGCGCCTCTTTCGATCTGTATCCCAGTTTGTGCTAGCCATCTTATGGCAACTTATTTAACTTATGTCTGTACTCAGATATTGTTGCTTCCGCTGACTCGTTTATGTTTGAGCACTTGTATTCGAGCCCTCGAGGCCCCTGGCTTGTAATATGATGCTTGTATGACTTATTTTACTTTTAGAGTTGTGTTGTGATATCTTCCCGTGAGTCCCAGATCTTGATCGTACACATTTGCATGCATGATTAGTGTACAATTGAATCGGGGGCGTCACACATGTCTTCAAGATATGTAGCTCTTTCTTCTTTGCAATGCAGATATGCTTCGGTGAAGTTCCTCAAACTTGGCACCAGAGACAACATTCTCTTCGGTTCTGTATGGACTGTTTCTCTCTGTATATATGCACTAGCAAACAAATCAGTCAATACCTGTTTTTGTCAACAATCTCCAAAACACTAGGTAGGCAGATATTGTACCAACAGCCTCACATATTTGTCTTACCTTCGCGGCACAAATTTGGGCTGAAGGATCAAAACATGATGGTTATGGGGTTGGGTGTATAGGTGACTGCCAGAATTTACTTTTCACAATTCATACTAGAGGGAATTGTTGAATTGGAGTTCTCTACAAATGCACCCAAGGTGAAACATCCTATATGATGAGCTTTAACCACAAGCATGCAACATACACAAAGAAAACTAAGCAAGGAAGTAATAGACAATAAAAAAACTTAGGGAACGAAATAACCACAAGTAATGCAGATGTAGATGTATCATGAAGTTCACACCATTGGGGTTCTAATTCCCATTTGAGAGGTGGAGTCCAACAAATGTAATCACAACAATGTCTCACCTAGGTCTTAGAGAGACGGTGTCAAAGAAATCCCTACTCCTTCCACCAACGGTTGTTCTTAGGGCCTATTCTGAAGTCATCCAGCTCCACACTTCACAATTTCCATGTGCAGAGCCAAGCCGAACATTTTAGCTCCAAGAAGCTAGCTTCGAGAAGCCATGATCGATCCTAGTGTAAAACTGGAGGAGTTTGAGAAGTAGGGGAATTGTAGCTTCAGAAATATACTGAAGCATGGAGTTGGCTGAAATTACAAGGTCTTCCACCGCCAAGTGAACAATAACGTTTCATTTCATCTCTCTCCTCCCATTTTTCTTTGTGAAAACAGGCTCATCACGTCACTCCTTTCATTTTGGGCCGCATGCAGTACATTGGACGACCTCCATCCGGCCCTATATGGTGCAGCAGCTGCTAGAAGCCCAAGGTGGTGACGCAGAAGCTGTTTTCAATGCAGAACGGACTTGAGTCACTGCATGGAGCGAGAAGCTGGGTTGAGAAGTTGAATTTTTGGAGTTTGTTGAGTTGGGAAGACTTCAGAATAGGCCCTTAATTAGGGTTAACATCACAGCTTGGGATCTCCCTGGTGAATCCATGTTGGAGATATGCCCTAGAGACAATCATGTATGATGATATTTACAATATGTTTATGAATAAAGATAGTCTTCGGACATTATCGATGATGTGTATCAACAAGTACGTGACTTGTTTGTGAGACTATGCATTATATGATGACTGTCCTAAAAGGTCCCTAGTCGAAAGGGCTGTGTAGACGCGTAGCCAACTAGACGATCATATGACACGATGGATGGCTTGGTCTCACTAGGCATGGAGCATTGGATGATGGCCATATAATATGGACTCAGAAGGATCTAGTCAGATTCAACATAGTCAGATGGAAGTCGAGATAAGTTACGAGTTGGATAGACCCAGCTATGAGACGAAGCGATAGGTCATCTGTGAGTCTCTAGTACAACATAAGTTCTATGTCCCAAGACTCGAGCTAGCGCATGTACTCGAGATGGTGACAGACCTAATTTGGGCCGACCAAACGCTACTCCGTGACTCGGTAGTTACAAAGGTAGGTTTCGGGCTTGTCCAGGCCCATGTTGCGAGACATGGTCGAGCAAGATGGGATTTGACCCTCTGACCAGGAGAGATATACTCTGGGCCCCTTGTGTGATCCGACCAAGTAAGCATGGCCATGCGACAAGGATTATGAGATAATTCGGTTAGTGGTCGGCATCACTGGAACGAGAAAGAGGTCGGCTAGCAAAAGGATGATAGACTCGCCTTGAGCCCGACAACATATATCGTGTGGCAAAGGGAACAAAAGTGTGACATGTTGTATATGTTCATCAACCGGCTTCATTGTCTACTTGGATGGTTGGCACACCTTGCTAGAGGCTGCTACCGGCCGAGCAGGTTGGTGGTGATCTGACCTGCGACCAAGCCGACTTGAACCTAAGGGGTCGCGCGCTTAAGAGAAGGAACCTATGAGGCTGGATCTGACTCCATGAGTCAGATGTGATGCTACTCAGATTTGGATCTAGGCCGAGCAAAATTTGGGCTTTAGGTTTCGTACGAGGCCCAAGTGTTGAGCCCACGACAGATGCCTATATATAGTGGAGGTGCAGTACACTCATTAAGGGCCAGTTCTTTCGGCGGCTTAGAAAATAAGCCGCCACCTCCCGAGCTTTTTTCATAAGCCGCCTCCCTGATTCATTGGGGCTTCTGAATTAGTTATGGGATAACTAATGTAGAAGCCTCAACAAGTTTTAGGAGCGGCTTATTTTTAAGCTGGGGAGAGGCAGCTTATTTTTTAAGCCGCCCAAAAGAACTGGCCCTAAGTTAATCGCGGCGCCGTCACTAGGGCTTTGCATGTGTTGCAACTAGCCACCTCCACTCGCTGCTGGTTGTGTGATCAAGCCTAGCAGTCCACCGCATGACGTTCCTCCTGCACGCACGGATACCGTTAGAGGCGGTGCACTCGCGCTGCTCTGGCGAACCTGTTCGTGGGATCCGATTGGCTATGTGTGAGATCGACGTGGAGGAGATGACTCCGAAGACGCGCTGTCCTAATTCTACTTCCGATGTACGGCACTGCCCGTCTAGTGGTAACAATCTGTGATCCATCTCCCGTAGTATGTTCCTGGATGTTCCGCGGGTAGGAATTTTTAATTTATAGTTAATGCGCCCTACCATAGATCCCAACAATCCAAACCACCTAGGGCTTCCCACAAACTCAAGGGTAACTAATTGCATAAAACACTTGGTGATTCAATATTGATTTGATGAAACACATATCTGCATTTCTTTCCTTTCAATAAATGGAATTTGGTTGACTAGAAAGGGGGAATGGAAATTTGGAGGTGGTCAACAATAGTGGAGCTTGAGATCTAGTCGACATCCACCCTTGGGAGAAGAACATGGGTATTTATATGGCCCCACGAACACCTGCTTGTCACACATAATTTCTACCAAACCCATAATGTCTCAAACTTTCGGGTTCAAAACCTCCTGAAAAGATTGAGATAGACCTAGAGGGGAAGGGGTGAATAAGGACAACTACACATTTTATTCCACTTATTAGCAAGTTTTGGCTTTGAGGAATATAAAGTTTGATCCTAAATAATGCTAAGGTGAGATATACAACATATATGATGATTGCATGGTCAAGTAACCAAAGTAAACCACAAGTAATGAGCTAGGGTTAGTAACACCTAAGAAACTGGAGACGAATATGTATCTTGATATTCACTCCCTTTGAGGGGAGCTAATCACCATTGGATAGGTGGGAGAAACCACAAAGGATCCACCAACGTCACGATGGCTCACCTTCTTCTACTTGAGAAATCACCATGAAGACGATTCTCAACCACTAGTGGTAGACCTTGAAGCAACCTCCAAACCTCTACAAACAATGGGGTAAATCACTAATTAATTCCTCTCGAGAGACTCCTACCACCTAGGAGTCTCCAACCTCCAAGAGTAACAAATGCCCAATAAACTCAAAGGGGAAACCAAATTCCTTTAGTGGAACTATAGATCAGAGGATCCTCTCTCTTTTTCCTCAAATGAACGGAATGATTTGATGGAGGGATGCAGAGGTTATGGGGATGTTGAGCTTTGAGAAAATGGAGTATGATAGAGAAAGAAACTTAGCTCGAAATTGGCAAAGGCTAACCCCTTGGGGAAGAAGAGTGTGGGCCTTATATAGCACCACTTAAAATTTGCATGTTGCGTATCATGTAACTTCCTAGAATGTCATCCTGGAACTTTTGGAGAGACCTTCCGGGACATTTTGGTTTCCGGGACCGACTCCGGGGCATTGACTCCGGTGGGACCTTCCGGGACGCCGCAGGTTCTAGGATTGACTCTGAGGCATTGACTTGGGCTGACACCAGACACATACGATGTCAACCGGAGGAAGCGCCAGAGGGAGGGTACAAAACTTGATGCCACTGGCAAGGAGGAAGGGCACACCTCTACTAGGCATCCATGATGATGACCAGATTCCTACATGCGACATGTAAGGGTCCCAAATTTTTTTGTTGGTCCGGTTGCTTATTTCTTTATGCTTTAGTTGTAGTGTTGTAAACGCAATTGTAAAGTCAGGCCGATGATATGACATGTGCGTAAGACCTTTTGAAAGAACATGCGGTGCCCCCATGTTTGGTTTTGGTAATTGATGACAATCTCTATGGACTAATGGTTGTCTTGAGTTGTATTTGAAGGATTTGTCCATAGGTTTTTCTTGAAGTCCATGTGTTGGTTTCAAGGAGTTTTTGAGTTGACCAAGGTGCTATTAAGGAATTATCCAAAGATTGGTCATGCGAGTGTTGAGCTTATTTCAAGCATGTCTTGAAGAAGAAGGTTGTGTGATCATTCATGTTTACCTTCAAGACATCATCCAAATGAAGAGAGTTGCAAAGATTCAAGGTTGATCAAGACTAAGTCAAGAGTGAATCAAGTTGATCAACTCACAAAGTGTAGAAGATGTACCGAGAGGGATCAAGTGATCCCATGGGATGGTAAGCATTGTCCATTACACTTCATGTACTAACCCATGGTCTATGTGAGAGTTGTATGTGGGGTTAGGTACGTATCCATGGGCTTGCGTCAAGAGGAAGATATCATACAACCCATGGAAAGGATGACATCAAGTGGTGATCGTCATCAAGATTGTCGTGTGCAAGTTCAAGTGGAGCATCACGAAGAGATCAAGTGCTTGAATCTTGCCATCCATTGTGGTGTCAATGGACTTGTGAAGATGTGCCGAAGAGTGGCTCACCCATAGTGAACTATGGGGGAGCAATCATCTAGTCTTCATCGAGCCAATGCAATCAAGAAAGGTGGTCCAACTTGAGGGAGTCAAGATCGTCTTCATCTAGCTCAAGTGTACCATGTGCAAGGCAAAGGTTTTCCCTTGATAGGTTTTTTATTTTACCGGTCTTGTGGTGGTAGTTGGGAGACCGAGTTATAGGATCGTTTGCCGTACTACCAAGGGGGCTCTCAAGTTGGTAGCTTGATCATATCGTTAGTAGAGAGCTCAAACCATTGCATCCTTGCATCATGTTTCTTGGTTCCTGTGTGGTTATCTTTGTGAGTCTTAGAGCTTATGGTCATCTTGATGACAAGCTTGAGTTCATCGAAAACGGAGTTTGCATGCGTCTTCTATGATGTTTTCGGTGTTGGAGGTTTTACCGGTTTTATCCGATGAAGGGTTCTCACCATTTTCTTATGGGACTTTTCTAATTTGCTTATTCTTGATATTTCTATCAATATTGTGTTAGCCCATGTCGTTAGCTTTCCAACAAACTTGGTTTCATTGAATTCGGAGTCCGTTTGCAAAAGTTTTGGCTGTTTTGGTAAAGGCTGCAGCGGTACTACCGCGACTAGAGCGGATGTAATTTTTTACTACCGCTCCAGAGCGGTACTACCGCTGCTCCTGAGCGGTAGTACCGCTCCAGAGCAGTACTACCGTGGCTCCTAAGCGGTAGTACCGCCCCGGACCAAAATCTCATGTTTTCTCTCTCGTTTGGGCTGTTTTGGCCGTGCTAAGCGGTAGTACCGCTCCTCCAAGAGGTAGTACCGCTTGTGCACGACCTGAGCACATAACGGTTAGATTCGGGAGGTCCTATAAAAGGGGGTCTTCTTCCCCAATGAACCTAATCTTTGAGCTCGTGTTCTTCCCCCATTGTTTACCTTCTTCGAGCTTGCTATCTCTCAATCCCTCCAATGATTCTTGCTAGTTCTTGAGGGAAAAGAGAGAGGAGATCTAGATCCACGTTTCCACCAATCACTTTCTCCTCTTAGTGAGGGGAACCCCTTGGATCTAGATCTTGGAGTTCTTCGTGTTCTTCTTTCGTTCTTCCTCTCATTTTCCTCCCTAGCATTAGTTGCTTTGGTGGGATTTGGGAGAGAAGGACTTGGGCACTCCGTGTGCCCTTGCCATTGCATTTGGTGCATCGGTTTGAGTTCTCCACGTGATATGTGGAAGTTTCAAGTTGAGAAGCTTATCACTCTTGGGTGCTTGGTGCCCTTGAGCTTGTTCCTCTTGGGTGCTTGGGCGCCCTAGACGGTTGGTGGTGTTCGGAGCTCAATCATTGTGGTGTAAAGCTCCGGGCAAGCGTCGGGGTCTCCAATTAGGTTGTGGAGATCGCCCCGAGCAATTTGTCGGGTACCGGTGACCGCCCCCAAGGGTTGCCAAAGTGTACGGGTTCGGTGACCGCCCCCAAGGGTCACCATTTGTACGGGTTCGGTGACCTCCCTCAAGGGTCCCTTAGTGGAATCACGGCATCTTGCATTGTGCGAGGGCGTGAGGAGATTACGGTGGCCCTAGTGGCTTCTTGGGGAGCATTGTGCCTCCACACCGCTCCAAACGGAGATTAGCATCCGCAAGGGTGTGAACTTCGGGATACATCATCATCTCCGCGTGCCTCGGTTATCTCTTACCCGAGCCCTTTACTTATGCACTTTACTTTGTGATAGCCATATTGTTCTTTGTCATATATCTTGCTATCACATAGTTGCTTATCTTGCTTAGCATAAGTTGTTGGTGCACATAGGTGAGCCTAGTTGTTGTAGGTTTTGTGCTTGACAAATTAACTGCTAGGTTTATTCCGCATTTGTTCAAGCCTCTACCGTAATTATTTTAAAATGCCTATTCACCCCCCCTCTAGGTGACATCCACGATCTTTCAATTGGTATCAGAGCCTCGTCTCTCTTTATTAGGCTTTACCGCCTAGAGAGTAAAGATGTCGACTAGGGGATTAGGATTCTCTGACACTCTTAGTTTCGATGGCACAAATTTTGATGTTTGGGTAATTCGCATGCTTAATCTCTTTAGGGTCATGGACCCAAATTTAGAGCGAATTGTAGATATGGGTTTTTCTCCTCCAAAGGATCCCCAAAGATTATCTTTAGAGGATGAGAAAAACTCTTATCTCAATGCTCAAGCTTCTAATGTGCTTTTCGATGCTTTGAGCAATGTAGTTATATTTCAACCCATGCCGTTCCGAGATGCTCATGAGTTGTGGACGAAGCTTCAAGATAAATATGGTGTGTCCAAGATTTGTGGGGATGATTGTTCTCCCCCCACCTCCGGTCGTATAGTCTTCTCAACTTCTTATACTTCACCGACATGTGGTTTGCCACAAGGTAATGACATGGTGACTAGTGTTGGTCATTGCAATGATGATAGTATGCTTATTATGGATGATCCTTCATCACTATATTATTGCAATGCTCCTTCTTTGGGCTTTAACACTTCGAGCACTCCAAATGTTTCACATGCTTGTGTTGATAGTCCTTGCATATCATGTAGAAATTGCTTGACTAAATCTCATGATGATATGATTGCTATGTCTTGTTGCCATGATAAAAATGCATCTATTTCCTCGAATTGTTGTGCTAACAATGTAGTGGAAACCGAACACTCCATGGAACAAGATGTGGTGTTTAATGGTGCCTCAAGGGATCCTACATCATCATCTATTGCTTTTTGCCTTATGGCTAAGGCGTCAAAGGTATCTCCTACTTTGTACCCCAATATGTCTCTTGATGATGATGTTGATGCTAATGATGATGAGGATAATGATGAAGAGAATGATAATGTTGCCTCCTTAAAAACTAAGGGGGAAATGATTTTTAAAGCTCTTCATAAAAATAAAATTGCTCGTTCCAACTTCATGGAAATAATGTCCATTGCCATTGATGGCAAGAAATACATTGAGGAGTTGGAAGCTCATCTAGAGGAGCATGAGGCCACCATTGATAAAATGGAAGGTCATGGGCGTGATTACGCTAATGAGATTGCGGACCTCTCTCAAGCTCTTGAACTTGAACAAACCACCAAGGAATCTCTTGAGGAGACTTTTGCTCTAGAATTGTCTAGAGTGAAGGAATCTACTGATAGAGCTCTTAAGGTGGCCAATGTTTTTGAAACTAAAAATTCTAAGCTTGAAGTTGCTCATGCTAGACTCCTTGAGGATTTTGAGCACCTCGAAAATGGCTCAAGGGTCATCAAGGGTGAGCTCATCAAACTCACCGAGTCTCATGCTCAACTTGAAGTTCTTATTTAAAAGAGCTTGCCAAGTTGCCTTCTCCTATTGTTGTTAATGATGATGCTTGTGCTACTAATTCTATTACTTGTGAAGCATCCATTTTGAAGGAGAATGTTGAGCTACGGGCTCAACTTGAGGTGCTATCTTGCAATTATGGGAAATTGGAAGAAAGTCATGAAAAGCTCTCAAGCTCTCATGATGATGTTCTAGTATCCCATAGTGTGCTTAAGATAGCTCATGAGGCCATGATTGCTAAGGTAACATCTAGTGAGCCTCATGTGGATACTAGCACTACTTCTAGTCAAAATAGTATATTGCCATGTGCTAGTCCTTGTAATTCATCTACTCACAATGTTGGTACATCTTGTGATGAATTGCTTTCCTTGCCTTGTTGCTCTAACGATGAAGCTTATACTTCCTCTAGTACTTGTGTTGAGACTAACCATGTAGAGGAAATCAAAGAGCTCAAGGCCCAAGTCACTTCTTTGAAGAAAGACTTGGAAAAGTGTCATGAAGGGAAATCCACACTCAACAATATCTTCAGTGTGCAAAAATCCCCCAATGACAAAGGTGGACTTGGATTCAACTCCAATAAGAAGAAGAAGTCCAACATGAACAAAAAGAAGGGCCAAGAAAAAGTCAAGAATTCGGCCAAGATTGTTTGCTTCAAGTGCAAAGTAGAAGGGCATCATGTTAGATCTTGCCCATTGAAGAAGAAGGCCATTAGTGTCAAGCAACAAGGGAAGAGGGCACAAGTTCAATCTCATGCTCAACATCAAGTTGAAGAAAGGCCTCTTCCCAAGAAGACTCAAGTTAATGCTTCTCAAATTGAGAAATCAAGTGAGAAGAAAGTGAAGAGTAGACGTTGCTACTTATGTCGTGAGAAAGGTCACGTCGCTTCTTCATGCACTAGTGGTAACTTATCCAACCCAATTATTATTGATGATATCTATTCTCTTGGTAAGGATAAGGTTGGCAATGTGTTTGCCAAGTTTGTTGGTACTCAAAGTGGTGTCAAGCAAAGAACCATTTGGGTAGCCAAACCTATTGTGACTAACCTCTTAGGACCCAACTTGGTTGGGGACCAACAAGCTCAAACTTGATCAATAGGTGTTGTTGGAGGGCATTGGAGACTTGGCTACATTATGAAGAATTAAGGGGACTTCATCACTCTTATTGTCTCAAGCCAAGTCAATTGAATCATCAAGTTTATATCTTATATCCAATGTGCCTCCTTGCGGTAACTTGTACTTAAATTGTTTACATTGAAAGTTACTTGCCCCTTTGCATGTTTTGGTTTTGTTCCTTGCATGTGTCTGTATATGATGTGTCTCCAAATTACCGTTGTGTATGTTGGTTTGCACATCATGTACTTGTGTGTTGTTCGTTGAGCCTTAGTGCATCTTGTTTATTTCTTAGTTGGCTCTTGTGAGAGATTAATGGAATATCCATTATGGGGGAGTGGTGTGCTTTGTGCACCTCACAATCCTATAAATGTGTGCACATGAGTAATACCATCTAGTAATGATATTTCAAGATTATCTAGTCGCTAGGTGGTATATCTCTCATGGGAAATTCAAATTCTAAAAATTCCATTGATTATCTCGTGTTGGATCCTCTTATTGCCTCTTGTTAAGTTTTCTTCATTGGTATCACATTATGGGGGAGTAATATGCTATGGATATTACTAGCCTAGAAAATGTGTACATTTGAGATGTTGTCACCTAGTGTTGATATTGTAGATTATCTTGTTCCTAGGTGGCATGTTAGCTCTACAAGTTGCAATTTGCTTGTGTGTGGTGTGAAGATGATGTTGGATATCCTTGCTATCTACCACCGGGAATTCTTTCCATCTACTTCTTGTCTTTCGACTATTGGTAGTCATTTATGTGTGGTAGAATTTATTGATCATCTTTACATTGGTTTTTGTTTTACTTGCCTTTTCTCTTGCCAAGGTTTGTGTCAACTCCCGTTGCCTTCCATACCACTTGTGGATCTTGTTTATTTCTTGTTCTTGTCTAGTGTTTTCTAGATATAGTGAAAGCAGTGATCCCACCTTGTGCATTTTGTATTCAAATACAAATCCTATATAATGCACAACTCGTGGGGGAGCTATTATTTTTTCTTCACTCTTCTTGTGATCCTTATCAAGTGTGTTTGGGTGGAAGGCAAGCCTTTTCTTTTGGTACCTTGTGCCATCATGAAACTTTGTTGGGAGCTTGGTTTATTTGGAACCATCCTCTCTTTGGGAGTTTGACATCTTTAATTTAGTGTGTATCAATGGATATCTCATTCCTTGATGTATCTTTAATGATATCTTCCAAGTGATGATTTCTCCATTTGGTATCCTTTTCACTTGGCATTTCTTTGTCTTTTGGTATCGGTTCTTGAAAGTTTTGAGCATGCATATTTACTTCATGTATTCTATTTGGCATGCTTTCTTTCGTTGACTCAATATATAGGGGAAACTCCACCTAGTCTCAATTTGGATGAGATGTGCATGAAATTCATTCTCATATCTATATGCACATATTTATGTGGAGTTTGTCCTATGTATTGGTGTTTCTAACTATTTGGTCCTGATGAGTTTGGGTACCGTTTAGTTTGTGTTGTTCTTCTAGGAACATTTGGAGATGCATTGGATGCTCGGCTCACTCACAAGGAAGGTGTTGTCACCATGTGTATATTGGAGTCAAGCAAGGATGATCAATGAACTACTATCTACCTTCAATTGGTATCTACTACATCCTTCCAATGATATCTCGGTAACAAGTATCTATTCATGCTTTCTCCTCTTGCATTCAACCTTGTGTAGGTTGCATCTTGGCATGATATTCATTTCATATCTTGTGATACTTGTTTCCTTTCTCAAAGCATCCGAACGATGATCTCTTGTTGCTAGTTGTGATGCCTTTTGATGGATGTGTGTTTGGACTTCATTTATATACAATAAGACCATACCCAGCCAAGCGCTATGCTTTCAAGCAAATATCTTATTGGTATATTTATGACTTCCTTGTGGATATCTTGTTCCTTCGTGTTGTAACTATTTCGGGTGTACATCCTTCTTTGTAGATATATATATCATCATGATCTCGTCCACATAGAACCTTATACACTTGAGAGAAATTACATCTCTAGTTGATATCTTTTCTTTCACGTCCACCTTGTCTTTCTTATGTTATTTCTTTGGTGGCTCCGTGAAAGCTTTTGCCTTGAGTGCGTGTTCTCTATCATTGCATCTTGTTGCACTCTTGTGTGGTGAAGATTATTTTCCTCTTGCTTATCTTTACGAGGTTTTTGCCATCTTAATTGGTATCCCTCGTCTTGATGAGCCTCCCCTCGTCTATCTTCACCACGGGTTGTCACAAGCATAGGTTCTCTTTTGCTTATTAGTAAGCTTGTAAACCCATTTGCCAGTTGTGTGTGGGAATGATAGGCCTTGCACCGTGTGCCTCATTCTTTCAAGACTATGTTGATGCTTAATGCTCATCCTAATCTTAGTCTTCTCAAGTGCTTCGCCATGACTCACACACATCATTTTGGTTGAGCCTATTCTTAAGTTGCCTCTTTTACATGTTGCTCAACCATGTGCTTGTTGCAAGCGCTAGGCTTTGTTTCCTATATGCTCACTTGCACTGGATGTGAGTTTCTATTGATTTTGGGGGAGCTATGATCCTATTTTGTGCACTTTGTATTCAAATACAAAAATTCTTATGTGTGCACAAATCATGGGGAGCTTCTCTAGTTTCTTTAGAACAATCATCTGCGCTTTTCATAATATCTTTATTCTTGTGGCATGTAGGATCATTGGTCTAGTTGGTTCAATTGATATCCGTTGATTGCTTGCTTCAATTGGTATCTTCTGATTGCTTGTGTCTCTCTTTGTTATGTCTTTGTGGCATATCTTTCTGTTGCAATCTTTGGGCATCAATATAGTTTGTCTTCCTCCAAGTATTGGCAGTTGGGTATGTGTATTGCATTCCACTCTCTTGTTGAGAAATACACAATTTATGGAGGACCACAATTTATATTGGCCTTCTTAGATTTTCGCCCATTTTGGCAATCGATGCCAATGGGGGAGAAGTTTCAGAGAGTTTTGTGGAGAAGTTTAGAGAGTTACCTCTTCTTGCTTTGTTTTTGTTCCTTAGCATTTGCATCTCATTCGCATGCACTATTAGTTGTTGCATTGCATGGTGATGCATAATTCCTTATATAAACTCTCTTGAAAGTGATTGTCATCAATTACCAAAATGGGGGAGATTGAAAGAACATGCGGTGCCCCCATGTTTGGTTTTGGTAATTGATGACAATCTCTATGGACTAATGGTTGTCTTGAGTTGTATTTGAAGGATTTGTCCATAGGTTTTTCTTGAAGTCCATGTGTTGGTTTCAAGGAGTTTTTGAGTTGACCAAGGTGCTATTAAGGAATTATCCAAAGATTGGTCATGCGAGTGTTGAGCTTATTTCAAGCATGTCTTGAAGAAGAAGGTTGTGTGATCATTCATGTTTACCTTCAAGACATCATCCAAATGAAGAGAGTTGCAAAGATTCAAGGTTGATCAAGACAAAGCCAAGAGTGAATCAAGTTGATCAACTCACAAAGCGTAGAAGATGTACCGAGAGGGATCAAGTGATCCCATGGGATGGTAAGCATTGTCCATTACACTTCATGTACTAACCCATGGTCTATATGAGAGTTGTATGTGGGGTTAGGTACGTATCCATGGGCTTGCGTCAAGAGAAAGATATCATACAACCCATGGAAAGGATGACATCAAGTGGTGATCATCATCAAGATTGTCGTGTGCAAGTTCAAGTGGAGCATCACGAAGAGATCAAGTGCTTGAATCTTGCCATCCATTGTGGTGTCAATGGACTTGTGAAGATGTGCCGAAGAGTGGCTCACCCATAGTGAACTATGGGGGAGCAATCATCTAGTCTTCATCGAGCCAACGCAATCAAGAAAGGTGGTCCAACTTGAGGGAGTCAAGATCGTCTTCATCTAGCTCAAGTGGACCATGTGCAAGGCAAAGGTTTTCCCTTGATAGGTTTTCTATTTTACCGGTCATGTGGTGGTAGTTGGGAGATCGAGTTATAGGATCGTTTGTCGTACTATCAAGGGGGCTCTCAAGTTGGTAGCTTGATCGTATCGTTAGTAGAGAGCTCAAACCATTGCATCCTTGCATCATGTTTCTTGGTTCTTGTTTGGTTATCTTTGTGAGTCTTAGAGCTTATGGTCATCTTGATGACAAGCTTGAGTTCATCGAAAACGGAGTTCGCATGCGTCTTCTATGATGTTTTCAGTGTTGGAGGTTTTACCGGTCTTATCCGATGAAGGGTTCTCACCATTTTCTTATGGGACTTTTCTCATTTGCTTATTCTTGATATTTCTATCAATATTGTGTTAGCCCATGTCGTTAGCTTTCCAACAAACTTGGTTTCGTTGAATTCAGAGTCCGTTTGCAAAAGTTGTGGCTGTTTTGGTAAAGGCTGCAGCGGTACTACCGCGACTAGAGCGGATGTAATTTTTTACTACCGCTCCAGAGCGGTACTACCGCTGCTCCTGAGCGGTAGTACCGCTCCAGAGCAGTACTACCGTGGCTCCTAAGCGGTAGTACCGCCCCGGATCAAAATCTCGTGTTTTCTCTCTCGTTTGGGCTGTTTTGGCCGTGCTAAGCGGTAGTACCGCTCCTCCAAGCGGTAGTACCGCTTGTGCACGACCTGAGCACATAACGATTGGATTCAGGAGGTCCTATAAAAGGGGGTCTTCTTCCCCAATGAACCTAATCTTTGAGCTCGTGTTCTTCCCCCATTGTTTACCTTCTTCGAGCTTGCTATCTCTCAGTCCCTCCAATGATTCTTGCTAGTTCTCGAGGGAAAAGAGAGAGGAGATCTAGATCCACGTTTCCACCAATCACTTTCTCCTCTTAGTGAGGGGAACCCCTTGGATCTAGATCTTGGAGTTCTTCGTGTTCTTCTTTCGCTCTTCCTCTCATTTTCCTCCCTAGCATTAGTTGCTTTGGTGGGATTTGGGAGAGAAGGACTTGGGCACTCCGTGTGCCCTTGCCATTGCATTTGGTGCATCGGTTTGAGTTCTCCACGTGATACGTGGAAGTTTCAAGTTGAGAAGCTTATCACTCTTGGGTGCTTGGTGCCCTTGAGCTTGTTCCTCTTGGGTGCTTGGGCGCCCTAGACGGTTGGTGGTGTTCGGAGCTCAATCATTGTGGTATAAAGCTCCGGGCAAGCGTCGGGGTCTCCAATTAGATTGTGGAGATCGCCCCGAGCAATTTATCGGGTACCGGTGACCGCCCCCAAGGGTTGCCAAAGTGTACGGGTTCGGTGACCGCCCCCAAGGGTCACCATTTGTACGGGTTCGGTGACCGCCCTCAAGGGTCCCTTAGTGGAATCACGACATCTTGCATTGTGCGAGGGCGTGAGGAAATTACGGTGGCCCTAGTGGCTTCTTGGGGAGCATTGTGCCTCCACACCGCTCCAAACGGAGATTAGCATCCGCAAGGGTGTGAACTTCGGGATACATCGTCGTCTCCGCGTGCCTCGGTTATCTCTTACCCGAGCCCTTTACTTATGCACTTTACTTTGTGATAGCCATATTGTTCTTTGTCATATATCTTGCTATCACATAGTTGCTTATCTTACTTAGCATAAGTTGTTGGTGCACATAGGTGAGCCTAGTTGTTGTAGGTTTTGTGCTTGACAAATTAACCGCTAGGTTTATTCCGCATTTGTTCAAGCCTCTACCGTAATTATTTTAAAACGCCTATTCATCCCCCCCCCCCTCTAGGCGACATCCACGATCTTTCACCTTTTGTTGTGATCATTTGGGGCAGATAAAATTGGGCATGTACCTTCGGTCTAAAACAACCATAAAAATGCATGACGCCTCATACAACAACCTTGCTAAAATCAGTCCATTGCATTCGACCCTGTTTGCATATAAAAAAGAAAACTCTAATTTACCAATGTGACCAATCATCAATAAAGCAGATAAATCCATATTTAAACTACATGACATTCATGTCAACTAGAAAAAACACGCGAGACAAGTTATCTTTTCGGTCGGCATGAGTGATGCAACTGTATAAGTACAAACTTGTCAACTTCTTTCCTCGAGAGAGGATGCGTGGCCATTAATTTTGTTAAGAAAGCATAAAGTAAATAGATAACTATGCAGAAGTTTGTAAGTAGTCGGGAAATTCCTAAAATTATGAACTTTGTGCACCTAGTTAATAAACCTGACTCTGCCCCTATCCAACCTTTCGAAGCTTAGATCATTGTGTCCAACCTTTTTTTTTCATTCGATCGAACATGGTATCGGTTCCATTATCAAGGGACAACAGAACAGAAGAAATAAAAACCACATCCGACCCTATTTGCATAACAACAAAAAGTAAACCCCTAATTTACTCACATGCCCCGTCATGGACGGCAAATAGAACACCCATACAACTATACACCATTCTGCCGACCAAAACAAAACAAAACATGTGAGGCAAGTTATACCTCGATCGACACCTACGACATTGACTGTATAAGTAAGAGCTTTCCAACTTCTTTCCTTGCCGCCGCCAGATGATGAGCACCAAGACCAAGGCTAAAGCAAAAAAAAATAGTACAAGGTCAGAATAAAAACAATATAAAAACCCAAATAATGCACCCAACTCCGGATAAAACAAACCAAAAGCTTTCCTTTATGAAAAGAAAAGGAGAAGAAACCCAAAACAATCTCAGCAGCCGGCCAAGCCAGCACGACCCACGTCTGCTGCGTGCGCCCGACCCAAAACAAAAGCCGAGACGGCTCTCCCCCGAGCGGCCCAGAAAAAGAAGCGACCACCACGCCACAGTAAGAAAAAAAAAGGGGAAAAGGAAACCGGGGGGCGCCTCGCCCTCACGGCAAGGAAATTTCCCACCTCCACCAATCTCCCAATCTCCTCCCCGCACAAATCTCTCCGCCTCCCCCTCCCCCACCCCCTCCCCTCCCCCGCCGCATTGCTCCCCGTGCACCGCCGGACCCCACTCGCCCCACAGGCCGGCGAGACGGCGCGCAGGAAGAGCGGGCGGGCGGCGGCGGCGGAGGCGGGCAGGGTAGCATGTGCGACCTCGTGGCCCGCACGGGGCGCCACCAGCAGCGGTACGAAGACGGCAGACGGCTCGTCGCCGGGTATGGATTGGGTCCGCCTTCCCTAATCGTTGCTCGTCCTGAATCCTGATGCTTTTAGTGTCCTATATCCGATTAGATTGGGGGCGAGGGCTGCGCACGTGCGTTCATTGCCCTCCTGACCTAGATTCCTATCTCCCCGTATGTGATGCTGGCATTGTTTTGATGTGTGTGGGCGTTTTGGACGCTGGAGTTTGCGCCGTGGTGGCGCGGCCTGCCATCCGGTGCTGGCTTGCTGCTTGTGGTCATTAGGTCTTCCATCCAGGGCTGGTTTGCTGCTTGTGTGAGCTCTGAATTTGTTTTTGTAAGCATGGTATATTAGTTGTAGTATTCGATGATAGCGACAAATATTACCGTTTGTTTGTTTCGCTTGTGGATACATTTTGTTTGTGCTGCTGGTCACAGGTGGTTACAACACACAAATCACTCTTCATAATCCAGGTGTTTGCCCCTGATAGGTGCCCCTCTTTGAGTTTGCTCCTAGTTCAATGTTGATTTGGTAAGCTAGGGTGGACCTCTGATGTCGCTGATGGCAAGTTTTGATGACTTTAGTTTGCAAATATCTGATGCACATGCCTTTCAAGTCATTATGCGAAGTTTGTAAGGAATAACAGCAATAACTGGCATCTGAAATATGAAGCTATTATTTGTTGGCAATACTACTTGGATGTAGAGTTGTAGACCGCGTTTAGACATTCTGACCATTGACTTCTTAAGGCTTAAATTCTCCCTTTTATCATCCATACAGTATGTATATTTCTGATGGTTGAGATGCAGGTCAGTAAACTGCATCTACAATGTTTGGTAGTTTGATAAAGCTGGCCGGAAAGCACCTTCCATGAATATGAGTGAACTTCTACAGTTCTACTGCCTATGTAGCTCAAATATCATTTTTTTACTTGTAAATGTGCAGCTGTGAGGTACTGTCACATAATTTACACCTTAACACATAGCTGCACATTTCAATGAATATTTCTTTTGGTGATTCCTATGATGAGAGTATGAGACATTGTTCCTCTTTAAGCATGATTTGATAAGAATCTTTGTAGACTGTGGGGCTTAACATTCACATTTTGCTGCTTTTGCATAGTGGATACTTTATGTTTTTGTCTGAATAAGTTCATTGTTTGCAGGTGCATACCATTCAGGTATAGAGCTGATGAAACTTCTGGTGATGAACAGAAAAAAGTTGTTGAAGTTCTCATGATAAACTCCCAAAGCGGACCAGGTTTATTATTCCCCAAGGTACTTATTCTTTGAACTATCATACCAAGTTGTTTTGGAACATTGTGCTGCCGGCAACAAAGATTGGTATCTCAGTTAGCTCCACGTGTTCCTTTTCCTGGCATTTATATATTTATGAATTCTCTGAGACAAATTGAGATGCACGCAGGAATAGTGTGTTTGGTTGATGCATAAATCACCCCTACCTAAATTTTGGAGAGCCCAAGTTTGGCTAAGGGTTAAAGGGAATGGCCAAATAGCCATGGTCATGCAACAAAGTTGTCAATCATGTCATCCAAAGAAAGCCCAATAGTTTGGTGCTACCTAACTAGTCGAGGCTGATTGGGGCACAAACGAAATACACCTGAACATTAACATACATGTGCTTACTTATTTAACCTCTTTGTCTTGTAATGAATTTCTCTGCAAGTTTATGGTACGTACTCTTATTGTTTCAACTTATTTTACAGAAGGAAGTCCGATCAGAATACATATTCACCTAGTTTGCAGATAGCATATATAGTGTATTTTCTCTTTCATTGTGTGTTATTGTATTGTAGTTTTTTGTGCAAATGTTACCATACTAGCATGTAGAGATTTTGTTATTTTGCTGCTTCCTATCACAGGGAGGATGGGAGAACGATGAAACGGTTGAACAAGCAGCTGCTCGAGAAGCTATAGAAGAAGCTGGAGTTCGAGGAGATATAGTGGTAAGATGCTTGTAAAAGATGGTATTTTCATGTCAGTTTTTTATTTTTGTTTGCTTACGTATTTTGAGATATTTCATGTATGCTACAAGCTGAGACAAATTTACCTGTATGTTTCCTTAACTTGCTAGACATAGTATATAATTTTTTGCCTGATTGTACTAAACTGCCAGTGTAGAATAATCAGCTCATGAGCTTTTGAGGTCATGTGCTTTTTTATAATCCCCTCTGTAATGAGTCATTGTAGATAGTGGCATCCAGTTGTGACATTAAGTTATTAACGCTAGTTATCTCACTGCTTTAGGGCCTGAAAGCTATCCCGTACCAACAGTGGAATGGTTTATATGCTTTTCCCCCTCGAAACCCATCAAATTTCATGTATTGGTGAATTTTTCTTGGTTTGCATTATACTAAACCAGAGCATACCTGAGCCGTCCCAACTTTTTCCTGCTGCATTATTGTATACCGTACTCACAGACGACTCACATATAGTAATATCCTAGGTGCATGGGTTAACTACAGTACAGTTGAAAAATCACCAGCTCTTTGTAAATTAACATACTGGCGAATGTGCAGTGTGCAGCTCTATTTATGTAACTAGTTTATATATTAATAAATGCAAGCAGGGCATACTTCATTAGTTCACACTTTGCTCGAAAAGAACCATTTTATTACATTTCAGATGTGTGTGTGTGTGCGCGTGTGTGAGGTGTGTGTGTGTGGGGGTAGGGAGTCGCTTCAGCTGCCCCAACTTTGTACTCATTTGACCAGCATCAGTGAAGAATTCTGAAGGTTGTAATTAACATAAACTGTAGGTTTCTAGCTCCTGTGACAAACTGACAATTTCTACTTGTGCCATGGAATATTCATAAGGGTTAGAACCTTTTCTGGAATAGTATGTGTCTTCACTGGAGATGATATTAAACCTGTTTCCATCTTTCCTGTTTGTGTTCCATTTAACTTGCAAGATCATTCATGAACTGTGTACTGGAATACTATACGTGATTAGCAAGATCATTTAACTTGCAAGATCATTCATGATTACTATACCAAGTAATCAGCATGCCCCCATTGTACTTGGTCTTATATATACAGTTTTTTTTTCTGCATCAGCAATTTCTAGGTTTCTACGATTTCAAGAGCAAGACGCATCAGGACGCGTGCTGCCCCGAGGGCATGTGCAGAGCGGCAGTGTTTGCGCTGCACGTGAAGGAGGAGCTGGCCTCATGGCCCGAGCAGAGCACCCGCCGGAGGACCTGGCTGACGGTCCCCGAAGCCACGTCACAATGTCGGTACCAGTGGATGCAAGAGGCCTTGCTGACGGGCTTCTCTGAGTGGCATGACAACTGGAGCAAAGGCGGCAGTGCAGGTGGCGACCCAATCTAAACGCAAGAAGGCGTCCTCCTCTGTCGTCTCTCGCTTTCCTTTGCCTTCTCCTCTGTTCTCCCCTCTAGGCCCCAACCTTGCACGCAAATTGCAATAATACAGTGTGGTGCTTTTACTTGATGATGCCTAGTAGGTCATTGACCCTTGGTTCCTGGGATTGAAGTCTTAGCGTAGTGGTATATCTCATCGAAGACGAGAATTATCACAAATTTTAAGTGTCTGATTCTCGCCGCGTCATATTATTTCTCAAATTTCAGCTTGATTTTGATTTCTTGCTCCTGATTCGGGGGATACATACCGCAATGTATTTACCAGACCTGAAATCGAAAAGTGTACTTGTTGACTCAGAGCGGCCGGTGCCTCTGGATACCAAAATTACAACTGTATTTTAAGCAGTAAAACGACTTAGCTGGAAGTATATAAAACACTGGCTCATGAAGTGACGAGTAGTCTTTTAGCTGGAAGTATATAAAACACTGGCTCATGAAGTGACGAGTAGTCTTTTAGCTGGAAGTATATAAAACACTGGCTCATGAAGTGATCAGTAAGTCTTGTCTTTTCGAGAAGAGTAAATTTTCGAAATAGAGAATGAAACAAGAAAAAGAAATTACACGGCAAATTAAAAAATTTGGGGTGAGAGAGGCTCGAACTCTCGACCTCAGGATCACTCGCTTTAGCTATGAGACCTACGCGCTAGCCAACTGCGCCACCACCCCTTCGGTGTTCTAAGAGATATTGTAGGTTAATTAGGACGAGCGTACTGTGATCTGTAGACTATTTTCAGCCTAAAACTCGCATCTATTGCTTTTTTGCGGGGACGCATCTAGTATTTTAATCCATGATTTGTACTGGATCAAGAGATCCTACAGTATACAGTGATATAATAGCCTAACTGGACATAAAAATGAACCTAAACACAGAGGAGATTATATATTAAAATTCTTACTGAAGCCATAGCAAACTCGTCATCGTTTCACTACCATAGCTCTCACCAATCAGTGGCTGAGCTCAAGACAATGTGTGTTCATATTTCCCTATTAATCACATTTTATTAAAGTTTTTTTTACTTTAGTTAAAGCATATATGTGTTTTCGTGTGTTTATTATACATAAGTAGTCAACCATATTGCATAAATAATGGGTGTACAAATGTAGTCAATCATTGGTAGTACTGCTCAGGTGGAGACGTAGTACCGCCCGGAGAGGTACTACCGCTCATGGGGAGAGGTAGTGCCGCTTACTACTTATAAGAGGTACTACGGCTCTATTACCGTAAAACCCGACACGAAAAAATGCATCCCTAGAAGTAGCGGTACTACATGCGGTACTACCGCTTGAGGCTTTCATGAACACAACTGAGAAAACAGACGATGCAATAAAGCCTAAACTACCACAACTTTTGCAAATGAACTTCAAAATGAGCAAACTCAAGTTTGTTGGATAGATGACATCGAGAAGCATCCAAACAACACCTAGTTATGGTAAGAATGTTGGGGCACGCAGCAATTTCAAAAAAATTCCTACAATCACGCAAGATCTATCTATGTGATGCATAGCAACGAGGGGGGGGGGAGTGTATCTTCCTACCCTTGAAGATCCCTAAGCGGAAGCGTTTATCAAGTCATACACCTTCACGATCCGCCCCGATCAAGTACCGAACGTACGGCACCTCCGCGTTCAGCACACGTTCAACTCGATGACGTCCTCGCCTTCTTGATCCAGCAAGATGGGCGAAGTAATAGATGATTCCGGCAGCACGACGGCGTGGTGACGGTGTTAGTGAAGAACAATCTCCGCAGGGCTTCGCCTAAGCACTACGGAAACTATGACGGAGGATAAACTAGAGGGGACGGGGTTGCCGGCACACGGCTTGGTGTTTCTTGATGTATCTTTGGTGCTAGCCCTGCCCCTCTATTTATATGTTGAGCCTTGGGGTCGAAACTTGGAGTAAAAGCCTCCACAAAGTCGGTTTCACCCGAAAGGCAAGAGTCCTTCTCGGACTCCAGGGCCAGACGCCAGGGTTCCCGGCGTCTGGACCCACCCTGGCGTCTGCCCCCTGAACTCTGCAAAACTTCCTTTTGCGCTTTCCAAAAACCTTGTGGGCTTTCCCCTTTGGCCCAAACAAAGTGTTCTCGTACCCAAACATTTCGGGAAACATCCGGAACCCCTTCCGGAAACCAAACACTATTATCCCATATATCAATCTTTATCTCCGGACCATTCCGGAGTTGATCATATTCGGGACTCCGAACAACATTCGGTCACCAACATACATAACTTATATAATACTATATTGTCAATGAACATTAAGCGTGCGGACCCTACGGGTTCGAGAACTATGTAGACATGACTGATACACCTCTTTGGTCAATAACGAATAGCGGAACTTGGATGCCCATATTGGCTCCTACATATTCTACGAAGATCTTTATCGGTCGAACCGCATAACAACATACGTTGTTCCCTTTGTCATCGGTATGTTACTTGCCCGAGATTTGATCGTCGGTATCTCAATACCTAGTTCAATCTCGTTACCGGCAAGTCTCTTTACTCGTTCCATAATGCATCATCCCGCAACTAACTCATTAGTCACATTGTCTGCAAGGCTTATAGTGATGTGCATTACCGAGAGGGCCCAGAGATACCTCTTTGACAATCGGAGTGACAAATCCTAATCTCGATCTATGCCAACTCAACAAGTACCATCGGAGACACCTATAGAGCACCTTTATAATCACCCAGTTACGTTGTGACGTTTGGTAGAACATAAAGTGTTCCTCCGGTATTCGGGAGTTGCATAATCTCATAGTCTGAGGAACTTGTATAAGTCATGAAGAAAGCAGTAGCAATGAAACTAACACGATCAAAATGCTAAGCTAACGGATGGGTCATGTCCATCACATCATTCTCCTAATGATGTGATTCCGTTCATCAAATGACAACACATGTCTATGGTTAGGAAACATAACCATTTTTGATTAACGAGCTAGTCTAGTAGAGGCATACTAGGGACTATATGTTTTGTCTATGTATTCACACATGTACTAAGTTTCCGGTTAATACAATTCTAGCATGAATAATAAACATTTATCACGAATTAAGGAAATAAATAATAACTTTATTATTGCCTCTAGGGCATATTTCCTTCAGTATCCCACTTGCAATAGAGTCAATAATCTAGTTCACATCACCATGTGATTTAACACAAATATTCACATCTGTATGTAATTAACACCCATAGCTTACATCGTCATGTGACCAAATCCCAAAGGATTTACTATAGTCAATAATCTAGTTTACATAGCTAAGTACTAAGGTGTGATCATGTTTTGCTTGTGAGAGAAGTTTAGTCAACGGGTCTGTCACATTCAGAGCCGTATGTATTTTGCAAATATTCTATGTCTACAATGCTCTGCACGGAGCTACTCTAGCTAATTGCTCCTACTTTCAATATGTATCTAGATCGAGACTCAGAATCATCTAGATCGGTGTCAAAGCTTGCATCAACGTAACTCTTTACGATGAACTCTTTGTCACCTCCATAACCGAGAAATATTTCCTTATTCTACTAAGGATAATTTTGACTACTGTCTAGTGATCTACTCCTAGATCACTATTGTACTCCCTTGCCATACTCCGGGCAGGGTATACAATAGGTCTGGTACATAGCATGGCATACTTCATAGAACCTATGGCTGAGGCATAGGGAATGACTTTTGATTCTCTTTCTATTTTCTGCCGTGGTCGGGTTTTGAGTCTTACTCAACTTCACACCTAGCAACACAGGTAAGAACTCCTTCTTTGACTGTTCCAGTTTGAACTACTTCAAAATCTTGTCAAGGTATGTACTCATTGAAAAAACTTATCAAGTGTCTTGATCTATCTCTATAGATCTTGATGCTCAATATGTAAGTAGCTTCACCGAGGTCTTTCTTTGAAAAACTTCTTTCAAATATCCATTTATGCTATCCAGAAATTCTATATCATTTCCAATCAACAATATGTCATCCACATATAATATTAGAAATGCTACAGAGCTCCCACTCACTTTCTTGTAAATACAGGCTTCTCCAAAAGTCTATATAAAACCATATGCTTTGATCAACTCATCAAAGCGTATATTCCAACTTCGAGATGCTTGCACCAGTCCATAGATGGATCGCTGGAGCTTGCACACCTTGTTGGTACCTTTAGGATCGACAAAACCTTCTTGTTGCATCATATACAACTTTTCTTTAAGAAATATCCGTTTAAGGAATGCAGTTTTGACATCCATTTGCCAGATTTCATAAAATGTGGCAACTACTAACATTGTTCAGACGGATTTAAGCATCGCTACAGTTGAGAAAATCTCATTGTAGTCAACACCTTCAACTTGTCGAAAACCTTTTTGCGACAAGTTGAGCTTTGTAGATAGTAACACTACTATCAATGTCCGTCTTCCTCTTGAAGATCCATTTATTTAATATGGCTTACCGATCATCGGGCAAGTCCACCAAAGTCCACACTTTGTTCTCATACATGGATCCCATCTCAGATTTCGTGGCCTCAAGCCATTTCATGGAATCTGGGCTCATCATCACTTCCTCATAGTTCGTCGGTTCATCATGGTCTAGTAACATGACTTACAGAATAGGATTACCGTACCACTCTTGTGCGGACCATACTCTGGAAGACCTAGGAGGTTCTGTAGTAACCTGATCTGAAGTTTCATGATCATCATCATTAGCTTCCTCACTCATTGGTGTAGGAATCATTGGAACTGATTTCTGTGATGAACTACTTTCCAATTCGGGAGAAGGGATAATTACCCTATCAAGTTCTACTTTCTTCCCACACACTTCTTTCGAGAGAAACTCCTTCTCTAGAAAGGATCCATCCTTAGCAATGAATATCTTGCCTTCAGATCTGTGATAGAAGGTGTACCCAACAGTTTCCTTTGGGTATCCTATGAAGACGCATTTCTCCGATTTGGGTTTGAGCTTATCAGGTTGAAGCTTTTTCACATAAGCATCGCAGCCCCAAACTTTAAGAAATGACAACTTTGGTTTCTTACCAAACCATAGTTCATAAGGCGTCGTCTCAATGAATTTTGATGGTGCCCTATTTAAAGTGAATGCAATTGTCTCTAATGCATAACCCCAAAACGATAGTGGTAAACCGATAAGAGACATCATAGATTGCACCATATCCAATAAAGTGCGGTTATGATGTTCGGACACACCATAACGCTGTGGTATTCCAGGTGGCGTGAGCTGTGAAACTATTCCACATTGTTTTATATGAAGGCCAAACTTGTAACTCAAATATTCTCCTCCACAATCAGATCGTAGAAACTTTATTTTCTTGTTACGATGATTCTCCACTTCACTCTGAAATTCTTTGAACTTTTCAAATGTTTTAGACTTGTGTTTCATTAAGTAGATATACCCATATCTGCTCAAATCATCAGTGAAGGTCAGAAAATAACGATACTCGCCACGAGCATGAACACTCCTTGGATCGCATTCGTCGGTATGTATTATTTCCAATAAGTCAGTAGCTTGTTCCATTGTTCCGGAGAATGGAGTTTTAGTCATCTTGCCCATAAGGCACGGTTCACAAGCATCTAATGATTCATAACCAACTGATTCCAAAAGTCCATCTTTATGGAGTTTCTTCATGCGCTTTACACCGATATGACCCAAACGGCAGTGCCACAAATATGTTGCACTATCATTATCAACTTTGCATCTTTTGGCATCAATATTATGAATATGTGTATCACTATGATCAAGATTCAAGAAACCATCAACATTGGGTGTATGACCATAGAAGGTTTTATTCATGTAAATAGAATAACAATTTATTCTCTGTCTTAGATGAATAATCGTATCGCAATAAACATGATCTAATCATATTTATGCTCAACGCAAACACCAAATAACATTTATTTAGGTTCAACACTAATCTCGAAAATATAGGGAGTGTGCGATGATGATCATATCAATCTTGGAACCACTTCCAACACACATCGTCACTTCACCCTCAACTAGTCTCTGTTTATTCTGTAACTCCTGTTTCGAGTTACTAATCTTAGCAACCGAACAAGTATCAAATACCCAGGGGTTACTATAAACACTAGTAAGGTACACATCAATAACATGTATATCAAATATACCCTTGTTCACTTTGCCATCCTTCTTATCTACCAAATATTCAGGGTATTTCCGCTTCTAGTGACCATTTCCTTTGCAGTAGAAGCACATAGTTTCAGGCTTTGGTCCAACTTTGGGCTCCTTCACGAGAGTGGCAACTTGCTTGCCATTCTGCTTAAAGCTCCCTTTCTTTCCCTTTGCCCTTCTCTTGAAACTAGTGGTCTTGTCAATCATCAACACTTTGATGTTCTTTCTTGATTTCTACCTTCGTCGATTTCAGCATCATGAAGAGCTCGGGAGTCATTTTCGTCATCCCTTGCATACTATAGTTTATCACAAAGTTCCAGTAACTTGGTGATGGTGACTAGAGAACTCTGTCAATCACTATCTTATCGGGAATATTAACTCCCACTTGATTCAAGCGATTGTAGTACCCAGACAATCTGAGCACATGCTCACTACTTGAGCTATTCTCCTCCATCTTTTAGCTATAGAACTTGTTGGAGACTTCATATCTCTCAACTCGGGTATTTGCTTGGAATATTAACTTCAACTCCTAGAACATCTCATATGGTCCATGATGTTCAAAACGTCTTTGAAGTCCTGATTCCAAGCCGTTAAGCATGGTGCACTAAACTATCAAGTAGTCATCATATTGAGCTAGCCAAACATTCATAACGTTTGCATCTGCTCCTGCAATAGGTCTGTCACCTTGTGGTGCATCAAGGACATAATTCTTCTGTACAGCAATGAGGATAAACCTCAGATCACGGACCAAGTCCGCATCATTGCTACTATCATCTTTCAACTTAGTTTTCTCTAGGAACACATATAAAAACATAAGGAAGCAATAACCACTAGTAGAAAAAGGGTCTAATGTGCAACTCATTAGTTCCGGTTTGAAACTGAGCCGGCACTAATGTGACCATTAGTGCCGGTTCCAACAGCTAGGCGGGCCGCTCTCTTTAGTACCAGTTCGTGCGGAACCTTTAGCACTGGTTCGTGCCACGAACCGGTACTAACGGGTGTGGTGGCAGGATGTTGTCAGACCAGGGCCCGTTCATCACCTTTAGTATCGGTTCTTGCCACGAACCGGTACTATAGGTCATCCTACATATAAACCCTTCGTCTAGCTCGCTCTGTTCTTCCCCCTTTCCCCTCTCCTCCTCTCTGTTCTTCCTCTCTTCTCCCCTCGAGCTCATCACACATTTTGCCCAAATTTTGTCAAGATTTGAAGGCCCCCATCCATTCAAGTGATCACAAAGGTTAGCAACTTTCTCCTTTCATCTCTCATTGCTAGATTAGCTCTTGCAATGCTTTATATAGTGATTAATTTGTGGGTTTTAGTAATTTGGGAGGAATTATACGTGGTAGTTTATTTGATTTATATGCAATCTGAGCTTAAAATAACTCTTAGTTTGCATATGTAGGTGTGGTTTACTTAGTGCCTTCCCGTCTCTGTCATAACCACCATCGATCGTCCGCACCGACCTGTCGCCGGCACCACCTTGTGGTGAGCCTCTTGTTCTTATCTTTTTTATATAAAAAAAATCATGTTTGTGTGATTTAGATATATAGTTACTTGTATAATTGTCTTACCCGTACGTTGTTTGTTATACATAGTGCCATGGTTTTGATATCCGTCCCCGTCGGCCCTCGTCCGTGTTATGATTCGTATGTGGTATATTCTCTTTTAAAACTATTTGTTGCATTTCGTGTTTATGACAAATTGTGCCCATCAAGTTGACATAGATATTTTTATCTAGGAGGCATGTGAACCGGAAATTCCGACCGACCCTATTGTCGAGAGGTTAAATTTAGTTGAAAGAGAAAACGAGTATTTGAAAGAAAAATTGAAAAGAATTGAGGGGGAGAAGATGGAATTGGAGTTGCATGTTGCCGATGTTGTCGACGATCACAAGATCAAGATTGAGAAAATGTGGTTGAAGATTAGGAAGATTAGAAAATATGCCATTGATAGTGTGGCTTGGTATCATTATGATGTTGGATCAATTGTTACCTTAGTTACGATCTTGATCACATTTGTTGTTGCATTTAAATGCTTTAGCTAGAGAGTTATTTGTATGTTGCATTTAAGTGTTGTATGAACTTTATGTATGAAATTGTATTAATTTGGTCTATTCGGTGCTGTGTAATGAAGATGCGCCGGCAATGGATGTACGATGACCGATGCTCTCCCCAGTTCGTTGATGGTGTGCATACTTTTCTAATTGCGGCTCAGGCAAACAAGCGGGTGGATGGTTTTATGCCTTGTCCATGTGCTGGCTGTAAGAATGATCACAATTACTCTAACTCAAGAACCATTGACGTTCACCTGTTTGAGTCCGGTTGCATGCCCCACTATAATGTTTGGACCAAGCACGGAGAAAGAGGGGTTATGATGGAAGACAATGAAGAAGAAGAGGACGACAATAGCTATCCTGGCCATGGGTTCCCTGAATACGATGATACAACAATGGGGGAAGAAGCTGAGCCGGCCATGCAGGAAGAAGCTGAAGAATAGGCATCAGATGAGCCCGCTGATGATCTAGGTCGGGCCATTGCTGATGTAAAGAGAATCTGCGCAAGTGAAAAGGAGAAGAAGAAGTTGCAGCGAATGTTAGAGGATCACAAGAAATTGTTGTACTCAAATTGCGAAGGTGACAAGAAAAAGCTGGGCACCACACTGGAATTGCTGCAATGGAAGGCAGAGAATGGTGTATCTGAGAAGGGATTTGGAAAGTTGCTGGTAATGATAAAGAATATGCTTCCAAAGGACAACGAATTGCCCGAGAGTACGTACGAATCAAAGAAGGTTGTCTGCCCTCTAGGGTTAGAGGTGCAGAAGATACATGCATGCCCTAATGACTGCATCCTCTAGCGCGGTGAGTACGAGGATTTGAATGCGTGCCCGGTATGCGGTGCATTGCGCTATAAGATCAGGCACGATGACCCTGGTGATGTCGAGGGAGAGCGCCCCCGGAAGAAGATTCCTGCCAAGTTGATGTGGTATGCTCCTATAATACCACGGTTGAAACGTTTGTTCCAAAACAAAGAGCATGCCAAGGCGATGTGATGGCATGGAGAAGACCGTAAGAAAGGCGGAAAGTTGAGAGTACCCGCTGACGGGTCGCAGTGGAGAAAAATCGAGAGAAATTACATGGAGGAGTTTGCAGGTGACCCAAGGAACGTACGGTTTGGTCTAAGCGCAGATGGCATTAATCCTTTTGGGGAGCAGAGCAGCAACCGTAGCACGTGGCCTGTGACTCTATGTTTGTATAACCTTCCTCCTTGGTTGTGTATGACGCGGAAGTTCATTATGATGCCAGTGCTCATCCAAGGCCCTAAGCAACCCGGCAACGACATTGATGTGTACCTAAGGCCATTAGTTGAAGAACTATTACAACTGTGGAATGGAAAAGGTGTACGTGTGTGGGATGAGCACAAACAGGAAGAATTTGACCTAAAGGCGTTGCTGTTCGTGACCATCAATGATTGGCTTGCTCTCAGTAACCTTTCAGGACAGACAAACAAGGGATACCGCGGATGCAGGCACTGTTTGGATGATACCGACAGTATATATTTGGATAGTTGTAGGAAGAATGTGTACCTGGGACATCGTCGATTTCTTCCGAGCAGGCATCCCGTAAGAAAGGAAGACAAGCATTTCAGAGGTGAGGTGGATCACCGGACGAAGCCTTGCCACCGTACTGGTGCTGATGTACATGATATGGTCAAGGATTTGAAGGTAATGTTTGGAAAGGGTCCTGGCGGACAACCTGTTTCGAAGGACGCTTACGGACGCTGATACGTCTCCAACGTATCTATAATTTTTGATTGTTCCATGCTATTATATTACCCGTTTTGGATGTTTATGGGCTTTACTTTACACTTTTATATCATTTTTGGGACTAACCTACTAACCGGCGGCCCAGCCCGAATTGCTGTTTTTTTTGCCTATTTCAGTATTTCAAAGAAAAGGAATATCAAACGGAGTCCAAACGGAATGAAACCTTCGGGAGTGATCTTTTTGGAACAAACATGATCTAGAGGACTTGGAGTGGAAGTCAAGAAACAAGGGAGGCAGCCACGAGGGTGCCCGGTGCGCCCCCTACAGGTCGGCGCACCCCCACCCTCGTGGGCCCCTCGGGCATCCACCGACGTACTCCTTCCTCCTACATATACCCATGTACCCTGAAAACATCAGAAGTGACCACGAAAACCTAGTTCCACCGCCGTAACCTTCTATATCCGCGAGATCCCATCTTGGAGCCTTTGCCGGCGCTCTGCCGGAGGGGGAATCCACCACGGGGGGCATCTACATCATCTCCAAGGCCTCTTCGATGAGTTGTGAGTAGTTTACACAGACCTTCGGGTCTATAGTTATTAGCTAGATGGCTTCTTCTCTCTCTTTGAATCTCAATACAAAGTTCTCCTTGATCTTCTTGGAGATCTATTCGATGTAACTCTTTTTCGGTATGTTTGTCGAGATCCGATGAATTGTGGGTTTATGATCAAGTTTATCTATGAGAAATATTTGAATCTCCTCTGAATTCTTTTATGTGTGATTAAGTTATCTTTGCAAGTCTCTTCGAATTATCAGTTTGGTTTGGCCTACTAGATTGATCTTCCTTGCAATGGGGGAAGTGCTTAGCTTTGGGTTCAATCTTGCGGTGTCCTTTCCTAGTGACATCAGGGGCAGCAAGGCACGTATTGTATTATTGCCATCGAGGATAAAAAGATGGGGTTTATGTCATATTGCATGAGTTTATCCCTCTACATCATGTCATCTTTCTTAATGCGTTACTCTGTTCTTCATGAACTTAATACTCTAGATGCATGCTGGATAGCGGTCGATGTGTGGAGTAATAGTAGTAGATGCAGAATCGTTTCAATCTACTTGTCACGGACGTGATGCCTATATACATGATCATGCCTAGATAATCTCATAATTATTCGCTTTTCTATCAATTGCTCGACAGTAATTTGTTCACCCACCGTAATAATTATGCTATCTTGAGAGAAGCCACTAGTGAAATATATGGCCCCCGGGTCTATCTCTTATCATATAAGCTTTCAATCTACTTTTATTTGCATCTTTACTTTTCCAATCTATATTATAAAATACCAAAAATATATTTATCTTATCATATTATCTCTATCATATCTCACTTTCGCAGATGGCCGTGAAGGGATTGACAACCCCTTTATTGCGTTGGTTGCGAGTTCTTGTTTGTTTGTGTAGGTGCGTGGGACTTGTAAGGAGCCTCCTACTGGATTGATACCTTCGTTCTCAAAAATCGAGGGAAATACTTACACTACTGTGTTGCATCACCCTTTCCTCTTCAAGAAAAACCAATGCAAGCTCAAGACATAGCAAGAAGGATTTCTGGCGCCGTTGCCGGGGAGGTCTTTGCTCAAGTCAAGACATACCAAGTACCCATCACAAACTCATATCCCCCGCACTTACAATATTTGCCATTTGCCTCTCGTTTTCCTCTCCCCCACTTCACCCTTGCCTTTTCTTCGCCCTCCTTCCGTTCGATCTTATGTTACCATGTACCTTGTTTTTGCTTGCATCTTCGCTTGCTAAAAGTTTATGGATCCTCATCCACTTTCTAATCTCTTTAAGAGATCCAATTATGATGAACCTATTGCTAGTGAGTTGAGTGCACTAGATTATCTTTATGAGGTTTTGCTTGAAATTCATGAATCTGAAAATTGTGATGAAGTACTTTATGAAGCGATTCACGATAGATCTTTGAATAAAAAGCATGATTGCAATGATTTTGTTATAAATTCTCTTGATGAAAATTGTGCTAATAATATGCAAAACCCTAAGCTTGGGGATGCTAGTTTTGCTATGTCTACTACTTGTTGCAATTATCATGATTGGGGTGATTCTTCTTTTGATCTTGAAAATTTATTTAAGCCTCATGATGAGTATGAGATTGATAATAGTGTTTGCAATAATATTGAAAGTGGGTTTGGAAGAGTGCCAACTTTAGATCCCACATATTTGGATAATGTTCAATCTTATGAAGTTTTTGATAAAAGTGGGTTTGAAGAGGTCATGACTTTAGTTAATGATAATCCCACTATTTTGGAAGAGTGTCAACTTCACATGCATGTGGATCGTGTTGAGAATATGTTATGTGACAGCTATTTGGTTGAATTTGCCTATGATCCTACATGTAATTATTATGAGAGAGGAAAATATGGTCGTAGAATTTTTTATCTTACTAAATTACCTCTCGTCATGTTGAGATTGCTATCGTCTCTTTCTTCTTCCTTGCATATGCTAGTTTTTGCTTGCCTTCCAAATTTGTTTGCTTATAATATGCCTATGCATAGGAAGTATGTTAGACTTAGATGTGTTTGTTACGTGTTTCATGATGCTCTCTTTGTGCTTCAATTCTTGTCTTTCATGTGAGCATCATTAAAATTATCAATGCCTAGCTAGGGGCGTTAAACGATAGCGCTAGTTGGGAGGCAACCCAATTTTATTGTTGTTTCTTGCTTTTTGCTTATGTTTAGTAATAAATATTCCATCTACCTTCTGTTTAGATGTGTTTTCATTTTTTAATTAGTGTTTGTGCCAAGTAGAACCTGTAGGATAACCTATGGTAAGAGTTAATTTGATTCTGCTGAAAAACAGAAACTTTGTGCTCACGAGAAAAAATTCAATGAATCACAGAAACGTGATTTTGCGTTGATTATTTTTGCTGTATTTCAATAGACAAATTTCATAGGACTTTCTATTTTGGTAGGATTTTTAGAGTTCCAGAAGTATTCAAAAGTTACAGATTGCTGCAGACTGTTCTGTTTTTGACAGATTCTGTTTTTCGTGTGTTGTTTGCTTATTTTGATGCATCTATGGCTAGTATGTAGGGGTATGAACCATAGAGAAGTTTTAATACAGTAGGTTTAACACCAATATAAATAAAGAATGAGTTCATTGCAGTACGTTATGTGGTAGTTTTTCTTTCTTGCACTAATGGAGCTTATGAGATTTCCTGTTGAGTTTTGTGTTGTGAAGTTTTCAAGTTTTGGGTAAAGATTTGATGGACTATGGAATAAGGAGTGGCAAGAGCCTAAGCTTGGGGATGCCCATGGTACCCCAAGATATTCAAGGATAACCAAAATCCTAAGCTTGGGGATGCCCCGGAAGGCATCCCCTCTTTCGTCTTCGTCTATTGGTAACTTTACTTGGAGCTATATTTTTATTCGCCACATGATATGTGTTTTGCTTGGAGCGTCTTGTATGAAATTAGTCTTTGCTTTTTAGTTTACCACAATCATCCTTGCTGTACACACCTTTTGGGAGAAACCCACTTGATTGGAATTTATTAGAATACTCTATGTGCTTCACTTATATCTTTTGAGCTAGATAACTTTTGCTCTAGTGCTTCACTTATATCTTTTAGAGCACGGCGGTGGCTTAATTTTGTAGAAATTGTTAATCTCTCATGCTTAACTTATATTATTTTGAGAGTCTCTTAGAACATCATGGTATTTTCTATGGTAATAAAATTGGTCCTAGAATGACGGGCATCCAAGTTGGGTATAATAAAAACTAACATAGGAAGTGATTGGATGCTATGATCAATTTGATACTTGATAATTGTTTTGAGATATGGAGGTAGTGATATTAGAGTCATGCTAGTTGGGTGATTATGAATTTAAAGAATGCTTGTGTTGAAGTTAGCAAGTCCCGTAGCATGCACGTATGGTAAAAGTTGTGTAACAAATTTGAAACATGAGGTGTTCTTAGATTGTGCATCCTTATGAGTGGCAGTCGGGGATGAGCGATGGTCTTTTCCTACCAATCTATCCCCCTAGGATCATGCGCGTAGTGCTTGGTTTTTGATGACTTGTAGATTTTTGCAATAAGTATATGAGTTCTTTTTGACTAATGTTGAGTCCATGGATTATACGCACTCTCACCCTTCCATCATTGCTAGCCTCTTCGGTACCGTGCATTGCCCTTTCTCACCTTGAGAGTTGGTGCAAACTTCGCCAGTGCATCCAAACCCCGTGATACGATACGCTCTATCACACATAAACCTCCTTATATCTTCCTCAAAACAGCCACCATACCTACCTATTATGGCATTTCCATAGACATTCCAAGATATATTGCCATGCAACTTTCCACCGTTCCGTTCATCATCATGACACGCATCATTATTGTCATATTGCCTTGCATGATCATGTAGTTGACATCCTATTTTTGGCAAAGCCACCATGCATAATTTTTCATACATGTCACTCTTGATTCATTTCCCATCCCGGTACACCGCCGGAGGCATTCATATAGAGTCATATCTTGTTCTAGTTTTGAGTTGTAAGGCATTAGTTGTAAATAAATAGAAGTGTGATGATCATCATTATTAGAGCATTGTCCCCAAATAAAAAAAAAGAAAGTCCAAACAAAAAAAGAAAGGCCAAAAAGGCCCAAAACAATAAAAATAAAAAGGGGGCAATGTTACTATCCTTTTCCACACTTGTGCTTCAAAGTAGCACCTTGTTCTTCATATAGAGAGTCTCATATGTTGTCACTTTTATATACTAGTGGGATTTTTTCAATATAGAACTTGGCTTGTATATTGCTATGATGGGCTTCCTCAAAATGCCCTAGGTCTTCGTGAGCAAGCAAGTTGGATGCACACCCACTAGTTTCTTTTGTTGAGCTTTCATACATTTATAGCTCTAGTGCATCTGTTGCATGGCAATCCCTACTCCTCATGTTGACATCAATTGATGGCATCTCCATAGCCCGTTGATTATCCTCATCAATGTGAGACTTTATCCTTTTTTGTCTTCTCCACACAATCTCCATCATCATATTCTATTCCACCCATAGTGCTATATCCATAGCTCATGCTCATGTATTGCGTGAAAGTTGAAAAGGTTTGAGATTATTTAAGTACGAAACAATTTCTTGGCTTGTCATCAGGGGTGTACAAGATGGGAGTATTTTTGTGTGACGAAAATGAAGCATGACCTAACTATATGATTTTGTAGGGATGAACTTTCTTTAGCCATGTTATTTTGAGAAGACATGATTGCTTTGATTAGTATGCTTGAAGTATTTCTATTTATTATGTCAATATGAACTTTTATTATGAATCATTTGGATCTGAACATTCATGCCACAATACAGAAAATTACATTGAAAATTATGCTAGGTAGCATTCCACATCAAAAATTCTGTTTTTATCATTTACCTACTCGAGGACGAGCAGGAATTAAGCTTGGGGATGCTTGATACGTCTCCAACGTATCTATAATTTTTGATTGCTCCATGCTATTATATTACCTGTTTTGGATGTTTATGGGCTTTACTTTACAATTTTATATCATTTTTGGGACTAACCTACTAACCGGAGGCCCAGCCCGAATTGCTGTTTTTTTGCCTATTTCAATATTCCGAAGAGAAGGAATATCAAACGGAGTCCAAACGGAATGAAACCTTCGGGAGCGATCTTTTTGGAACAAACGTGATCCAGAGGATCTTGAGTGGAAGTCAAGAAACAAGGGAGGCGGCCACGAGGGTGCCTGACGCGCCCCCACCCTCGTGGGCCCCTCGGGCGTCCACCGACGTACTCCTTCCTCCTAAAACATCAGAAGCGACCACGAAAACCTAGTTCCAGCACCGTAACCTTCTGTATCCGCGAGATCCCATCTTGGAGCCTTCGCTGGCGCTCAACCGGAGGGGGAATCCACCACAGAGGGCCTCTACATCATCTCCAAGGCCTCTCCGATGAGTTGTGAGTAGTTTACCACAGACCTTCGGGTCCATAGTTATTAGCTAGATGGCTTCTTCTCTCTCTTTGAATCTCAATACAAAGTTCTCCTTGATCTTCTTGGAGATCTATTCGATGTAACTCTTTTTGCAGTGTGTTTGTCGAGATCCGATGAATTGTGGGTTTACGATCAAGTTTATCTATGAGAAATATTTGAATCTCCTCTGAATTCTTTTATGTGTGATTAAGTTATCTTTGCAAGTCTCTTCGAATTATCAGTTTGGTTTGGCCTACTATATTGATCTTTCTTGCAATGCGAGAAGTGCTTAGCTTTGGGTTCAATCTTGCAGTGTCCTTTCCCAATGACAGCAGGGGACAGCAAGGCACATATTGTATTGTTGCCATCGAGGATAAAAAGATGGAGTTTATGTCATATTGCATGAGTTTATCCCTCTACATCATGTCATCTTTCTTAATGTGTTACTCTGTTCTTTATGAACTTAATACTCTAGATGCATGCTGGATAGCGGTCGATGTGTGGAGTAATAGTAGTAGATGCAGAATCGTTTCGATCTACTTGTCACGGACGTGATGCCTATATACATGATCATGCCTAGATAATCTCATAATTATTCGCTTTTCTATCAATTGCTTGACAGTAATTTGTTCACCCACCGTAATAATTATGCTATCTTGAGAGAGGCCACTAGTGAAATCTATGGCCCTCGGGTCTATCTCTTATCATATAAGCTTTCAATCTACTTTTATTTGCATCTTTACTTTTCCAATCTATACTATATAATACCAAAAATATATTTATCTTATCATATTATCTCTATCAGATTTCACTTTCGCAAGTGGTCGTGAAGGGATTGACAACCCCTTTATTGCGTTGGTTGCGAGTTCTTGTATTTTTGTGTAGGTGTGTGGGACTTGTGAGGAGCCTCCTATTGGATTGATACCTTGGTTCTAGAAAACCGAGGGAAATACTTACGCTACTGTGTTGCATCACCCTTTCCTGTTCATGGAAAACCAACACAAGCTCAAGACGTAGCAGACGCGCACCCATGTGGAAGAAGAAATCTATATTTTGGGACATGCCCTATTGGAAAGACCTAGAGGTCCGCTCCGCAATCGATGTGATGCACGTGACAAAGAATCTTTGCGTGACCCTACTTGGCTTCTTGGGTGTGTATGGGAAGACAAAAGATACACCAGAGGCACGGGAGGACCAGCAATGTATGCACAGAAAAGACGACATAGGCCAGGTTCATGCCAGCTATGCTCTTACCAAAGAAGAGAAGGAAATCTTCTTTGAATGCCAGCTCAGTATGAAGGTACCGTCTGGCTTCTCATCGAATATAAAGGGAATAATAAATATGGCAGAGAAAAAGTTCCGGAACCTAAAGTCTCATGACTGCCACGTGATTATGACGCAACTGCTTCCGGTTGCATTGAGGGGGCTTCTACCGGAAAATGTTCGATTAGCCATTGTGAAGCTATGTGCATTCCTCAATGCAATCTCTCAGAAGGTAATCGATCCAGAAATCATACCAAGGTTACCGAATGATTTGGTGCAATGTCTTGTCAGTTTCAAGTTGGTGTTCCCACCATCCTTCTTCAACATCATGACGCACGTCCTAGTTCACCTTTGCGAAGAGATTACCATTTTGGGTCCTCTATTTCTACACAATATGTTCCCCTTTGACAGGTTCATGGGAGTCTTGAAGAAATATGTTCATAACCGTGCTAGGCCAGAAGGAAGCATCTCAAAGGGCCATGAAAATGAGGAGATCATTGAGTTTTGTGTTGACTTTATTCCTGACCTTAAGCCGATTGGTGTTCCTGAATCGCGGCATAAGGGCAGACTGGATGGAAAAGGCACGCTAGGAGGGGATCAAATAATATGTATGGACGGACATTCTCTCACTGAAGCACACTACACGGTTCTATAGAATCTCGCCTTGGTGGCTCCGTAAATGGAGGAACACAAGAATTTTCTACACTCCAAACACCCGGAGCAGTCTGACGACTGGATTACACGTGAAGAAATGAGAACTTTTGCCGGTTGGTTGCAGACACGTGCCATGCATGATGGCGATATTGAAGATGGCATGTACTTGCTATCACAGTTACCATCTTCGAATATAATGACTTCAAAGGGTACGAGATAAATGGGAATACATTTTACATGATTGCCCAAGATAAGAAGAGCACCAACCAAAACAGTGGTGTCCGCTTTTATGCAACAACCAAGACGGGAAAGGAAACATATTATGGTTACATAGAGGACATATGGGAACTTAACTATGGAGGTGGTTTGAAGGTCCCTTTGTTTTGGTGCAAATGGGTCAATATGACACGAGATGGGGGAACGGAAAACCCGCAGTACGGAATGACAACAATGGATCTCAACAATCTTGCGTATGCAGACGAACCATTCATCCTAGCCAATGATGTGGCGCATGTTTTCTATGTGAAAGACATGTCTACCAGGCCGAGAAAAAGAAAAGATAAGGAAGCGAATGCATCATACGATGAGCCAAAGCGCCACATAGTTCTTTCAGGGAAAAGAAACATCATGGGAGTGGATGACAAGACAGACATGTTAGAAGATTATGAAAAGTTTGATGAAATTGCTCCATACAGAGTGAATATTGATCCGAGCATCCAGTTAAATGATGAAGATTGTCCATGGTTACGGCGCAAAGGGACACATGCGAAGAAAAAATTTCACACCCAAAGATCCCACTTTGCAGGTGATAGGCTTCACCATCATCACTTTCTTCTGTAGTGACTTTCCGGACTTATATATCTGGAAAGTGCCACTTCGAACAAACCGGAGGGAATCTTTGTAATAGTTAGGGTACTTATGTGTTTTTGTATTTGAAACGTGAAGAAATTTTATGTGCAAAAACGGGATGCACTTCGTCTACAAATTAGTTCGTCAAATAATTCAAATTTAAACTATTCAAATTTGAAAACTACTCGCACTAACAGAAAGTTTGTAATTTTTTGTAACTATAGAAAAATATATTCAGAAATAAATAAATGAAAATAAATAAAGTAGAAAAGAAAAAAACTAAATTTTTGTTGAGACAAAAAGTAAATAAAAAAATTTAAACTATTCAAATTTGAAAACTACTCGCACTAACAGAAAGTTTGTAATTTTTTGTACCTAAAGAAAAAAATATTCAGAAATAAATAAATGAAAATAAATAAAGTAGAAAAGAAAAAAAACTAAATTTTTGTTGAGACAAAAATGTAGGATCGAAAGTATGTCTAGAGGGGGGGGGGTGATTAGACTACTTGACTAAATAAAAATCTAGCCTTTTCCCAATTTTACTTCTTGGCAGATTTTAGCAACTTAGCACAAGTCAAGCAATCAACCCACACATGCAATTCTAAGAGTATAGCAGCGGAATGTAAAACAATTTCATATGAAGGTAAAGGGAGGAGTTTGAGGAAGCAAACGCAATGTTGACACGAAGATTTTTTATCCGTGGTTCCGATAGGTGGTGCTATCGTACATCCATGTTGATGGAGACTTCAACCCACGAAGGGTAATGGTTGCGCGAGTCCACGGAGGGCTCCACCCACGAAGGGTCCACGAAGAAGCAACCTTGTCTATCCCACCATGGTCGTCGCCCACGATGGACTTGCCTCACTCGGGTAGATCTTCATGAAGTAGGCGATCTCCATGTCCTTACAAACTCCTTGGTTCAACTCCACAATCTTGACGGAGGCTCCCAAGTGACACCTAGCCAATCTAGGAGACACCACTCTCCAAGAAGTAAAAAATGGTGTGTAGATGATGAACTCCTTGCTCTTGTGCTTCAAATGATAGTCTCCCCAACACTCAAATCTCTCTCACAGGATTTGGATTTGGTGGGAAGATGATTTGAGTGGAAAGCAACTTGGGGAAGGCTAGAGATCAAGATTTATGTGGTAGGAATGGAATATCTTGACCTCAACACAAGTGTAGGTGGTTCTCTCTCAGAAAATGTATGTTGGAAGTGTAGGCATGTTCTGATGGCTCTCTCCATGAATGAAGAGTGGCTGGAGGGGTATATATAGCCTCCACACACAATCTAACCATTACACACAATTCACCAAACTCGATGGGACCGAATCGTGAAACTCGTCAGACCGATTTAGTTCATAATGTGACCGTCAGGTATTTCGGTGGGACCGACATGTCAACTCGGTGGGACCGATATCGTTAGGGTTAGGGCATAACATAATCTCGGTGAGACCGATTAAACAAACTCGGTGAGACTAATTTTGGTAATAGACAAACAGAGAGTTGTTGAGGCAAACTCGGTGGGACCGATTGGCTCATCTCGGTTGGACCGAAACGTTACGAAAGGGAAACAGAGAGTTTGCATTGCAATCTCGGTGGGATCGATCGCTCATCTCGGTTTGACTGAAACGTTACGAAGGGAAGCAGAGAGATTACAATCCCATCTCGGTGAGACCGAGATCCCTATCAGTGAGACTGAAAAGAGTAGGGTTTCTGGCAATGGCTATGTCAACTGAACTCGGTGGTGCCGGATAGAAAGTTTCGGTGGGGCCAAGTTTGACTTTTGTTTTGGGACATATGCGGATGTGAGAAAGTAGTTGAGGGTTTTTGGAGCATATCACCAAGCACTTTGAGCAAGAAACTCATTAAGCAACACCTCACCCCCTCTTGATAGTATTGGGTTTTCCTATGGACTCAATGTGATCTTGGATCACTAAAATGAAAAAAAGTAGAGTCTTGTGCTTTGAGCTTGAGCCAATCCTTTTGTCCTTAGCATTTTGAGGGATCCATATTTCTCATCCATGCCATGCCAAACATTGAGCTTTCCTGAAATATTTATCTTGAAATAGCATTAGCTCAATGAGCTATATGTTGTTAGGAATTACCAAAACCACCCAGGGATAGTTGCACTTTCAATCTCCCCCTTTTTGGTAATTGATGACAACATATAGATCAAAGCTTCGACAAATGATAATAAGATTGAAAAACATCATCGCTTTGAGAAGTATGTGATAAGCAAGAGCTGCCCCTAAATTTGTGCATTATTTGAAATTTGCTTTGGATTGCAAATGCACAATGTGTTAGGATCATGGGTTACTCTTCCATGTCACATACATCTTGGTGGAGCGCTCAAAATGATAGAAGTTAAAAGCATGCACTCTTCACCAAGCAAGTGAATGATCATATAAGGATATAAGAGGTAATATCATCCAACAAGCATTAAGGGTAGCATATGATCAAACACATGATCGAACAAGTAAACAAGTAGCTCACAAGCACACAAACAAGAAGTTCAACCAAAACAAGAGAGATAAAAAGCAACACTCTCTCTCGAAGCCTATGATCTATCCATTTTCTCCCCCTTTGGCAACAAGTTACCAAAAAGTTCAAAAATGCATAGTGCTAAATGACTCTCAGGCTTGGTCTTCATGAGGTGGTGTAGAGATGACTCCAAGGACGAAAGCGTCTGTAGATGTGGTTGGAGCTGGTGGAGTGGGTGCTGGAGCTGGTGGTACTGAAGCTATGGCTACTGATGCAGATGTAGTAGCTCTTGTCTCTGGAACAGGCACTGCAACAGACCTCTGACTCCTGGGCACTCTAGTGAAAGCATCTGTAGTAGACTTGCCCTTCTTCTCCTCCACTTCCTCCTGAAGTTGCTCAACTACTGACTGGATCTTTGTTACCTTGACATCAAGATCATAGAATTTCTGCTCAATGATCCTCTCCAAGCTCTCCTAGTTTTGAGTCAGGGTGTCCAAGCCCTTCTCAATCCTCAAGGTGGAGGCTCAGATATCCAAGCTGATCTTGCTTGCTCTTCAAGAATATCTGAGATGCTTCTTCAGCTGTTGGCATCTTTGCAGCTTTCTCTGCCCTTGCCTTCTCTCTCTTCTCATGTGCTTGAGCTGATGATGGTTCATTCTCATTCATGACAACAGTGTTGTCTTCAAATTCAGGGTAGATGGGCAGGTGCTCCTTATCCAATAGATATTTGCTTGTGCCCATCTTGGAGTTTATGAGCTCCTGAATTTGTGGGGCATACCCACAAGATCTCTTCTGATCAGCTGCAGTCCTCTTTATTGTTTCCACAATCAGAGTCATCACCTTGAACTTTTGAGGCACATCAAACAAATGTAGCAAATTGATAGCATGTCCTCTGATCATCTTGTGATCACCTGACTTGGGTAGCAATGTGTGCCTTAGGATCCAGTTGATGGTAGGCAAACCAGACAACAAGAAGTGGACAGATCCAAACTTATGAGTCTCCAAAACATCATCCGGGATCTCTCTGTACATGCTAGCCATAGTGTTATGGTCTTTCTTCTTCTCAACATAAACATCCAAGTCATCTTCATTTTCTTCTGGGGCATTGATAACCTAAGCCCATTCTTCCACAGAGAATTGGTACCTAGTACCTTCTGACATCCAGATGATCTTCCCATGTGGGTAGAAGTGGGTAGTGGAGTAAAACTGCATGATCAACTCATCATTCCACTTGGTGAGCTTCTGGCCAACAAATGTATCAACTCCACATGCTTTGAAGCTGTCATATACACCTGGATAGTCAACCCATCTCATGTCATAGACAATAGGCTTCTTGTCAAGCAAAATTGTCTCATAAAAGTCTTGCTATTCCTTAGTGTGAAACCTGTAGTCAACAACAGTTCTCCTCCTGACAGCATATGGATCAGACTGTCTCCACAATCTCAGTTCAACATCCTTTCTGATGTGCATATCTTCAGCTACTGGATGAGCATCACTGTGGTCTGGGATCTTAGGCTTGAGCTTCCTTAGCACTTGGGCTTCATCATCTTCTTCATCAGCTGTCTTAGGCACTGGGGCCTTGTTCTTTTCTACAGCTGGAATACTTCTGGTGTTCCTCTTGGGTTTAGGCTTTTGAGCTGGAGCAGCAGCCTTGGGAGAAGCTTTGGGCTTACATGGAGCAACCCCTGATCTGATTACATCTCCCATGAGTTTCTGAGCTTTGGGTGCTGGTGCAACATCCTCTTCTTCTTCATTATCAGATCTCATCATGGAGGGCTTCCCAATAATCCTGGCAGTGGTCTTCTTGACCCTCTCTTTCCTCTTCTTCTCAGCCACAACTAGTTCTTTGGGTTCACATCCCAAAGTTTCTTGAGTGGATGCTCTAGGCTTTGACATAGGAACTCTTCTTGCTGGAGCATTTGTTTTCATTCCAGGCTTTGTTGCAGCAGTTGTACCATACTCCTTTTCAGCACCTTTTTCTTTGAAGTGGCCTCATCCTCAACAGCCACATAATCCTCATCTTCAGAATCTTAGGTTTTCTTCTTCCTTGTTCTAGTAGCTGCCTTGGGCAAGTTACTAGGTGTGCTCCTGCTGCCCTCATCATAGCTGCTGGAGGGTCTAGTGCCCTCACTCAACTGAACCTGTTCCTCTGTCTTGTTCTGACTATCACTTTGATCAGACATCTCTGCAAACTGTCAGCAGACCCTGTGAATAGGTTGTAGATGAGCATCACAAAGTGCAGAGTTTTTTTTTGCAAAACAGATGACTTAAAAACTTAGTTTTAGTTCTCCTCAGAAAGCATTTCGGATCTACCGGTTTGTAAACTCAGTGATACCGAAGCAGGTTTTGGAACCTAAACTAGTGAACTCGGTCAGACCGAGTCATAGTTCAGTGGCACCAAGACAGCTAGGGTTTCACAGAGAATCGAACTCGGTCACACCGATTTGCAATTTTTGGTCAGACCGAAAACGCATGTGCAATGGCCTAAGCCAAATTGGTGAGACCAATTTCAACAATTCGGTCGGTCCGAGATGAGTTCGGCGGAAACCTAACCCTAAATTTCCAAATCAAATCTAATCTACGGGATGTTTTCAGTGGAGAGAGTGATTTCATACGTGGCAATAATCATGGCAAAGCAATGTGCTAAGAATCGGAGTTAATGAATAGCACAAAGATCAAGTTCGTACCCTAGTTCGGCGGTGAACTTGCTACAGTGGCAACGGCGGGGCAGATTGCCATTAACGGCGGTGGAGACCAGCGGCGGGAGGTCGCTGGCGGCGAGAAGACGATCCGGAGACCCGAAGAGGCAGAGCAGGTTACGCACGGGTGAAGGGTTTTGAATTTTTTTCCAAAATTTGACCCGTCAGTATATATAACCTGACCCTGTCGGTGTGACCGAGTGGAACAACTCGGTGGCACCGAGATGCAAAACTGTGAGCAGTTACTGCAACTCAGTGTGACCGAAAGGTTCTAATTGGTTGCACCGAGATTGAAAACCTAGATCAACTTAGTGATCTCGGTGTGACCGAAAAGTATGAATCGGTCAAACCAAAATGCACAAAGAGGTTTTGGAAGTTTAAGTCTATGACAAATCGGGGACTCCAAATGCTCCTCACACAGAGTGGTTCGAATCTGACTTGATCAAACTTTGTGATGTAGCATGAATAGAGTTTGAGACAAGAAAAGCATAGATAGCTAGAGAAGGTTCTTAGGCATTCTTGTCCATCCATTTGGCAAAAGAGAAAAAGCCAAAGAGTCAAAGCAACAAATGGATGTCCTTGAATGAGTAAAATATGCATCCAACATGCTCACACAATAAAATGACAAATGAAATATGTGAAAAAGCATGCACAAACACTCTAGCATCTATCAAACAATTGGCGATGACTAGGTCATCTATATATGAGTATATTGACTTAGGAGTCAAATGAGAACATTTGATCATAGGTCATACTCATCATTTAAGCACAAGTGGGGTTACCACTTTTACATAAAGCATTGTTGTGTTCACACCATTAGAGTTGCTTTAGCTCAATTCTTAGAGTAAAGCTCCCCCTAGATGTGAGATCCTCCCTAAGAGGGATGAACTAACCTTGGGTTTTGTCGATAATGACTTCATGTAGGTGTTGAAGATGTGGATGCTCAATGTTGATGTAGATCATTTGGAGCAATCCATTGGAGTGAGTTGCACTTTCAATACCTACACGGGTTAGTCCCACAAGGAACAAACAAGGATATCCATAGACATAGAGTGATGCACACACAAGATGATGTCCATGAAAGCATTAGGTTACCTTGTTCCTCGTCTTACCAACAAGATGGTTTGTGTCTCCTTGGACTAGTGCAAGATATGTAAGTTGTTTGCACTTGTCCTTGCCAAAATGATAAGAGTGAAGTATGTTGGCGGAGTCACCCTCAAGAACTCTCTAGTTCTTCTTCTTTGGGATCCACATCATCTTCATGGGAATCCTTGGAGTTCTAGTCGTACTTGATGAAGTAGAACTTGATGTAGTCTTGGGAACCCACTTGACCAAGGCCTTAGGAGCTTCTTCAAATGCATCAATCTCCTCTTAAAGCTTGTCCTTGCCTTTTTGCTTGTGGTCTTGTGGTAGAAGATCATCTTGAGCTTGTGTTCCATTGAAAGAAGTAGGATTGTACTTCTCTTGTTGAGGAACAAACTTCATCTTGGGGTATTGATCTTCTTCCCACTCAACTCCATTGGCATTGAACTTTCGTTCAAAACCAACACCTTGATTCTTCCGGTGCCTTCCTTGCTTGCGTACAATCTCCTCGAATTGCTTACTTCCGGCAAGGCTCTTGTAAACACCTTTCTCTATAATTCCCTTCAATAAGCTATTTTCTTGCTCAAGTGTAACTTGGCTAAGAGAATCATTAGTGGAATCAAGAGAACTACTAGAAGCAACAACATTGGATTTAGCATGATTATTGTTACTATTAGAAGAAGAATGTTTCTTGTTCTTGTTGTTAGACTTGACTTGTGGCATGTAAGTAGATAAGAGTAAACGCTTGGCAATGTAAGAAGAACTTTTCTTGTGAAGATCATCATTGATTGCCTTTAAGAACTCATGCTCTTGCTCACGGTTGAGCTTTTCAAAGCGTAACTTCTCATGAGTCTTTAAAAGTTCTCGACTATCTTCCAAGATAGTTTCATGAGCTAACTTAAGAGTGTTTAGTTCTTTAGTTAGGCGCTCAATCTTCTCCTTATCATTGTCATTCTCTTTATCTTGATTAGCATGATTAATTGACGTTTCATCATAGTATTCATCACTAGAGTTGTCAACAAGTAAATCATCATCACCTAACAAGTCATCTTCATCACTATTGAAATCAACATACTCGGGGTGTGATACGTTTGGGCCTTTAGTCATGAAGCATCTTCCAATTCCTTCATTTGGTGAGTCAAATATGTCGTAGGAGTTGGTTGACACAAGCGCTAGACCGACAACACCTTCGTCTTGAGTATATTCAGAGTCGGAGTGATAGCTTCTCTCGGAGTGATTGTCGGAGTCGGAGCCGGATACCCATTCACCAACAGGAGCTTGATGTCTTCGTTTTGTGTAGCTCTTTGATGATTTGTCCTTCCTTTCCGAATCCTTACTTCTCCAGGATGTTCTTCATTCATAACGATCATCTCTACTCCTTCTTTCTCTTGATGGTGATTCTTCTCTTCTACTTCTTCTTTTTGGAGAATATTCTCTTCTTTTGTAGGGAGCCGTACACTCATTGGAATAGTGTCCGGGTCTTCCATAATTGTTGCAATTACGCTCATGACTAGAAGATCTTTTGTCATTGTGGGACCTTGACTTGGAACTTCTTTCCTTGCTTCTACTCTTGTAGAACTTGTTGAAGTTCTTCACCATTAGGCTCAATTCTTCATTGAAGGTTTGTTTCTCACTTGATGATGTGGGAGCTTCACATGAGGCTTTGTAAGCACCACTTGATTTGGTGTGGAGCTCTTCCTTATCCTTGAGTGACATCTCATGAGCAACAATTCTTCCAATGACTTCCATTGGCTTGAGATCTTTGTAATTGGGCATCATTTGGATCAATGTGCACACGGTATCATATTTTCCATCCAAGGCTCTTAGGATCTTCTTGATGATGAATTTATCGGTCATCTCTTCACTTCCTAAGCCGGCAATCTCATTTGTGATGAGGGCAAGCCTAGAGTATATTTCAGCGACGCCTTCACCATCCTTCATTTTTAACTTGTCAAGTTGACTTTGAAGCACATCCAATTTGGATTCCTTGACGGAGTTGGTACCTTCGTGCATTTCAATGAAAGTATCCCAAATTTCCTTTGCATTCTCAAGACGGCTAATTTTGTTGAATTCTTCGGGGCATAATCCGTTGAAGAGAATATCACAAGCTTGAGCATTGTATTGCAGCATCTTCAATTCTTCCGCGGTAGCTTCACGGTTCGGTTCTCTCCTATCAAAGGATTCACCTTGCAAGCCAATACACACAATAGCCCAAACGGCAGGTGTCGGTGTCAAAACCGGCGGATCTCGGGTAGGGGGTCCCAAGTTGTGCGTCTTAGGATCAATGGTAACATGAACACGGGATTTTACCTAGCTTCGGGCTCTCTTGATGAGATAATACCCTACATGCTGCTTGATTGACTAAAATGAATATAGGGGTTACAAGAGTTGATCTACCTTGAGATCATATGTTGTGGTCTAAACCCTAGAGGTATGATGAGTAATATCATAATAATAATCCTCTATCGACTAGCCTAGCCTCGGTTTATATAATGCACCAGAGGCCTAGGATAACAAGAGTCCTAGCCGAATACACCGATGGGGGAGGAGTCCTTGTCTTGATCACCAAGTCTTGTGGAATCTTCCTTGTATGTGGCAACTGTCCGAACTGGCCCATGAGTATACGGCCATGGGGGTCCTCGGCCCAATCTAACTGATCGGGGGACGACGTGGTGAGTACCCCCTAGTCCAGGACACCGTCAGTAGCCCCCTGAACCGGTCTTCAAGTTGGGGACGCTCCTCGATTCTTCCAAACTGTTCTTCATCTTCGGTCGTCGATATTGAAAACTGGTTCAACAAATCTTCTCATCTTCGATCTTGAGGATCGCAAAGTAAATCCAAAGAGTTTATATCTCGGGTATCCGAGGAGCCCCTTTAAGTTTCCGGCCTTTATCAATGCCTTGTTATTATTATGCCGCACTTCAGGTTTGAAGTTATTCCCGGGCGGCAGCGTCCTCTTGCGTCCGAGCTCCAACGCCGGATTGCATTCGAGGTATCTTTTGTAGCCAAGCACCAATGCCGGACTGCTTCCGAGCTCCAACGCCGGAATATATCCAAGCTCTAACGCCGGACTGTGTCCAAGCTCCAACGTCAGATTGTATCCGAGCTCCAATGCCGGACTATATCTGAGATGTCATAGATCATCTAGGTTAAAAAAGTTGAAGGAGTTTAGCCGAGCTTAATGCCGGAAATGTCCTCTATGGAGCCAGCCACTGGCGCCCGAGCTTAATGCCAGACTGCTTCTGAGGTGGTGCACCACCCCTGACTGCGGGCTGATTTTTTGATTGGTGCAATTTATTCTCTGCTGAGATATATAGCCAGTAGCCCTCAAGGTATGTGCGTCGGTCCAAAACTCAAGATGCACCTGAAGGAAAACATGAAACCGCTGATCCTAGTTGCCCCTGAGACTCAGGTTGATGCGTGAAATCGGCCTGGGGATCAATTCCTAGCTCGGCAGCATACATAGGAATAGAAACACGGTGTGCAAAGTCTTCGAGACTCAGGTTGGGTGCAGCCGACCATCCTGAGGATAATAATCTCCTCGAAAACTATACTGCACTTTAAATTTTCTGCATTGGATTGTCAATGTAGTAGCCCCGAGACACTGGTCGGGTGGCGACACTAGATCAGGGGATCAATGTACCCCTTTAATATTTTGTAAATAATAAGCACAAAGCCCAGTAGCCCCCGAGCCTTAATGTGGGCACATGTGGCCAAAATTAAGGATCGGTATCCAAAGTAAAATCACAAATTATGTGTAATGATTCTATGTATCCAAGTACTTTGCATCATTAATGCTCGGATCCGCATTGTACAAAACTTTGTTGACCGACCATCGGCTTCAACCTCCTCTGCCAGCAACCAAGGGGTGTTTGTCCTACTTGATAAAGCCTTTATGAGGGCAAAGATTTACTACAAACAAGGCAATCCGGCCATACGGTTTTATAAACAAAGGTACACAGAGAGAAATTTTATATTTATTGTTTAACATAAGAAACATCGGTCAAAGAAAATAATCCTGGTATCGGTTCCTTTCTTTGGGTTGTCATGCTAAGCATGATCATGAAACCTCAGCTCCGATCAATGTGGGAGGAAAATACTGAGGATTTAGTTCGGGGAAAGCTTCCAAACTCTATGGTCTAAATGAACCCAAATATTTACTTCCATTGCGACCGTTTATAATCTGAAAGTGGCCCATCGTCGGCTTCTATCCCTTGTAGATGCTACGCGGCGTGTTTCCGAAATAACAAAACAACCCTTAGCCGATGTCTCGGTGCCCGAAGGCGGTTGTGTTGGCGGAAACAAGGCAATCAGATATACGAGCTTTATAACTTTCACTTAGTCATAGGAGCTTAAAGTTGGGAGGCCAGCAAGTGGCCCCCCGCTTAGTGTTCGGCGACAGCCGAGGTCAAGCCGTAAACACTTAGGCCAATGTTATGAACAGCCCATCATTTAACATAGTCATCGGACCGCTGACCGGTTTATGCTTTACTGTGTGACACTCCAAAAAAATTTGTTGTTTTTGTTTTCAGCAAGAGCCTTGCTTGGTTTAAAGAAGGTCATTTAAACCCTTCTTAAAAACCTCTCTTCTGAGTTTTCCTTCTCAAAATCTTTTCTTGGATTTAGTTTCTTCTAAAAAGAAAACCTTTTTGGTTTTGGGCTTTTCTTTGGTTTTGATCCATTCTTGTTTTACCATGCCTCTTGTGGTAAAATTCTCCCAAAACCCCTCCTTCCACTTTGGGACAACCCAAACATTCTGTCCCGACTAGTTAAATCCATTTTTGGATTTTATCTCATTTATTTCTTTTCCCAAAACAATTCTGTCCTTTATTTTGAGCCTAGGTAATTTGCAAAGCAAGTACCTTAATGCCTTTGAACTTTGATCTCAACTCAACTCCTCTGGATAGTCCTTAGCACCCACAACCTAGAACCATCAAGATCCACTCTTCTCCTTTTCAAAATTTTCAAAATTCACCCTCTGCAAGTTTGGACCAGATTTGTAAAATTTGGTGAAATTCACATCAACACTTCTCCAAAAATACCACCAAAATTCAGGCAACCCCCAGTTGCAATGAGAGACCACTCCACCAAAAACCAGCTCAAGGAAAAATCCCCACATGCCAAAATCATTCTGTCGAACACCTGGCCTGCACTGTTACTGTACATCTTCAGAAAATTCAGTAAGTTCAGTGTCGTTTCTTCGTTAGAGTTCAGTCACATGTCGACTGTGCGCCTGGCGCATTGCGCATGGCTCCTCCTCCCTGTCCGGAGCACCACACGCGCGCTTGGCTCGTTCCTGGCGTCGGTGGCACCCTGGCCCGCCTGCGCCGGCGTCTTCCCCGGCGGCAGAACCTCCCGTGGCGGCCGACAGGGGGCACCCTGCGGCATAACGCCGTTCGGCACCGCCCAAACCACCTGAGAGCTCCGCGTGGCCATCTCCCTTGCCAGCGCACGCATGCAGCACCGTCGCCGTGGCCTGGCACGCTCAGGGCGCGCTCTTTGCCGTCGACGTGCCGTACGGCCGTTCCGTCGGGGACAGGCCGTAACCACCCCTACCTTGTTGGGTTAGACACTGGAATGGAACCAGTACTCCGTCTAGACCAAAGTCTTCTCAAAAATTGACTTGAGATCGGGATACCACCAATTAAAAGTACGAACAGAAGATATTCCCAAGACAGCCTTCACTTCCAGATATGGACTGTATGAGTTCACAGTAATGCCATTTGGGCTAACCAACGCCCCCACATACTTTGTTCACCTCATGAATAAAGTATTTATGAAGTATATGGACAAGTTTGTTGTGGTATTCATCGATGATATTCTGATATACTCCAAAACACCAGAAGAGCACGCCGAGCATCTCAGGATTGTACTAGGAGAACTCAGGAAACATCAACTGTACGCCAAATTCAGCAAATGTGAATTTTGGCTAAGACAGGTGGGTTTTCTGGGCCACGTGCTAACCCAAGAAGGTATTGCAGTAGACCCGGAAAAGGCCAAGGCCGTACTTGGCTGGAAACTACCAGCTAGCGTAACGGACGTACGGAGTTTCTTGGGAATGGCAGGCTATTATCGGAGATTTATTGAAGGATTCTCCACCATAGCAAAGCCAATGACGCAGTTGCTCAAGAAAGACAGGAAGTTTGAATGGACGGAAGCATGTGAGAAAAGCTTCCAAGAGCTAAAAAGGAAATTAACAACGGCACCAGTATTAATTGTGCCAGACATACACAAGAATTTTGAGGTATATTGTGACGCATCCCGGAAAGGCCTCGGATGCATATTGATGCAAGAAGGCAAGGTAGTTGCGTATGTCTCCAGACAACTTCGCAAGCATGAGGAAATTATCCCACTCATGACTTTGAATTGGCAGCGGTCATCCATGCACTCAAGGAATGGAGACACTTTCTACTTGGAAATCGTTGTGAAATATACACAGACCATAAGAGTCTTAAGTATATTTTCACACAGCCGGAACCTAATTTACGGCAACGACGCTAGTTGGAGTTGGTGAAGGGTTATGATGTTGGAATCCACTATCATCCCGGAAAAGCAAATGTTGTGGCAGATGCCCTTAGTCAGAATCCCAACACGGACAACGACAGTATGCCAAATTTGAGGCCAAAATTTCAGCAGGAATTTTCCAAACTCAATTTAATAATGGTCACCAAAGGCAGTGTGTCAAATTTGGAAATACAGCCTACCCTGATGGAAAAGATTAAGGAGGCTCAGCATGGACACCCCAGCATTGATGGCATAAAAAGGAAAGTGAGTTTGGGCAAGGCCTTAGAATTCAACGTAGATGAGCAAGGAGTATTGTGGTACGGAGAGAGACTTTGCGTACCAAATATCAAGGACCTCAAACAACAGATTCTGGCTGAAAGCCACACCGCTCCGTATTCAATCCATCCTGGAGGAACAAAAATGTACAGAGACCTTCAGGAAATTTTTTGGTGGCACGGTATGAAGAGAGACATAGCCACGTTCATTGCATGATGTGCCTCTTGTCAACGCATCAAGGCCGAGCACCAGAAACCAGCCGAGCTATTATAGCCAAACAAGATACCCGAGTGGAAGTGGGACGAGATTGGAATGGATTTCATTGTTGGACTACCACGGTCACGACACGGAAATAATGCCATATGGGTCATCACCGATAGATTAACTAAGGTAGCACACTTTATCCCGGTGAAGACAACTCACACCACTCAGAGACTGGCCAGACTTTATCTTGCCCGTATCGTCTGCCTGCATGGAGTCCCAAAGACTATCATATCTGACATAGGCACACAGTTCGTCTCTAGATTTTGGGATCACCTATAACAGGCACTGGGAACCCAACTAGCATTCAGTACCACATACCACCCCCAGACTGATGGGCAAACTGAACGCGTAAACCGAATTCTAGAGGACATGCTGAGAGCCTGTGTCCTCACCTACGGAACAAGTTGGGAAGAAAGCTTGCCATATGCAGAGTTCGCATACAACAACAGTTATCAAGCCAGCTTGCAAATGGCACCCTTTGAAGCTCTATATGGGAGAAGATGTCGTACCCTGCTAAACTGGTCAGAAACCGGGGACAGCCACATCTTCGGCCCAGATATGCTCAAAGAGGCGGAGGAGAAAGTTAAGACGATTAGAGATCGACTCAAGACAGCTCAAAGTTGGCAAAAGAGTTATTACGATCGAAAGCATCGGGGAATCAGTTTTGAACCCGGAGAGTTTGTATACCTAAGAGTTTCTCCTATGAGGGGTCTGCAATGATTCAGGGTTAAGGGAAAGCTAGCACCAAGATTCATTGGACCATTCCGTATAGTGGCCCGAAGAGGCACGGTAGCCTACCAGCTAGACCTACCCGGGGATTTATCCGATATCCAAAACGTGTTCCACATCTCGCAGTTGAGAAAGTACGTGAGCAACCCAGAGAAGCAAGTATCACATGAAAATATCGACGTACAACCAGACCTCACCTACCGGGAGCACCCAATAAAAATATTAGAAGAGTCTGAGAGGAGGACCCGACAGAAAACCATCAAGTTTTTCAGAGTTCAGTGGAGCAATCACACCGAGAATGAAGCAACTTGGGAGAGAGAGGATTTTCTTCGGACAGAGCACCCACACCTGTTTAAGGATCAGCTGAAATCTCGGGGACGAGATTTTTCCTAAGGGGGTAGGTGCTGTGACACTCCAAATTTTTTTTGTGGTTTTTGTTTTCAGCAAGAACCTTGCTTGGTTTAAAGAAGGCCATTTAAACCCTTCTTAAAAACCTCTCTTCTGAGTTTTCCTTCTCAAAATCTTTTCTTGGATTTAGTTTCTTCTAAAAAGAAAACCTTTTTGGTTTTGGGCTTTTCTTTGGTTTTGATCCATTCTTGTTTTACCATGCCTCTTGTGGTAAAATTCTCCCAAAACCCCTCCTTCCACTTTGGGACAACCCAAACATTCTGTCCCAACTAGTTAAATCCATTTTTGAATTTTATCTCATTTATTTCTTTTCCCAAAACAATTCTGTCCTTTATTTTGAGCCTATGTAATTTGCAAAGCAAGTACCTTAATGCCTTTGAACTTTGATCTCAACTCAACTCCTCTGGATAGTCCTTAGCACCCACAACCTAGAACCATCAAGATCCACTCTTCTCCTTTTGAAAATTTTCAAAATTCACCCTCTGCAAGTTTGGACCAGATTTGTAAAATTTGGTGAAATTCATATCTCCACTTCTCCAAAAATTACACCAAAATTCAGGCAACCCCCAGTTGCAATGAGAGACCACTCCACCAAAAACCAGCTCAAGGAAAAATCCCCACATGCCAAAATCATTCTGTCGAACACCTGGCCTGCACTGTTACTGTACATCTTCAGAAAATTCAGTAAGTTCAGTGTCGTTTCTTCGTCAGAGTTCAGTCACATGTCGACTGTGCGCCTAGCGCGTTGCGCACGGCTCCTTCTCCCTGTCCGGAGCACCACACGCGTGCTTGGCTCGTTCCTGGCGTCGGTGGCACCCTGGCTCGCCTGCGCCGGCGTCTTCCGCGGCGGCAGAACCTCCCGTGGCGGCCGATAGGGGGCACCCTGTGACATAACGCTGTTCGGCACCGCCCAAACCACCTGAGAGCTCCGCGTGGCCATCTCCCTTGCCAGCGCACGCATGCAGCACCGTCGCCGTGGCCTGGCACGCTCAGGGCGCGCTCTCTGCCGCCGACGTGCCGTACGGCCGTTCCGTCGGGGACAGGCCGTAACCACCCCTACCTTGTTGGGTTAGACACTAGAATGGAACCAGTGCTCCGTCTAGACGATGCTCAAGCCTCTAAACCAACTGTCCAGCCACAGCGCCGCCGTAATCGCTCGCCGGACTTATCCCGTTCACGGCAACCGCCTCGGGCCGGCTATAAATAGCGCCTCTGAGCTCGCTCTCGACCCCGCACACCTCCACCACCTCACCAGACCCCGCCCAACCACTGGAAGAGCCTCGAGGGGCCCTTCTTCCTCAACTCCGGCCACCTCCATCCGCTTCAGGCTCCGGCAGCGTTCTCGCTAGTGAGAACTCCTCCACCGCCCTAGACTTGCCCGTAGCCTCATGCCACCTCTAGGAGACTAACCCCCACTCCAATTTGACCCCAGAAGCTCTCTCTGACGAGGTCCACGACTACCCGAACCACCGTCCGCCGGAGCAAGGGCCGCCATCGACACAGTGCTTGCCGGCGACCACCACCACCACCCACCGACGCGGAAGGATGTACTGAACATGGAGGTACCACCCGATTCCCTTACCTCGCGGTGGATCGCCGTCGGCGACCACCGCAGCTCTCGGGCGCCGACGAGCCCCGTCTCCCTCGTTTGAATATTCAAACCTGACGGGTGGGACTCGCCTGTCAGTCTCTCATTCTTTTTTTTCTAAACGAATCGTTTTCTGGACTTTTCTGCAGAACCCCCTGAGAGTTTTCTGTTTCATTACAGAAAGGTCCCTGAATCAAAACCCTTATAACTTTTAAACAGAAAAGGATTTTTGTTTGATTCCTTTTCTGTTCTCTTTAAAATTTTGTCAAGTTTTTTATCAGATTTACTTGAGAATTTTTCTGGAATAATTTTGTGCACCTCGCGGTATTTACGTTACGTGTGTATTTTCTTATACCGTAGATACCGGAGGAGGTGACGGAGCCGCGAACTTCACCCAGTTAGACTCCGACTACTCCGAACCAGGCAAGCATGTTTGAACTCTTGATATGATGAGTGTTTGTTGCATGTTTGCATTTAGGAGTTTCATGGCATGTTTATGAACATTTCTTTGAATGTTATATTTCATGCACAGAAGTGGAAAGTAAGTTTTGGAAAGCCATATGTTGTTGGATACATATTTGCATGGCCATGTGATGGCATGAGGATGGGTAAGATGGCACTGTTATGGCATGCCAGTCTTATGCCAGTCTATGTGACTTCAGTGTCATCGTGAATCAAATCACATTCCCATTCACTTCCTTTCCTGTGCTGCCACATGTTTTCCCGCAAGGAATATGGCTTAGTAAGTTGCAAACCGTTTTCCTGGTACACACCAAATGGAGAGGCCGGGATGAGGGTTCCATGGCCCTGGATTAAAGCCCGTCATCCGGTCAGGGGGCATGGGTGTTTCCGGCTGGGACCGAGAGGGGGGCACCCCTTAGAGCGCGCGTATAGAAATTTGATCCCATGCTATTCGAGGTTGTGACCTCCCCGTCTCAAAGTTTTTCTTGGACGTTGTCTAGGGTGATTCCTGGCATCGTGAGGTGGAATGGGTGTGTACTGGTTAAATGTGTTTCTACCGAAATACCGTAAACGGAACTAGTCCTTCTTGACTACGGAAATCCGTTGGCTGTGGTCAGTTAGTACAAACTCTGCAGAGTCACAAATCCTTTAAATCATCTTGTACATGTCCAAGTATTGTGTTCATCTTATCTTGTCAGATATCAGCCTCAGTGACAAAACCTGGTGGACTAAATGAGTTTTAAATCCGGTTAAAAGTTTATTCTTGTGGATGGACTAACCCGTTATTTACTTTTGATATAAGCCCTTTCTGTCATGTTGCTCAGATGTCCGACTGTGGCATACTTGTTATTTACGTTTGATATAAGCCCTTTCTGTGATGTCGCTCAGACATCCGACTGTGGCATTTCTTTTACAAGCCCTTTCTGTGATGTCGCTCAGACGTCCGACTGTGGCATTTCTTTTTTAACCCCTTTCTGTGATGTCGCTCAGACATCCGACTGTGGCATTTCTTTTACAAGCCCTTTCTGTGATGTCGCTCAGACGTTCGACTGTGGCATTTCTTTTTTAAGCCCTTTC
>LT934120.1:638607985-638647985 GCA_900231445.1 Triticum turgidum subsp. durum
CATTTCTTTTACAAGCCCTTCCTGTGATGTCTCTCAGACGTCCGACTGTGGCATTTCTTTTATAAGCCCTTTCTGTGATGTCGCTCAGACGTCCGACTGTGGCATTTCTTTTATAAGCCCTTTCCGTGATGTCGCTCAGACGTCCGATTGTGGCATTTCTTTTATAAGCCCTTTATGTGGTGTCGCTGAGACGCCCGACTGTGGCATTCCTTTTATAAGCCCTTTATGTGGTGTCGCTTAGATGCCCGACTGTGGCATGAGCTTTATTTGTTTACCTTTCGAGGCGTCGCTCCAGACACCCGATCGGTTTTCAGTTATTTGTTTTACTTATCAAGTCATGCAACAACTTTATTATTGGGATGAGCATCATTATTTTTGCTCAGAATCCATTCATGCATGCATTTTTTATATCTTTTGTCCGAACTGTCTTGCGAGTACTTTCAAAGTACTCACCTGGCTTGTTGATTTGGCCAGATGTTGATGAAGGCGATCTCATGGATGAAGAGTTCGATAGCGAGTCCGACACCTAGAGGAGTCCCAGTCAGTCCCGTGCGATCCTGCATTTGGTCACTGTATTATATCCGCTTCCGCCACCCTAGAAATAAATCCATTGAGCCTCACCTCGACGCTCGATGAGCTGCCAGTTAGGAGTCAAGTTATCCACCACCACTTTTTATCTCGAGCTAGTAGCATGTCACCACACCCCTGTGTCATAACCGCCTTTATGTATGTTATTGGCGTGTTTGTAATAAATTGTTGAGCAGCCTCAGCTCAACCCTGTAATATATTTAGTGCTACTGGTCCTCTGTTTATCAAGTATTTGTCTACCAGTGAGGATAACTTTTCCTATATTGGGATCTAAAGATCGATTTTCTCAATAAGTATTTTATTGAAAAACCAGTCGTGACATATTGTGACAGTCAGTTTTTGGCTTTCTCCACTGAGGTGCTTAACCATACGAGTTGGAAGCACAATCGCAGTGGTTCTCCTTTTGCACACCTAACCGAACAAAGCGGAATGTAGGAGGCAAGCATAGGAGCTGAGCAACCCAACTATCGACCGAAGACACAATTTGAAACCGATGCATATATAGCAATATCCGAGAATTTTTGCCGAATCTCTAAAGGTGTTCGGCGTTGCACTGCGAGACTTATGTGGAAAACACACAAATAGTTGAAAAGTGCCATAGGATTGGAAAACCAAAAAATGTCTGTGAAAACTCGACGTCCGAACTAGATCAAGTGTTCGGTGCCAATCTGAAAATTGAAAAAATTGTGCTTTTGTCGTGCTTTAACATGACACATCCTATCTCAAGACTTCAAGCGGGTCAACCTACAACTTCAACCTCCTATCCCGAAGGCGGAGTACTTTGGCGGCTTTGAGAGGGAAATCCGGCTATTAACCACACACTCGCGTCGAAAAAAGGAGTGATAGAAAAAAAACTTTGCAATGACTAGGAAGAAGAACACTTATTACAAAACAACTCACATAAATTTAAGAGCCCCCGAGTGACTTGGGTAAAAGAATTTTATGTAAAATGATTGTATGTACCGAAGTACTTGTATCATGTCTGTGTTCACCCAAACTTTATACGCGTCTTAACCGACCATCGACTTCTCCCTCTTCGGTCGAGGACCGAAAAGTGTTATGTACTCCACCTGTCGAGAGTATCGACGGTGTTTCCGATAACCACACAATCAGCATAAGGCTGTAACAGACAAAGCATGCTCAGGGAACTTATGCTATATTACTAACAAAGTGTAAGAAGCATCTTCGAAGAAAATAGTACCCCCACCGATGCCTTTCTTCGGTGCTCATTGTCATTATGAGACTTGTGCAATAGATTTTTTGTACTCATGAGTTCCGTTGTGTGCCGACCATGATTGAAAACAATAAGAGCGCTAGCTTTCGGCTTCACCCAGTCTGAGGTCAGAGCTCGGAAGAACCGGTCATGACAATCGCAGAGGTGCTCCCTTTACTCCCTAGCCGAACAATCGGGAACGTAGGGGTAAGCACAGGAGCCAGGCAACCCAACTTGCAAATCACTTAGGTCAATATGGTGCATATTGTGGCGTAATACACGAACAAGGAACAAAGCCGTACAAGTATAATCATATGCAAGAGGAAAAGCTTCATAAAGGAAGCCCCAAGTAAACGGGATATTTGAATTTGTGTGTCACAAACAAAGTTTGGACAGGGAAGTTTTTCACAAGCAACTTTTTGCCAAAAAGGTATAATGCTTGTTCAAACCGAACAAAATTTAAGACTGAAAGTTTTTGAGCATGAAAGCAACTTAGCTGGTTGATATGTTCGGCATTGATGACGCGGTCCGAGCTTGATGTGGGATAGGGTTCCAGCCCCCAGGCTGGTCCCAAGGTGGCCGAGCAGAGAGTCCAGCACTTCGAGAAGATGAAGCCCCCAGTCCAGCCGCGGTAATGGAGCAGGCCGGCGCGCCAAGGCGACAACATGGCTCAGTCTGAGTCGATTGGCTGCACAGATAAAATAGTGCAAACCAAAAGAAATAACAAATAAAGATAATAATATATATATATATATATATAATTCTTCTACTTATTTAACACAAGTGAAGGAAATAATGAAAGAGATGTGGCCTGAGCGTCGAGGTCAATGTCGATGCAGGGCATCGACGTGACGCAGTGAAGGCGTGACAAAGCCCGAATTCACAGGTCAGTCCGAGTTCCGGATACGGCGTTTGCCGAACTATGCACGAAAACTGACCGAACCACCACGCAATCATCGCTAATGCGGCCACCAATTGATAGACCTGTGTACAGATGATGGAACAAAGCAGAGTAATAATTCCTTGGTAAGAATGAACCCAAACGAGCGAAAATTGCTAGGATTAATAGCACCTGATTTATCTGTTGTAGCGGTTCGAATAAAGGTTACTCCCAAAATTGGGACTCGATCCGCACACCCATTTCCTGATGGGTGATGAAGCGATGGCACGGCGATCCTGGCAAAGGTTGGCTCGCCACGGCGAAGCCCGTGGTTCAGCTAATGTGACGAAGCTTGTCGGTTGGTGATGCCGAAGTCTTTGGAGTAAGTTGATGAAGGGATGACGAAGCCCCCAGTCCAGGCGAGGAGACGGAGCAGGTCGGTGAGGAGATGTGTCAGCCGAGGTGTTGAAGTAGTTCGGCATGATGGGCATCGGTTTGATGAAGCAACAGTTCGGCCATGCCGATGCAGGTCGTAGCTTGTGACGTGATCAATGCTGGGTTGATGAAGTGACCGTGCGGCGATGCCGGTGTGCCCGCTCCGTGTAATCCGTGGGGCGGCGATGTTGGTGACAATTTATCCTTCGCGATGCCGAACTATTTTTCGGCCAGCCGAGATGATGATCTGAAGAAGTTGAGCTCGGCTCAACAAAGCGACGACGTGTCTAGCGCAGGTCGGCCGCCGTGGAGTGATGTTGTCGGGCCAATTTGACACTGACGCGATGGTGAAAATCGTATTGTAAAAATTCTTTTAATATTAATGAGATGTGTTTGAGAATAAAACACAATACCCCATACGAAAACGTCCTTCAAAAAGGATGTCCGAAATCCCGTTCGTAAAGAAGATGAACTTGGGTCGGATTCGTTCTCGCGCAGAAAATAGATTCGAAAAGTGTTGCACTAATCGGAAGGTTCCGGAGTTCGGACAGTCAGATCAAGCTGAATTTTTGGCAGGTGGTAGATATGGGAAATCCGCAGCCAATCAACGGTTGGATCTTCCAAAGGACGTCCGAGCTAGATGCTAGACACCCCGCTCCAAACTCGTCCGGATTCTCGTCCAGATTCAATAGGGCTCCAGTATATCGGAGATTGCCGGAGATTCCTCCATCGGAACTCGACGAATTTTTTGCAGGGTTGTTCTAGACTTAATTCCGCATAATTCCACCGAAGCAATCGTTTAGGCGACACACGAGGCGGCATTGGCGGCGGATACAAGTTTGTTGTCCAGAAAAATAGCTCGGTCGCCTGAGGGCAATGTTGACGTTGAGCCCCCGAGCTCCATGGATGACTCCTCCATGACCTTGATAGAGATCGGAGTTGATGTTGATGAAGGCACTCATCCGAACATGACGATCGGAGGTAGGGCGCAGTCCTCGGTCAAGCCAAGGTGACCAGTTGAGCTGGTGACGAAGAAGCCGACGTCGCAGTTGACCTGCAGTCGAGCCATTGATCCTTTCACCGATCACACAGCGGAACTCTCAATGAAAGCACCAATGTCGGTGTCAAAATCGGCGGATCTCGGGTAGGGGGTCCCAAGCTGTGCATCTTAGGATCAATGGTAACATGAACATGGGACTTTACCCAGCTTCGGGCTCTCTTGATGAGAGAATACCCTACATGCTGCTTGATTGACTATAATGAATATAGGGGTTACAAGAGTTGATCTACCTCGAGATCATATGTTGTGGTCTAAACCCTAGAGGTATGATGAGTAATATCATAATAATAATCCTCTATCGACTAGCCTAGCCTTGGTTTATATAATGTACCAGAGGCCTAGGATAACAAGAGTCCTAGCCGAATACGCCGGTGGCGGAGGAGTCCTTGTCTTGATCACCAAGTCTTGTGGAATCTTCCTTGTATGCGGCAACTATCCGAACTGGCCCATGAGTATACGGCCATGGGGGTCCTCGGCACAATCTAACTGATCGGGGGACGACGTGGTGAGTACCCCCTAGTCCTGGACACCGTCAGTAGGGTTATGTCCAACAATATGCATTTTCATCTTATGCTTCCAACTAGCAAAATTTGTACCATCAAAGTAAGGACCTCTACGGTGGTAATTTCCCTCGCTAGACGTCATACTCTCCTAGGTTGTGAAACCAAGGCTATGACCACCAAAAGCTATGGAAATCAAAGCAAATGGAGACCAAAGCTCTGATACCACCTGTAGGATCGAAAGTATGTCTATAGGGGGGGGTGATTAGACTACTTGACCAAATAAAAATCTAGCCTTTTCCCAATTTTAGTTCTTGGCAGATTTTAGCAACTTAGCACAAGTCAAGCAATCAATCCACACATGCAATTCTAAGAGTATAGCAGCGGAATGTAAAACAATTGCATATGAAGGTAAAGGGAGGAGTTTGAGGAAGCAAACGCAATGTTGACACGGAGATTTTTTATCTGTGGTTTCGATAGGTGGTGCTATCGTACATCCACGTTGATGGAGACTTCAACCCACGAAGGGTAACGGTTGTGCGAGTCCACGGAGGGTTCCACCCACGAAGGGTCCACGAAGAAGCAACCTTGTCTATCCCACCATGGTCGTCTCCCACGAAGGACTTGCCTCACTCGGGTAGATCTTCACAAAGTAGGCGATCTCCTTGCCCTTACAAACTCCTTGGTTCAACTCCACAATCTTGACGGAGGCTCCCAAGTGACACCTAACCAATCTAGGAGACACCACTCTCCAAGAAGTATCAAATGGTGTGTAGATGATGAACTCCTTGCTCTTGTGCTTCAAATGATAGTCTTCCCAACGCTCAACTCTCTCTCACAGGATTTGGATTTGGTGGTAAGATGATTTGAGTGGAAAGAAACTTGGGGAAGGCTAGAGATCAAGATTTATGTGGTAGGAATGGAATATCTTGACCTCAACACAAGTGTAGGTGGTTCTCTCTCAAAAAATGTATGTTGGAAGTGTAGGCATGTTCTGATGGCTCTCTCCACGAATGAAGAGTGGGTGGAGGGTTATATATAGCCTCCACACAAAATCTAACCGTTACACACAATTCACCAAACTCGGTGGGACCGAATCGTGAAACTGGGTCAGACCGATTTAGTTCATAATGTGACCGTTAGGCATTGCGGTGGGACCGACATGTCAACTCGGTGGGACCGATATCGTTAGGGTTAGGGCATAACATAATCTTGGTGAGACCGGTTACACAAACGGTGAGACCGATTTTGGTAATAGACAAATAGAGAGTTGGTTAGGAAAACTTGGTGGGACTGATTCGCTCATCTTGGTTGGACCGAAACGTTACGAAAGGGAAACAGAGAGTTTGCATTGCAATCTCGGTGGGACCAATCGCTCATCTCGGTTTGACCGAAACATTAGAAGGGAAACAGAGAGATTATATATAATCCCATCTCGGTGAGACCGAGATCCCTATCGGTGAGACCAAAAAGACTAGTGTTTCTGGCAATGGCTATGTTAACTGAACTCGGTGGCGCAGGATAGAAAGTTTCGATGGGGCCAAGTTTGACTTTTGGTTTGGGACATATGTGGATGTGAGAAAGTAGTTGAGGGTTTTTGGAACATATCACCAAGCACTTTTAGCAAGAAACTCATTAAGCAACACCTCACCCCCTCTTGATAGTATTGGCTTTTCCTATGGACTCAATATGATATTGGATCACTAAAATGAAAAAATGTACAGTTTTGTGCTTTGAGCTTGAGCCAATCCTTTTGTCCTTAGCATTTTGAGGGGTCCACGTTTCTCATCCATGCCATGCCAAACATTGAGCTTTCCTGAAATATTTATCTTGAAATAGCATTAGCTCAATGAGCTATATGTTGTTAGGAATTACCAAAACCACCCAGGGATAGTTGCACTTTCAATAAACTAAATAAAAAAGCCCACCTACTGGGCCACAACGGCCTGCATACGACTAGTAACCCAACCTGTAGTTGGGCCAGGATGCAGGTCCGTAGGGCCCAATTGGCCCACAGGGCAGAGAGGCAGAATTAGGCCCAGAAGCCTGCTATAGAGAGGAGCTCGACAAAGCAGCCGCGCCGGGGCTTTTAAACAGGTGCGGGCGCCCCTCATCTAGCGAGGTGGAACTAAACTTGCCCGCACCGCACCTGCGCCAGCGCACCCCCTTTAGTACCAGGTTGTGGCACCAACAGGTACTAAAGGGGGGTCTTTAGTACCGGTTGGAGCCACCACCCGGTACTAAAGGGGGTGTGCTTCCCGCCGCTTCGCCTGACCAAAACAGGCCTTTAGTACCGGTTAGTGGCTACAACCGGTACTAAAGGTGCTACCTATATAAGAAACACTTCAAAAAAATTCAGTTTCTCATCTCCCACTTCTCTCTGCCGCCGCCCCGTCCCGTGCCGTCGCCGCCCCCGTCCTGCACCGTCGCCGTCCCTATCGCGCCGTCGCACCGTCCCGCGCCATCGCCGTCCCCGTCGCCTCGCCGTCGCCTTAGATCGACCTCACCTCGCCGTGCCGTCGCCTTGGATCAACCTCACCATACCGTCATCGCCGTCGCCTCGACCTCTCACGCGCGCGCTATGAGCCCCTTCGCCGGCCTCTCCTCCCTCCAATCCACCGCGCCGTTGCCGTAGCGGGCCGCGCGTGCGCGCGCACACACACACACACACTACACACACACACACACTCACACTACACACGCACGCACACACACACACAATTTTTCTGTTTTTAGTTTTTAGTTTTTTCTGTTTTTTCTGTTTTTCATACAAAGTTTTAGATGAAATAATTAATTAGATTATAGTAATGTCAAATAGTATATAGAAATGTTAGAAATGTTATAGAAATGTTAGAAATTTTAGAAATGTTAGTTTTAGCTGGATGAATTAGATTAATTTCAAATTATTATAGAAATGTTATAGAAATGTTAGTTTCTAGTTTCTTATAATTTTAGTGGTACAAATTTAGAATTTGCATATAAGAAATCACAATCCAATCATTTAAAAAATGTTACTTTTGCGGCGTATAGTATTTGTTCTCGACGATGCCCGGCCCGCATCCTCGCCGTCGACCCGTTCGCGATGACTTCCTGCTTCAGAGGACCCATGTCTGGGACTGGGCTCCGCCGGGCTGGCACTGGGAGGTGCTACCTTCAGGGGCTTGCCGCTTGGTGAGGAACCCGGGTCCCGTCGTCGACCCTGAGCTCCTTTGGTGGCGTTCCCGTGGGCCACTTTCGGTGCGGAGGGAGCCGGCCCCGCCGGAGGTGGTGCGTCGCCATGTCAGGGAGGAGGACGAGCACATCCATCGCTACGTGGCTGCTATGGACGTCAGGTTCTCCAATATCTGGCAGGGTCTTTGGGGAGATGACCGGAGTTATGATCCTGTGATGGTTCCTTCTCTTTTGGTGTCAACCGCCCGCGCATCAGGAACCGCGAGTGGCCTAGATTATTATGTAGTATTCGATCTTTATTAGCTAGCTAGCTAGTGATGTATTCAATATATAATATTGGAGACGATGTATTCGAGATTATATATTATTCGAGACGATGCATATTATGTACTATGATTCAGGATTTCCTCTTATTGATTGCATGCATGCATATTGTAATTTGAATAGTAAATTGTTTTATATTTCTTCTGGATTAGTTAAATAAAAGCTATGGCGGACAATACCGGCAGAGAGGGAGAAGAGGCCCTGTTCGAGATCATACGCTCCCCTCGCACGCCAGATGATCGAAATGAAGAAGATGGCGGCTCCCAATATCTGAACAATACCGGGGAGGGTGATGATATGATATTCGATCGCAACGTCCGAATTGATGAAGTCATGGACGACGAGTTTGATTATGATGGTAAAGAAATTAATGATTATGATGGCGAAGAAAATGTTGATCTTGAAATAACAGAGACCAGCGAGGTATATTTATATAAGAAAGCATCTGGTGATCATCACATGTTTTAAATGATTTGAACATATATTGACGAATTGATCTTTCTTCTTTCAGCCCTCCGGATCGAGCAAATCTTCTACAGGCAGAGTGCGAGGCCCGGGAAAAAAGTTGAAGGAGGGCGTAAAGTACAACATCGATGCCATCAAAACTAATGGCGAACCAATAACGCCTAAGAACATTGCGAACAAGTTCGTTTGTCAGTGTGGAGTTCTTGTGAAGGACAAACTCCCGATCTCCCTTCAAGAATGGAAAGAGCCATCAAAGCCCCGTCCAGATCTTACTTTTGTCGACGACAGAGCAAAAAAGTGCTTTGGGAAGATCACATGGAACATTTCACCCTACCAGATCATTTCACAACTGCAGATGTGGAGAAAGTCAAGGACGCTGCTCTTAGGAAGATGGCAATTGCATTCAACAACCACAAGAAAACTATATGGAATAACTACGTCAAAGCGGGAAAGAAGACTCCAGAATTCAAGGGAACAATTGAGAACCAAAGAGAACACTGGGATGATTTCGTGAAATTCAGGGAATCAGAATTATCTAAGGAACGGTCCTGAAAAAACAAGGCCAATGCCGCAAAAAAGCAGCAAATCCATAGGCTGGGGCCAGGTGGCTACGCGGTGGCAATGCCTAAGTGGGATAAGTCTGAACAAGAGATACTGGCTGCACAGGTCACTCCAGTTACATTGAGCTGGCCCCCAGGTGAAGAACTTGGTTCTATGCGCATGGGGGGGGGGGGCGTTGGACCCAAAGACAAGCGAGGTTTCGAAGAAGGCATGTCTTAAAGGAGCCGATGATAAGTTAGTTGAAGCAATAGAAGAATCTCGAAAGGGGGTGTTCACGCCCAACAGAGAGAACGACGAGCTTATGCGTGCCCTGGGAAATCCTGAACACCCGGGAAGAACACGAGGCAAGGGAATTGTTCCGTGGTATGAGGGCTTTTCTGAGTGGAACACCGACTATAGAAGCCGTGCGAGAAGGAAGATGCAGGAGGAGAAGAAGAAGAAGCTAGAGGATGAGTAGAGGAAGCAGGAAGAAGAACGCCTTCAAGGCCTAGAATCAGCGCACATGGACTTGGCACTCAAATTGCAGAGGCAGCAGTAGCAGATCGACTCGCTTAGCCAGGAAAGGGGGTCTCAGCAACAGCCGCAGCTAGCGGATGATCCATCATTGGATAGCACCGTCCCATCCATGAAGAGAAGCAGCATGGGTTCCGCCTCGGGCGACGCACTGCTGGATAGATACCCTGTGGATGACATCATGGAGAACACTAACTGTGAGCTACACTTCAAAATAAAGAACATATCCGTGAAGGCGGCGGACGCCGTTGCTTATACAAATCCCCCCGGAGCAACCTACCATTGCAGAACGATTCCAGCCGGCTATGCTCGTGTCGTGGTTGATGAGGTGGTGGACCAATATTCGGGGCTACAACTTGACATTCCTGGAGGTGTCGAGGAGCACACATTGGGAGAGGACATACATCGTATCATCCTATGGAGAAAGGATTGCATCATCTTTCTAAGGCCACCGACACCGCGTCAGCTAGAGCTTGACCTTCCAGGAGGTGACGAGGAGGAGACGACTCACGCTCCTCCAATGCGTGAGGCCACTCCTCCTGCTTCAACTCAGCCAACGCGTGAGGCCACTCCTCCTGCTTCAACTCAGCCAATGTGTGAGGCCACTCCTCCTCCTCCAAGTCCACCAACGCGTGCCACTCCTCCTCCAAGTCTGACACCACATCAGCCATCTCCGCTGCCTCAGCAATCACGGAAGAGAGCCACCGCCACTACGGTGCGTAGTGCTACAAGTTGAGGTAGTATAGGAAGTACAGGCGGAGGCAAGCGATTTCAATATTGTCCAAAAAGCCTCGCGCCTCTTCCGCAGAGGCCTTACGACATGACCAAGGAGAAAAACGAAGCCATAGTGGAGGCCCAAGTGGACGCCCATTTTGGACCGAAACTGCCACCGCCGCCAAGGGAGAAAGTCCCCGAGGATAAGATTGACCACTTTATTCGTATGGGGCAAGCACCAGCTCCCAAGCCTGTTGACTCAGACTATGAGCGCCAAATCAGGAAGGCACATTGAGCACGACAAAATGGGTCGAGCTTGAGCTCGAGCCAAGGAGCTGGCCAAAAATGCGGGAAAACCAATCCCCAGCTAGGAGAACAGGCGGCGCAATCGATCCCCCCGCTTGTTGTACCAACACATGAGAGTACCGGCACCGGTCAGCTGGTAATAACCGATGATCATAGAAGGCATGTTTAAATGCTCGGTATCACTATTGGACAACTCCCCGATATTGAGCCCATGCCTAAGCTTAAAGAGCAGGACATAAAACGGAAATATGTCCACGGCCAACCTTTGGTCAAGCCCGAGGAGGTCAAGAACCTCCCAACGAGAATGTATGAATTGCATGATTGGTACATGAAAATTACCAAGAGTAACAATCGAGAGGGCCTCATGGTGAAAGTCAAGGAAGAGTATTACTTCCATAAGCTAGCTCTGTCCATTGAGTATTCAAAACTATTTCAGTTATTCAATCAAGACACACTCGACAAATCTCTCATCAGTTGCTATTGTCTGTAAGTGATTTCTTTCTGTAATTCAAGTCCGAAGCTAGTTGTAGTGCTCATTGATCGATCATTACCTGTAATTATCCTCACTATATTATTTTCTATGGTATTATGCAGGATGAAGATGTATGAAATGAAAAAATCTGGACGCTATGGCATTGGGTTCATTGAACCAAGTACCGTTAATGAAAAAAACATGGACATATAAATGGTATAAATACGATGTAGAGAAAAAACATGCTAGAGTTCTTGAAGCGCCTCAATACCAATGAAGATATACTACTTCCTTACAACTACACGTGAGTCACATTGTCTTGTACTACAAATTCTGTTTTTACTTACTAGCTAGCTAGATGTTAATAATTAAGTGTATAGGGTTTAGGGTAGTTGATGAGTGTTATGCACATGCCCGCTTAATTAAGACATGCAAATGTGTGTGCATGCAGTTACCATTGGATCTTGTTAATCATTAAAATTGATGAAGGAACAGTTGAAATACTGGACTCACTACTTAAAAATAAGAAAGACTACACAATCGTGAAGGGGATAGTGGACAGGTAATTTCAATCATTATTAACTATATGTCTTTAGTTCGTCATTTCCTGATATCAACTATTTAATAACTCGTTTATTCATTTTCTTTGCTGGTGGGCAGGGCTTGGGAAAAGTTCAGGAATGAGGTTCCGGGTGAATGGAAAGAAAAGCTGTATTGGGGTCGACCCAAGGTATAATTAATTAAGTAGTACTAGCTAGCTAGCTACCATGCATCTCTTTGATTCTAGTTTCAATACCATTAATTATCATGCTCGATTAATTATTATCTGATTAAATTCTATTCTCGTAAAGGCCCTGAAGCAGGTGCAGGGGACTGATGTGTGTGCATACTACGTTTTCGAGAACATTCGCATAATGACGTCCGAAAGGACCAAAACTGATAAACAGCTATGGGTACGTTTGATAGAACAATATTCACAATTTTTACGTCATTATCGATATCTAGTCACATAACTAATACACATGCATATTGATCTCCTTCTTAACAGTTCGAATCGGTGCGGGAGAAGGTCCTACCAGTGGAGCGCATATGAGCACTTCAAGAGGAAATAGAGGGATTTTTGCTCGATGAGGTCATAGATCCCGAAGGGGAATTCTACTACGAGCTACCGCCCCAATGAACCACTCCCAATTGTCATCGTGCTCCGAAGGCACCAAGGCAAATGCCACTGGCTCTGAAGGCAACATGTAGGAAAAACTGTATATATATACATGTGTATGTGTGAATAATATGGTGTGGTTGTGAGACATTCGATGATATATATATATATATGATCGGTTCTACGAGAAATTCTATTTATATATATGCATAATGTGTACAATATGTAGTATTGTAAAATACCAGCAAACGAAAAAGAATTAAATGGAAAACACAAAAATAAAGGAAAAATAAATAATAAAACCAAAACCCACCAAACATTTTAGTACCGGTTGGTATTACCAACTGGTACTAAAGGTGTTCCCACACCCGGCCCTGGCTCGTGCCACGTGGTGGCCCTTTAGCGGAGTTCGTGATGAACCGGTACTAAAGGGGGGGGGGCCTTTAGTCCCCACCCTTTAGTGCCGATTACAGAACCGGCACTAAAGGCCCTTACAAACCGGGGCTATAGCCCAGTTCTGCACTAGTGAACGCGAGCTATTGATCTACAACATAATTTGCAAAATACTATCAATACTAAATTCATGATAAATTAAAGTTCAATTAATCATATTACTTAAGAACTCTCACTTAGATAGACATCCCTCTAATCATCTAAGTGATCATGTGATCCAAATCAACTAAACCATGCCCGATCATCATGTGAAATGGAGTAGTTTTCAATGGTGAACATCACTATGTTGATCATATCTACTATATGATTCACGCTCGACCTTTCGGTCTCAGTGTTCCGAGGCCATATCTGCATATGCTAGGCTCATCAAGTTTAACCTGAGTATTTCTGCGTGTGCAAAACTGGCTTGCACCCGTTGTAGGTGAACGTTGAGCTTATCACACCCGATCATCACGTGGTGTCTCGGCACGACGAACTTTGGCAACGGTGCATACTCAAGGAGAAGACTTATACCTTGAAATTTAGTGAGAGATCATCTTATAATGCTACCGCCAATCAAAGAAAAATAAGATGCATAAAAGATAAACATCACAAGTAATCAATATAAGTGATATTATATGGACATCATCATCTTGTGCCTTTGATCTCCATCTCCAAAGCACCGTCATGATCACCATCGTCACCGACGTAACACCTTGATCTCCATCGTAGCATCGTTGTCGTCTCGCCAAGTATTGTTTCTACGACTATCGCTAACGCTTAGTGATAAAGTAAAAACAATTACAGGGCGATTGCATTGCATACAATAAAGCGACAACCATATGGCTCCTGCGAGTTGCCGATAACTCTGTTACAAAACATGATCATCTCATAGAATAAAATTTAGCATCATGTCTTGACCATATCACATCACTACATGCCCTGCAAAAACAAGTTAGACGTCCTCTACTTTGTTGTTGCAAGTTTTACGTGGCTGCTACGGGCTGAGCAAGAACCGTTCTTACCTACGCATCAAAACCACAATGATATTTCGTCAAGTTAGTGTTGTTTTAACCTTCACAAGGACCAGGCGTGGCCACACTCGATTCAACTAAAGTTGGAGAAACTGACACTCGCCAGCCACCTATGTGCGAAGCACGTCAGTAGAACCAGTCTCGCGTAAGCATACACATAATGTCGGTCCAGGCCGCTTCATCCAACAATACCACCGAATCAAAGTATGACATGTTGGTAAGTAGTAGGACTTGTATCTCCCACAACTCACTTGTGGTCTACTTGTGCATATAACATCTACACATAAACATGGCTCTGATACCACTGTTGGGGAACACGGTAATTTCAATAAATTCCTACGATCACGCAAGATCTATCTATTTGATGCATAGCAACGAGGGGGGGGGGGAGTGTATCTTTGTACCCTTGAAGATCGCTAAGCGGAAGCGTTTATCAACGTGGTTGATGTAGTCGTACACCTTCACGATCCGCCCCGATCAAGTACCGAACATACGACACCTTCGCGTTCAGCACACGTTCAGCTCGATGACATCCTCGCCTTCTTGATCCAACAAGATGGGCGAAGTAATAGATGAGTTCCGGCAGCATGACGGCGTGGTGACGGTGTTAGTGAAGAACAATCTCCGCAGGGCTTCGCCTAACCACTACGGAAACTATGACGGAGGATAAACTAGAGGGGACAGGGTTGCCGGCACACGACTTGGTGTTTCTTGATGTGTCTTTGGTGCTAGCCATACCCCTCTATTTATATGTTGAGCCTTGGGGTCGAAACTTGGAGTAAAAGCCTCCACAAAGTCGGTTTCACCGAAAGGCAAGAGTCCTTCTCGGACTCCAGGGCCAGACGCCAGGGACCCTGGCATCTGGCCCCTAGACTCCACAAAACTTCCTTTTGCGCTTTCCAAAAACCTTGTGGGCTTTCCCCTTTGACCCAAATAAAGTGTTCTCATACCCAAACATTTCGGGAAACATCCGGAACCCCTTCCGGTGAATTCCGGAACCCTTCCGAAGAACAAACACTATTATCCCATATATCAATCTTTATCTTCGGACCATTCCAGAGTTCCTCGTCATGTCCGTGATCATATCCGGGACTTCGAACAACATTCTGTCACCAACATACATAACTCATATAATACTATATTGTCAACGAACGTTAAGCGTGCGGACCCTACGGGTTCGAGAACTATGTAGACATGACCGAGACACCTCTCTGGTCAATAACCAATAGCGGAACCTAGATGCCCAAATTGGCTCCTACATATTCTATGAAGATCTTTATTGGTCGAACCGCATAACAACATACGTTGTTCCCTTTGTCATCGGTATGTTACTTGCCCGAGATTCGATCGTCGGTATCTCAATACCTAGTTCAATCTCGTTACCGGCAAGTCTCTTCACTCGTTCCGTAATGCATCATCCCGCAACTAACTCATTAGTCACATTGCTTGCAAGGCTTATAGTGATGTGCATTACCGAGAGGGCCCAGAGATACCTCTCCGACAATCGGAGTGACAAATCCTAATCTCGATCTATGCCAACTCAACAAGTACCATCGGAGACACCTATAGAGCACCTTTATAATCACCCAATTACGTTGTGACGTTTGGTAGCACACAAAGTGTTCCTCCGGTATTCGGGAGTTGCATAATCTCATAGTCTGAGGAACTTGTATAAGTCATGAAGAAAGCAATAGCAATGAAACTAACACGATCAAAATGCTAAGCTAACAGATGGGTCATGTCCATCACATCATTCTTCTAATGATGTGATCCCATTCATCAAATGACAACACATGTCTATGGTTAGGAAACATAACCATTTTTTATCAACGAGCTAGTCTAGTAGAGGCATACTAAGGACTATATGTTTTGTCTATGTATTGACACATGTACTAAGTTTACGGTTAATACAATTCTAGCTTGAATAATAAACATTTATCATGAAATAAGGAAATAAGTAATAACTTTATTATTGCCTCTAGGGCATATTTCCTTCAAAGAAGAGGTAGGGGAGGTATCCTAAGATATAGAGGAGTGAAACCTCCAAAAGAGAAGAACCGACATAACCTCCAGCATCGAAAACATCATAGAAGATGCATGTGAACTCCGTTTTTGATGAACTCGAGCTTGTCATGAAAATGACCATAAGCTCCAAATCTCACAAGGAGAAGAACCAAACAAGAACCAATAAATATGATGCAAGGATGCAATGGTTCGAGCTCTCTATGAATGATACGATCAAGATACTCATCGAGAGCCCCCATTGATTGTACGACAATCGATCCTATAACCCGGTCTCCCAACTGCCACCATGAGACCGGTAAAATGGAAAACCTATCAAGGGCAAAACTTTGCCTTGCACATAGTCCACTTGATCTAGATGAAGATGATCTTGACTCCCTCAAGTTGGACTACCTTTCTTAATTGCATTAGCTCGATGAAGACTAGTTGATTGCTCCCCCATACACCACTATGGGTGAGCCACTCTTCGGCACATCTTCACAAGTCCATTGTCGCCATATTGGATGGCAAGCTTCAAGCATGATATCTTCGTGATGCTCCACTTGAACTTGCACACTGCAACCATACCATGGGATCACTTGATCCCTCTCGGTACATCTTCTACGCTTTGTGAGTTGATCAACTTGATTCACTCTTGACTTAGTCTTGATCAACCTTGAATATTTCCAACTCGCTTCATTTGGATGATTTCTTGAAGTTAAACATGAATGATCACATAATCTTCTTCTCCAAGACATGCTTGCAATAAGATCAACTCTCACATGACCAAACTTTGGATAATTCCTTAATAGCACCTTGGTCAACGCATAAACTCCTTGAAACCAACACATGCACTTCAAGAAATTCCTATGGACAAAACCTTCAAATATAACTCAAGGAAACCTTTAGTCCATAGAAATTGTCATCAATTACCAAAACCACACATGGGGGCACCACATGTTCTTTCAATCTCCCCCATTTTGGTAATTGATGACAATCACTTTGAGTTTGTATAAGGAATTATGCATCAATAGTGCAATGCAAGAATGCATGCATATGAGATGCAAATGCTTAGGAACAAAACCAAAGAAAGAAGAAGCTATCTAAACTTCTCCACAAAACTCTCTGAAACTTCTCCCCCATTGGTATCGATTGCAAAAATGGGTGAAAAGCTTAGAAGGCCAATATAAATTGTGGTCCTCCACAAATTGTGTATTTCTCAAAAAGAGAGTGGAATGAAATACACATATCCAGAAGTAAATACTTGGAGGAAGACAAACTATATTGAGGCACAAAGATTGGTAAAGAAAGATATGCCACAAAGACATAACAAAAAGAGACACAAGAAATCAAGCAATCAAAAGATACCAATTAAAGCAAGCAAACAAAGGATATCAGTTGAACCAACAAGACCAATGATCCTATGAGCCACATGAATAAATGATATTATGATATGAGCACAGGAGTGTTCTAAAGAACCTAGAGAAGCTTCCCATGATTTGTGCACAAATAAAAAATGTATTTGGATACAAAGTGCACAAAATAGGATCATAGCTCCCCCAAAATCAATATAAACTTACAACAAGTGCAAGTGAGCATATAGGAATCAAAGCCTAGCACTTGCAACAAACACATGGTTGAGCAACATGTAAAAGAGGCAACTTAGGATAGGCTCAACCAAAACCGATGTGTGTGAGTCAAGGCAATGCACTTGAGAAGACTAACGTACGGATGAGCATTAAGCATCAATATAGTCTTGAATGAATGAGATATAGGGTGCAAGGCCTGTCATTCCCACACACAACTAGCAAATGGGTTCACAAGCTCACTAATAAGCATATAAAGAACCTATGTGTGTGACAACCCGTGGTGAAGATATAAAAGGAAGCTTCGTTAAGAGGAGGGATACAATTTGAATTGGCAAAAGCCTCATCATGACAAGCAAGGGGAAAACAATCTTCACCACAAAAGAGAGCAATAAGATGCAAAGATATAAGATCCGCACTCAAGACAAATCCTTTCACGGAGCCACCTAGGAAATAACATGAGAACGAAATGGTGGACATGAAAGAAAGGGAAATCAACTAGATATGCAACTTCTCTCAAGTGTATAAGATTCTAGGTAGATGAAGATCATGATGATATCAATCCACAAAGAAGGATGTACACACGAAATAGTTACAAAAAGGAAAGAAAAAGATATCCACAAGGAAGTCATAAATATACCAATAAGATATTTGCTTGAAAGCATAGCACATGGCTAGATATGGTCTTATTGTATATAAATGAATTCCTACCACACATCCATCAAAGACATCACAACTAGAAACATGAGATCATCATTGAGATGCTTTGAGAAAGGATACAAGTAATATAAGAAAGAATGAATTACATGCCATGATACAACCTACACAAGGTCGATGCAAGAAATGTGTGCATGAAGTAGATGATGATAGTTGTTACCGAGATAACATTGGAAGGATGTAGTAGATACCAATTGAAGGTAGATAGTAGTTCATTGATCATCCTAGCTTGACTCCAATAAGCACATGGTGACACCACCTTCCTTGTGAGTGAGCCGAGCATCCAATGCATCTCCAGTTGTTCCTAGAACAACAACACAAACTAAATGGTACCCAAACTCATTGGGACCAAAGAGTTAGAGAACCAACAGTACATAGGACAAACTCCACATAAATATGTGCATATATATATATATATATTGGTGGAGTTTCACTTATATATTGGGTCAAAGAAAGAAAGCATGCAAAATAAAATACATGAGGTAAATATGCATGCTCGAAACTTTCAAGAAACAAAACTGAATGAAAATAAATACCAAGTGAAAGTAGGTTAGCAAATGGAGAAATCATCACTTGGAAGATATCATTACAAGATACATCAAGGAATGAGATATCCGTTGAAACACACAAAACGATATCAAACTCCCAAAAAAGAGGATGGTTCCAAACAAACTAAGTTCTCTACAAAGTTTCATGATGGCACAAAGTACCAAAAAGAAACGGCTTGCCATCCACCAATACACACTTAATATGGATCACAAGATGAGTGTTTTATACAAAATAGGATAGCTTTGATAACCCACAAGTGTAGGGGATCACAACAGCTTTCAAGGGTAGAGTATTCAACCCAAATTTATTGATTCGACACAAGGGGAGCCAAAGAATATTCTCAAGTATTAGCAGTTGAGTTGTCAATTCAACCACACCTGGATAACTTAGTATCTGCAACAAGGTATTTAGTAGCAAAGTAATATGATAGTAATGGTAATAGTGGCAAAAGTAAAGATAGCAGTTTTGTAATGATTGTAACAGTAGCAACGGAAAAGTAAATAAGCGAAGCACAATAAGCGAAAAGCTCATAGGTATTGGATCAGTGATGGATAATTATGTCGGATGTGATTCCTCATGTAATAGTTATAACATAGGGTGACAGAGAACTAGCTCCAGTCCATCAATGTAATGCAGGCATGTATTCCGAATATAGTCATACGTGCTTATGGAAAAGAACTTGCATGACATCTTTTGTCCTACCCTCCTGTGGCAGCGGGGTCCTAATGGAAACTAAGGGATATTAAGGCCTCCTTTTAATAGAGAACCGGACCAAAGCATTAGCACTTAGTGAATACATGAACTCCTCAAACTACGGTCATCACCGAGAAGTATCCCGATTATTGTCACTTCGGGGTTGTCGGATCATAACACCTAATAGGTGACTATAGACTTGCAAGATAGGATCAAGAACTCACATATATTCATGAAAACATAATAGGTTCAGATCTGAAATCATGGCAATCGGGCCCTAGTGACAAGCATTAAGCGTAGCAAAGTCATAGAGACATCAATCTTAGAACATAGTGGATACTAGGGATCAAACCCTAACAAAACTAACTTGATTACATGGTAAATCTCATCCAACCCATCACCGTCCAGCAAGCCTACGATGGAATTACTCACGCACGGTGGTGAGCATCATGAAATTGGTGATGCAGGATGGTTGATGATGACGACGGCAACGAATCCCCCTCTCCGGAGCCCCGAACGGACTCCAGATCAGCCCTCCCAAGAGAGATTAGGGCTTGGCGGTGGCTCTGTATCGTAAAACGCGATGAAACTTCCTCTCTGATTTTTTTTCTCCGCGAAACGAAATATATGGAGTTGGAGTTGAGGTCGGTGGAGCATCAGGGGGGCCACGAGACAGGGGGCACGCCCCCACCCTCGTGGACAGGGTGTGGGCCCCCTGGCCTTCATCTTTTACCAATATTTTTTATATTTTCCAAAAGTTATCTCCGTGGATTTTCAAGTCATTCCGAGAACTTTAGTTTTCTGCACAATAAACAACACCATGGCAGTTCTGCTGAAAACAGCGTTAGTCCGGGTTAGTTTCATTCAAATCATGCAAGTTAGAGTCCAAAACAAGGGCAAAAGTGTTTGAAAAACTAGATACGTTGGTGACGTATCAACTCCCCCAAGCTTAAACCTTTGCTTCTCCTCAAGAAATTCAGTTGATAAACTAAAAGTGATAAAGAAAAACTTTTACAAACTCTTTTTGCTCTTGTTGTTGTAAATATGTAAAGCCAGCATTCAAGGTTTCAGCAAAGATTATGAACTAATCATATTCACAATAACACTCACGTCTCATGTTTACTCATATCAATGGCATAACCAACTAGCGAGCAATAATAATAAAACTCGGATGACAACACTTTCTCAAAACAATCATAATATGATATAATAAGATGGTATCTCGCTAGCCCTTTCTGAGACAACAAAACATAAATGCAGAGCACCTTTAAAAATCAAGGACTAACTAAACATTGTAATTCATGGTAAAAGAGATCCAGTCAAGTCATACCCAATATAAACTAACAATAATGCATACAAATGACAGTGTGCTCTCCAGCGGGTGCTTTTTAATAAGAAGGTGATGACTCAACATAAAAGTAAATAGATAGGCCCTTCGCAGAGGGAAGCAGGGATTTGTAGAGGTGCTAGAGCTCGATTTTGAAATAGAGATGAATAACATTTTGAGCGGCATGCTTTCACTGTCAACGCAACAACTATGAGATGGCGATATCTTCCATACTACATGCATTATAGGCGGTTCCCAAACAGAATGGTAAAAGTTTATACTCCCCCACCACCAACAAGCATCAATCCATGGCTTGCTTGAAACAACGAGTGCCTCCAACTAACAACAGCCCTGGGGGAGTTTCATTTTAATTATTTTGATTTTCTTTAATCTTTTTGATCATGTGACTGGGCATCCCGGTTACCAGCCATTTTCTCATGAATGAGGAGCGGAGTCCACTCCTCTTGAGAATAACCCACCTAGCATGGAATATACAGACAACCCTAGTTGAAACATGAGCTGCTCGAGCATACAAAACATAATTTTATTTGAAGGTTTGGAGTTTGGCACATACAAATTTACTTGGAACGGCAGGTAGATACCGCATATAGGAAGGTATGGTGGACTCATATGGAATAACTTTGGAGTTTAAGGAATTTGGATGCACAAGCAGTATTCCTGCTTTGTACAGGTGAAGGCTAGCAAAAGACTGGGAAGCGACCAACTGAGAGAGCGACAACAGTCATGAACATGCATTAAAATTAATTTACACCAGGTGCATGCATGAGTAGGATATAATCCACCATGAACATAAATATCGTGTAGGCTATGTTGATTTTGTTTCAATTACATGCGTGAACATGTGCCAAGTCGAGTCACTCAATTCATTCAAAGGAGGATACCATCTCATCATACCACATCACAATTATTTTAATAGCATGTTGGCACGCAAGGTAAACCATTATAACTCATAGCTAATTAAGCATGGCATAAGTAACTATAATCTCTAAATTTCATTGCAAATATGTCTACTTCATAATAGGCTGAATCAGGAACGATGAACTCATCATATTTACAAAAACAAGAGAGTTCGAGTTCATACCAGCTTTCCTCATCTCAATCAATCCATCATATATCGTCATTATTGCCTTTCACTTGCACGACCGAACGCTGTGTATAATAATAATAGTGCACGTGCATTGGACTAAGCTGGAATCTGCAAGCATTCATTTCAAGAGAGAAGACAAAGTAATATGGGCTCTAAATTAAATCAACAATCATGCATATGAGAGCCACTAAACATTTTCAATATGTTCTTCTACTCTTGACCCCCAAAGGAAAGAAAAGAAATAAAAATATTTACACGGGAGAGCTCCCAACAAGTAAAAGAAGAACGAGAAATCTTTTTGGATTTTCATTTTAATTGCTACTACAAGCATGGAAATTAAACTAACTATTTTTTTGTTTTTTCATAAGGTTTATCAAACACACAAGAAGAAAGCTAGAAAAAGGAAATTAAACTAGCATGGATAATATAGTGAAAGAGTATGAGCACCACAACTAGAATAGTGTGCGAACATGAATGTAAAATTGGTGAAAAATACGTACTCCCCCAAGCTTAGGCTTTTGGCCTAAGTTGCTCTATGGCCATGGGTAACGGCTACTCTCCCCGATGTACTGAGGAGTGTCATCAGGATACCACTGGCTATCGATCTCCTCCGGATCCCACTGATAAGATGATGGACGATAAGGGTCCAGTGGAAGTTCCGGCTTAGGCTCTGGAGCTAATGTCTGGCCTTGATACGCGTACACATCCTTTGGCACGACAAGATAATGACCTGCAGTTAAATCAAACAAACAAGGTGCAGGCAGGGTAATAAGCTCATTGTGTTTCTTATTAAATATCAGGTTATACAGAAGCATCTTATCATCGTTGTAAACAATAAACTCATGCGCTACCATGCTCCTGTAATCTAAAAAGGTAAGAGGCAGCACTGTTTCCTCTTTCTCATCATGCCTAATAGGTATCTCAAAATGTTTAGCAAGACGTGCAGCATAGATACCTCCAAAGATGAGGCCCTTTGTACGGTTTAAACTTAACCGTTTAGCAATAACGACACCCATACTAAAAGTGTTATCACCAAATAAGGCATGGAGCAGAATAATAATATCAGGAACACTTAAGTTCCCACTATTTCCACGACCAATTAAGCATCGACTAGCAAATATGGCAAAGTAGCGTAAAACAGGAAAATGTATGCTAGTGATCCTTGCATCGAAACCCTTCCTCGGTTCCCCTACGGTAATAGTATCAATAAAACCATCCACATATTTATGATGTGGTTCAACTAGGCTGCCCTCAAAGAGTATTCTACAAACTGCGCAAAAATTACGTAATGAGATTTCCTTAGCCTCATCATATAAATGAAAGGATACTGAAGGAGGTGATTTCGTAGGATAATAGTAAAAGTTTTGCACAAAAGTATTGGTAAGTAAGAGATAATGTTCGATCCGGTCATGGAGGAAGTTGGTGAGGCCCGCATTTTCAGCCAAAGAATAAAAGTCTTCGTAAATCCCGACTGCTCTCAAGAAATTATCACAAGGCCATTCACACGGTCGTATTTCTGCTACGCGAGGAAGATTATACTTCGCCTTTTCCTTTTCCTTAGCTTGTTTATCCTTGGAGCTTTGGCTAGAGGAGCCCCTCAAGAACAACCTCTTCATCTTTTTTGAAAGTTTCTGAAATTTTTTGTAACTTCAAAATAAAAGTGAATAAAACTAAACAAGATTGGTAGCAACTACTCCTACAAGTGCCTAGAGCCTATATCATGCATTAAAATCACTTGGGACCTCATAAATTTGAAATGCAAACTCAAGAACAGGGTCACCTATGCAGCAAAAATTTGCAATGAATAAAGCACTAGAACAAAAACTAATTGGACCAATGGAGGAGTCACATACCAAGCAACAATCTCCCAAAGCAGTTTTGTGAATGAAGCTTTGAGCAAGGAGATCAAAAATCGCAGCAAAATGAGCTAGAACTCGTGCTTGAGCTAGACGGGGATCTTTTTTTGGGAAGAAGATGTAGTGTGTGGGTGCAGGAATAAGTGGAGGGGGGCCACCGTGGGCCCACGAGACAGGGGGCGTGCCCAGGGGGTGTGGGCGCGCCCTCCACCCTCGTGGCCAGGTTCTTGCCCCCCTGCAGTGTTCTCAGTGCCTAAAATCCTCAAATATTCCATAAAAAATCATACTAAATTTGCAGGGCATTTGGATCACTTTTATTTTCGGGCTATTTTTTTATTGCATGGATAATTCAGAAAGCAGGCAAATAAAAATATTTTTTCTTTATTTATTCTAAATGACAGAAAGTAAAAAGGGGGTATAGAAGGTTGTGCCTCCTAGTTTCATCCATCTCATGATCATCAAAATGAATCCACTAACAAGGTTGATCAAGTCTTGTTAACAAACTCATTCCGAATAACACGGAACTAGAGAAATTTCGAATAACACTAAGTTACCTCAATGGGGATATGAACATCCCCAACAATAAGAATATCATACTTTTTCTTGACAGTAGGAAGAGGAAATTGAAAACCTCCAATAATGATAGTTAGACTTTTTCCAATAGAATTGATGCTATGAACTTGAGCTCGTTTCCTCGGAAAGTGTACCGTATGCTCATTACCATTAACATGAAAAGTGACATTGCCTTTGTTGCAATCAATAACATCCCCTGTAGTATTCAAAAAGGGTCTACCAAGGATAATCGACATACTATCGTCCTCAGGAATATCAAGAATAACAAAGTCCGATAAGATAGTGACATTTGCAACCACAACAGGCACATCCTCACAAATACCGACAGGTATAGCAGTTGATTTATCAGCCATTTGCAAAGATATTTCAGTAGGTGTCAACTTATTCAATTCAAGTCTACGATATAAAGAGAGAGGTATAACACTAACACCAGCTCCAAGATCACATAAAGCAGTTCTAACATAGTTTCTTTAAATGGAGCATGGTATAGTTGGTACACCTGGATCTCCAAGTTTCTTTGGTATTCCACCCTTAAAATATAATTAGCAAGCATGGTGGAAATTTCAGCTTCCAGTATCTTTCTTTTATTTGTAATGATATCCTTCATATATTTAGCATAAGGATTTGATTTAAGCATATCAGTTAAGCACATACTTAAGAAGATAGGTCTAATCATTTCAGCAAAAGGCTCAAAATCCTCATCATCCTTTGTCTTGGATGGTTTAGGAGGAAAGGGCATAGGTTTCCGAACCCATGGTTCTCTTTCTCTACCATGCTTCCTAGCAACAAAATCTCTCTTATCATAATGTTGATTCTTTGATTGTGGGTTATCAAGATCAACAGCAGGTTAAATCTCTGCTTCATTATTTTTGCTAGGTTGAGCATCAACATGAACATTATCATTGACATTATCACTAGGTTCATATTCATCACCTGATTGTGTTTCAGCATCAGGAATAGAAATATCATTGGGATTCTCAGGTGTGTGTGGAACAGGTTCACTAGAAGCATGCAAAGTCCTATCATTTTTCTTTTTCTTCTTTTTAGAAGGACTAGGTGCATCTACATTATTTCTCTGAGAATCCTGCTCGATTCACTTAGGGTGGCCTTCAGGATACAAAGGTTCCTGAGTCATTCTACCAGTTCTAGTAGCCACTCTAACAGCAAAATCATGTTTATTATTTAATTCATCGAGCAAATCGCTTTGAGCTTTACGTACTTGCTCAGCTTGAGTGGTAACCATAGAAGCATATTTGCTAATGAGTTTAAGTTCACCTTTAACTCTAGACATATAATCACTCAAGTGTCCTATCTCGAAAGCATTATTCTTTAATTCCCTACCAACATAAGCATTAAATCTTTCTTGTCTAGCCATAAAGTCATCAAATTCATCTAAGCACTGGCTATGAAATTTAGTAGATGGAATTTCAACCTTATCATATCTATAGAGAGAATTTACCTTTACTACCTGTGTCGGGTTATCAATACAATGTATTTCTTCGACAGGCGGTATATTAAGACAATGTATTTTTTCAATAGGAGGTCAATTCTTAACATCTTCAGCTTTAATACCTTTTTCTTTCATTGATTTCTTTGCCTCTTGCATATCTTCAGGAGTGAGAAATAGAACACCTCCCTTCTTTGGAATAGGTTTAGGAATAGGCTCAGGAGTTGGCTCAACTGGCTCATGATTTGCCTCAGGAATTGGCTCAAGAAGAGTCCAATTATTTTCATTAGTCAACATATTATTCAATAACAATTCATCTTGGTCAACTGTTCTTTCCCTGAAAACACAACCAACACAACTATCCAAGTAGTCCTTGGAAGCATCGGTTAGTCCATTATAAAAGATATCAAGTATTTCATTTTTCTTAAGAGGGTGATCAGGCAAAGCATTAAGTAATCGGAGAAGCCTCCCCCAAGCTTGTGGGAGACTCTCTTCTTTGATTTGCACAAAATTATATATTTCCCGCAAGGCAGCTTGTTTCTTATGAGCAGGAAAATATTTAGCAGAGAAGTAATAAATCATATCCTGGGGACTACGCACACAACCAGGATCAAGAGAATTAATATCATATCTATCATTGCAAGCAAAAATAGCTCTAGAAGCTTCTTCATCCATAACATAACCCTTAGGAACAACATGCAATTCATAGTTAGGGGGAGAACCTTCATCATCACTATCATCAATAATTTCATTCTCAATAATTTCATTCTCTCTAACCCTAGAAAGTTGTTCATCAAGATATTCACCTAATGGCACATTAGTATCAAGCATAGTAGTAGTTTCATCATAAGTATCATGCATAACGGAAGTGGCATCATCAATAACATACGACATATCAGAATTCATAGCAGTAGCAGGTTTAGGTGTCACAAGCTTACTCAAAATAGAAGGAGAATCTAGTGCAGAGCTAGATGGCAGTTCCTTACCTCCCCTCGTAGTTGAGGGAAAAATCTTTGTTCTTTCGTCTTTCAAGTTCTTCATAGTGATCAGCAGATATAAATCCCAAGTGACTCAAAGAATAGAGTTATGCTCCCCGGCAACGGTGCCAGCAATTAGTCTAGATAACCCACAAGTGTAGGGGATCGCAACAACTTTCGAGGGTAGAGTATTCAACCCAAATTTATTGATTCGACACAAGGGGAGCCAAAGAATATTCTCAAGTATTATCAGTTGAGTTGTCAATTTAATCACACCTGGATAACTTAGTATCTGCAGCAAGGTATTTAGTAGCAAAGTAATATGATAGTAATGGTAATAGTGGCAAAAGTAAAGATAGCAGTTTTGTAATGATTGTAACAATAGCAACGAAAAAGTAAATAAGCGAAGCACAATATGTGAAAAGCTCGCAGGCATTGGATCAGTGATGGATAATTATGTCGGATGGGATTCCTCATCTAATAGTTATAACATAGGGTGACACAGAACTAGCTCCAGTTCATCAATGTAATGTAGGCATGTATTCCGAATATAGTCATGCGTGCTTATGGAAAAGAACTTGCATGCCATCTTTTGTCCTACCCTCCCGTGGCAGCGGGGTACTAATGGAAACTAAGGGATATTAAGGCCTCCTTTTAATAGAGAACCGGACCAAAGCATTAGCACTTAGTGAATACATGAACTCCTCAAACTATGGTCATCACCGAGAAGTATCCTGATTATTGTCACTTTGGGGTTGTCAGATCATAACACATAATAGGTGACTATAGACTTGCAAGATAGGATCAAGAACTCACATATATTCATGAAAACATAATAGGTTCAGATCAGAAAGCATGGCACTTGGGCCCTAGTGACAAGCATTAAGCATAGCAAAGTCATATCAACATCAATCTCAGAACATAGTGGATATTAGGGATCAAACCCTAACAAACCTAACTTGATTACATGGTAAATCTCATCCAACCCATCACCGTTCAGCAAGCCTACGATGGAATTACTCATGCACGGCGGTGAGCATCATGAAATTGGTGATGGAGGATGGTTGATGATGACGACGGCGACGAATGCCCCTCCCCGGAGCCCCGAAAGAACTCCAGATCATCCCTCCCGAGAGAGATTAGGGCTTGGCGGCTGCTCCGTATCGTAAAACGCGATGAAACTTCCTCTCTGATTTTTTCCCGTGAAACGGAATATATGGAGTTGGAGTTGAGGTCGGTGGAGCATCAGGGGGCCCACGAGACAGGGGGACGTGCCCAGGGGGGAGGGCGCTCCCCCACCCTCGTGGACAGGGTGTGGGCCCCCTGGCCTTCCTCTTTTGCCAGTATTTTTTATATTTTCCAAAAGTTATCTCTATGGATTTTCAGGTCATTCCGAGAACTTTTGTTTTCTGCACAATAAACAACACCATGGCAGTTCTGCTGAAAACAGCGTTAGTCCGGGTTAGTTTCATTTAGATCATGCAAGTTAGAGTCCAAAACAAGGGCAAAAGTGTTTGGAAAAGTAGATACGTTGGAGATGTATCAAGCTCCTCCACGATTTGTGCATTATAGAGAATTTGCATTTGAATACAAAATGCACAAGGTGGGATCACCACTTTCACTATATCAAGAAAACACAAGACAAGATCAAGAAAACAACAAGATCCTCGAGTGGCACGGAAGGCAATGGGAGTTGACACAATCTTGGCAAGAGATAAGGCAAATGAAAACAAAACCCAATGAAGATGATCAATAATTTTGACCACACATAAGTGAGAACCAATTGTCGAAAGACAAGAAGTATTTGGAAATGATTCCCGGTGGTAGATAGATGGAAATCCAATATCATCTTCACACCAAGAACAAGAAAATTGCAACTTGTAAAGCTAACATGTCACCTAGGAACAAGATAATTTACAATATCAACCCTAGGTGACAATATCTCAAATGTACACATTTTCTAGGCTTGTAATATACACATAGTATATTACTCCCCCATAATGTGATACCAAAGAAAACTTAACAAGAGGCAATAAGAGGATCCAATAAGAGATAATTAATGGACTATTTAGAATTTGAATTTATCATGAGAAGACATACCACATAGTGACTAGATAAGCTTGCAATAACAATACTAGGTGGTATTCCTCATGTACACACATTTGGACCGTGAGGTGCACAAACCACATCACTCCCCCAAAATGGGATGTTTCATTAATCTCTCACAAGATCCAATTAAGATACAAACAAGATGCAAAAAGGCTCAACACACAACTCACACGTACGTACATGAAGTGCAAACCAACATACACATACTTGATTACTCAAGATAAGCAAATTGGAAGTACACATATACAAACACATGCAAGGTACAAAACCAAAACATGCAAAGGGCAAGTAACTCTCAATGTAAACAATTTAAGTACAAGTTACCGCAAGGAGGCACATTGGATATGAGATAGAAACTTGATAATCCAAATGACTTGGCTTGAGACAATATGAATGATGAAGACCCCTTAATTATTCATAATGTAGCCAAGTCTCCAATGCCCTCCAACAACACCTATTGATCAAGTTTGAGCTTGTTGGACCCCAACCAATTTGGGTCCTAAGAGGTTAATCAAAATAGGCCTGGCAACCCAAATGGTTCTTTTCTTCACACCACTTTGAGTACCAACAAACTCGGCAAACACATTGCCAACCTTATCCTTCCCGAGAGAATAGATATTATCAATAATAATTGGGTTGGATAAGTTACCACTAGTGCATGAAGAAGCGACATGACCTTTCTCACGACATAAGTAGCAACGTCTACTCTTCATTTTCCTCTCACTTGATTTCTCAACAAGAGAAGCATTAACTTGAGTCTTCTTGGGAAGTGGCCTTTCTTCAACTGGAGGTTGAGCATGAGATTGAACTTGTGGCCTCTTCCCTTGTTGCTTGTCACTAATGGCCTTCTTCTTTAATGAGCAAGATCTAACATGATGCCCTTCAATTTTGCACTTGAAGCAAATAATCTTGGCCGAATTCTTGAGTTGTTCTTGGACCTTCTTCTTGTTTCTATTGGACTTCTTCTTCTTATTGGAGTTGAATCCAAGTCCACCTTTGTCATTGGGGGATTTTTGCACACTCAAGATATTTTTGAGTGTGAACTTCCCTTCATGACACTTTTCCAAGTCTTTCTTCAAAGAAGTGACTTGGTCCTTGAGCTCTTTGATTTCATATACATGGTTAGTATCAAAACAAGTGCTAGAGGAAGTATAAGCTTCATCGTTAGAGTAACAAGGCAAGGAAAGCAATTCATCACAAGATGTGTCAATGTTATGCATCGATGAATTACGAGGACTAGCACATGGCAAGATATCATTTTGACTTGAATTAGTGCTAGTATCCACATGAGACTCACTAGATGTTACCTTGATAATCACAGCCTCATGAGCTATCTTTAGCACATTATGGGATACTAGAAGATCATCATGAGAGCTTGTGAGCTTTACATGACTTTCTTCCAATTTCCTATAAGTGCTAGATAGCAATTCAAGTTGAGCCCTGATGACCCACAAGTGTAGGGGATCTATTGTAGTCCTTTCGATAAGTAAGAGTGTCGAACCCAACGAGGAGCAGAAGGAGATGATAAGCGGTTTTCAGTAAGGTTTTCTCTACAAGCACTGAAATAGTAGGTGATAGATAGTTTTGTGATAAGATAAATAGTAACGAGCAAAAAGTAAATAAAGTAAATAAAGTGCAGCAAGGTGGCCCAATCCTTTATGTAGCAAAGGATAAGCCTGGACAATTCTAATAATGAGAAAGGAGCTCCCGAGGACACATTGGGAATTATCGTCAAGCTAGTTTCATCACGTTCGTAAGATTCACGTTCGGTACTTTGATAATTTGATATGTGGGTGGACCGGCACTTGGGTACTGCCCTAACTTGGACAAGCATCCCACTTATGATTAACCCCTATTTCAAGCATCCTCAACTACAAAAAGGAGTATTAAGGTAAACCTAACCACAACAGTAAACATATGGGTCCATATTAACCCCTAACGAAGCAACGCATAAACTAGGGTTTAAGCTTCTGTCACTCTAGCAACCCATCATCTACTTATAGCTACCCTATGCCTTCCTCTAGGCCCAAATACAACTGCTATGAACTCTTGTCGACTCTTTTCCCTAAAACAGCACCTATAGCATAATCACTAGCATCACACTAATTTCAAAAGGTAAATTCCAATCAGGTGGCTGAACAATAGGTGCAGTGATCAAGGCTTTCTTAATTGTTCCAAATGCTTCTACACAATCATCATCAAAGACAAAAGGAATATCTTTTTGCAATAAATTAGTCAGAGGCCTAGAGATTTTAGAAAAGTCTTTAATGAACCTCCTATAAAAGCTGGCATGACCGAGGAAACTTCTTATACCTTTTATGTCCTTGGGACATGGCATCTTTTAAATAGCATCAACTTTGGCTTTATCGACTTCAATACCTCTCTCGGAGATCTTGTGCCCCAAGACAATGCCTTCATTAACCATAAAGTGACACTTTTCCCAATTCAGGACGAGACTAGTGTCTTCACATCTCTGCAAAACTCGATCAAGGTTGCTCAAACAATCATCAAAAGAGGACCCATAGACGGAGAAGTCATCCATGAATACCTCACAAATCTTTTCACAAAAATCAGAGAATATAGCCATCATGCATCTTTGAAAGGTAGCAGGTGCATTACATAAACCAAAAGGCATACGTCTATAAGCAAAAGTACCAAAAGGGCAAGTAAAAGTAGTTTTAGATTGATCCTTCGCGGACACAGGTATTTGAGAGAAGCCAGAATAACCATCTAGAAAGCAAAAATGTGTGTGTTTGGATAGCCTTTCTAGCATTTGATCAATAAAAGGTAAAGGGTAATGATCTTTCTTAGTAGCTTTATTTAACTTACAGAAATCAATTACCATCCTATAGCCTGTAATAATTCTTTGCGGGATCAATTAATCTTTATCATTAGGAACAACGGTAATACCTCCCTTTTTAGGGACACAATGGACATGGCTTACCCATTCACTATCAGCAACGGGATAAATAATACCTGCCTCAAGGAGTTTTAGAATCTCCTTTCTTACCACTTCCTTCATTTTGGGGTTTAATCGTCTTTGAGGATCTCTAACTGGTTTGGCATCTTTCTCCACTGAAATGTTGTGTTGACATAATGTGGGACTAATGCCCTTAAGATCGTCCAGAGTATATCCCAGCTCGATGCTTCTTTAGAGTTTTCAATAATCTTTCTTCTTCTTTCTCTGAAAGGTTAGCACTAATAATAACAGGATATATTTCTTTTTCATCAAGGTAAGCATACTTGAGATTATCAGGTAAGGGCTTGAGTTCGAACACGGATCACCCTTGAGTGGAGGGGGATCCCCAAGAATTTCAATGGGAAGGTTATGTTTTAGCATAGGTTCTTGTTTAAGGAACACTTCATCTATTTCTTCCCTTCCCTTCATAAACATATCGTTTTCATGGTCTAACAAATATTGTTCTAACAGATCAGTTGGAGGAACAGCAATGGAAGCAAGACCAATAATTTCATCCTTACTAGGTGGTTCCCTTTCACGAGGTTGTCTACTAAACTTAGAGAAATTAAACTCATGAGACATACCATCTATGCCAACAGTGACAATATTCTTTTCACAATTAATCTTAGCACTAGCAGTATTCAAGAAGGGTCTACCAAAAATAATGGGACAAAAATCATCTTGTGGGGAACCAAGAACAAGAAAATCAACAGGGTATTTAATCTTCCCACAAAAGACTTCAACATTTCTAACAATCCCAATTGGTTTAATGGTGTCCCTATTAGCAAGCTTAATAGTAACATCAATGTCTTCTAATTCAACGGGTGCAATATCATGCATAATTTCTTTATAAAGATCATAAGGTATCGCATTAGCACTAGCACCCATATCACATAAGCCATGATAACAATGATCTCCTATTTTAACAGAAATAACAGGTGTGCCTACGACAGGTCTACGTGTCTTAGTATCAGGTCTAGCAATATTAGCAGTTTCACCCAAGAAAGAGATAACATGCCCATCTAAGTCCTCATCCAAGAGATCTTTAATCATAGCAATACCAGGTTCAACATTAATTTGCTAAGGAGGTGTATAGTTCCTAGTATTACTCTTACGAACAACAGTCGAAGCTTTAACATGATCTTTTATCCTAACAGGAAAAGGAGGTTTTTCAACATAAGCAGTAGGAATAATAGGATCACTATATGTAATAGTCTTTTCTTCGACTGTAATAGGTGCAACTACTTTCACTTCAACAGGAGGATTATATTTAAACCACTTCTCTTTAGGGAGATCAACGTGAGTAGCAAAAGTTTAACAAAAAGTAGCTACTATCTCAGAGTCAAGTCCATACTTAGAGCTAAATCCACGGAAAGCATCGGTATTCATAAAAGATTTAACACAATCGAACTTAGGTGTCATACCTGACTCCTTACCATCGTCGGAACCCCAATCTTCAGAGTTGTGTTTAATTCTTTCCAATAAGTCCCATCTGAAATCAATAGTCTTCAGCATATAGGAACCAGCACAGGAAGTATCGAGCAGGTTGCGATTATCAAGAGAAAGCCGAGCATAAAAATTCTGAATAATCATTTCCCGAGAGAGCTCATGATTGGGGCATGAATATAACATTGACTTAAGCCTCCCCCAAGCTTGAGCGATGGTTTCTCCTTCGCGAGGCCAGAAATAATATATGTAATTACGATCACGATGAACAAGATGCATAGGATAGAACTTCTGGTGAAATTCCAACTTCAGTCGCTTATAATTCCAAAATCTCGTATCATCACATAGCCTATACCATGTCATTGCATATCCCTTCAAAGATAAAGGGAATACCTTCCTTTTGACAACATCATCGGGGATACCTGCAAGCTTAAATCATCCACAAACTTCATCCACAAAGATAAGGTGTAAATCGGGATGCAAAGTTCCGTCTCCTGCAAAAGGATTAGCTAGCAGTTTTTCTATCATACCCGAAGGAATCTCAAAGTGAATATTTTCATAAGGTTCAGTAGGTTGAGGAGCATCTCTTTGATCTTCTGGATGGGGTGAAGATACCCCCAAACAAGCCCTTCAAAGGATTAGTTTCCATAGTGACAAGTAACAGAAAATTTCAGCACACTATATAAATGTTTCCTGACCAAGTTCCACTCACCAAAAGCGCTACACTCCCCGGCAACGGCGCCAGAAAAGAGTCTTGATGACCCACAAGTGTAGGGGATCTATCCTAGTCCTTTCGATAAGTAAGAGTGTCGAACCCAACGAGGAGCAGAAGGAGATGATAAGCGGTTTTCAGTAAGGTTTTCTCTGCAAGCACTGAAATAGTAGGTGATAGATAGTTTTGTGATAAGATAAATAGTAACGAGCAAAAAGTAAATAAAGTAAATAAAGTGAAGCAAGGTGGCCCAATCCTTTATGTAGCAAAGGATAAGCATGGACAATTCTAATAATGAGAAAGGAGCTCCCGAGGACACATTGGGAATTATCGTCAAGCTAGTTTCATCACGTTAGTAAGATTCACGTTCGGTACTTTGATAATTTGATATGTGGGTGGACCGGCACTTGGGTACTTCCCTAACTTGGACAAGCATCCCACTTATGATTAACCCCTATTGCAAGCATCCTCAACTACAAAAAGGAGTATTAAGGTAAACCTAACCACAACAGTAAACATATGGGTCCATATCAACCCCTAACGAAGCAACGCATAAACTAGGGTTTAAGCTTCTGTCACTCTAGCAACCCATCATCTACTTATAACTTCCCTATGCCTTCCTCTAGGCCCAAATAATGGTGAAGTGTCATGTAGTCGACGTTCACATAACACCACTAGAGGAAAGACAACATACATCTCATCAAAATATTGAACGAATACCAAATTCACATGACTACTAATAGCAAGACTTCACCCATGTCCTCAGGACCAAACGTAACTACTCACAAAGCATATTCATGTTCATAATCAGAGGAGTAATAATATGCATAAAGGATCTGAACATATGATCTTCCACCAAGTAAACCAATTAGTATTAACTACAAGGAGTAATCAACACTACTAGCAACCCGCAGGTACCAATTTGTGGTTTTGATACAAGATTGGATACAAGAGATGAACTAGGGTTTTGAGAGGAGATGGTGCTGGTGAAGATGTTGATGGAGATTGACCCCCTCCCGATGAGAGGATTGTTGGTGATGATTTCCTCCTCCCGGAGGGAAGTGTCCCTGGCAGAACAGCTCCGCCAGAGCCCTAGATTGATTCCGCCAAGGTTCCGCCTCGTGGCGGTGGAGTTTCGTCCCGTAAGCTTGCCCACGTTTTTTCCGGGGAAAGAGTGATGATATAGCAGAAGATGGACGCCGGAGGCCCACCAGGGGGGCCAGGAGATAGGGGGCCGCGCCCTACAGGGGGGGCGCCCCCCTGTCTCCTGGCCAGGGTGTGGGCCCCCTGGCCTATTTCTTTCGCTCATAAATTCTTAATAAATCCAAAAGGTTGTTTCGTGGAGTTTCAGGACTTTTGGAGTTGTGCAGAATAGGTTTCCAACGTTTGCTCCTTTTCCAGCCAGAATTCCAGCTGCCCGCATTCCCCCTCTTCATGGTAAACCTTGTAAAATAAGAGAGAATAGCCATAAGTATTGAGATATAATGTGTAATAATAGCCCATAATGCAATAAATATTGATATAAAAGCATGATGCGAAATGGACGTATCAAGCCCTTAGCTCAACATTCTCCTTCAAAATGGATGCCTCACTAGAGATAGAGTTAGTAGCACAAGTGTCATAAATAATAGCAAGAGGAGAAGGCAACTTGGCAAGCTCTTTAGCATATGAAGCTTTAAGTTGAGCATGAAACTCGGTGAGTTTGATGAGCTCACTCTTAATGACCCATTGAGCCATTTTCAAGGTGCCCAAAGTCCTCAAGGAGTTTAGCATGAGCAACTTCAAGCTTCTCATTTTTAGTTTCAAAGACATTGGCCACCTCAAGAGCTCTATCATGAGATTCCTTCACTCTAGATAATTCTAGAGCAAAAGTCTCCTCAAGAGATTCCTTGGTGGTTTGTGCAAGTTCAAGATCTTGGGAGAGGTCCGCAATCTCATTAGCGTAATCATGCTCATGACCTTCCATTTTGTCAATGGTAACCTCATGCTCCTCAAGACGAGATTCCAACTCATCAATATATTTATTGCCCTCAATAGCAATAGACATGATTTCCATGAAGTTGGAACGAGCAATTTTATTCTTAAGAAGAGCTTTAAAAATCATTTCCCCCTTAATTTTTGAGGAGGCAACAATATCATTCTCTTCATCATAATCATCATCATCATTCTTGTCATCATCAATATCATCACAAGATATATTTGGATTCAAAGTGGGAGATACCTTTGAAGCCTTGGCCATAAGGAAAAATGAAATAGATGATGATGTAGGATCCCTTGAAGCACCATTCAAGTCCACATCTTGCTCCATGGGGTGTTGGGTTTCCTCTACATGTTAGCACAACATTTTGAGGAAATAGAAGTACTTTTATCATGGCAACAAGACATAGCAAGCACATCATCATGAGATTTAGTCAAGCAATTTCTACATGATATGCAATGACTATCAACACATGCACATGAAACATTTGGAGTGCTCGAAGTGCTAAAGTTCAAAGATGAAGCATTGCAATAAGAAAGTGATGAAGGATTATCAACAATAAGCCCACTATCATCATTGCAATGAATACCACTACTCACCATGTCATTACCTTGTGGCAAACCACATGTAGGTGAAGTAGAAGAAGTTGAGAACTCAACACAGCCGGAGGTGGAGGGAGAATAATCATCCCCACAAAACTTGGACACACCATATTCATCTTGAAGCTTTGTCCACAACTCATGAGCATCCCGGAACGGCATGAGTTGAAATATAACTACATTGCTCAAAGCATCAAAAAGCACATTAGAAGCTTGAGCATTGAGATAAGAGTTTTTCTCGTCCTCTAAAGATAATATTTGGGGATCCTTTGGAGGAGATAAACCCATATCTACAATTCTCTCTAAATTTGGGTCCATGACCCTAAAGAGATTAAGCATGCGAATTACCCAAACATCAAAGTTTGTGCCATTGAAACTAAGAGTGTCAGAGAATCCTAAACCCCTAGTCGACATCCTTACTCTCTAGGCGGTTAAGCCCTATAAAGAGATACGAGGCTCTGATACCAACTGAAAGATCGAGGATGTCGCCTAGAGGGGGGGTGAATAGGCACTTCAAAATAATTATGGTTTAGGCTTGAACAAATGCGGAATAAACCTAGCGGTTAATTTGTCAAGCACAAAACCTACAACAACTAGGCTCACATATGTGCACCAACAACTTATGCTAAGCAAGATAAACAACTAAGAGATAGCAAGATATAAGACAAGAAACAAGATGGCTATCACAAAGTAAAGTGCATAAGTAAAGGGCTCGGGTAAGAGATAACCGAGGCATACGGAGACGATGATGTACCCCAAAGTTCACACCCTTGCGGATGCTAATCTCTGTTTGGAGCGGTGTGGATGCACAATGCTCCCTAAGAAGCCACTAGGGCCACCGTTATATCCTCACACCCTCGCACAATGCAAGATGTCGTGATTCCACTAAGGGACCCTTGAGGGCGGTCATCGAACCCGTACAATTTGCTATCCTTGAGGGCGGTCACCGAACCCGTACACTTTGACAACTCTTGCGGGCGGTCATCGATACCCGTCAAATTGATCGGGGCGATCTCCACAACCTAATTGGAGACCCCGACGCTTTCCCGAAGCTTTACACCACAATGATTGAGCTCCGAAAACCACCAACCGTCTAGGGCTCCCAAGCACCCAAGAGGAACAAGCTCAAGGGTACCAAGCACCCAAGAGTAATAAGCTTCTCAACTTGTAACGTCCACGTATCACCGTGAAGAACTCAAACCGATGCACCAAATGCAATGGCAAGGGCACACGGAGTGCCCAAGGCCTTCTCTCCCAAATCCCACCAAAGCAACTAATGCTAGGGAAGAAAATGAGAGGAAGAACAAGAAGGAGAACACCAAGAACTCCAAGATCTAGATCCAAGGGGTTCCCCTCACATAGAGGAGAAAGTGATTGGTGGAAATGTGGATCTAGATCTCCTCTCTCTTTTCCCCCAAAAACTAGCAAGAATCCATGGAGGGATTGAGAGATAGCAAGCTCGAACAAGGTCAACAATGGGGGAAGAACACGAGCTAAAGAGATAAGGTTCATTGGGTAAGAAGACCCCCTTTTATAGGGACCCCCGAATCCAACCGTTATGCACTCAGGTCGTGCACAAGCGGTACTACCACTCGGGGGAGCGGTACTACCGCTTAGCAAGGTCAAAACAGCCCCACGAGAGAGAAAAACACAAGATGTAGTTCTGCCAAAGAGGTAGTACCGCTCTGGCAAGAGGTAGTACCGCTCGGAGAGGTAGTACCGCTCGGGTGGAGACGTAGTACTGCCCGGAGAGGTACTACCGCTCATGGGGAGAGGTAGTACCGCTTACCACTTATAAGAGGTACTACCGCTCTACTACCACGAAACCCGACACAAAAAAACACATCCCTAGAAGTAGTGGTACTACGCGCGGTACTACCGCTTACAAGCTGTACTACCGGTCAAGAGAGCAGTACTACTGCTTGAGGCTTTCAGGAACACAACAGAGAAAACAGACGATGCAATAAAGCCTAAACTGCCACAACTTTTGCAAATGAACTCCAAAATGAGCAAACTCAAGTTTGTTGGATAGATGACATCAAGAAGCATCCAAACAGCACCTAGTTATGGTACGAAGAGGCAGGGGAGGTATGGCTAAGATATAGAGGAGTGAAACCTCCAAAAGAGAAGAACTGACATAACCTCCAACATCGAAAACATCATAGAAGATGCATGTGAACTCCGTTTTCGATGAACTCGAGCTTGTCATGAAAATGACCATAAGCTCCAAATCTCACAAGGAGAAGAAACAAACAAGAACCAATAAAGATGATGTAAGGATGCAATGGTTTGAGCTCTCTACGAACGATACGATCAAAATACTCATCAAGAGCCCCCTTGATAGTACGACAATCGATCCTATAACCCGGTCTCCGAACTACCACCATGAGACTGATAAAATGGAAAACCTATCAAGGGAAAACCTTTGCCTTGCAGATAGTCCACTTGATCTAGATGATGACGATCTTGGCTCCCTCAAGTTTGGACCACCTTTCTTGATTGAGTTGGCTCGATGAAGACTAGTTGATTGCTACCCCATACTCCACTATGGGTGAGCCACTCTTTGCACATCTTCACAAGTCCATTGTCGCCACAATGGACGGCAAGCTTCAAGCATGATATCTTTGTGATGCTCCACTTGAACTTGCACACCGCAACCATACCATGGGATCACTTGATCCCTCTCGGTACATCTTCTACGCTTTGTGAGTTGATCAACTTGATTCACTCTTGACTTAGTCTTGATCAACCTTGAATATTTCCAACTCTCTTCATTTGGATGATGTCTTGAAGGTAAACATGAATGATCACACAATCTTCTTCTCCAAGACATGCTTGCAATAAGCTCAACACTCACATGACCAAACTTTGGATAATTCCTTAATAGCACCTTGGTCAACTCATAAACTCCTTGAGACCAACACATGCACTTCAAGAAATTCTTATGCTATGGACAAAACCTTCAAATTAACTCAAGGAAACCATTAGTCCATAGAGATTGTCATCAATTATCAAAACCACACATGGAGGCACCACATGTTCTTTCAAGCATATCGGCAAGGGCATCAATCACATCTAGGTAGGCAACAGAGCTAAAAGAAAGGGGCTACTGGAGAAGATGATGATGTCGTTAACAATGCCCATAGAGTTGCGCACACAGACAACACAAATAACCAACATGTTGTCCATGAAGACTAGCAGGGACAAAAAAACAAAGGGGTGACAAGCATCATGGTGAAGTGATTGGACTAGGAGGACTTTATTCGAGGGAACACTGCGACCTCTGTCGGAGTGGCACCTCCACATCTTCAAAACCTAACAAAGAGACTTCACTACACAACGGATGAGAGATGAGTATTCCACCTCCCGTGCCTCGTGCGACGGCTCGAGGCTAAGGGTATGGACCACTAAGTACAGTAAAAACCAAAGGTCCAGCTGGTGCAAAATTAAATTCAAAAAATGAAGATTTTTGTTTTACCAGAAGAATTTTCTTTTTTTTATATCAAGAATAATAATAATGGGGAGTGATCTAAGTG
>LT934120.1:638650485-638710030 GCA_900231445.1 Triticum turgidum subsp. durum
TCCTTTTCGCCATAGACAACGGACACTTGCTTTTTCTTTATGCTAGAGACAAGAAAGCACCACTAACTATAATACACACATTTAAATGTATAAGTACATTTCTGCAATTATATATATTCCGCCCGCTTCAATCGAAGTCCCTTCTTTCATTTCTCAAGCTTATGATAAGATATATTCCATGACCGCTTGACCATCGCCGCAGTCGATACTACATGGAATCAGGTTTTCAGAGCCAGAATTTCCACTTTTTAGGTTCTGGCCTAGCCTTTGATCGAATGCCCACTACAAGCGGGTAGGTATCCTGGAATTGGATTCCTCTGCCCAACGTGAATTCATGTTGTGCATCTTGAATTTCTTTTCTTCGAAGAAAATGGCAATAGTATGACTCATTCTATGGAAAAAAATCCACCGGTTATAAGTTCCAAGTTGTAAAAAAGGAATCGGCTGGCAATTGTCGTGTACACAATATGTCAACTATTCTTCTACGAAGAAAAAATCCTCGGTTATAAGCGCCAAGCTGTAAAAAGGAACCGGTCGGCAGATGTTCGTATACACGATATGTCAACTATTCTCAATTTGAAGACACCCAAGCAATGTAGTCCACATTCTTTTCTCTTGTGCGGGAACACCATCTTCAAGTTAACATGGCAAGATATATGCACATACGCCGTGTATTTTTGACTGACGCAAAAATACAGTGGATCCCTATTCCTCCTTGCACCGAAAGAAAGAAGCAAGGGAATCATGGGTTTTAGTCAAGGCCAGAATCTGATGCATGGGAACCCCAAGCTCGGAGACTACTGGATGTTACTTAACATTACCTTTCTTCCAAAGCCACAAGAATCGTTTGAGAAAGAGACGGCGTGAGATATGACCGTGATGATTAATATGTGTGCTGGTGGTTAGTAACATAATAGTATCGTAGTGATTATAGGCTAGAGTGTGGGCATGGCAAGCTCACGCCTGCAGCTGCAGCTGAAGTGATGGCATGAGTGGATGAACATGCGAGATGCCATCTTTTTCACATTTCTAGACTCAAACAAAACAAGAGGTTCCTTTCTCATTCAGTGGAAGAATTTGTACCTTCTGATCTTGTTTTGGAGTCGTTTCTATAGTGGAAGTTCTGAAATTCCATGCGCTAAATTGCCAGTTCAGCTGAACATTAATTATCAATTCCTTCCTAGTGTTAACCTGACCTATATATGACTTGAAATTGACATGGAACCCTCTTAGTTTAACTTTTTTTTGTGGGGTCCCCTTAGTTTAACTTTCACACCATATAAAGTTGGTCTTCATCTGTTCTTCAGGAGTAGTTAACATATGCTCCCTGCGTCGTTTTTTGACACTATATAGTGCTAAAAAACGTCTTACATTTTAGGACGGAGGGAGTATATGTTATCATTAATTAATAACTGAGTAGTTATATTCGAGTGTGGAGTCTTTGCATGTATCACATTATTTTTGTTCCTTAGGCAAAAAGGTTAAAAGGTGCACCAAAAGGGATCACAAATTTGTCCCTGCCTCTTCGAAGCCTCAGAGGGTCATGACAGTTCAAATCTAAACTACCAAACCAATTGGTCCCACAAAAATCATCCTCGTCCAAGCAACCTAAAGGTGGGTAGTTTAAACTAGCTTTTCAAAACGGGAGGTTATTCCATTTTCCATATCTAACAGTTGGGGCAGCTCAACAATGTAACATTCTGCTTACTAGCTAGCTAAGCTAATCACTTTCTATGATTCCTAATCGACGTACTAAATATAGTTTTCGCAGCACTCATCTTATTTTACCTTTTATTGGTATTACATATGTGAAGATCACATCAAGGCTTGGCATGTCGGAAAACGATTGGTAACCGCAAAATTATCCTTCTCCAAAAGACTAGAATTAAAATAGTCGATGCTCCGTGCACAACCACAAAAAGGATGTACAATCACTTATGCCATTAATCTTTCGGCTCTAGAGCTAGAGTGACCGGTGGCGGAACCAGAAACTCACACCGGTACAATATAGGTAAAGTGGCCAGTTGGGCAATCTTGTTTTGTTTATCTGAAGAAAGAAAAGTTGAAGATAGCCACAAGTGGTGAATACTATGAATCCTCGAATTCTAGTGTGATGATAGCTTTAGCAAAAGGTATTCCTTGGTTACCCTATGGGATCATCACAGGTGCAACTGAATTTGGAGGAAACATCGTTCCAATCTCCATCCATCACAACGAGTATATATCATCCATCCGATGGGAAATCAATGAAATGAGACAATTCAAGTCGCTCCTAGGTGACATATTTTTTCCCGATAAAGGGAGCTTTCACACTTGACCTGTGTGTATTTAGGATGCACGTATCTGATTCAACACACGCGCACAAATAGAACGTACAAAAAAGAGAGGAATAAAACGGAAGGTACACCATCTAAGGAACTGGGCCAAAGAGGTGAAAAATTAACACATATATATCTTACGAAAATAATTCACTTATTTTCAAGGTGAAAAAGGAGGCACGTTTTTTCTATCTTATTTTGTGTGCGTCAATTCTCTGGCCTGCTTTGGGATCGAATCAGGGGGCTAGCTGATGGAACTGGCTAGCTAGTAGCTAGGCACCAACATGCACTCGCACATAGTAGTGTTCAGGCAGATCAATTCGGAATTCGTTTAAGATAATGCCTGATAAGAAAAGGCTATTCTAAGTAGCATAATGACCTGCAGGATCAGGATCAGCTCGACGTTTCATCACTTTGCATCGTCTGAACAATTGACGTGTTTGTCGTTACATAAGAAGCCAAGTATTCAGTAGCGTTTTGCGATTTTTATTTTTAATTATTATTTTTGAACACAACACAAACATTGACGTTCACATATACGCACATACCACCATTCATATGAGCACACACATGCACATCCTACCTTTATGAGTACCTCCGAGACACCTGAGACGGCAACTATTTTTGCAACAAAAAAATTTAGTCTTAGTATTTGTGCAACTTAGAGTGGGGTCGATGTTCATAAGAAAATCTTAGCCGATAGAAGTTAGTGAAACCATAATATATAACTATACTTTTGAAAAAGATTGAATGGAAAACTACGAGATTTTTTCCTAAGCAGATAGAAATGCTCACGTCAACTGAAAATGGTATACTCCGTTCATCCAAGAATACAGTGCGTATTAGTTTTTATTTATGTCATTTAAAAAAAATTAACATAGTTCCTACAAAAAAATTAGCAAACATCTAGAAGCATATCAATATCATTAAATTCTATTTTCATACGGTATATATTTGGTATCGTAGATATCGATAATTTTCATGCTATACCCGTTCAAAGTTTTTGAAGCTTGTTTGCAAAAATCATGTGAGCTATATATATTTATGGGTAAATGTTAAAAGTAGGTGCATGGCAAATGTTAAAAATAGGTGTTTGTGTTGCCTCTGAGGCTAGATTGTGGAGCATGCTAAGCACAATGTGGAGGCCGTTCCTTTCGTCTTTGGGTGAATCTACTATTGATGGTGTGGTGTGGGACGAGACAGGGAACGCCTTGTTTGCCTTCACAAGTGTCCAAGATGCATGTTGTGACGCGGAAGAAGTGGAGCTTCTCGCCTTTCTCGAGGGCCTTCCAATGGTGGGAATTGTTGTTGTTGCACTGATGTCGCTACAGATAGAAGGACAATTGGTGTGTTAGGGCAACTAGAACTGGGATCACCAAAAGGATGGCATCAAATATCCACGGACACGTCCGAATGTGTCCATGGACAAAAGGCGGGGCGTCGGCCATCCAACCGTAGTCAGTAAATTCAGACAACGGGCTATATATGACTGAAAGTGGGCCAGGCATACCAAGGGAAAAAGATGTGAGTGGGACATATGGACCATGGGGAAATGTGGTCCAACTAATAGTAAGTCAGGCGGATGTCCGAACTCTCCTAAACCTTTCCTAGTTTGGTGCCGGTTTGGATGATTTCGAACGTTCGGACCGTTCCAAACAAATTCGGTGACCAAATTGTGTGGACCATCCGGTTTGAACATTTGCGGGCGATTTCATGACCCACGTTGGAGTTGCCCTTAGTCTCTATATGTAGGACCAGAACAGGCCTTATCATGGGTTTTCTTGTCGATTTGAATTTGAACAAGTACGATAAAATGTTAAACATTTTCCTTGCAAGGAAAAAAGCAAAGAAAATAGTAATTAACATCATAAGTCTCACAAAAACAGCTGCATTTGTATTAAGGGGGAGTAGACTCATGTTGCAAAAATAGTATTTATACTGTATGAGCTAGCAAAGCAACCGTCCAACTCTTGCATGCATATAATTTTCTGCCTTTGCATATGAAGAAGTTGCATAGAAATTGCCATGGAAATGCAAAGAAATGGTACGGCTGATGTCACATGAGACAGTTGAAGCATAACATCACTAATTTGGTCATATTTGCACCGCCATATGTCCTACCTGATAATTTATTGTTCTTTTCTTAGGAATATTTGTTTGCATTCATATATTCTAACTCGTTCTGTACCCACATATATAGCATAACTCTTTTCTGATAGGGTGCTCGAGAGATAAGGAATGGTTGACATTGTTTTTGCAAATGGCTCTAAAGAAGTAGGTTTAGTGGTGTGCATATGTGGGGTTGCCCTACTACTAATGTGTCCCTTGTGATGACCAACTTTCCTGGTAGGCACTCTTGGGCAAGTACAAACACAATGATGCATATTATTTTGCAAACAAGATACCAAGTTGGGAGATGGATATGATTATATTCCAAGTGCATGCTTGTACTAACTACCCTATAATATTTCCTAATTAAAGCTAGAGGTCCTTGAAGCTTTTGAACCATCCTAATTAAATAGATCCCAATATAAAACACACACTGATTATCTAAAGAACACCCTGATTAGTGATCGCCGTTGGACTTAGCTAGGCTATTACATGTGCATAAACAAGACCAAAAGGATGAGACAAATGCTAGTGTCACCCTCAAATAGAAAACAAAAAGGATCAGCATAGGGAATTCCTTTGACCGTTGCTTTATACCAATGCTAGCTGGGACCATGCATGCAAGAAGTGGAGGATGTCTTATTTTAGATAACTCATAATGGAAAACATGGGGTCTGTATTATGTATATCATGTCCTTGGATCATATACTTGCAATTGCTTTCCGTTTGTGTGGTCCTTAAATGTGGAGAGTACATAAGAACCAACATGTTGTGTCCTTCTCAACTGAGCAATTATAACATCTAGCTTATAATTAAGAACCAAAGCAGCCTTGGTTAAGTTGTCGACAGGTTCTTGGATTATTCCATGGGGTAATTGTAGTTTAGAATAACCATAGCAGCCATGGTTATTTTGTCCAGAGGTTGTTTCTGAAAATAATAATCAGGGCATGGTGTATGTAATTTAGAATATATATAGCAGCCATGGTAAATATCACATCGAGAAGTATTTAGAAACCACATTCAGTACCATGACTACAACCACAAAGGACAATATAAATGGGAGATATGAAAGATGGCTAGATTTAATTATGCATTAGCTTGTTATATGGGAGCTTGCTGTTTTTTGTCCCTTCCAACTACTGTTGACGTCAGCTGTTTTCCTTTCATGCATTGAGCAAAATGCTTTCGGACAACAGCTCAAACAAGAACGTACTATTTAATATGAATGGATAAGGAAGTGGGCAACTAATCATTGGATCACTGTTGCATGACGGTGAAATATGCAATTCATGGAAACCGTTTCTCAACAGGTCATCAAAAATATCATGACCACACTTTTCAGCATAAAGCTAGCAAAAGAAAAACATAAGGAAGAACAAGACACCACCCAACTAGTGGTTGTGATACATCATACATAGTTTTCAAGCAAATGATAATACCATGGACTGGCTTTGGTTGTTCTAGGTGCTAACTAGTCTAATCCTATAAATACCAGCACTACCTAACAACTGCTCTTGCATACAATTTTTGTAAGTATATGGTGCAAAAGTGCTGGGGCCCAATTAATACAGGTTCAATGGCTTATATCACCAGATGCAACTTATCTTTAGTTCATTATAATTCAGTGGTGCACTATGAAATAATAGAACCACCCAAAAAGTAAGTTCTGCAAGTTGTAATGTTGACATAACTTTTCAATGTTATAACATTCTTATATTACTCAATGGCCAAGCTTGTGATTTGGTGATTCCTTCATCTCAGATCTCTCCGATCTTCTCTTTTTCTGAACCATATAAATGGTTTGACCCTCTATTATGGAGAACAGTTTGGCTTTATTCCTCAAAAAAAGTTTGACTTTATTCACCACAAAAAGTTATTTTAATTACATAATAAATTTAACTTTCTCAACCAACAAACTAAATTTATAGCACATTGTACAAACCATGGAACTATTATCAGTGAATCTTCTTATTTTATCAGCTGTGCCCAAGTCATTGCCCATGGCTAGCTAGTTTTGGCCTATAAATTATCTTTCTATTTTTTTTTCAAATAAGGGGTGGTTATTTTTTTGTATGTTGTAACAGTTCTAAGCATGATGAACAAGTTTATGATCTTTGATCATAGTGCATTCAAAATTTTATCAAATAAATTTAGTTTGCGCATACATGTGTAATTCTGTCATGATATCAAGTGTTGCATATTTTATTTACGTATGTCGCGGTTGCACACAAATAGTAATCTTGGTTTAATTACATGAACTGGCCAACTTCGATTGAAGTTGAACTTACGTAGGTCGGACTATTGGTTTGATGTTTACGAGGACGGTTGTGCCACCAGCCTATTGGGGATCGAACCCCTAGTTTGACATTGTATGTGTCTCATGATAGTGAATTATTTCTTCAATGCGAGGCGGCGTTTCTATTAACAGCGAGCTGTTTGTTGTGAATTTTGTCAAATTTGAAGCTCTCCAATTCTTGTCTGTATTGTGAGTATGTATGGGGTGTGCACAGGCGCACGTGTGCGTGTGTGTCTAAGAAAAGGGAGTGAGGTTTGTGTGAAGAGTTTGATTAATTGCAACTTGACCGTCCTAGCTGTGATGTTGGCCTTACATCCACCTTAATTAACTGGCCATGTTACTTAGTTTAGGCCGTTGACCTTAGAATGTCAAACCTTGAATAACAACTACTTACCGTTACGATGTTGACCTCAATTAGTACGGACAGTTTGACCTTGACAATGTCAAAGAAATATAGAACTCACCCTTAAGCTGTATGCATGCATGCATGCAAGACTGGGGTTGACTTTGAGGAGCAATATGAATATGCAACTGGGACGGCACCAGGCATGACATGGTTGCTTTGACCTTGACATGCACATATGCAGGCATGCACCTCTCCCAACTAATCTCAATCATGCATGAGAATGCTTCCATCACCAAGGAGGAGAGCTGGAATGGAAAATGACAACCAAAACTGATGATGGAGATGTCAACTCCCAATCTTATAAGCAACTAATGATCAATGTCAAGTTGCTAACCCACCTCGGCCCCTATCATTCCACGGAACAAATACAGCACTGAGCCACTGACTCTCGAATAAAAGGAGTTGCCACTATGCACGCCCAGATGTTAGTCTAGAATCTTCTTTTTTTTCTTCTTTTTCTTCTTTTTCTTGAAAGAGCAGCTCTGATGAATTGCAATTTCTAAACAAGATGTAACTTGTTTTTTTACACTATGTTTTTATATTTTATCGTTAATCCAAATATATACTTCGGAGTTTTTGTTAAGGAAGCACTAAAAATCTGACGTCAGATTTTTAGGCATGGCAAATCTGACATTTTTATGGCAATTTATATTGCCATGATGCTGACAAAATTGGTTTTCAAGCACGGCACTTTCTGATAAAAAATGAACTACAACGGATTTACCATGCTCGCCAACTAAACTTGCCATCTTCAAAGAACATAATTTTTCATGAAAAATGTTCGATTTGCCATGGTAAAAAAAATTGACGTCCGATTTGTAGTGGAGTCCTTTTGTTAAGATTTACAAGGCACAATTGGTTTGTTATATGTCAAACTATTTTATGAAGTATATTTTCATAGTATCAACCTGTTTGGATTTTGCCGAGGAAACCCTACTGAATCATTGGCGAGACAAGTTATTTGCGAAAGAAATGACCGCCACGGCTTGCCAATGCCGAGACGAAAACCGTTAGAAAAGGAGGATTACCCCCGGCCACTGCATCTGGGCGATGCATGCAGTCATTTTATTAATTATTTTCAGAGACCTTACAAAGCATTACATCAGTAAGCTTGAAGCCACCATCTGGGCGACACCTGTCGCTAGTCCTATCCCCTTGATGAAGGGGTGCCGAATGTCCAAGCCTAATACCAAACAGACATCACATCAAAACCTAATATCTAATGCCAGATGTCCCATCCTAGCCACATGCCGGGAATGGGTCACACACCGGTCCGGCGCACTCACCGAGGCTACCGCCGCCGTCATCCACCTAACCATCTTCAGAGCAGGTATTGGCGCAAAGACCTTGCCAGGTCAGCTGTCGACACCACCATGGCGCCAGACAGCGCCACCCCCCTGCGCGAGGCCATCACGCCACGTCCAGCGCCGAAACCCCGCTGCTCCATGCCTCCAAGACCCGTCGTTGTTGACGCGAGAGAAGGAACGCCACACCACCTCACACGTCTTCCATCCGACGCCGCTCCACAAACGATGCCCCCAAGAGGGAACACGACACCACAACGCCGCCATCGTCCGATCCGGTGATCTTAGGATTTCTCCCGGAACAGCACGAGCAGGTTGATGATAGTTGCTTGACGATGCCTTCATCAAGATAACGACGTAGACGCCGCCATCGCCCGCCATGACCGGAGTCGGCTCGGTTTTCGCCGGCGACTATGTCTCCCCAACTCGCCGCCGGTGCTATTAGTGGGATCCAAGATCCGTCACTACCAGCCTGGCCAACCGCCTTCGGTGGAGAAGGCAGCCACCACCACCATGCCCGGGCCAAGAAACCCGGACGTCCTCGCGCCGCGATGATTACCCGGGGGGACCTCCTCTTGCCGTTGTCGAGACGAGGCGCAGCCACAGTGGATCTCGATCTAAACCCCTCGGGCCCAGCAGATTTCATCGCAGCCAAAATCTCATCCGCCAACGGCCGTCGGAGATCTCCTGGCCACCGCCAACCCGTTGCGCACTGCCGTTGGAGGAGGAGGGAGATGGATGCCACTGCCCCACGCGTTACGGCTGAGGACAGCACCGCCGCCGGCGCCTCACCACAGGGGCTTCGCCCGTCGGCATCCTCAACGACGGCGGCGGTAGTGGGAGACGATGGAGGGGGAGGGCTGAGGACGGTGTGGACGGGGACTCCCCGGGGGCGACGCAGCACCGCCCCCTCGTGGGAGAGAGGTCGGGGGAGAGAGGGACTCCCCTCAAAGAAAATTAGAGCCAGTTGCCAGCCAAACAACCCCTATATATCTCCGAAGTTGTAGATGTGGATATTTTTCTTGATAAATTTGGTCAATTTCTTTCTTTCTTGCTGTAGAAATTTGGTCAAACTTAAGGACAAACAGAATGTGCCTTCTAAACCCGCCTGGAGGAGGGAGTAAGAGAAGAAGCCACTCTGCATTTGGAGATGCAGGTGATTGGTCAAGGAAAGTGATTAAGTTAAGAATGCTGCCTAAAAAAAAAGAGAGCTGCAAGTGCGGCAGCAAGTGAGTGAGATTCTTGATAGCTCAGCTGAGTGGAGACCGAAAATTAATCTAGGATTACGATGGAGACGACCAAGTAAATATTCCAAACCACGGACTCAATTTGTTTTGACAACATCTCTCTCTATATTACAGCAAGAGCCTGTTACATTGGCCACCCCAATTAACCGCGGGGTCAATTCTCGGGGTAAAAACCTCAAAACTCTCGAGTCACACGCTCGATCTCGATCATTCTGGTTATCTAGAACAAAAAGGAAGTGAAAATGAAGCAGAGTCCATCGATCGGTCAGCTTGTGTACGAACAACAAGCTGATCACTCTCTGCGTCGTCGCTGCGAGTCATCGAGAGCTTGACCGTAGCAGTACTTACTACCATTGTTGAGCTCTTGCTCGAGCTCCAGGTGGACCGTCAATGGCGATTAAGCTGTGGCGTGACAGCTAGTTCGGGGAGCGTTCTTCGTGCGGATTGTTTCTTGTGTTTGGTATGTACGTATGTAGGGAGGGTGTTTGTATTAGCTAGACGACGGCGGTGGCGGGTCTGCCGGCGAAGACCGAGGCATTGCCAGCCGCGGAGGCGAAGACGGAGGCCTTGCCGGCTGCGGCGACCATGCTGCATTCTTGGTCCTCGAGCAGGAACGACCGGACGGCGTCGATGCAGGGCGCGGCAACGAGCCGCTGCCACGCCTCGTCGGCCGCGGCGCCGCTCTTGAGGAACACCTCGGTGGCGTCGACGCGGCGGACGCGCCACATACGGGCCAGCCGCTGGATCTTGCCGCGCTGGCGGCACGCGAGGCGCGACGTGTTGGCCTTGATCTCGTCGACGGCGGCGGCGAGCATGCTTGCGCGCTCGTCCTCGCCGGCGCCGGTGGAGCGGAGGTAGGCGTCGAGCTCGGGGACGCCGATGGCGCGCCAGACGCCGCGGGAGTAGTCGGTGCGGCGCGGGTCGAAGGTGGCGGCCACCTCGTCGACGAGTCCGCGGCGGCACATGTCGTCGACGCGGCGCGCCACGAAGTCGCGCAGCACGGGGAGCTGCACGTCCACCCACAGGAAGCAGCAGTCGTAGCGCTCCCGGAAGGCGCGGCGGTCGCCCTCCACGAGCTCCTCCACGTACGAGTTGGAGCCGCCGGCGACGACGGGGACGTACCCGCGCGCGGCGGCGTCGCGCGCGACGCTCGCGGCCTCTCGGCGGAAGTCGGCGGCGGAGAAGTCCTGGTCGGGGTCCTGGACGAGGCCGAGCAGGTGGTGCGGCACGCCGGCGCACTCGCCGGGGGAGACCTTGTTGGTGGCGACGTCGAGGCCTTGGTAGACCTGCATCTTGTCGGAGTTGATCACCTCGCCGCCGAAGCGGAGCGCGAGGTCGATGGCGAGGCGGGACTTGCCGGTGCCCGTGGCGCCCATGACGACGACGGCCTTGTGCTTGGCGGCGGCGTGGCGGACCACGAGCGGCGGGGGCGGGCGCGGCGCGTCGGCATGGGCGCGGTCCGGGAGCGCGATCATGGGCGGCGGCATCGTGAGCGTGGTCAGCCTCGGGAAGGCCAGGGCCGGCGGCGGCGCCACGGAGATCATCGGCATGGTCGGTTCACGCTACGCTTGATCGCTCGCTGGCTGGCTGGCTACGTACACCGGCGACGGATCGCTGGGGAGTGTGGAATGCTGTCCGTCGCTCGCTTGCTCTGTGGCGTGGTGTGTGCGGGTGTGAGCAGGGGAGCTGGGGTATTTATAGGGTGGTTAGCAAGAGAAATTAGTTACTACGGGCAGCCTAAACAGAGGGGCTTGGGAAAAAGGCAGAATGGAGGGGGGCCTAATGGCGGATGTTTATGGTGGAGGGGTCACTCGTGGACTCGTGCGCTGTGGAGGATGCGGCGACTAGTAGTGGGAGAGTAGTGCTGGGATGCGGCGAATCAACGGCAAGAGAAACTTACTGGGTCGTGTGTACTTGTGTACTCACGGTCAGATCAGAGCAGAGCAGAGCACACATGAGACCCATCTGAGACTGTGATGGTTGATGCCTCTTTTGTTTCCAAACAATCCGTACAATTTGCAGTTGAACATCTAAACAAAATAGTACTCCACTACTACAGTATGTTTACATTCAAGTCGACCGAGCCGCCGCCGCTTCTTCTATATGGTGATTTGAAGGTACATAGTCGACATCGAGCTCCGCTCGCAACACGCACGCTGTAGGTGCGGCGGTGCGGGAAGAAGACGGCGTTGATTTCCCCAAGGCCCGGTGTGTAAGTTTTAGTTTTGATAAAGATGGCATTGTAAGCGTTGATCGATTTTAGAATAGGGCATTTGCTCTTTTCGCAAAAGAATAAAAACACTGAGCTTTCCTTATCTCTAAATCGAATCTGGTGGAAATGTGCGATTTATTTGGCTAGGTATTTGATCGTTTAAAAAAATTTGTTGTTATGCAATTGGCTTTTTTTTTGCGAAAGTGCCCTTCTGCTCTCGAGCTCAAATGAGGTCGTTGAATAGTGAAATCAAAAACATCTGAATTTTTTTTGTGACAAACATTGACAAAAGTTTTAAGTGCTTGCAAAAATTCGTCATGGAATCATATTCCTGTAAGGCATGGCAAAAAAAAAACAAATTCAGTGCTCCAAAATGCTTCTAAAAGTACCATTTTCAGAGTATCAATCTTATTTTTTTCGCCACGCCTTCTAGGAATGTGATTCCATAACGTTTTTTGCAAGAATTTTAAACTTTTGTCAATGGTTGTCACCAAAAAAAAAACAGATTTTTTTTTGATTTTACTGTTTAACCAAGCTCATTGAGCTTAGGCTCAAAAACTCTGCGTCCGTTTTTGTTTGGTTTTGGGGTACAACTGCACTATTCTCTTCTTTATAAAAACCTAAATTTGAACATTCTCGTGTACTTTTGTGGTTTATATGTATGTAATTAGGCATTATATTAGATAATTATTTTTTACCTAGCACTAATATAGAAATGTGCTTAGTGTTAATGGAAAAGAAGGAACGAGGGAATCCACTATGATTTAGCAATTTTAGGCAATTGTTGTTTACTTTACCGTTTTGCTAAAATACATCTAGATGTGCCATAAGTTTTGCACATCTATGTTCTATGTCATTGATCTTACACGGAGATTCGTGTGGATATTTTGTTTTCCTTTCCTTTTTCTTTTTATGCTTGATTGAGTCACTTAGATGCTTGATTGATCTCGTAGATGTATTTCCTCAAGACTTGTGACATGACGTGCTTCCACACGAAAACATATCATGTGAAGTATTGCTCTTTGACCCGGGGTCACTGACATGAGGTCCACGTGTCAGGAACCCATGTTAGGGGCATTATCTCAAAGAAGCCTCGTCCATTCCACACACATGGGTATCCGGTCAACAAAAGAACGAAAAAATCTTCAAAAAAATGGGTACGTGGGAAAATTTTCTATTTTATATTGAATAAAAATGTTGACAACCATAAATTTTTATTTCAAAACATGAGAAAAAGAATAAAAACAAACTGTTATTTTAGATAATTTTTTTAACACACTACACTCGCAGATGCTCACATGCACACCCATACGTTCATCATTATGAACGGACGCACACACCCCCTACCCTGATGAGCACTTATGAGATACAGAGCGGGCACATCTTGAGATTAACGATGTCACCATAGATGCCTCGTAGTCTGTAAGTGCATCTAGTGCCACCCCTAGTTGGTTTTGGAGTATTAACGACAAACTTGGTTAAGAGACTAATGTGTTTGTGAGAATTTCAGGATAACACAGGTAGTAGTCCCATATTGATTCGGTTTACCTATCAGAGATGACCCCTAAAAATGTGTGAAGACATTGAAGACAATGGTGGTCTGTGAAGATATTCACATTGAAGACTATGAGAAGAGAAGACATCGTATGAAGACTATGGAGTGCGAAGACATAGTTGTTTCGTAGTTTCCTTTTCTTCTTTGTTGAGTCATAGGAACAACCGTACTATTAAGTGGGGTCCAAGTGAACAAAGTCAAAGTGACTGAAGTGATGTTCAACCAAATCTTATGTCTTCGAGCGAAGACAATGAGAGCAAATCTTATCCAGAGCTGGATGAGTCAGCTTTTCTTATAGCCCAAGCTAAGTTGTCGCGTGTGTTTGAAATCTGACCGTTGGACACGTGTCAGTTCCTTAGTAACCCAGGGTCATTTTGGACAAATCAGGTCGGGTTGCCTCCTGGCTATAAATAGCCCACCCCTACACCATAAATTGGTGGCTGCTCAGATTTAGTGCACGAATTCTGTCATTTGAGAGCAACCCACCTCCGAAGCATTTAAGAGAGTAATCCTTGCGAGGACAAAGCCCAAAACACTCAGAGCCAAAGAGTGTTAGGCATCACTGAAGTCTTTCTGTCCGCGTGATCTGAAGACTTATTACACTTGAGGACTGTGAATCCTCCAGCCGGTTAGGCGTCGCGTTTTGAGCATCCAAGAGTCATTGTGGATTGTCGGTGAACAAAATCTGTGAAGGTTTGGAAGTCTCCCTTGAAGACTTACCAGAGTGATTGGGCGAGGACTAAGTGTTCTTAGCTCAAGGGAAATAAGGTGAAGACACGGTCTTCTGAGTTGAATCTCAGCCTCCCTAACCAGACGTACAGTTGTCATAGCAACTGGAACTGGTCCAACAAATCCCTTGTCCTCTCCAGGAAACTGGTTCTATCCTTCCTCTCTCTCTTTACTTACAGTTTTTCTTCGTGAAGTCTTTGCCCTCTTGCCTGATCTGATTGACTTCACAGTGTGAAGACTGTGTATTGTTTGGCTTCATACTATCTTCCATCCTGATCCATACTACCTAGCTGTTGATAGTCTTCGTGCTTTCACTATATTGCTTACTTGACTATGGCCTGTCTAGTGTAGTCTACCTTCCGCTGCATATCAATAGGTTCATTTCTATTGTTTGTCTTCAAAGTACTCATGTTTTGAAGACTTTCATAAAAATTGCCTATTAACCCCCCTCTAGTCGAATACTAGCACTTTCAATTGGTATCAGAGCAAGGTGCTCCCTTGTTTTGTGTCATTCGGTTTAACCACCTAGAGTTTAGCTATGTCGACTGTAGAGATAATCAAGGTATCTGCTGCGTGCCCTGTCTTCGATGGCACTGATTACCCCTACTGGAAGAATAAGATGTGTATGCATCTTGAAGCCATTGACGTCGATCTTTGGTATGTCATCAAAAATGGCGTTCCCAAGACCGATGAAGGTGTTACTCCTGCTGATGTCAAGAAGTTCGTCCAATTGGACTCAACTGCCAAAAATATCATCTGTGGTCATCTGACAAAAGGGCAGTATGGTCGCGTGAGTGCTCTGGATACTGTGAAGCTAGTCTGGGACTGGCTTTCCAAGGTCAACGAAGGCGTCTCAACACAGAGAGATTCAAGGATCAGTGTTCTTCGCAATCTCTTCAACCGCTTCAAGAGAAATGACAATGAGAATGTCCAGCTCACATTTGATCGCCTCAGTGATATCACGAATGAGCTTCATTCTCTCAGCGCCATTGAGATCACCAAACATGAAATCATCAAGACACTGCTGAGATCACTTGACAGCTCATTTGACACCCTGGCCCTGATGATTCAAGAATGCCCTGACTTCAAGACTCTCGATCCGTCTGACATACTTGAGAAGCTCAACACACATGTGTTCCAGCTATCTGAGAAAAGAGATATTTATGGTCCCAACTATGGCCGTGCTCGCGCTTTGAAGGCGAAGGTTGTCTCCTCATCTGAAGAAGAATCTGATTGCAGTTCTGGTGATCCTGAAGACGTTGGAAAGGAGCTTGCCATGCTTCTGAAGAAGTTCCAGAAGTTTGCCAAGAAGAAAGACTTCAGAAAGTCTTCAAGATCCAGCTCTAGAAATGATGAAGCTTCATCACGTGATCCCAAGAAGAGAACCTGCCACAAGTGCAAGAAACCTGGTCACTACATCTCTAAGTGTCCACGGTGGGACAATGAAACAAAGAAGAAGAAGAATAGCAAGGAATATGATTCTGATGACAACAACAAGAAGAAATCCTCAAAGTCTTCTTCCAAGTCTTCATCAAAGTCTTCATCACACAAGAAGAGCACATCAAGAAAGGGTCGTGCTTTTGTTGGCAAGGAGATGGATTCAGAGGAGGAGTCTGCATATGAGGAGGCAGAGGTGGAGTCTGAAGAGGAATCTGATTCTGGAGTAGCAAGCCTGGCTCTAGCTTCTGCATATGTCGCCAAGTCCATCTTCAACACTAAAGACAATGGCCACATGAACAACACTGATGCCAAGAATGAGGGTGACTCTGCTCCTACCTTCTGCTTCATGGCACGTGGTTCCAAGGTAAACTCACGCGATGCTTACTTTCAAACATCAAGTGAAGATGACTCTGAATGTGAATCTAAACCTAGCTACAAAACACTTGCTAAAATTGCAACTGAACAACAGAATGCTATGGAACATATCCAAAAGTTGTTAGACAAAAGAGATGACCTATTGGATGCGGAAATGACCCGAACTCAGTCCTTAATTGAAGACATTAAAAATATTCATGTTAAGTATCAGGAACTTGAAACTCGTCATGAAACGCTCTCAACTTCTCATGAAAAGCTCTCCTATGATTATCTTCAAAGGAAGCAAGAGCTTGAGAAATTGCGATCGGCTCATGAAGATCTCAAAAGGAGAACGAGTCACTCCGCGCTCAACAGATCAGTTCCACTCAGGAAGGATTTGAACCACCATGTCGAAAATGTCTTGAGCGTGATAATACTGTCTTTGTTGCTGAATGTTCAACTGCTGCTACTGCTACAATATCTTCAACTGCTAATGTGGTAACTAACCCCTCTGCTGAGGATACCACTGCTATTGCTGATGAGAATGCCCGGTTGAAGACATTGCTTGAGACAGGAATGTACAAAAGTCTCAAAGGACATCAGACACTATGTGATGTCCTCAAAAAGCAGATTCTGAACCGAAACCCTAGGAAAAAGGGTGTTGGGTTCGAGAGGAAAATGAATGTTGATGGTTCTTACTGGATGCCTAAGCAGTACCCCAAAACCACATGGGTTGCTGCTAAGGGACCTTTAGTGGATCCAACTACCTTATATGGTTTCTCTTGTGTTGACCCAATTATTATTGATGAATCCTTTGATGCAAACTATAAACTGTTCAGGAATCAGAATGGTGAAGTGTTTGCCAGGTACATTGGTACTAACTGCAGGAATGGACCGCCTCTTAAGAAGATCTGGGTACCCAAAAGTTGTCTTGAAAGTCTTCTCGTGAATCTCATCACGACACAACCCGGGAAGAAGACAAATCCCGGACCAAAGGCTTCATATGGTCCAAAGGCTTCATACAGACAGAGGACTCACCTGAGTCAACCTAACGCCAATGTTTTGCAGGGAAACCATACTCACTCTTTTGAATATGAGCGTGTTTCGTCAAACCGCTATATTCATAAGACCAAGAACTATTCTGCTTATTCTTATGAGTATTATTCACCTCCTGCAAGGCTATTTGCTAGGGCACCAAAGCCAAAGTTCTTAGATGCTGCACTTAGACTCATTGCTTCTAAGTCACCCCTGAAGATGTGGGTGGTTAAGAAAACTTAACTCTCTTTTGCAGGGAAAGGTCTCCAGCTGGAAATCAAAGGCGTCTGGTGCTTATGCTGGGGACCTTAAACATCTTGTGGGACGCAAGATAAAATGTCCAAATGGTCTTACTATGTATTTTGCTCCAGGATTCCTTGACAATCATCCTATCTATCCTAACCAATATCTGAACTTTCATGTTCCACTAGTTCGTCAAATGTTTCTGCTTCACAACTCTCTTGGTGAAGCCTATCCCCACAACTGTACTGTAGGATATGGCGCCAAAGGCTTCAGAATGGATTATGGATAGTGGTTGCACCAACCATATGACTGGTGATCGAAGTCTTCTGATGGTTTCAACTCTATGCCCGTCTGACAGAAGTCATATCACATTTGCAGACACTGGTAAAAGCAAGGTATTGGGTCTGGGTAGAGTTGCAATCTCAAAGGATCAGCACATGGATAAAGTGATGCTTGTTGAATCCCTTGGTTTCAAGTTAATGTCTATCTCAATGCTTTGTGATTTGAACATGATTGTGATTTTTGGAAAATATCATTGCCTTGTGCTTATGGAATCTGACAAGTCTCTAGTCTTTGAAGGGTATCGAAAAGATGATCTGTACATGGTAGATTTCTCAGCAGGACCACAGTTGGCAGTATGTATTCTAGCAAAAGCTTCAGAGTGCTGGCTCTGGCATCGAAGGCTAGGAAATGCTGGCATTAGGAACTTGTACACTCTCGCGAAGAAGAAGCATGTTGTGGGGATCGAGGGCGTCAAGTTCAAGAAGGGTCATCTGTGTGGTGCTTGTGAAGCTGGGAAGATGAATAGGGCCAAGCATCCTTCGAAGACAATCATGACGGCATCACAACCCTTCGAGCTGCTTCACATGGACTTATTTGGCCCTACTCATTACTCTACTCTTACTACCACTGCTTGTCTCTATGGCTTCGTCATTGTTGATGATTAGTCAAGATACACATGGGTGCATATAATCCTCTACAAGACTGAAGTGCAGGATGTCTTCAGACGATTCGCCAACCATGCCATGACGAACTATGGCGTCAAGATCAAGCACATCAGAAGTGACAACGGCACAGAATTCAAGAACACCAGCCTCGACACTTATCTGGATACACTGGGCATCACTCATGAGTTTTCAGCTCCTTACACACCTCAGCAGAATGGCATCATGGTGCGCAAGAACCGAGCCCTCATTGAGATGGCTTGGACGATGCTTGATGAGTACAAGACTCCAAGGAAGTTCTGGCCTGAAGCTATTGATACTGCATGTCATGTCATCAACTGTGTTTATCTTCACAAGCTTCTGAAGAAGACATCATATGAGCTGCAAACTGGTAAGAAGTCAAACGTCAGTTACTTCAGAGTATTTGGTGCTAGGTGCCGGATCAAGGATCCACATCACACTTTAAAATTTGCATCGAAATCACATGAAGGTTTCATGCTTGGATATGGAAAGGATTCGCACTCCTATAGAGTCTTCAACCTCATTCACTATAAAGTGGTTGAAACTGTGGATGTGCGGTTCGATGAGACTAACGGGTCGCAAATAGAGCACCTGCGTCCCTCCCAGTGAATCTATCAAGCTCATGGGAACTGGAGAAATCATACCCTCAGAAGCCCAGGCTGATGACGAACTCATCATTGCACCAAATCAACTTGAAGACAATACTCAGCCTGAAGTCATTACTGAAACTGAAGACAATGATCTGCAAGAGAAAAATCTTCGTCCAGTTCATCCCCATGTTGCAAATGAAGTACAGATTGAGAAGATAATTGATAGCATCAATGCACCTGGTGCAGTCACTCGTTCAAGAGCAACACAACTAGCAAATTTCTATGGGAACTTCGCATTTGTCTCTATATCTGAACCCAAGAAAGTTGTTGAAACCTTTATGTAACCTGAATGGATTCAAGCTATACAAGAAGAGCTTCATCAGTTCGAGTGGAACAATGTATGGGAACTGGTCAAGCGTCCTGATCCTCGCAAGCACAATATCATTGGCACCAAATGGATCTATCACAACAAACAAGATGTGCATGGTCAAGTGGTCAGGAACAAGGCTCGTCTAGTTTATCAGGGCTACACTCAAGTAGAAGGAATTGACTTCGATGAAACATTTGCTCCTATGGCAAGGCTTGAAGCCATTCGCATACTGCTAGCCTATGCCAACCATCACAACATCCACCTGTACCAAATGGATGTGAAGAGTGCCTTTCTCAATGGAAAGATTGAAGAAGAATTGTATGTTGCACAACCACCTGGGTTTGAAGATCCAAAACATCCTGATATGGTATACAAGCTCACAAGGCACTGTATGGCCTCAAACAAGCTCCTCGCGCTTGGTATGACACACTCAAAGACTTCCTGAAGAGCAAAGGCTTCAAACCTGGTTCTCTAGATCCGACACTCTTCATGAAGACATATGACGGTGAACTGTTTGTGTGTCAAATCTATGTGGATGACATTATCTTCGGATGCACTAACAAAAGATACAGTGATGAGTTTGGACACATGATGCAAGAGCAATATCAGATGTCCATGATGGGTGAGCTGAAATTTTTCCTTGGTCTTCAAATCTGTCAGCGGAGCAATGGCATCTTCATATCACAAGAGAAATACCTCAAAGATTGCCTGAAGAAGTTTGGGATGCAAGACTGCAAAGGATACATGACGCCAATGCCAACCAAAAGTCATTTGAGCTCCGACGACAATGGTAAAGAATTTGATCAAAAGGTATACCGCTCAATGATTGGTCCTTTACTTTACTTATGTGCATCTAGGCTAGATATAATGCTTAGCGTTTGCATGTGTGCCCGATTCCAAGCAGCACCAAAGGAGTCACATCACCTGGCGGTGAAGCGAATACTTTGATATTTGGCTTACACCCCAATGATAGGATTATGGTATCCAAAGGGCTCAACATTTGATCTGATTGGATATTCTGATGCTGATTATGCTGGTGACAAGGTTGATCACAGGTCCACTTCAGGAACATGTCACTTTCTCGGACGATCTCTTGTCTGTTGGTATTCAAAGAAGTGGAATTGTGTATCACTCTCCACTGCTGAATCTGAATACATATTGCTGCTGGATCGTGTTGTACTCAGCTTCTATGGATGAAGCAAACTCTCAAGGACTATGGCATCAACACGAAGAATCTACCACTGTTATGCGACAATGGAAGCGCCATCAAGCTTTCCAAGAATCCAGTTCAGCACTCGAAGACAAAGCACATTTAGATCCGTCATCACTTTCTCAGAGATCATGTCAACAAAGAAGATATTGATATCATTCACGTCAACATTGAAGAGCAATTGGCATATATCTTCACTAAGCCCTTGGATGAGAAAAGGTTTTGCAGGTTGCGGTGTGAGCTAAATATCTTAGAATCCTCAAATGTCCTGTAATTGGACACACATCCTAACGCTTATGCATGATTGATGACTTAGATGTGCAACACACGAAGTAACGTATATCTTCAATCAATGAAGACCTACCCTCTAAGTGTGAATACATTAATGTGGAATTTGACTTCGGAGCGCCACGATAATTGTGCATCGTGTCTTGATCTAATACTTCCTATACGGTGGGTAACGCCACCACAAAATTCTTATTGGAGTGTTTCTCTTGGCGTTATGCTTGCATAGTCTTCGCATTTGGTTTGTCTTCAACATTACTTTGTCTTCATGTTTATCTTCGCAATGTTGAGTTGGTCTTCATATATTTGCGTTCTGTCCTCTACAGCATTCACTTATAGCTATGTTTTCATTCTTGAATCTTTATTGATCTAAGTGAATGTGATCGGACCCTAACCTATTCTGTGCTTCTACCTCAACTCTATCTGTCCAAATCATATGCATTCTATTGAAAACTGTCAATTGTCTTCTCTGAGTCCTTATCAGTAGAGGACAAACTAACAAACATTTAAATCTGTTTAATGTCGTATCCTTATTGCCTAAAAACCGGAGAAACCGGAACGACCACCCGACAATCCAGGCGTGTGTGAGAACATGGAACAACTTTCAATGAGTTGCATGCATGCCACGTGTCTCTCAGATGTGAACCGCCAGGGGCACCTGCGTAATTGTGTTGCACCGCCTGATGAGGATACAGACCTGGGGTAGGGTCATAGGCCTGACCTATACATCCTACCCAAGGTCACTACCCTGGAAGATAAAAGGACCAAGAGACAATAGGAGAGCGCCTGTCGAATACGTCGAGTGCAATCCACTCGACGGCCACGACACTCGAAGGTCCTCCTCCCTACCGTCACTCGACCGTACAGAGAGTCACTCGACCTATCGAAGACCAGGAGTCAGAAAGGACCGCAACGGTCGAACATTCACTCCGTAGTCTTTATAAGCATTAACAGCACTTAAGGCTGGCGTTACCAGTAACGCCCCTTACTTTATGTACATTAAGCCCCTTGTAATGGAGGTGGGCGGGGGTCCTGGCGCACTCTATATAAGCCACCCCCCTCCTTCGGCACAAGGGTTCTCACCCCCTGTAATATCACACACATAATTCAATCGACCGCCTCCGGGCACCGAGATGTAGGGTTGTTACTTCCGTTGTGAAGGGCCTGAACTCGTAAACCTCGTGTGTACACCTTCACCATAGCTGAGATCTTGCCTCTCCATACCTACCCCCCTCTCTACTGTCAGTCTTAGGACCACGACACCGCCCTCCTCCTACTTATAAATAGTCACCCATGCGGTCAATATCTGTTCTTCCACCTCGCCACCTCGCACAAACCCTAGCGCCTCCGCTAGCTCGCGTCGACGCCGGAGACGAAGCGCTTAGTTGCCGCGACTTCTTCGATGCCGTCCTCACGCCAGCCGCGGACCTCGTCCTCTCCGCCGCCGCCGTAGGTGTCTTCCGCCGCCAAGTTAGGGCGCGGGAGATTGATCTGCTCGGCCTTCTTTCAACCTCGTCTAGCAGTTCGTCCATGGTAAATAAATCTTACTTTTACTGCCTTTTTGATCCGTTAAATCCATCCACTTCAACCAAAAGTGGTTTCTGCACTTCCAAATATGGATTTATTCTCTTTTGCATGTCATGCCAAGTATATTCACTTATGCGTCATAACTAGTTAGATTCCTCACTTGTACTTATTCATGGATTCGTACAAATCTGGAACCAACTCTCTCCAAATAAGTGAATGTCTTCGCGCTATGAGGTCAATGTCTTCTAAACTGATATATCTTCAAAATCTTCTGAGAATGCATATGACCTCTTCCCCTCCCCTCACATCTCTAATTGAAAGTGCTAGTATTCGACAAGAGGGGGGGTGAATCGGTGATTTTTGTGAAAGTCTTCAAAACATGAGTGCTTTGAAGACAAATAATGGAAATGAACCTATTGATATGCAGCGGAAGGTGGACTACTAGACATGCCATAGTCAAGTAACCAATGTAGTGCAAGCACGAAGACTATCAGCAGCTGGGTAGTATGTATCAGGATGGAAGATAGTATGAAGCCAAACAGTACACAGTCGTCACACTGTGAAGTCAATCAGATCAGGCAAGAGGGCAAAGACTCCACGAAGACAAACTGTAAGTAAAGAGAGAGGAAGGATAGAACCTGTTGCTCGGAGAGGACAAGCGATTTGCTGGACCAGTTCCAGTTGCTATGACAATTGTACATCTGGTTAGGGAGGATGAGATTCAACTCATAAGACCACGTCTTGACCTTATTTCCCTTGAGCTAAGAACACTTAGTCCTCGCCCAATCACTCTAGTAAGCCTTCAAGGGAGACTTACAAACCTTCACAGACTTCGTTCATCGGCAATCCACATGACTCTTGGATGCTCAGAACGCGACGCCTAACCGGCTGGAGGATTCATAGTCCTCAAGTGTAATAAGTCTTCGGATCACACGGACAGAAAGACTTGAGTGATGCCTAACACTCTTTGGCTCTGGGTGTTTTGGGCTTTGTCCTTGCAAGGATTACTCTCTCAAATGCTTTGGAGGTGGGTTGCTCTCAAACGACAAAAGCCGTGTACTAAATCTGAGCAACCACCAATTTATGGTGTAGGGGGTGGGCTATTTATAGCTAGGAGGCAACCTGACCTGATTTGTCAAAAATGACCCTGAGTCACTAAGGAACTGACATGTGTCCAACGGTCAGATTTCAAACACACGCGGCAGCTTAGCTTGGGCTACAAGCCAAGCTGACTCATCCAGCTCTGGATAAGATTTGCTCTCATTGTCTTCACTTGAAGACATAGTATTTGGTTGAGCATCACATCAGTCACTCTAACTTTGTTCACTTGGACCCCACTTAACAGTATGGTGGTTCCTATGACTCAACAAAGAAGGAAAGGAAACTACAAAACAATTATGTCTTCGCACTCCATAGTCTTCATACGATGTCTTCTCTTGTCATAGTCTTCAATGTGAATATCTTCATGGACCACCATTGTCTTCAATGTCTTCACACATTTTTAGGGGTCATTTCTGATAGGTAAACCGAATCAATATGTGACTACTACCTATGTTATCCTGCAATTCTCACAAACACATTAGTCCCTCAACCAAGTTTGTCGTCAATACTCCAAAACCAACTAGGGGTGGCACTAGATGCACTTACAATCTCCCCCTTTTTGGTGATTGATGACAAACTCGTTGAAGTTTTCAATGGGAATAAAAGTATGTGAATGTTTAGTGTTGTGAGTATTGTCTTCATACATATGACGAGGCTCCCCTTGAAGATGTGGATATAAATGATTTGCTTTTGAATGCAAATGCACATGGCAGGTTTTGCTTTGTGGAGGCCATCTTCAAAGTGTGAAGACAATACATTATGCATATAGATAGATAATGAAGATAATGATATGCATAATGGAAAATGGACGTCTGCAGAATGACTTCATGCGGAATTTATCATCGCAACACAGAATAGCAGAAAAAGTAGCAGACGACCACCGAGTTTAAGTGTCACAACTCAAAGAACCAAATGTATAAAAAGACGAGAGTTGTAAAACTTGGCAAGATAATGCAACCACCCATAAGGACCCACTTGAAGACTATCAACTCATATGCTTATCCCCCTTTTGTCAGTAATGACCAAAAAGGTTTGAAGACATAGAGTGTTTATTCGTTTCCAGAAGGATCAGGGTCGGCATTGGAGTTTGGTGGTGCAGAGGGGCCTGGCGCAGAGTCGAGATGCAGTGTAGCCATGGTCGGTGAAGTGGCGTCGTCTTCTTCATCGACGATATTCACAACAACAGTTGCAGCTGAGGATGAATACTCAGAATCTTCAAGTGAGGGAGTACGGCGCCAACTTACATTTGGTGGAGGCCTGGAATCAAACTTGAAGCTTTCGATGAAGCCATCTGCTCGAAGATCGTCTTCAAAACACAATAGAGTGAGGCTCTTCCAGGACCGCCGCGCATTCTCATGGGCAACAAAATGAGTTCTTGGTGGCCAGATTGCAAATGCAATTGACATCCTCCAAGAGACTATGCATCTGACGCTTTAGCCAGTCATGGTGCTTGTCCTGCTTCTGATGTAAGGCCACAAGCAGCTCTCGGTCATTGAGTACACGAGAACGCTTTCGAGGACTTTGAGCAATTGTACTGGCAGTGGCTTTGGTATTTGCACGATGAGGCATACGCACATTGCCAGCCATAGGATAAGCAGGAATAGCAGCATTTGGAACATGAACGCCTTCTATGGGCTGCGTGAAGCTTTGATGATCAACATTGTGAAGATATATCGGCTCCTTGACAGGCTTGGGGTAGATGGCTTCAACTGATAGATCAACCTCAGGCAGAAAGACAAGATGGTTGCGTGCAGAATGCTGATAGTTGACAATAGAATGAAGTTTGTTAGGCGCATTACCCATGGAGCATAAAACTTCAGGCCAAACCGATCAATCCCAGATGCAACAAGTTGTCTGATGAAGAAATCCTGGGAGTTGAATCTGATGCCATTGACAATATAGAATACCAAAGTCTTCATAGTGCCTTCAAGTTTTGCTTCAGAAGAATATCCCTTGATTGGCCATAGAGTATGCCTTAGGATATGATAGATTGTGCGGGGCAAGTACTCCAGGTCCTGGACAAGGAATTCCTTGGGATAGTCTGCATCTTGAGGCAATGGCTTCATCATGCTGAGCATCTAACTCATATTGGGTTCAGGCCGCTGAAATATACTCTGTAGTTCTTCTTTGTGACGCTGACAACCAGGCTCATACAGATCACCTGGAGTGGGCAGGGAGGTAAGCTCGATGATGTCTTGAGATTTAGCTTCATGGTGCACATCACCTGTCATCCACTTGAGGATCCATGTCTTCGGATCCCGGTAGTAGCCACGAATGTGAAGAGTAGCATAGAACTGCATCAGAAGCTCTTCATTCCAGTGCTCTTTGGTTGTGACAAATTCCAAAAGGCCAGCATCCCGAAAGCAATTCAGAGCATCTTCAAGATAGGGGAGCCCAGCCATAACTTCACAATCAAGGCACGTGTGAGGAAAGATTCTCTCTTGATTGTAGAGAACACATGAGTAATAGTTGCGCTGTTGATGGCTCCGGAAGTGATCTAAAGAGATTCTTGGCTTCGAGTATGGATTATTGTCACTGTCAAAGAAGGTATTGTGTGCTCTGAAGCTATTGACACTGAAATATCCTGGTGCTGTAGCAGCACCTGGAAGCCTTGGTAGCCTGGGCTTTGGCTTCTGTACTTGTGGTCGCTGCTCCACATGATAATCATATTGGGGTCCAGGACCAGTGGAAGGAACCAGGATTGGCCAGCAAACTGTGACTAACTCCCCCTCACGATTGTAAGTTGTTTCCATAGTGTGAAGCCTTGGAGTGTGAGGCCTTGGAGTGTGAGGCCTTGAGGTCATGCAACATCTTCTTGAAGATTTGGACATCTGCCACGCTGACCTTGGCGATGTTCTTCTTGAAGTGAGCCTTCTCATAATAAATCTTGTTTTTTAGCTCGACAGTCTTCTGAGCCAAGGCCAATTCACCAGTAATGGCTCCATGGAAGGTGACGCTGATGTCCACAGGGAGCTGAAGATCACCAATACTGATGTCCTGGTTGTCGAACCACTCATCGATGAAGTTATTCAGAATATCAACATCAAAGAGGGGAAAATCGTTGAAGATTTCAGCCTCCTGCTTGCTCTTGATAAGCATTTCCAGAGCATCATCACCAAGATCTTCATCACTTGACAGATCAATGGCTTCATCTTCGTTGCACAGAACAGCATACGGTGCCAGAGGTTTCCCAGTGGCCTTCTTGGGCAATAGCTTCTTGGTTCTCTTGGACACGCGAAATAAGTCTTCAGACTGCACACTGGATTCAGGCGGTGCAGTCTTTAGAGTCTTCCTTGTCGAAGCTTTTGGTGAAGGAGATGGCTTTGAAGCTTTTGTCTTCTTCATCTTTTTCTCCTTTAGAGGTGAGGGAGCATCTTCAGAATCAGCTTCTCCCGCAGATTGCTCCACAGCTGCTCTCTGAGCGGCAATGTGAGACAGTAGCCCATCAAAATTAGGAAAGGGGCCAATTCTGTTATCATTAGCTTCAGGTGTCCCATCAGATCTTGGAGCGGAGGGGACAGGGTTGAAGTTGGGGCCGAACTCCTTGTAGTTTTTGGAAGCTGAGTCTTTAGCAAACTGATAGTTGCGTTTGAACAGATTGTCGTCACGACACCATAACAGAGAAGATGGGTCGGCAGCTTTAGGTTGTGGTCCTTTGACCATGCATGGGTAGAATTTCCCCTCAATGGCTTTAGCCTTACTCTTTGGCACCAAGCCACGGTAGAGGCAGTCACCCCATGGTCGCTTGATGGCATTCCTTTCAGCATATTCAGGCGTGACGAACCTGTACTTGAACCATTCCTCAGCCCAATATCTTCGGATCCACTGTATCCGAGTTTTGCGTTGGTTGTAACTCTCCTCAGGATCTGACTTGTACTGTTCGTATAGATTAGCAGGCAAATCTAGTGCAGTGTTGCCACGGCGTTGCCTGCCACCCTTGCGTGCAGACATTTCTGAAGCCATAATATTCAGACTGATAAGCTTCAGCACAGTGAATGGCTTTTGTCTGCTAGTTAGACAAGAACTGGCTTCAGGTGATTCAATGTGATGCTTTTGATCAAATTCTTTACCATTATCGTCGGAGCTAAAATGACTTTTGGTTGGCATTGGCGTCGTGTATCCTTTGCAGTCTTGCATTCCAAACTTCTTCAGGCAATCTTTGAGGTATTTCTCTTGTGATATGAAGATGCCATTGCTCTGCTGACGGATTTGAAGGTGAAGGAAAAACTTCAGCTCACCCATCATGGACATTGATACGTCCATTTTGCATCATGCTTTTATGACAATATTTATTGCATTATGGGCTGTTATTTCACGTTATGTCACAATACTTATGGCTATTCTCTCTTATTTTACAAGGTTTATATGAAGAAGGAGAATGCCGGCAGCTGGAATTCTAGGCTGGAAAAGGAGCAAATATTGGAGGCCTATTCTATGCAACTCCAAAATTCCTGAAACTCCACGGAATACCTTAATATAAATAAAGAAAAATCATCGCCAAAGATGAAGGCCAGGGGGCCCACACCCTGCTCACGAGGGTGGGCCCCCTAGGCGCGCTCCCTACCTCGTGGGCCCCCTGGTGGCTCTCCGACGCCCATCTTCTCCTATATGAAGTCTTTCGATGAGAAAAAAATAAGAAGCAACCTTTCGGGACGAGACTCCCCCGCCACGAGGCGGAACCTTGGCGGAACCAATCTAGGGCTCCTGCAGAGCTGTTCTGCCGGGGACACTTCCCTCCGGGAGGGGGAAATCATCACCATCGTCATCACCAACGCTCCTCTCATCGGGAGAGGGCAATCTCCATCAACATCTTCACCAGCACCATCTCATCTCCAAACCCTAGTTCATCTCTTGTATCCAATTCTTGTCTCCAAGTCTGGGATTGGTGCTAGTAGGTTGGTAGTAGTGTTGATTACTCCTTGTAGTTGATGCTAGTTGGTTTATTTGGTGGAAGATCATATGTTCAGATCCTTTATGCATATTATTACCCCTCTGATTATGAACATGAATATGCTTTGTGAGTAATTACGTTTGTTCCTGAGGACAAGGGAGAAGTCTTGCTATTAGTAGTCATGTGAATTTGGTATTCGTTCGATATTTTGATAAGATGTATGTTGTCTAGCCTCTAGTGGTGTTATGTGAACGTCGACTACATAACACTTCACCATTATTTGGGCCTAGAGGAAGGCATTGGGAAGTAATAAGTAGATGATGGGTTGCTAGAGTGACAGAAGCTTAAACCCTAGTTTATGTGTTGCTTTGTAAGGGGCTGATTTGGATCCATATGTTTCATGCTATGGTTAGGTTTACCTTAATACTTTTGTTGTAGTTGCGGATGCTTGCAATAGGGGTTAATCATAAGTGGGATGCTTGTCCAAGTAAGGGCAGTACCCAAGCACTGGTCCACCCACATATCAAATTATCAAAGTACCGAACGCAAATCATATGAACGTGATGAAAACTAGCTTGACGATATTCCCATGTGTCCTCGGGAGCGCTTTTCCTATTATAAGAGTTTGTCCAGGCTTGTCCTTTGCTACAAAAAGGATTGGGCCACCTTGCTGCATTTTATTTACTTTTGTTACTTGTTGCTCGCTACAATTTATCTTATCACAAAACTATCTGTTACCACTTATTTCAGTACTTGCAGAGAATACCTTGCTGAAAACCGCTTATCATTTCCTTCTGCTCCTCGTTGGGTTCGACACTCTTACTTATCGAAAAGACTACGATAGATCCCCTATACTTGTGGGTCATCAAGACTCTTTTCTGGCGCCGTTGCCGGGGAGTGAAGCGCCTTTGGTAGGTGGAATTTGGTAAGGAAAAATTTATTTAGTGTGCTGAAATTTTCTGTCACTTGTTACTATGGAAAGTAATTGTCTGAGGGGCTTGTTCGGGGTATCTTCATCCCGTCCAGTAGAGCAAAGAGTTGCTCCTCAACCTACTCAACCTACTGAACCTATTGAAAATGAAACTCCTTTTGAGATTCCTTCGGGTTTGATGGAAAAACTGCTAGCTAACACTTTTATAGGAGATGGAACAAAGCATCCTGATGAACATCTAAGCTATGTGGATGATGTTTGTGGACTATTTAAGCTTGCAGGTATACCCGATGATGTTGTTAAGAAGAAGGCTTTCCCTTTATCTTTAAAGGGAGACGCATTGACATGGTATAGGCTATGTGATGATATGAGATCATGGAACTATAAAAGATTGAAATTGGAATTTCGTCAAAAGTATTACCCTATGCATCTTGTTCATCGTGATCGCAATTATATATATAATTTTTGGCCTCGCGAAGGAGAAAGCATCGCTCAAGCTTGGGGGAGGCTTAAATCAATGTTATATTCATGCCCCAATCATGAGCTCGCAAGAGAAGTGATTATGCAAAGTTTTTATGCTCAGCTTTCTGATAACAATCGCACCATGCTCGATACTTCTTCTGCTGGCTCTTTTATGATGAAGACTATTGAATTCAGATGGGATTTATTGGATAGAATTAAACGCAACTCTGAAGATTGGGACCTCGACGAAGGTAAGGAGTTAGGTATGACACCTAAGTTTGATTGTGTTAAATCTTTTATGGATACCGATATTTTCCGTAAGTTTAGCACTAATATGGACTTGACTCTGAGATAGTAGCTTCTTTCTGTGAATCTTTTGCTACTTATGTTGATCTCCCCAAGGAGAAGTGGTTTAAATATCATCCTCCCATAGAAGTAAAAGTAGCTGCACCTAATAAAGTTGAAGAAAAGATTGTCACTTATAATGATCCTATTGTTCCCACTTCTTATGTTGAGAAACCACCTTTCCCTGTTAGATTGAAGGATCATGCTAAAGCTTCAACTGTTGTTCGTAAAAACAATATTAGAACTTATACACCCCCTGAGCAAGTCAAAGTAGAACCTAATATTGCTATTGTTAAAGATCTCTTGTCTGATAATATCGATGGGCGTGTTATTCAATTCCAGGGTGAAACTGCAAGAATTGCTAAACCTTGTGTTAGAGATAAACATAGACCTGTGGTAGGCGTGCCTGTTATTTCTGTTAAAATAGGAGATCATTGTTATCATGGCTTATGTGATATGGGTGCTAGTGCTAGTGTTATACCCATTGACTTATACAAAGAAATTATGCATGATATTGCACCTGCTGAGTTAGAAGATATTGATGTTACAATTAAACTTTCCAATAGAGATACTATATCTCCAGTAGGAATTGTGAGAGATGTCGAAGTCTTGTGTGGAAAAACCAAATATCCCGCTAATTTTCTTGTTCTTGGTTCTCCACAAGATAGCTTTTGTCCCATTATATTTGGTAGACCCTTCTTGAATACTGTTAATGCTAAGATAGACTGCAAAAAGAATGTTGTTACTGTTGGCTTGGATGATATGGTTCATGAGTTTAATTTCTCTAAATTTAGTAAACAACATCGTGAGGAAGAATTGCCTAGTAAGGATGAAATTATTGGTCTTGCTTCTATTGCCGTACCTCCTAGTGATCCTTTAGAACACTATTTGCTAGACCATGAAAATGATATGTTCATGAATGAAAGAAGGGAAATAGATGAAGTATTCTTTAAATAGGAACCTATTCTGCAACACAATTTGTCTGTTGAAATCCTAGGGGATCCTCCTCCACCCAAAGGTGATCCCGTGTTTGAGCTTAAACCATTGCCTGATAATCTTAAATATGCTTATCTTGATGAAAAGAAAATATATCCTGTTATTATTAGTGCTAACCTTTCAGAGCATGAAGAAGAAAGATTATTGAAAACTCTGAAGAAGCATCGCGCCGCTATTGGATATACTTTGGATGATCTTAAGGGCATCAGTCCCACTCTATGTCAACATAAAATAAATTTGGAAGCTGATGCCAAACCAGTTTGTGATCCTCAACGATGTTTGAATCCTAAAATGAAAGAAGTGGTAAGAAAGGAAATACTCAAGCTTCTGGAGGCAGGTATAATTTATCCCGTTGTTGATAGTCAATGGGTAAGTCCTGTCCATTGTGTCCCTAAGAAGGGAGGTATTACTGTTGTCCCTAATGATAAAGATGAATTGATTCCGCAAAGAATTATCACAGGTTATAGGATGGTAATTGATTTCCGTACGTTAAATAAAGCTACTAAGAAAGATCATTAACCCTTACCTTTTATTGATCAAATGTTAGAAAGATTATGCAAACATACACATTATTGCTTTCTAGATGGTTATTCTGGTTTCTCTCAAATACCTGTGTCAGCTAAGGATCAATCAAAGACTACTTTTACATGCCCTTTTGGTACTTTTGCTTATAGACGTATGCCTTTCGGTTTATGTAATGCACCTGCTACCTTTCAAAGATGCATGATGGCTATATTCTCTGACTTTTGCGAAAAGATTTGTGAGGTTTTCATGGACGACTTTTTCGTCTATGGTTCCTCTTATGATGATTGCTTGAGCAATCTTAATAGAGTTTTGCAGAGATGTGAAGAAACTAATCTTGTCTTGAATTGGGAAAAGTGCCACTTTATGGTTAATGAAGGTATTGTCTTGGGGAACAAAGTTTCTGAAAGAGGTATTGAAGTTGATAAGGCCAAGGTTGATGCTATTGAAAAGATGCCATATCCCAAGGACATCAAAGGTATAAGAAGTTTCCTTGGTCACGCCGGATTTTATAGGAGGTTCATTAAGGACTTCTCAAAAATCTCTCGGCCTCTAACTAATTTATTACAAAAAGATGTACCATTTGTCTTTGATGATGATTGTGTAGAAGCATTTGAAATACTTAAGAAAGCATTAGTCTCTACACCTGTTGTTCAGCCACCTGATTGGAATTTACCCTTTGAAATTATGTGTGATGCTAGTGATTATGCTGTAGGTGTTGTTCTAGGGCAAAGAGTTGATAAGAAATTAAATGTTATCCACTATGCTAGTAAGACTCTAGACAATGCTCAAAGAAATTATGCTACTACCGAAAAGGAACTTTTAGCAGTTGTATTTGCTTGTGATAAATTCAGACCCTATAATGTTGATTCTAAAGTAACTATTCACACAGATCATGCTGCTATTAAATATCTTATGGAAAAGAAAGATGCAAAACCTAGACTTATTAGATGGGTTCTCTTGCTACAAGAATTCGATTTGCATATTGTTGATAGAAAAGGAGCTGAGAACCCCGTTGCAGACAACTTATATAGGTTAGAGAATGTTCTTGATGACCCACTACCTATTGATGATAGCTTCCCTGATGAGCAATTAAATGTCATAAGCACTTCTCATAGCACTCCATGGTATGCTGATTATGCTAATTACATTGTTGCTAAATTTATACCACCTAGATTCACATACCAACAAAAGAAAAAGTTTTTCTATGACTTGCGACATTACTTTTGGGATGACCTACATCTTTATAAAGAAGGAGTAGATGGTGTTATTAGACATTGTGTACCTAAGCATGAACAGGAACAGATCCTATGCAAGTGTCACTCCAAAGCTTATGGAGGACACCACGCTGGAGATAGAACTGCACATAAGGTATTGCAATCCGGTTTTTATTGGCCTACTCTCTTCAAGGATGCCCGTAAGTTTGTGTTGTCTTGCGATGAATGTCAAAGAATTGGTAATATTAGTAGACATCAAGAAATGCCTATGAACTATTCCCTTGTTATTGAACCATTTGGTGTTTGGGGCTTTGATTATATGGGACCTTTTCCTGCCTCTAATGGATATACACATATTTTAGTTGTTGTTGATTATGTTACTAAGTGTGTAGAAGCTATTCCAACTAGTAGTGCTGATCATAACACCTCTATTAAAATGCTTAAGGAAGTTATTTTTCCGAGGTTTGGAGTCCCTAGATATTTAATGACTGATGGTGGTTCACACTTTATTCATGGTGCTTTCCATAAGATGCTTCCTAAATATGACGTTAATCATAGGATTGCATCTCCTTATCACCCGCAGTCTAGTGGTCAAGTAGAATTGAGCAATAGAGAGCTCAAATTAATTTTTCAAAAGACTGTCAATATGTCTAGGAAGAATTGGTCCAAGAAACTTGATGATGCATTATGGGCCTATAGAACTGCATATAAAAATCCTATGGGTATGTCTCCGTATAAAATGGTTTATGGAAAAGCTTGTCACTTACCTCTCGAACTAGAACATAAGGCATACTGGGCTATTAAAGAGCTCAACTATGATTTCAAACTTGCCGGTGAGAAGAGGTTATTTGATATTAGCTCACTTGATGAATGGAGAACCCAAGCTTATGAAAATGCCAAGTTGTTTAAAGAAAAGGTTAAAAGATGGCATGACAAAAGGATACAAAAGCGTGAGTTTAATATAGGTGATTATGCATTGCTATACAACTCTCGTTTAAGATTTTTTGCAGGAAAACTTCTCTCTAAATGGGAAGGTCCCTACGTTATCGAAGAGGTCTATCGTTCCGGTGCCATAAAAATCAACAACTTTGAAGGCACAAATCCGAAGGTGGTAAACGGTCAAAGGATCAAACACTATATCTTAGTTAATCCTATAAATGTTGAAACTAATATTATTGAAACCGTAACCCCGGGGGAATGCATAAGGGACACTTTCCAGAACGTTCCAGACCCCGAAAAGGAATAGGTATGTGGTACGGTAAGTAAACCGACTCCAAAACAATTTTTAAGGCAATATTTCTTCGTTTTGGAATATTTAGAAAAATAGAAAAATAAGTGGCAGTCCGGGAAGGACACGAGGCCTCCACGAGGGTGGAGGGCCCGCCCTACCCCCCTGGGCGCGCCCCCCTACCTCGTGAGCACCTCGTGTGCCCTTCGGACTCCGTTTCCTTGCACGATACGTATTTTGGTTGGTAAAAATTCATTATATATACTCCCGAAGGTTTTGACTCTCATATCACGCAAATATCCTCTATTTTTGTTTCGAGCCGTTGCTGCTGCAGATTGGAACAAGATGTTGTCCCAAGATTCGGAGGGAGAGAGCTACATAGCTGATTATATTGCAAATCCAAGAGTATATGGGGACGTGGAACACTATGGCTGGACCACCGAGGAAGAAGAAGACTATGATCCAAAGAGGAAGGAGGAGACAAGCTCTGATGAAGAGGACTACCCACTGCCTGAACCTTGATAGCAAGGCAACACTATGCAAGAAGATAATGAAACTTGAGCTCGAGAATGAGGATCTGAGGGAGGAAAATTTTAGCCTCAGGCGTAAGCTAGAGAAGAAAAGTGCAACAACTCCTACTTCACCACCTCCGAAGAAATAATCACATGGGTATGGGCACTCCCCTTGGCAACTGCCAAGCTTGGGGGAGGTGCCCCGGTATCGTATCACCATCACAACTCCTATCTTTACCGTTTTTCTTAGTTCGATCCTATTAGTAGTATCTTGATTTGGTAGAATAAAGTCATGGCATGATCTAGTTTTGAGTTTTGCTTATGATCCTTCTTTGTAATCGAGTCCGTGAGCTATATAATAAAGATTAGTGTTGAGTCAAGGGCTTGAGTATTTTGCCATGATCTTGGGTGATTAGAAGAAAAATAATAAAAAGAATCAAAGAGTTCATATTGATCTTAGTGAAAGTAATGACTTCACATAGAAAGAGTATGATGATTAAAAGTTGTTGGGAGTTGGCAAATATAGCTTTGGTCATCATTGCAATTAATAGGAAGTGATAAGGAAAGAGAGGTTTCACATATAGATATATTATCATTGACATCTTTTATGATTGGGAGCACTCATTAAAATATGACATGCTAAAGAGTTGAGCTTGGACAAGGAAGACAACATAATGAGTTATGTTTTCTTACATCCGAGATAAAGTATGTTGTCATGGATCCTCTACCGTGTTGAGCTTGCCTTTCCCCCTCATGCTAGCCAAATTCTTAGCACCAAGTAGAAATACTACTTGTGCTTCCAAATACCCTTAAACCAGTTTTGCCATGAGAGTCCACCATATCTACCTATGGATTGAGTAAGATCCTTCAAGTAAGTTGTCATCGGTCCAAGCAATAAAAATTGCTCTCTAAATATGCATGACTTACTAGTGCAGAGAAATAAGCTTTGTACAAACTTGTTGTGGATGCAATAAAAGTGACGGACTACATAATAAAGGTTCACATACAAGGGGCAATATAAAGTGATGTTCTTTTGCATTAAGATTTTGTGCATCAAACCTAAACGCGCATGACAACCTCCGCTTCCCTCTGCGAAGGGCCTATCTTTAATTATTATTCTCTACCTTATGCAAGAGTCACAGTGATCTTCACCTTTCTTTTTTCATTTTATCCTTTGGCAAGCTCAGCATGTTGGAATGAACATGATATATATATCTAATTGGATGTGGGGGAGGATGAATTATTATTGTTGACATTACCCTTGAGGTAAAAGGTTGTGGGGCAAAACTATAAGCCCCTATCTTTCTCTGTGTCCGATTTAAAACTCCGTAACCACAAGTATTGCGTGAGTGTTAGAAATCATGAAGGACTAAGTGATAGTTGAGTATGTGGACTTGCTTTTAAGCTCTAACATAGACTCTTTCCGATGTTATGATAAATTGCAATTGCTTCAATGACTGAGATTATAATTGTTAGTGCCCAATAAGGTTTCTGATTCATACTTTGGCTTTGTGAAAAGATCATCACTTGAACATGAGTAATCATATGACAAAATCTATATATATTGCTGTTATGAAATAATCATGATGCCTTCATGTCCGTATTTTATTTTTATTGATGCCTCTACCTCTAAACATGAGGACATATTTATTGTTATCGGCTTTTCGCTTGAGGACAAGCGCGGTCTAAGCTTGGGGGAGTTGATACGTCCATCTTGCATCATGCTTTTATGACAATATTTATTGCATTATGGGCTGTTATTTCACGTTATGTCACAATAATTATGGCTATTCTCTCTTATTTTACAAGGTTTATGTGAAGAAGGAGAATGTCGGCAGCTGGAATTCTGGGCTAGAAAAGGAGCAAATATTGGAGGCCTATTCTACGCAACTCCAAAAGTCCTGAAACTCCACGGAATACCTTAAAATAAATAAAGAAAAATCATCGCCAAAGATGAAGACCAGGGAGCCCACACCCTGCTCATGAGGGTGCCCCCCTGGGCGCGCCCCCTACCTCGTGGGCCCCCTGGTGGCTCTCCGACGCCCATCTTCTCCTATATGAAGTATTTCGATGAGAAAAAATAAGAAGCAACCTTTCGGGACGAGACTCCGCCGCCACGAGGCGGAACCTTGGCGGGACCAATCTAGGGCTCCTGCAGAGCTGTTCTGCCGGGGACACTTCCCTCCGGGAGGGGGAAATCATCACCATTGTCATCACCAACGCTCCTCTCATCGGGAGAGGGCAATCTCCAACAACATCTTCACCAGCACCATCTCATCTCCAAACCCTAGTTCATCTCTTGTATCCAATTCTTGTCTCCAAGTCCGGGATTGGTGCTAGTAGTGTTGATTACTCCTTGTAGTTGATGCTAGTTGGTTTATTTGGTGGAAGATCATATGTTCAGATCCTTTATGCATATTATTACCCCTCTGATTATGAACATGATTATGCTTTGTGAGTAATTACGTTTGTTCCTGAGGACAAGGGAGAAGTCTTGCTATTAGTAGTCATGTGAATTTGGTATTCGTTCGATATTTTGATAAGATGTATGTTGGCTAGCCTCTAGTGGTGTTATGTGAACGTCGACTACATAACACTTCACCATTATTTGGGCCTAGAGGAAGGCATTGGGAAGTAATAAGTAGATGATGGGTTGCTAGAGTGACAGAAGCTTAAACCCTAGTTTATGCGTTGCTTCGTAAGGGGCTGATTTGGATCCATATGTTTCATGCTATGGTTAGGTTTACCTTAATACTTTTGTTGTAGTTGCGGATGCTTGCAATAGAGGTTAATCATAAGTGGGATGCTTGTCCAAGTAAGGGCAGTACCCAAGCACCGGTCCACCCACATATCAAATTATCAAAGTACCGAACGCGAATCATATGAACGTGATGAAAACTAGCTTGACGATATTCCCATGTGTCCTCGGGATCGCTTTTCCTATTATAAGAGTTTGTCCAGGCTTGTCCTTTGCTACAAAAAGGATTGGGCCACCTTGCTGCATTTTATTTACTTTTGTTACTTGTTGCTCGTTACAATTTATCTTATCACAAAACTATCTGTTACCACTTATTTTAGTACTTGCAGAGAATACCTTGCTGAAAACCGCTTATCATTTCCTTCTGCTCCTCGTTGGGTTCGACACTCTTACTTATCAAAAGGACTACGATAGATCCCTATACTTGTGGGTCATCAGACATCTGATATTGCTCTTGCATCATGTGCCCAAACTCATCACTGTAACTTTTGTCAGTGCAGCCGAAGATAATGTCATCCACATAGATTTGGCACACAAACAGTTCACCGTCATATGTCTTCGTGAAGAGTGTCGGATCTAGAGAACCATGTTTGAAGCCTTTGCTCTTCAGGAAGTCTTGGAGTGTGTCATACCAAGCGCGAGGAGCTTTTTTGAGGCCATACAGTGCCTTGTTGAGCTTGTATACCATATCAGGATGTTTTGGATCGTCAAAGCCAGGTGGTTGTGCAACATACACTTCTTCTTCAATCTTGCCATTAAGAAAGGCACTCTTCACATACATTTGGTATAGAAGGATGTTGTGATGGTTGGCATAGGCTAGCAGTATGCGAATAGTTTCAAGCCTTGCCACATGAGCAAATGTTTCATCGAAGTCAATTCCTTCTACTTGAGTGTAGCCTTGAGCAACTAGACGAGCCTTGTTCCTGACCACTTCACCATGCTCATCTTGTTTGTTGTGATAGATCCATTTGGTGCCAATGATATTGTGCTTGCGAGGATCAGGACACTTGACCAGTTCCCATACATTGTTCAGCTCAAACTGATGAAGCTCTTCTTGCATAGCTTGAATCCATTCAGGTTCCATAAAGGCTTCAGCAACTTTCTTGTGTTCAGATATAGAGACAAATGCGAAGTGCCCACTTAAATTTGCTAGTTGTGTTGCTCTTGAACGAGTGAGTGGACCAGGTGCACTGATGCTATCAATTATCTTCTCAATCTGTACTTCATTTGCAACACGGGGATGAACTGGACGAAGACTTTGCCCTTGCAGATCATTGTCTTCACTTTCAATATTGACTTCAGGCTGAGCATTGTCTTCAGGTTGACTTGGTGCAACAATGAGTTCATCTTCAGCCTGAGCTTCTCAAGGTATGATTTCTCCAGTACCCATGGGCTTGATAGATTCACTAGGAGGAACTTCATCTAGCACAATTGGCAAGTGCTCTCTTTGTGAGCCGTTAGTCTCATCGAACCGCACATCCACAGTTTCAACCACTTTATAGTGAAAGAGGTTGAAGACTCTGTAGGAGTGCGAATCCTTTCCGTAACCAAGCATAAAACCTTCATGTGCTTTTGGTGCAAATTTTGAAGTGTGATGTGGATCCTTGATCCAGCACCTAGCACCAAATACTCTGAAGTAACTGACGTTTGGCTTCTTACTAGTTAGCAGCTCATATGATGTCTTCTTTGGAAGCTTGTGAAGATAAACACGGTTGATGACATGGCATGCAGTATCAATGGCTTCAGGCCAGAACTTCCTTGGAGTCTTGTACTCATCAAGCATCATCCGAGCCATCTCAATGAGGGTTCGGTTCTTGTGCTCCACAATGCCATTCCGCTGAGGTGTGTAAGGAGCAGAAAACTCATGAGTGATGCCCAGTGTATCAAGATAAGTGTCGAGGCCGGTGTTCTTGAATTTTGTGCTGTTGTCACTTTTGATGTGCTTGATCTTGATGCCATAGTTCGTCATGGCACGGTTGGTGAATCGTCTGAAGACATCCTGCACTTCAGTCTTGTAGAGGATTATATGCACCCATGTGTATCTTGAGTAATCATCAGCAATGACGAAGCCATAGATATAAGAAGCGGTAGTAAGAGTAGGGAAATGAGTAGGGCCGAATAAGTCCATGTGAAGCAGCTCGAAGGGTTGTGATGTCATCATGATTGTCTTCGAGGGATGCTTGGCCCTAGTCATCTTCCCAGCTTCACAGGCACCACACAGATGATCCTTCTTGAACTTGACGCCCTCGATGCCCACTACATGCTTCTTCTTCGCGAGAGAGTACAAGTTCCTCATATCCCGCATGTCCTAGCCTCCGATGCTAGAGCCAGCACTCTGAAGCTTTTGCTAGAAGACATACGGCTAACTGTGGTCCTGCTGAGAAATCTACCATATACAGATCATCTTTTCGATACCCTTCAAAGACTAGAGATTTGTCATATTCCATAAGGACAAGACAATGATATTTTCCAAATATCACAATCATGTTCAAATCACATAGCATTGACACAGACATTAAGTTGAAACCAAGGGATTTAACAAGCATCACTTTATCCATGTGCTGATACTTTGAGATTGCAACTCAACCAAGACCCACTACCTTACTTTTACCAGTGTCAGCAAATGTGGTGTGACTTTTATCAGTCGGGCGTAGGGTTGAATCCATTAGAAGACTTCGATCACCAGTCATGTGGTTGGTGCAGCCACTATCCATAATCCATTCTAAAGCCTTTGGTGTCATATCCTACAGTACAGTTTGGGGGATAGGCTTCACCAAGAGAGTTGCGAAGCAGAAACATTTGATGAACAAGCGGAACATGAAAGTTCAGATCTTGGTTAGGATAGATAGGATGATTGTCAAGGAATCTCGGGATGAAATACATAGTGAGACCATTTGGACATTTTATCTTGCGTGCCACAAGACGTTTAAGGTCCCCAGCATAAGCATCACACGCCTTTGATTTCCGGCTGGAGACCTTTCCCTACAAAAAGAGAGTTAAGTTTTCTTAACCACCCACATCTTCAGGGGTGGATTAGAAGCAATGAGTCTAAGTGCAACATCTGAGAACTTTGGCTTTGGTGCCCTAGCAAATAGCCTTGCAGGAGGTGAATAATACTCATAAGAATAAGCAGAATAGTTCTGGTCTTATGAATATAGCGGTTTGACAAAAGACACTCATATTCAAAAGAGTGAGTGTGGTTTCCCTGCAAAATATTGGCGTTAGGGTGAATCATGTGAGTCCTCTGTCTGTATGAAGCCTTTGGACCATATGAAGCCTTTGGTCCGGGATTTGTCTTCTTCCCGGGTGGTGTCATGATGACATTCACGGGAAGACTTTCAAGACAACTTTTGGGTACCCAGATCTTCTTAAGAGGTGGTCCATTCCTGCAGTTAGTACCAATGTACCTGGCAAACACTTCACCATTCTGATTCCTGAACAGGTTATAGTTTGCATCAAAGGATTCATCAATAATAATTGGGTCAACACAAGAGAAACCAGATAAGGTAGATGGATCCACTGAAGGTCCCTTAGCAGCAACCATTGTGGTTTTGGGGTACTGCTCAGGCATCCAGTAAGAACCATCAACATTCATTTTCCTCTCGAACCCAACATCCTCTTTCCTAGGGTTTCGGTTCAGAATCTGCTTTTTGAGGACATCACATAGTGTCTGATGCCCTTTGAGACTTTTGTGCATTCCTGTCTCAAGCAATGTCTTCAACCTGGCATTCTCATCAGCAATAGCAGTGGTATCCTCAGCAGAGGGGTTAGTTACCACATTAGCAGTTGAAGATATTGCTGTAGTAGCAGCAGTTGAACATTCAGCAACAAAGACATCACTATCACGCTCAAGACATTTTAGACATGGTAGTTCAAATCCTTCTTGAGCGGAACTGATATGTTGAGCACGGAGTGACTCGTTCTCCTTTTGAAGATCTTCATGAGCCGATCTCAATTTCTCAAGCTCTTGCTTCCTTTGAAGATAATCATAGGAGAGATTTTCATGAGAAGTTGAGAGCGTTTCATGACAACTTTCAAGTTCCTGATACTTAACATGAAGATTTTTAATGTCTTCAATTAAGGACTGAGTTTGGGTCATTTCCGCGTCCAACAGGTCATCGCTTTTGTCTAACAACTTTTGAATATGTTCCATATCATTTTGTTGTTCAGTTGCAATAGCAAGTGTTTTGTAGCTAGGTTTAGATTCACATTCAGAGTCATCTTCACTTGATGTTTGAAAGTAAGCATCACGTGAGTTTACCTTGGCACCACGTGCCATGAAGCAGAGGTGCGAGTAGAGTCATCCTTATTCTTGGCATCAGCGTTGTTGACGAGGCCATTGTCTTCAGTGTTGAAGATGGACTTGGCGACATATGTAGAAGCTAGAGCCAGGCTTGCTACTCCAGAATCAGATTCCTCTTCAGACACCACCTATGCCTCCTCAAATGCAGACTCCTCCTCTGAATCCATCTCCTCGCCAACAAAAGCACGACCCTTGCTTGATGATCTCTTCTTGTGTGATGAAGACTTTTATGAAGACTTGGAAGAATACTTTGAGGATTTCTTCTTCTTCTTCTTGTCATCGGAATCATATTCCTTGCTCTTCTTCTTCTTCTTTATCTCATTGTCCCACTGTGAACACTCAGAGATGTAGTGACCAGGTTTATTGCACTTGTGGTAGGTTCTCTTCTTGGGATCACGTGATGAAGTTTCGTCATTTCTAGAGCTGGATCTTGAAGACTTTCTTCTTGGAAAACTTCTGGAACTTCTTCACAAGCATAGAAAGCTCCTTTCCAATGTCTTCAGGATCACCAGAACTGCAGTAAGATTCTTCTTCGGATGAGGAGACAGCCTTTGCCTTCAAAGCACGAGTACGGCCATAGTTGGGACCATAGATATCTCTTTTCTCAGATAGCTGGAACTCATGTGTGTTGAGTCTCACAAGTATGTCAGACGGATCGAGAGTCTTGAAGTCAGGGCATTCTTGAATCATGAGGGGCAAGGTGTCAAATGAGCTGTGAAGTGATCTCAGCAGTGTCTTGATGATTTCATGCTTGGTGATCTCTATGGCGCCGGGAGCAAGAAGCTCATTAGTGATATCAGTGAGGCGATCAAATGTGAGCTGGACATTCTCATTGTCATTTCTCTTGAAGCAGTTGAAGAGATTGTGAAGAACACTAATCCTTGAATCTCTCTGTGTTGAGACGCCTTCGTTGACCTTGGAGAGCCAGTCCCAGACTAGCTTCACAGTATCCAGAGCACTCACATGACCATACCGCCCTTTGGTCAGACGACCACAGATGATATTCTTAGCAGTTGAGTCCAGTTGGACGAACTTCTTGACATCAGAAGGAGTAACACCTTCACCGGTCTTGGGAACGCCGTTCTTGACGACATACCAAGGATCGACGTCAATGGCTTCAAGATGCATACGCATCTTATTCTTCCAGTAGGGGTAATCAGTGTCATCGAAGACAGGGCACGTAGCGGAGACCTTGATTATCCCTGCAGTCGACATAGCTAAACTCCAGGTGGTTAAACCGAATCACATAGAACAAGGGAGCACCTTGCTCTGATACCAATTGAAAGTGCTAGTATTCGACTAGAGGGGGGTGAATAGGCGATTTTTATGAAAGTCTTCAAAACATGAGTGCTTTGAAGACAAACAATGGAAATGAACCTATTGATATGCAGCGGAAGGTAGACTAAACTAGACAGGCCATAGTCAAGTAAGAAATGTAGTGCAAGCATGAAGACTATCAGCAGCTAGGTAGTATGGATCAGGATCGAAGATAGTATGAAGCCAAACAGTACACAGTCTTCACATTGTGAAGTCAATCAGATCAGGCAAGAAGGCAAAGACTTCATGCAGACAAACTATAAGTAAAGAGAGAGGAAGGATAGAACCAGTTGCTCAGAGAGGACAAGGGATTTGTTGGACCAGTTCCAGTTGTTGTGACAACTGTATATCTGGTTAGGGAGGCTGAGATTCAACTCAGAAGACCGCGTCTTCACCTTATTCCCCTTGATCTAAGAACACTTAGTCCTTGCCCAATCACTCTGGTAAGTGTTCAAGGGAGACTTCCAAACCTTCACAGACTTCGTTCACCGGCAATCCACAATGACTCTTGGATGCTCAGAAGCGATGCCTAACCGGCTGGAGGATTCATAATCCTCAAGTGTAATAAGTCTTCAGATCACGTCGACAGACAGACTTCAGTGATGCCTAACACTCTTTGGCTCTGGGTGTTTTGGGCTTTGTCCTCGCAAGGATTACTCTCTCAAATGCTTCGGAGGTGGGTTGCTCTCAAAAGACGAAAGCCGTGTACCAAATCTGAGCAGCCACCAATTTATGGTGTAGAGGGGTGGGCTATTTATAGCCAGGAGGCAACGCAACCTAATTTGTCCAAAATGACCCTGGGTCACTAAGGAACTAACACGTGTCCAACGGTCAGATTTCAAACACACGCGGCAGCTTAGCTTGAGCTACAAGCCAAGCTGACTCGTCCAGCTCTGGATAAGATTTTCTCTCATTGTCTTCACTTGAAGACATAGGATTTGGTTGAGCATCAGTCACATCGGCCATAGGATTTGTATCACATCAGTCACTCTGACTTTGTTCACTTGGACCCCACTTAACAGTATGGTGGTTCCTATGACTCAACAAAGAAGAAAAGGAAACTACTAAACAACTATGTCTTCGCACTCCATAGTCTTCATATGATGTCTTCTCTTGTCATAGTCTTCAATGTGAATATCTTCACGGACCACCATTGTCTTCAATGTCTTCACACATTTTTAGGGGTCATCTCTGATAGGTAAACCGAATCAATATGGGACTACTACCTGTGTTATCATGTAATTCTCACAAACACATTAGTCCCTCAACCTAGTTTGTCGTCAATACTCCAAAACCAACTAGGGGTGGCACTAGATGCACTTACACTAATGATGTCACAGGTACATGTCCGTGGGAGAATCCCTTGGTTCTCATAGTCTTTATTCATTTGCAGAATTCCTATAGCGTCACATTGAATCACCTGAAGCCAGTTCTTGTCTGACTAGCAGACGGAAGCCATTCACTGTGTTGAAGCCAGTCAGCTTGAATATCATGGCTTCAGAGAAGTCTGCGTGCAAGGGTGGCAGGCAACACCATGGCAACACTGCACTAGATTTGCCTCCTAATCTATATGGACAGTACAAGTCAGATCCTGAGGAGAGTTACAACCAACGCAAAAATCGGATACAGTGGATCCAAAGATATTGGGCTGAGGAATAGTTCAAGTACAGGTTCGTCGCGCCTGAATATGCTGAAAAGAATGCCATCAAGCAACCATGGGATGACTGCCTCTATCGTGGCTTGGTGCCAAAGAGCAAGGCTGAAGCCATTGAGCAAACATTCTATCCTTGCATGGTCAGAGAACCACAGCCTGAAGTCGCCAACCCATATTCTCTGTTATGGTGTCGTGACGATAATCTATTCAAGCGCAACTATCAGTTTCCTAAAGATTCAGCTGCCAAGAACCACAAGGAGTTCGGCCTCAACTTCAACCCTGGCCCCTCCGCTCCAAGATCTGACGGGACACGTGAAGCTAATGAGAACAGAATTGGCCCCTTTGCCAATTTTGATGGGCTTCTGTCTCACACTGCTGCTCAGAGAGCAGCTGTGGATCAATCTGGTGGTGAAGCTGATTCTGAAGATGTTCCCTCACCTCCAACAGAGAAAAAGATGAAGAAGACAAAAGCCGCCAAGCCATCTTCTTCACCAAAAGCTTCAACAAGGAAGACTCTGAAGACTGCACCGCCTGAATCCAGTGTGCAGTCTGAAGACTTATCTCGCGTGTCCAAGAGGATCAAGAAGCCATTGCCCAAGAAGGCCACTGGGCAACCCCTGACTCCGTTTGTTGTTTTGTGCAACGAAGATGAAGCCATTGATCTATCAAGATCTTGGTGATGATGCTCTGGAAATGCTCATCAAGAGCAAGCAAGAGGCAGAAATCTTCAACGATCTGCCCCTCTTTGATGTTGATATTCTGAATAACTTCATCGATGAGTGGTTCGATAACCAAGACACCAGTATTGATGATCTTCAGCTCCCTATGGACATCAGCGTCACCTTCCATGGAGCCATTGCTGGTGAATTGGCCTTAGCTTAGAAGATTGTTGAGCTGAAAAACAAGATTGATTATGAGAAGGCTCACTTCAAGAAGAACATGGCCAAGCTCAGCATGGCAGATGTTCAAATCTTCAAGAAGATGATGCATGACCTCAAGGAGGAATTCCACAAGAAGCACAATGAAGCTAAAGGCTCACAAGAACGCATGAAGTACCTTGCTGAGAAATGTGTTCAAGCACACAATGAAGCTGAAAAGCGCAAAGCTCTTGGGCACCATGGTATCGATCCCAGGATGGCTGCCAAACCAAAGAAGCCTGTTGTGACCCAAACTGCACCAAGGCGGGAAGAACCTCGCATTGTCTTCCCTGCCAGCATGACAGGCTCGAAGCCCAAGGTCCCCTCAGTAGCTTCAGAGCTGAAGAAAACAAGGGCAGTTGAAGCTGAAGCCAAGAAACGCAAGCACAAGGACGCATCTGACGATGCCCCTACCAAGAAAAAGTTGAAGACTAAGGGAACTAAGTCTTCAAAGAAAGAGCGTGTTGTGGCTTCTCAACCTCTCATTGTTGAACCCATCTTAGTTGCTCCTCCTGCTGCCACCAACAAGGATCGACGTGTTGTGATCCACCAGCCTGCTTCCACAGAGGCTCGTGAAGAAGGACAAGTTCCAGCTGTTGACCCCAACGCAGCTGAAGACATTGGTCATGAAGACAATGTTGTTGATGATGAAGTCCTTCCTCAACTCAAGCACCACTTGGTATCATCGCCTGCTCCAACGAGCAGCGAATACACCAGCATTGGTTGTCGATTGACGCCAATCGCTCAAGATGATTCATGGGCTGAGCGCCCGCAAGAAGAAACCCCAGTTCATGATGAAACACCTCGTACTCCACCAGCACCAGTTACCAATCAAGTGCTGAATGACGACAACTACATGGAGACCACACCATTGCCAAAGGCGCCGCCCGTGTTCCAACAGCTTCGCAAAGGTCTCAGGCCATCGGTCTCCATGTCAACCATCGCAGAAAAAGATTCACAACAATCCAGTTCAGTGGCACGTCAAGTGTTCCCTAAAGAGAATCCTTCTGTGACGGTTCCTGTGTCTGAAGCCAAAGTTGCTGAAGACATTCCGGCCGCATCAGCCGATGAAGAAGAGAGAAGAGAAGAGAGAGTTGCCACACCTCCCGCCCCAGATAAAGTCATTCCCGAGGAGAATGTGATTGTTCAAGACCCTCCGGTCGTTGACCAAATGGAGGTTGAGAATAATGAGGCTGCCACAAACACTGCTGAAGCCAATGACCCTGTCTTGGCTGAAGATCCTATGGATCCTGAAGCTAATATTGTGCCTGAAGCCAATGTGAATCCTGAAGCTTCTGTGACGCCGGTCTCCACTGACAGTGCAATTCCTCCTCCAAGGCCTCACACTATGGAAACAGCTTACAATCGTGAGGGGGAGTTGGTCACAGTTCGCTGGCCAATCATGGTTCCTCCCACTGCTCCCGGACCACAGTATGATTATCACGTGGAGCAGCGACCGCAAGTTCAAAAGCCTAAGCCGAGGCTACCAAGGCTTCCAGGTGCTGCTACATCTCCAGGATCATTCAGTGTAAAGAGCTTCAGGGCGCATAATACATTCTTTGACAGTGCCAAGAACCCATACTCGAAACCAAAGATCTCGTCTAATCGCTTTTAGAGCCATCAACAGTGGAGCTATTACTCATGTGTCCTCTACAATCAAGATCGAATCATCCCTCACATGCGTCTTGATTGTGAAGCTATTGCTGGGATGTCAGCGTCACAGAGAAGAACTGCAGAGTATATTTCAGCGGCCTGAACCCAATATGAGTCAGATGCTTAGCCTGATGAAGCCATTGCCTCAAGATGTAGAATATCCCAAGGATTTCTTTGTCAAGGACCTCGAGTACTTGCCCCACATAGTCTATCATATACTGAGGCATACTCTACGGCAAATCAAGGGACATTCTTCTGAAGCCAAACCTGAAGGAGCCATGAATACTTTGGTCTTCTACATTGTCCATGGCATCATATTCAACTCCCAGGATTTCTTCATCAGACAACTTGTTGCATCTGGGATTGATCTCTTTGGCTTGAAGTTCTATGCTCCATGGGTAATGCGCCTAATCAAACACCATTCTTCTGTCGATTATCAGCCTTCAGCATGCAACCATCTTGTCTTTCTGTCTGAGGTTGATCTGTCAGTTGAAGCCATCTACCCCGAGCCTGCCAAGGAACCTCTATGTCATCAAAATATTGATCATCACAGCTTCTCGCAACCTATAGAAGGAGTTCATGTTCCCAATGCTGCAACTACTGCTTATCCTCTGGCTAGCAATATGCGTATGCCTCATTGTGCAAATACTGAAGCCACTGCCAGTACGATTGCCCAAAGGCCTCAGAAGCGTTCTCGTGTACTCAATGACCGTGAACTGCTTGTGGCCTTACATAAAAAGCAGGATTAGCACCACGGCTGGCTGATGCGTCATATGCAGAGTCTCTTGGTGGATGTCAATCGCATTCGCAACTTGGCCACCAAGAACTCATTTGTTGCCCATGAGAATGCACGACGGTCCTGGAAAAGCCTCACTCTGATATGCTCCGAAGACGATCTGCGAGCAGATGGCTTCACCGAGAGCTTCAAGTTTGATTCCAGGCCTCCACCAAATGCAAGCTGGCACCGCACTCCCTCACTTGAAGATTCTGAGTATTCATCTTCGGCTGCAACTGTTGTTGGGAATGTCGTCGATGAAGAAGACGACGCCACTTCACCGACCATGGCTACACTGCATTTCGGCTCTGCACCAGGCCCCTCTGCACCACCAAACTACAACGCCGACCCTACTCCTTCTGGAAACGATTAGACGCTCTATGTCTTCAAACGTTTTTGGTCAATACTTACAAAAGGAGGAGAAGCATATGAGTTGATAGTCTTCAAGCGGGTCCTTATGGGTGGTTGCATTATTTTGCCAAGTTTTACAACTCTCGTCTTTTGATACATTTGGTTCTTTGAGTTGTAACACTTAAACTCGATGGTCGTCTGCTACTTTTTCTGCTATTCTGTGTTGCGATAATAAATTTAGCATGAAGTCATTCCGCAGACGTCCATTTTCCATTATGCATATCATTATCTTCATTATCTTTCTATATGCATAATGTATTGTCTTCACACTTTGAATATGGCCTCAACAAAGCAAAACTTGCCATGTGCATTTGCATTCAAAAGCAAATTGTTTATATGCACATCTTCAGGGGGAGCCTCGTCATATGTATGAAGACAATACTAACAACACTAAACTTTCACATACATTTATCCCCATTGAAAACTTCAACCAGTTTGTCATCAATCATCAAAAAGGGGGAGATTGTAAGTGCATCTAGTGCCACCCCTAGTTGGTTTCGGAGTATTGACAACAAACTTGGTTGAGGGACTACTGTGTTTGTGAGAATTGCAGGATAACACAGGTAGTAGTTCCATATTGATTCGGTTTACCTATCAGAGATGACCCCTAAAAATGTATGAAGACATTGAAGACAATGGTGGTCCGTGGAGATATTCACATTGAAGACTATGACAAGAGAAGACATCGTATGAAGACTATGGAGTGCGAAGACATAGTTGTTTCATAGTTTCCTTTTCTTCTTTGTTGAGTCATAGGAACCACCGTACTGTTAAGTGGGGTCCAAGTGAACAAAGTCAGAGTGACTGAAGTGATGTTCAACCAAATCCTATGTCTTCGAGCGAAGACAATGAGAGAAAATCTTATCCAGAGCTGGATGAGTCAGCTTTGCTTGTAGCCCAAGCTACGCTCCCGCGTCTGTTTGAAATCCGACCGCTGGACATGTGTCAGTCCCTTAGTGACCCATGGTCATTTTGGACAAATCAGGTCGGGTTGCCTCCTAGCTATAAATAGCCCACCCCCTACACCATAAATTGGTGGTTGCTCAGATTTAGTGCACGACTTTTGTCGTTTGAGAGAAACCCACCTCCAAAGCATTTGAGAGAGTAATCCTTGCGAGGACAAAGCCCAAAACACCCAGAGCCAAAGAGTGTTAGGCATCACTGAAGTCTTTCTATCCGTGTGATCTGAAGACTTATTACACTTGAGGATTGTGAATCCTCCAGCCGGTTAGGCGTCGCATTCTGAGCATCCAAGAGTCATTGTGGATTGCCAGTGAACGAAGTCTGTGAAGGTTTGGAAGTCTCCCTTGAAGACTTAGCAGAGTGATTGGGCGAGGACTAAGTGTTCTTAGCTCAAGGGGAATAAGGTGAAGACATGGTCTTCTGAGTTGAATCTTGCCTCCCTAGCAAGACGTACAGTTGTCACAACAACTGGAATTGGTCCAACAAATCCCTTGTACTCTCCAAGCAACTAGTTCTATCCTTCCTCTCTTTGTCTTTACTTACAGTTTGTCTTCGTGAAGTCTTTGCCCTCTTGCCTGTTCTGATTGACTTCACAGTGTGAAGACTGTGTACTGTTTGGCTTCATACTATCTTCCATCCTGATCCATACTACCTAGCTGCTGGTAGTCTTCGTGCTTTCACTACATTGCTTACTTGACTATGGCCTGTCTAGTGTAGTCTACCTTCTGCTGCATATCAATAGGTTCATTTCTATTGTTTGTCTTCAAAGCCCTCATGTTTTGAAGACTTTCATAAGAATCACCTATTCACCCCCCCCCCTCTAGTCCAATACTAGCACTTTCATAGTCCATGAGAGGATCTCCTCCTACTAAACAAATATAGTTAGAATGCCAAAAATAAATGCAAGAAAATGCTAGTAATAGTGTGAAGTCTAGGACTTGAACCCTAGTGGGCTAGTTTCACAACAAAGAATCTAACCCATGTGAGCTACGCTCAATTCACGTCATTTTTTATAAGTTACCATGAAATGATAATGTTTGAAATATTTTCTTAAAGAAAAACATCAAGTATTAATTAACATTCATGAGAAACCATCAGATGTCTTTATTTTCATGAATGTCTCTAATTTTTTCTGAAGTTCTGTGTTTGGGGATTTATATATAAGTTGTTTATAAAGTTTTGACTTTTACCTTTTGTTACCTATTAAATTTTGTATTATTCTATTTGATTGGGTTGCCACATGTGCAGAAACGGTTGGTTTTTTCCCAAAAAAATTGAACTTTCGGGGGGGAGGGGGCTTCCCCACCCGAGTTTTTGTATTTGATTAGATGACAAAGAGGAGCAAAGTGGATGGGTGGGCATACAAGCGACCGTGCCAAAGAGGAACCGACAAGTGATGGAAAACAAGTGAGAGAAGGAGAGGGCCAAGCAAGCAAAATATCCACCAAATGGGCGGGCATTTTTCTGCCTAGGAGGAAGAAAATGAGGAGAGGTACAAGCTCTTCTTGGATGTGCAAAGGGAGAGGATGAAGTTTGACCAAGAAAGGGTGAAAGAAAAGTTGAAGATTGAGAGAGAGAAGATAGACTTGGAGAAGCAAAAGAAATATGCAAAATGAGAGCTTGGAAATGAGAAAACAGAACAGTTGAGCTTGACAGAGAGAGGTTGAATCTTGCAAGGGACATAGACGATTCGAGGATCAAGTTGCAGGACGCTAGCCTCTTAGATGGGGAAAGATAGAAGTGGTTTCACATGAGGAAGAAGGAGATCAACATGCAAAAGCGAGAGGCGAATGATTCATCTTGTATCGCCTACCTATGAATTATTGAAAAAAGATTGACATGTATTGAATTGTCAAATTATGATGAATTGGTGCTATATGATGGACGTGCGTAGCTTTGTATGAATATGAGGGTTTGGACACGAGGGTGTGGTTGTTCAGAGGACAAATGAGGGGCTGGCCAGCGCAGTCCGTGGAGATGTTTAGAAGGTCGAATTTTCCTAATCCGATTGTAGATGCTCTTGCCTATATACCAGTTGTAGATGCTCTGACATGTATACGAAACATGTAAAAGACATTAACACCGGACAAGTGAGCCGATTTACAAATACAATGAACCATACACCATTCAGACAACACTTTTATCGTCCATCGCCAGTGATAAGCTCCGGTTTTGTTGCTTTTGTTGTGACTAGTAAATGTGTATGTGCAATATATTTATTGTGCGTGAATATTAGGTAGGATATTAGTTGCATGTAGAACATGTTGAATGCAGTGAAGCCATCTAGATTAGTTCCTATAGTATTTTCTGTCAAATTTTGACCATATATTCGGCTAGCAAATTATAAATAATAGTATGCAACAAATATAGTACCATGGGAAACTACTTTCAAATACAAATCTACGATATACTTATATTTTGTTAGTCAAACATACGGTCAAAATTTGACGCAAAATACGACGGGAACTAATAAACCCGGACAAAGGTAGTATTTGTGTATTAATTATGTGATTAGCATTGAGTTTAATATTTGGTATGATATCTATTACATGCTAAACATGTTGAACACTTATCATTCAAACTATCTAGATCATAGGATTGACCTGGTTTCATGGTCAAGATTAACTAAATTTGCCCCTTTAAATCTTTTTATACCATATATAGATTAGATTTTTTTTTCCTTGCAATAGGCAGTTAGTAGTAATAGTATGCAATGTGTCCAGTATTGTCCAATGGCTCATACATCAAAGTCGAAGGCCTGCATCCAACGGTCCAGCGGAGATGAGGAGCGGTGCAGCTCCCCTTCCCCCCATATTTCCCCTTGAACACTCGATCGGACATTGTTCGGGCCAAAAACAATCAATCCAATTGGATCTCTCAAACCCAGCTCATATGTTTGGGTTGTCCAACACATTTCAAACCCATCCCATATGTGAAGCGGAATTGGGGCCACACAGACGTGTTCGACACATCGGACCGGCCTACTCTGACCCCATAAAATTTCTTTCCTATCCCCACCCCGAACCAAACCCTAACCATTCTTTTTAGTCCATTTCACTTCAAGTTCGCTCCCCCTCCCACTCCAGCTCCTCCGCGCACATCTCTAGTCATCTCCGACATGGCTAGCAGTGCATCTGAGTCCGATCGGTCCGGATCCGTCGAATGAAAGTTGGCCGCCTGCTTAGACAAGGAGGAGATAGTTGCTCGGCTTGCGGTCTGTCGGTCCCAGTAGGATGGCCGAGCTTCGCCGTCGAAGTCAGCCCGTTGCGAATCCACCAGTCGGTCGCCTTCTTCGCCACTCTGGATGGCATCCAGAGGTGGCGCTGCGTCCGGCGTAAGCAGACGCCACCTATCCAGGTCGTCACCGCATCAGCTACGCATCAAGAGGAGGGCCCAATCATAGCCCAGAAAGCCTCCAAGGCTGGCTGGTGCTGGACCATTATCCCCGAGTCTGAGGTCAATGGCAGCAATGCGCAAAGGCATAAATGCTTCCACTACGACGATGCGCCCTGGATCGAGGGACGGCGTGCCCACTGTAAAGGGAGAAGGCGCGTTCCGCGCATGAAGGCTGGCGATGAGGATGCCCGTGACCTCGTGGTGGAGCAAATTTGGGTTGTTCTTGCCTTCGTCGGCCTTTCCATTGTTGAGGAGGATGTGGAGCTCCGGCGCTGATCATATATGTGTCAACCCTATTGCATATTCGGCCGCTACTTCCACAACCATGAAGAAAAGGATAGGGGCAAGAGAGGCCCAAAAGGAGATGACCCAAGTATGGTCACTGAGGCACCGAGCCTGTAACTCACAGAGCGGACAAATGACCATTCCAGTAGAGAACCCCCCCCCTATTTCCCCCTAAACACTTGAACATTGCTTGGACCAAAAACAATCAATCCAATCGGATCCCTCAAACTCAACTCATATGTCCGAGCTGTCCAACACATTTCAAACCCAACCCATGTGTGAAAAGGAGTTGGGGCCACCCAGATGAGTCGGACACGTCGGACCGGCCTACTCCGACCCCATAAAATTCCTTTCCTATACCCACCTCGAACCAAACCCTAGCCAGTCTTCTCTGTCCATTTCACTTCAAGTTTGCTCCCCCTCCCACTCCGGCTCCTCTGTGCACATCTCTGGTCATCTCCGGCATGGTTAGCAGCGCATCTGAGTAAGGTCGGTCCGGATCCGTCGAATGAGAGTTGATCGCCTGCTTGGATAAGGAGGAGATAGTTGTCCTGCTTGCAATCCGTCGGTCCTGGTAGGATGGCCGAGCTCCGTGTCGAAGTCAGCTTGTTGTGGGTCCACTAGTCGGACGCCTTCTCTGCCACTCCAGATGGCATCTAGCGCTGGCGCCGCATGCGGCTTAAGCGGACGCCGCCTATCCACATCGTCACTGCATCAACAACGCGTTAAGAGGAGGGCCCGACTCGTAGCCCAGAGAGCCTCCGAGGCAGGCTGGCGATGGACCCTTGTCTCCGAGTCTAAGGTCAATGGCAGCAATGCGCAAGTGTACTGATGCTCCAGATGCTTCCACTGCGGCGGCGCGCCCTGGATCGAGGGATGGCGTGCCGCGCAACGGAGGCCGATGATGAGGTTGCCTGTGACCTCGCGGTAGAGCAAACTCGGGTCGTAGGTGCCCTCGCCGGCCTTTCCATTGTTGAGGAGGATGTGTCACGTCCTGACACATCCAGCTCCGTCTCAATCCTATTGTGTATTCGACCGCTACTCCCACAACCAATAAGACAAGGGCAAGAGAGGCCCAAAAGAAAGAAGATGAGCCGAGTACGGTGACCGAGGCACCGAGCCCATAACTCGCAGAGCGGACAAACGAGACGCAAAGCAAGAGAGATTTGTGGCTTTGACGGCGTCGCGTCACTCAAAGGTGGCCGTGGCGAGAGTGCCGCGTCTCCGTCTTGGTCCTCCCCACGTTGTCCTTTTTGGCTCGGTGATGAAGATTCTGGCCGTCGACTACGGCCGATGACTGACTGACTGACTGACTGAACAAGAGATGCACTCCTAAAATCGCAACGTAGAAATGTAGAAATCAACTTAGAATCGCACAGGGCAGGGGACGGGCGGTACATCGTAATCTGCACGGAAAAAAACACGCGCGCTTTTACGGCCAAGTGCGCGCGCGGCGATGAGGACGCGGAGAGGGAGGAGGCCACCGCCGCCAAGGCCAGGGAAGGGCCAGGCGGGGTGATGGGACGGGACGAGACGGTGGCCGGGGGGTTGACGCGACGGGCAGCCCGTGGGGCGTCGACACCGCTCCACGTCGACCCATGCATCGGCTCCGTTGGTGCCCTCGCTTTGGTCGATTCCGTCGGTCCACCCGGGAATCCCCTCTCCCTCTCGATGCTGGTCTGGCGCGGGCGCGGCGTCTCCGCTCCACATTTTGTACGGCGGCCGCGTCCGGCCGGATTCGCGTCGCGTCGAGTCCATGGTGGAGCCAGCCGTGGAGGCTAGCAGTCGTGAAGGCTGGGGAGATGCCGGTCCGGGAGATGAACGTCACCTGGTGGAGGAGGTGGTGGTGGCCGCCGGAGCAATCATTGGCGGAGGGAGGACGGCGAGACCAGTAGTCGGAGAGCGACAGGGATGACGACGATCGTCCCTCTGGCTTCACCTTGGGAGCGGGCGTGTGGCGGCCAAAGGCTCGGAGCGCCTCGTGCTGGCGCCACTCTTGTCACGTCAGGGGCCTATCGGCTACTACCGGCTCCCAAGGCGAAGACGGGATGGAGATGGAGATGGCGAGCCAGCCTGAGCCAGATGGGATGGATCCGCCGCACTTGCAACAGTACTCCAGTGGTGGCATATATGCGTGCGTGCGTGCGTGGTAACAGCAACTTGGCATGTTACCACCGCCAATGGGCACGATCAGTTTCCATCTACACACACGAGCTACTAACATGGGATGGGTCGTCGTCCACGACCAGCACTGGTAGCCAAGCCATGTACAATTGGCTCCCAAATGGATAGGGCATAGATAGATAGATATGTACGAGGACCACCTGAACCGTGTCCTGTGGTGTGGTGGATACGAGTGAGGACCACCTGAAAGCAGAAACAGGAGTACCGGTGGATCTCCCTTTGACAGAAGGACATCCCCTTCAACTCGAGCTTCAGCAGTGGAGCTGACCAAACGTGGGACGCCGGAACAGCGGAAAATGACTCGAGATGTTGGGGTGGGGGCACGCACGCAGAGACCTTGCAGAGAAGTAGACCGGCGATGGCAACTCGTCAAGTCGACCCCTGGGCGCACCTTTCAGGCCTGCACTGCACACAAAGCCACGAAAGTACGCCCAACATGTCTGCAAGATATATCTGAAACATGTTTGGTTTCCTCGTTCTTCATTCAGTTTAGAGAGTGCACCATAATGCTCCATCCATTCTACAATGGTCTCTCTCAGCGCAGATGGAGCAATGTTGATGCAGCTATCAGGCTTCTGCGTGAGTAATTCTTCAGTGTTACCGAGGGGTTGCTTGGCCATGCAACTGCCTCTCATTGCCGTAGCGAGTCTGATCACGTAGCGCATGACTGAATTTACCTAAATTATGCAGACTCCAGGGATTGGGAAACCGACGGCTTTGGTTCACTCAACCAACCCCTGAGCTCTTCATGTAATGTGCTGGTTAAACCATCTTGTGGTCATCTAATAAAGGATGTGTTAGTTCAAAAAGACGAAACAGATTGATCCATCCAATTTGCATCATGCATTCAATATACCAAAGTTCGTGAGCCAAGCCGCTGAACAAGCTCAGTACAGGCTAGCAGAATCAGGACTCGGTTTCTGGACAATACATACCCGGTTCATTGTTCGGTTACCGCTTACTGCCGGAGGACGACGGTTAATAAGACTAACATCTACTACGACATAGCAAATCCCTGGCGACTACCAAAAAAACACTGACCAATGCTGGCCCAAGGTTGCAGGCCTAGCAGCTCCCTCTCAGTATGTCATGGCAGCAAGCCTTCGAGGCGGAGTCCTCGATCGTCGCTGTGCTGGCCTGTCAGCAAGGAAAACCAGTCATCAGTAGATTGCAGAGACAAATAGAGGAGACCATCAACATCAACAGCATAACTGTGAATTCCACTTGCACAATACAGATCTCTACTCTATAAATATAGAGGCTGGTGACAGAAGTTGCACATCTACAGCACAGACGGACATGGCATCTAGGGGAGGTAAAAGCATCGTCTTCTCTACAGTTTAGATTAGGCAATAAAATAACGTAGCTTAAATAGGTGATCGCACTGTCCTTTTACAGCATACATTCAGTCTAGGATGATTACTGAAACACGTGTTATTCATTTGCAATCTACACATAATCATGAAACCAAGGGAAGATAGCCGTATCTAATCCCAACAATATGAACTGAGAAAACTAGTTATACTGCATTACTAAGCATTTCATTTCACGAAACCAGATGAGATACGGGTTCACCAATGCTGAACCTTCTCCAGGAAAGACTATTCAATCACCTTATAATCTTTGAGGTTGTTAGGTTTACAGAAGAAAGTAATATTGTCGTGTAGTAGCGAGGAAATGAAAAACAATAGCTCTAGCTTGCAAGAATTTTGTGACAGGGCAATGGCAAGGACAAATATACAATTATAGAATGTAAATACAGATCACACAAAGAAGACACTGTCAGTAACAAGCATGTGGTCCAAATTAAGTATCATATCAAAAATTGGCATAAAGATTTATCAACCAGAGGAAATGCAGGACAAAACACGTTTAGTTCGCACCCTGCACTCATGACGTTCTGTATAGGACCTCTGTTGAATGCCCAATCAACATGGATAGTCTTTGTTAGCAGCTCTGTCCCATTCATTCTTCTGATTGCAGTTTGTGCTTCCTCAAAAATTCCATATTCAACCAATGCATATCCCTGTGTTGAGCAGATAAACACAGGTGTGAGAAATTAGAGAGCTTCTTCACAAACAAAAAGGCATATTTGGCATAATCGCCAATTGTATATGTAGGCAAGAAACTTTCTTCGCAAGTGTAAACAATAATCTCAACCATTTGTGCCACTACAGTAAGATGAATGCAATTCTGGCAAACTCTTGGTGCTTATTTCGACAGAACTGCCTGTCACACCCCATGATACTTGCACAAATTGGTGAGAAGAAAAAGGCATGGCCAAAAATGAAAGTAAAAATAGTAAAGCTTAGAAGCTGACTTTGTATTCAAGAACTTGCAACATTGCACGCAGCATATATCAAGCAATTTTATGTCCTTTAGAGTTTTCTGATCACGGTTTTGCAGGAGTCCAACCACTCCCATTGATCCAAATTCCTAAACAGGACCACTCCAAGACATAATTCAGTACAGACCGGTAAGCGGTAAGCATAGCTTCAAGTACCAAGTTATCAGTGCATTTGCTTTCATGTGGCTCATCCGGAATTGCACCACCAGCAAAGAAGGGACCTCCTTTATTTTAGAAAGACTATCAAATTTACCTTGCCATATCCAGTGCGGCGCTCCAGGTTGAGATGCAAGTCCTTGACCTCACCAAACTCAGCAAAAGCATCATACAGATCACTTTCTTCTGCATCTTCTTTGACTCCTGAGACAATTATTATCCATCCTTCAATTGCTACAAGGTAACAGAGTTTTCCATTACTAATGCCAGAAAATGGTCAAAATGGCAATATATGCAGAAGAAGTTGACTATAACAGCAAATAATCTATTAGAAAAGTATGAGAGCAGAAGCCAAGTATGGGATAACCACATAGATTAGCATGAAACAGAACCCACAGCTAGTGATCAGACAAACCTGTAGATGATTTGTTACCAATGCTGGATTACATTTTATAGACTATGGAATATTGTTTATAAGGCGTCCCCCGCCTTAGACGCTTAGGCGGCAAGGCGCCCTGGCAGCGCCTTACAATTATGCCTGCTTTAGGCGCTTAGGCGTCAAGGCGGTTGGTGCTCACCTTAGGTCGCCTTACCGTCTTATAAACAATGATATGGAAAACTAGCATGCAAGTAACCAGGAACTAGCAGGAACGGCCATGCCTTCATGTAAGATGTTCCTCAGAGTATAAAAACTTGAGGCAAATCATTTTGCACTACTGGGGTGACAATTGCTTACCTAGTAGTACATGACCGATGTAACCAGAATGCCAAGGGCTGGCATACAAGGTGGAAAACAAAATAAGCAGTGTCATATGCCCATTGGATCAACCATCACTATATCATTGTGTAGTCATACAAATTTGTTCAGATGTTCTGTTTCAGTTCTGTCACTTCTTGATGTTTTGACTTGTTAATTCTTTCGGCTTCAAGAAAACACTAAAAGTTTGAAAGACTACCAGCTACATTTTTTAGCATAAAACAAGTAACACCGGCAAGGAAAATAAACATAATAATGCTAGACTGCATTATGAGGCACAGCGCGCGACAAATGAAGAAGGCGAAAACTGCAAATGCAAGGGAGACATTATTCAAAGATGCATCCCAACAAATTAGTCTTAGCTGGAAGTTCATGAAACGTTTGTATATCTAACAGTTCGTTTAAAACTCTCCAATCCTATCTTCTCCTTCTAAAACATTCTAATTCTCACTTTTCAACCACAACATCAAAAGGAGGCTTACATGACTGTAGCTAGAAATTCAGTTTATAGCAGTCATAAAATCCACTTTTGGTATCCTACATTTTTAGCATTCCAAATCCCTCATCCTAATAATAAAAGAAATTTAGCATTTCCTGCAAATCATTACAGTTTCTGATGGAACGTATCATGTATGCTCCTAGAGGCTACTAGCCTACTAAACAAGTGAACATACAGTCCACCAAACAGAGTCAGGCCATCCTGATTTTTATTTTATTTTTGTCAAAGGGACAGTAAGCATCACCTACAACACCAGCAATCCACACTAATGCTCTAACTAGTGTACATAATTGATTCACGTGATTACATTTTCTTCCTTTCTACAGAAACCTTTCGCTATAACTGTCAAAGACATGCATGACACATAACCACACCTACCAAACCTGCAGAAGAGCAATAACTGAAAAAGGCTTCTTCTCAGCATGAAGAATCATACAGCAGAGCACCCACATTATGATGATACATTTGCATCTTCAAAGAAGCATACAACAATGCAGGCAAAAGGAAGGACTTTAATTTCCATAGTTAGTCCGAAATGGAGCACCAAACAGCCCTGGTTGTTGAAGCGATGTCGAAATTCAGCTAGCACGCGCGGTACCACCTACCACGCATGACATCGAACAGAAGTGCTACATAAACCCTCACGAAATTTAAATCACCAATCACAAACCCTAGCCTGCAAACTTTCCTCGCGATTCCGAACGAAACCAACCCCAAACAACACTCGATCTCGCCTAAAACATCGGGAACCCTCTGCCGGAGACTCCAAA
>LT934120.1:638710389-638726565 GCA_900231445.1 Triticum turgidum subsp. durum
AGCGCGCGGGCCGAGACCTCCCCGTCCTCCTCCTCCTCCTCGTCCTCCATCCCGTCGTCGTCCTCGTCGCCGTCGCCGCGCTCGTAGTCCACGAACTCCACGTCCTCCGCCGCCATCGCCGCCGCCGCCGCCGCAACAACCGGATGGAAAAGCGAGAGAGAGAGGGAGAGAGAGCGTGGCGGAGGCGACGTGAGTGGCTCGCTCTTATAATGGCGGCAAGTAACCGCGCGCTAAGTATGATTAGCGCGAGATTAGTGTGGCCGCGAGATGGGTGATTAGAACAGGAGATTAGCGTAATGACCCCTCGCGATTTGATTAACCGGGTCCGTTCTGGTTGGGTCCCCTGCTCCATAGATCTGCCGTCCGATCGTGAGCGGACAGTTCAGATGAGAGCCGACCCGCACCCGCTGGCTCCTTCTTCCCCTCTTAAGTGAAATGCAAGTGTGGTACTAATTCTTTTCCAAAAGTGTCAATTGGGTCTTAATTCTTTGAAAATGCATATTTAGGTCCTAATTCTTTCTAAAGTGTTCACGCGAGGTCCTAATTTCATCTGACCGCCACTTACCAGCTCGCGTGGCGCTTTGACCGCCGCCACGTCGACTCGAGGGCCCACGCGGGAGATTTCCTGCGGTTGGAGGTTGGGAATTTAAGCAATTTGGCCCCTGAAGTTTATGCTTTCCTCATTCCCCAGTCCCTAGGTATTCTGCTCGCTCTCTCCCTCTCTCTGGCGTCGCGCCGTCGCCACCATGTTCGCCGCCGCTAGCTCGTCTGCCGTGAAGCACCGCGGGAAGAAGGATGCCCAAGCGCGTCCTCCACCTCCAGCATTAGCCCTTTTCTCGCCGCCCATCTCATCGCCGGCACCAGCGGGTGTGCTGCCGTTGGTACCATGCCCTAGCTGCCGCATTCGATCTACGATTCGTCTTGTGTCAAAATCGGAGGCAAATCCTGACAGGATTTTCTACAAGTGCACCAATCACCATGTAAGATTTTGTACAAGTGCCCCAATCGATTTGATGTTTCTGTGTTTCTTTTTGGCCGAATTTTGTTACTTAATTTATGTCAGATTCCACCAAATCATTGCCAACATTATTACTGGGAAGATGGATCAGACAACTAGTTTGATTTTTTGGTGACAACTGGGTACGTCAACTGTGGATTGAGCATTTTTGGTTCAGCTGGTGTCACTGCAAGTGAAGAAACAGAGGTGCAAGAGGAATGTGCAGGAGCAATGCAGACCACTGTTGAGACTGTGGTGTATGCAGATGTCCAAAAGAAGATGAATGAAGCAACTTTCCCATCGACATACGTCCTCGATCAGCCAAATTCGCAGAAAAATCCAGCATAGTTGATTTCTATGGTAAAAACCTCCTCTTGTGGTCCTAGATAACGAGGGATTTAGTCAAATACTACCATTGATTCGAGCTAAATCGGAATCCGAAGAAAAAGAGGATTGAGGGTTAGGGTTACGGGCACGCCACTAACCGTATCGCGGAGGAGGATCTCCGGGTCGCCGCAGCATGGGCGCCATCCTAGCGGCGCCGCCACCGGACAAGCGCCTGCGATGGCCGCCTCTTCTCACCAGCCCCCGCCGTTGATCGCCCCTGTTTCACCATAGCAGAGACAGGTGGGGAAGTGGAGAGGAAAAGGACTACGGCTGCAGAGAGATTAGGGTTGGGGGGCTCTTTTGCAAAAACGCACTGCTGGTCGTTATCCGCGTGGGCCCTCGAGTCAACGTGGCGGCGGTCAAAGCGCCACACGAGCAGGTCAGCGGCGGTCAGACGAAATTAGGACCTCGCGTGAACAACTTAAAAAGAATTAGGACCCAGATATGCATTTTCAAAAAATTAGGACTCAATCGATACTTTTGGAAAAGAATTAGGACCGTGCATGCATTTTACTCTTCCCTCTTCCCCTGTATTTTACTTGGGCGATGCCGATCCGTCTCAGCTCAGACTTCCAGACATGGACATGGCGGCGGCCGCCTCCACTTCCTCTGCCGCCGCGTCCGCCTCGCCCTCCGGCGGTGGCCGTAGCGGCCCGGCGGCGGCGGTCGCGTGCGCTTGCCCCATCTGCCTCGAGGGCTTCGAGGACGAGGCCTACCTCGACACCTGCCTGCGTGAGTCGCCTCCTCCTCCTCCTTCCCCCCCACCCCACGCATAAATTGGCCGCGAACTGAGCTTCAACTCCAGATTATTTTTGTTCTCGAATTACTTCTAGCAGAAAGATTAGAGGGGGGAAACACCCTGTAGGTTTCTATTGTGTTCGTAGGCGCTCTGCGGAAACTGGGGGTTTGGGGCAGAGGATTCCTGTAGTGGTTCGAGACCCGTTTCTGACCGACTGTGCTGAATTCTTCAGATTCCTTCTGTTACGAGTGCATAACCCAGTGGGTGAGCATTGTGGCGAGCAAGCACGAAGAACCTTTGTCCAATGTGAAATGCCCCCTTTGCAAGGTGAGCCCCCCATTTTGTTGCTTCTCCAACAGCAGGTGGTTTGTCTAGCACCATTTTATAAACTTTTGCTCGCTTCAACTTCTTATCATCTTGCAACGCATGGGACGAGAGAACATGCCCATTAAATCATATAGGGAGAAGTCATTTTTTTGTAAATGAAAGAGGGGCCTCCCCCTCCGATTTCTGTTAAATAAACAATATGGTTCAGGGAGAAGGCATTTGTAAGTTTTGTTCGTTCATTGTGCTGCTCAGAAGCAAAATTGGTTAGGCCCGTGCCCGGATTATTTATATCTGTGCCGTTTTCTGTTGGTTACTGCGATGAACTATATCTATGGACTTGACCGGATATTGCTTTGCCTGAGACAGTCTTGGTCCTGATATTATTGTATCCTTGTGATGCTTGCAGACAAAGAGTGTATCGATCCTTCATGCTTTCGATGGCAAATCATTTGCGCGGCATTACATAGAGCAGGACCAGGGGAAGAGGTCGGTATCAGTCTCGTTGTGCATGCCTGCATTCAGCAGTTGAGCATGTGTCACTATTCTGATTACAGACTAAAACTTGTTCAAGTATGAGTGGGTGCGGGTATTGATCTCACTTATATTATGGCGCAGATATCTTGCAGATGCGCACGAGTTGATATCACAGTTCTATAACACAAGAGGTATTGTGTTCATTTGTTGTACTGTTTTACTTCTCTGTTCACAGCTTTAGAATTAATTTCAGATGTCGATAAGCCTTGTTTTTCTAACACTGATGTTTGATGCAGAGATTTCAGAGGATACAGCCAGTGCGCTTCAGTACTGGAAGCAGCGAAAGTATCTCCGGAAAAACGTATGGCTTGAAACTTGGTTGAGACGGGAAATTCAGGCCCTTACGCAGGTATAGTGCTACGCTGTAGCAACACCATTATTCTGTAGCTCAGCAGAACTATATTTGCACTGCCATGTACACTAGGTCGACCTAGCTTGTTTAAAAAGAGAATGCATACTAAACATCCAACTGGTGCTTATTTGTAATGTATATTACCCATTACTCATTCATCATGGTCAAAGACAAAAGGAATCAGGCTGATCCTGCACATTCCAGGATATATAGTAGTGTGATGCTGGCAGATCTTGTTATTAATGGTAACTTATGTTGAGAAATTATCTTCCACAGGACGAAAATGTCGAGGCCATAGTTTACCACATCCACGGCCTGATCGAGTCCTTCATGAAAACGCAAGAAAAACTGCACGCCTCAAAGCAAGCTTCCCCGGAACATACAAGGGAAGAGTTCAGGAGTTTACTGTCGGACGCTGCTAGGCCGTTCCTCCTTGGACGGACAGCACGGTTCGTCACGGAGGTGGAGCTCTTCCTGATCTCGCAACGGAACATCGACGCATACAGCAGGGTGCGCCTGCAGAGGTTCAAGGAGTCCGCCTCGCATGTAACAAGAGAGCAGGACGCGCTGCCGCAGGACCGTCCCCTCGAGGACCACTACTTGTACCTGTTAAATGAAGAGACAGATTGCGTTGGCGGTGTGATATAGCTGCATTTTTTGTTCTGTCGACTCTGCTGGTGTTGTGTTTCCATGCTGTAGTGTAGCTGTAGGTCACGGACATCGGGCTTCGCTGTGTTTGCCTGCTTGTTCAATATGATCACAGGTTTCCAGAGCTGCTCCATTTTATGATACTCCCTGTGAACTGTAATATATGTTGGTTGTGCAATAGCATTGTTTAACTGTGATTTTAATATATGTTAGTAATAACCATTGTTTCACCTTAGTATATGTATAACCTAATATGAGCAAAAATAGCACTTGGTAACATCACTTCTACAAACAGAGGAGCATCTGCCCAACAAGAAAATGGGTCATCTTTACATGTGAAACACAGAAGGTTGTTCTTTATGACTATTATAAGCGAAAATCGAGAAATAAGGATCCAGACGATCCTCCCGGCTCCTCAGCGATTTGGGCTTCCTGGCCGTTGGATCTGCGCGCTTGATGTGATCTGAGCCGTCGGATCGAGCCCTGGAATGACATCGTCCGTCGGATAAAAAAAAAGCTACTGTTGCAATGAACAGTTTCACCCGTTTCGTGCCACCGCTCGTAAATAGTCTGCCCCGCTGGGGGCATTTTCGTCATTTCACTTCATGGGGATATAAAAGGGGGCCACGCCCGTGGAGAAACCTAGCCGGCTCCTCCTCCGTCCCGCAGCCGCCTCGCTCCCTCCCACGCACCCGCCTCCCTTCCTCTTCCTCCCGCCCCTAGCGCCGCCACCGCTGCCTCCTTCCCTGTCGTCGTCCTCCTCCTCTCCTCACGTCCTCCTCCTCCCATCCCTCCGATCTGGCGCCGCCAAAACCCTAACGCCCCGCCCCGGCCCTGGTTCCCACGGGAGGGAAGGAGGAAGGCGAGGCAAAGGCGGCGGCATATGGCACGCGGCGCGGGCAGCATGGCCCAGGGGGTCGGCGTGGGCGGCGTGGGCGGCGTGGCCCAGGGGGGTCGACGCAGGCGGCGTGGCCTAGGGGGGTCGACGCGGCCGCGGCTTCTCATCGTCTCCGCCTCGCCTCGGTGCTGCTCCTCATCGTCTCCGCCGTCGCCTCGGCGCTGCTCCTAATCGTCTTCGTCGTCGCCTCGGCGCTGCTCCTCCTCGCCTTCCACCTCTGGTTCCGGATCTGACGCCGCACGCCGTCTGCCATTTGCTCGGTTGCCACCATTGGAAAGGTGTGTTCTTCCTTCCTTTTTTTGGTCTTTCAATCTCCCTGCTGTTGTGCACATATACGTGGCTCACGCCTGGTTGTTATTTTCGGCTGCACATTGTGGTGGTTAGGGTTTCATGCCAGGGTCGTTTCTTGGTACGTGGATGTTGTTCCTCGGATGTGGAAAAAGAATGGAGCCGGAGGAAAAGAGGAAGTAAAAGCTCTGCCACCTCCATGCCCGTGTGTTGCTTCCTTCTTACCTGAAGTATGTATTAGTCAAGTTCCTAATCCTACAAGCCATGCGGCAAGTAGCAGCTTGATGCTGTTGTTTTTGGTAAAAAAATCCCCTATCATTTCACTGCTGGCCTATGTTGAAGTTTGTTATAGCTTGTTGTTGATTTGATCCATGTGCTGAAAGCAATTGAACTTAATTTTTCATATGTAGATGCAATCTTTCTTTTCTTGTATGGGAAAGAGCAGAGCACAAGCTAGAACTGACATATCTATCTCATGAGGTGTGCTTGTGTTTGATGTACTCTGCTAATTATGAAATATATAGCTCTTTTGATAGATGCATGTTCACTTCCTTTTTGTTTCTTTTGATTTGTTTGGCAACTCTTGGGCTGAAGTGGTATGTGAAATGTTGCAATAATGCCGAATAATGTAAACAAAGTGTAAGAATGTTTCTCCAAGACCAGTAGGCATTCCCATATAAAATATTAATTCCCATTTGATGTCAGTTTTACATTTCGTTTCCAACTGTCAAAAGATGAATAATATCCTTAGAAATAAGACATCAGAGCTTTGTATGTGTTATTCAATGAGATACAACTGCTAAACAATTGCTATGCAGGCAACATCTGCTTATTTTACATGTTGATTTTCTTAACTGCATTAACTTCCAAAATATTTATTTTGTTGAGCAGGAAATATCGGTCTACTGTTGGATAAGAAGTTCTCTTTGTAAAAAGGATTTTTTATGTTACGTACTTTGCTTCTAGACCACCAATTATTTTGTCAATAAGTTCATATAATTTATCGTTTGAGTTCCACCCATTGCATTCTTCTGCTAAGTTTGTTTTTTACCCAAATCTCACAGTTTGTGGATCTGGTTTTTGTTGCAGTTATGCGCCGGTTGGACGGCGTTCAGGCGCAACCCCGGCACCCACTGAGTACTGCCTCTGCTACAACCTCCCTCGGTGAGCTCCATCTTCCTCCCGCTCCTCTGCTTCGGCTACTGTATGGGGCATGGCCGTGGCTATGTTATGTGGTGCTCTGGTTGATGCTCTATGCCCTACTCATGCATCAGTTCCTACCTGCTTCGGCTACTGTATGGGGCATGGCCGTGGCTATGTTATGTGGTGCTCGTCTGGTTGATGCTCTATGCCCTACTCATGCATTAGTTCCTACTTGAGCTCTGTAGTTGTGGATCCATGCTATTCTAGGGTTTGCATGTTGTTGTTCATGTTTACTTGCTATCATAGGAGCTCATGTAATGCTCTGGTTTACATGTGGATGCCCTGGTCCTATAGCTATGCTCCTGGATTTGATTTCAGATGCGTTTTGGGCCGTTGGATCTTGCCTACCCGCTGGATCAAAAAGAGACACTTAGCTGGCGCAGGGCTATGATGATCGGTTATGGCTGATATAAGCATGCTCTGTAGCAATCGAGGCGCTTGTGGGTATTAAGTTTGATCTCCCCTTGTTTCTTTAAGCCATTTTGATCATGTGCTTATTTTAGTGGCTCTGCCCTTGGATGGTCATTTCTGATGAGTGATAACCAGGGCAGTTTCACACTTGTGAGAACACATTGATCTGCCGATGGAGACACTAGGGGAAGGGTCATGATCGAGCAAAGGCGAATCTGAGCCCATTCAAATGCAGTTCTGGTCTCAAGCACAGTGTGCTATGCTGTTGCCATTCTGTGTTTGTATTTAGCGCCTCTTTGGTTTGTAGGAATTTAAGAACACATCCAGAAATAAGAACCGCAGTAGGTTCCTGGCTCTCTCAAAGTTTAGCGAGTCTCAGCCGTCCGATTGAACTGCTTGATGCGTTTCCAGCCGTAGTATCTCACGGTGGGACGAGTTGGGCCGTTGGATGGAAGCCGTTGCACTGTAGCAATGAATCGTTACCGTGATATGTATGGCCAGTCGGCGCGCTCCAGCGGTCAAATATGTCGTGCCACCGCCGATAATTATCGTGCCCTGTCGAGGGCATTTTCATCTTTTTAGCTTTTACCCTTGTGTGTGCTGGCTCCTGGTTAGTCTGTGCGTCGATAAGGTGAAGGAGGCCATTCTTTCTAGGGCGATGATGATTAACCGTGATTGAAATAAGTGTGCATTTGAGCAATCGAGGCACCTGTGAGTATCGAGTTGGATCCTCCCTCTTGTCTCTCGAATCCTTTTTGATCAGGTGATACTTATTGTTCTGTCCTTGGATGGCCACTCTTGTTGAGAGGTAACCAGGGCAGCTCCATTGTATAAACGGATTGATCTGGTGATAAGAGATGACGGGAGTAGGTTATATGATCGAGGAAAGGTGAATCTGAGCCCACCATGCAATGGACCCTTTATTTGTATTTAAAGGTGTCGCTTATTTATGCTCCACTATTTATAGCCGTCTTGTGTATAGATTTCTTCTCTTTCCTATCTTTATTGCATATAATTTGTTCTTGATATTTATTGTTTGTTGTTGGTCCTTGATTTAATCTGGTTAAAAGTAGGTTGAACTTTATTATGCTAGATAGACTCGCTCCCAGTATTTATAGTTGTCTTATGTAATGATTTCACTGTTGTACTGTTAGCATCTTGATGTGATAATTTGGTTACTTAGTTTGTTTTTGGTTCAATTGGTCCCTTAGTTACTTCCTCGGTCCACATGGCTGCGACCGAATAGATTTTCTGTATTTTTGTATATTTTGCTCAAATCCCATGCACCATTTATGCCTTTTCTGTACATTTTTAAAATTCTGAGCTTCATGAAAGTGGAACATTTCTGTTCTCTTGTTGGTTATAAAGATAGCAGTTCGCAGGTTGTTTTTATTCTTACTATAATTTTGTAATTGCTTTTCCATGTATCTTTTAAGCATTGAAGGGCACAACTAATTATATTGTTTTTGTTTGGCTGGCAGTCCATATGCTGGTCCTTTTAGTGCAGATGGCAATTTATAAGGTGCTGGTGCATCTTGTGCAGCGAAGCTTTAGTACCAAAGCATTTGAGTAAATCAAATTAATAATCTCTTTTCTGGGTCCTGGAATGATGTTTGGAACAATTTAATACTCTCCATGAGATTTTTAGTTCATATCCTGGATAGTAGAAAACATAGCTTTATCGTTTGTCTCTAAGATTATTTTCATGTCCATGTGCTTTATCGTTTAATGCCTGGCTCATGTAACCTTTCCAAGGAAAAAATGTGTTATTAATTTCTGTAGGGTGGGATGATGCTTCATGTCCTTTGTATAGTTAAATCTAAATGCATGTATTATAAATCTATGTTGAACTTGATGTTGCCTTATAATCTTATGCCTTCTATCACAAATGAATGTTTCTTCTTCACTTTATTTTGTTATCATGTTTGAATTCATATGCTATACGTAGATTCCTACTAACTTAGTACTACTTTCTTCAGCAAAATGTCGCACCCTCGTGCCACAAGGCTGCTGATCTCCTTGCTTCCAGGTCAAGGAAGGAAACCATGTCATCATTGGCCAGTGCAGGTATTGCTCTTTAGCTGATATATTGTTTAGTTTCTTCATGGTTACAAAAATTTCTTGGGAACATGAGGCTTAAAAGTTTCAACCCCGTTCAAGTGCTCCAAAGCTTTGCGCGTCTTCTGTTTTCTTTTAAATAATTGAGCAATTGAAGGAACCATTAATTGTTTTGTTTTTTACCCATACTTACCTTTTATGGGAAATAGTTTGTGAATTCCCCATTGGGGTGAGTACTTGATGTATGTGTTGTATAGCCTATATTGACGTGGTCATAACTAAGCAATCATAAATATATTTTTCCTTGTGCAGAAAATACTCTTATGTGGCAACCATATGTTTACTAACATATAGTGGGGTTTTGGAAACTGGTAGTTACTTTTGATGTCTTGACAACAAATTATTCCGATTCTAGGAACTGTTTGATTACCAGTCCACATGTTTGTTTAGATTGATGAACCGGGGAATCGGATTTTCATGCGATGTTGTATGCTTGTCAGTTGCTATGTAATTTTAAGAAAGATCCTCAATTCTAAGTGCACTGGAGCTTATAATAGATTTTTGCGAGGATAGATATAGATAGTTTCTTGTGGCCTCCCTGTTGGATTGCATCTATGTTCTAAAATCTTATCCAGACCTAAGCAAACCGTGAAATTTTTGGGAGGGGTGCACCTTGCTGCTCACGCCGCTGCTGGAGGTTCACCTTTCTCTGCTCCTCCCATTTTTCTTGACTTGCAGGTTGCCGCCGGAACCAGATGGGGTCTCCAGCCAGCCTGCCATGTGGCTTGCAGTCCTGATTGTTGGCAGTTATCCTTACATATGTATAAGGGTTTTAGTACTTTGTTAGTATGACAAAGTGAAGATAGAACTGATTTATTGAATTACTAATGGAGTGGTTTTGATGAGAACCAAAACCTTTTGCTTTCAAGGTTGGACATTGATATTTAATAGAGAAATTCAGTTCATATGGAGCAAAGCAAATGAATGTAATACCTTGCATTGACAGTGATTATTTTCCCATTGTGGTACTTCCAATCTTTTGAAGAATTTATTTCATGACTGAGACATGGGATTTGGAGAATCTCAGTTATGGCATGTTAATTAATCACCTTTATTTTGTCATGGGACTGAATGTTCTGATATGATACTATATGTTTTGTTTATCTCCTATAAATAATGAAATGGCCTATATGTAAAAAAACTATTTTAATTATATTATGTTGTCGATGATGTATGGTTTTAGAATTTGTAGATTAACATTCAGGCTCTTGCTATCTCATGAACGCGCTAAACTCGATTCTGCCTTATGATAATCTCATGGCGATGTTGCACTACATAATGTTTTCCTTCTATCATATGTGAATGTTTCTTCTTTCTTTTATTTTGTTATAATGTGTTTGAATAAATAAGCTAAACCTGGATTATTTCTAACTTGAGCATTACCTACATGACCGCAACGTAGGGACCGGCATCCTCGTGCCAAGGCGCGTTACCGATCTAGTACAATGTTATGGTAAAAGGCTGAAAGTAGCCAAAAGAAAATAAAAAACAAACTTGGTCAACTATTCTACTCACATGTGAAGTTCCGCAAAGAACTACCATCCAGAGTATTCTTGGAAAAAAAATACAAAAATGGACCTCCAAATTGCTTCAAGCATCGAGTTTTTATAGCACCGATTTTGTCTCTTTTTTTTTCTGAAAACCATGGAAGCGCCATGAGCAACCTTCACACAGCAACCGACGGGCAGGATCGGTGATGCCGAGCAAGTGTTCACACCCGTTAGTATTTTGCAATTTGCACAGCCAGTCCCAAGATGAGCGCTCCTCTCTGGAAAGGATGACAGTAGCCACATTAGCAGGTATAGAAAGTAAGAGCAGTAACACTGTAACAGAACCGAAAAATTACATACATGGAAGAATGGAGCAGGTGAGGAATAACCTTACGGGGTTGTAGCCTCGGAGCTGACGGCGAATATATAGCAGGCTCGGACTCCTCGGGCAGAAGAACCACAGCAGTGGTTATTGACAAGCACTAGGGTAGGACAACATTAGTCAGCCACTCCAGAGCTCTTCCTTCCGCCATCAAAATATGCTCCTTGAGAATCCCAGCGAGCTTTGGTCTGAAAGAAACTGCCCTCTTCCTTGAGCTCTGCCTCGTTTTTCGCATTGTGAAATCCATCTTCTGCAAAACTGTGACTTAAGCCTGCACGTACGATTGACCAAGCCAGATTGAATTGCAGAAAACCACCACATTTCAGCTTAGGTTTGCAGAAAACACTCTTCTACATTTTTGCTGTAGAAAACACTGATTTTTTTTCTAATCTTTTGCAGAAAGCACCAAACCTCCTGTTTGGGCAGTTTAAGCACTATTATGACAGGTGGGACCCTGTTTTGTCGACGTGGCTCACGGCCGCGAGCTGACGCCATCTAACGACGCTACAGTGCCCACCGACGCTCCCGCTAGGTCAAGAGACCAGATCGAATCGACACTTCTCCCGCATCTGAAAATTTCCCCACCATCCCTGCGATGGCGCGCTCTCCTCTCTCTGTCTCACTCATGGCAACGGCGAGCCCGGACGCCGGTAGCGGAGTGGATGGCGGAGGTGGCAACGGCGCATGAGGGTTGTTTGGCGGCAGAGATCCAAAGCCACCCGAGGAGGTCTGCGGGAGCTCTAACCCTAGCCAGGCCCCGCGGAGCAGACCACCGTCCCCGTCGCTGGAGTATCGTGCCGCCGGTGCTCTGGCCCGTGCTGTGCAGGCTACTCCGATGGGGAGCCCCCACTGGGCATCTGCATTCGGCGGTGTGGAGTAAGATATCTCCTCTGCCTCCCCCACCCCCTCATTTTCTGTAGATTCCATAGTTAGGGTTAGGTGTGTAAATCAGAAATGGATCTTTTGCCTAGTACTAAGTGTTCATCTGCTCTATAAATTAGATTGTAGTGATATTAGTATGCTCTGATTAGGAGACAATATAGTGATAATTTTTAGTTCAGTAGAGAGTGTTATTCCCATGCTCTGTTTAGTAGACAAATAGCTCTGCACTTTTTTAGTATCCATGTAGAGTTTATTTTAATTGCTATTTGGGTTAGGATGCACTGTTTATTTAGTAGACATTAGGGTCACAGTTAGCTCTTATTTAAATTGGTATGCATTGTATATTTTAAATTGTTCACTTGTATTGTTTGTAGTTAGTACTATAGTGTTTAATTAATAAGTACAATAATTGTACCTTTTTGTAGCTTGTCTGATGATGTTTGGGAGGTTAGACTGCATTTTCATGATATGGATAACTTGGAAAGGACTATGTGTGTTTCATACATCACTTTTTACAATCTGTTAGCACTCATAGATACAGCAGGATATGGAAGTAAAGACTATATGTATTATGTGAGGGATGCTGGGTTGGGAGTAGCTGGTTTGGAGGAGATATGTGATGATGACAAGGTGGATGAGATGCTGGATGACATTGCCAATAAATATCAGAACATAGTAAACCTAACAATAGTTAGGGGTAGTGAGCCCAAACCTGCAGATATAAACAGAGGTTATGTTTGTGATCAGCAAGTTCCTATAGGCAATGTTGGAGAGAGCATTGTATATGAGGTGAATGATGTTGGGGTGGTGTACAAGTCACCATCCAAAGTATCAAAAAGAGATGCAGTAGTTGAGGAGCCTGAACCAATCCAATTTTTCTCCACACAGCAGAGCCACAATGTTGATATGGAGCAAGGCAATGAAGCGGATGTTGATATTGAGCAAGGCAACGGAGATGATGTTGACATGGAGCAACAGGAGTTAGACAGAAGTATGGAGCATAGAAGGAGATCAAAAATTCAGAGATTTGGAAGAATGTTGAGAGGGTGCAGGCAGTGAAAAGAAACTTCATGTGCTACTAACTGAAGATGACTCTGACTTGGAGGAAGATGAGGATTTCATGGCTAGGATGGCTGAGCTAAGGATGCAGAGAGAGGACCCACTCTTTCACTTTGAAGGTGACACATATGTAGATGAACCTTATGAGATACAAGAGGAATTGCATGAGGAAAATGCAGAGCAAGAGGAGCATGGAGATCATGAGGAACTTGAAAAGGAGGTGCTACCACAAGGGCAAAAGAGGAAGAAGTTGAATGTAAGAAAGGGGACAACCACAAGATCACATGCTAGTTTGGAGCAACAGTTTGAGGATGTTTGGGTACCATCATCTGATGAGGATCCAGATCCTGGTGATTTGAAGGAGGAGCAAGATGATGGGGCTGTACCCCTAGCATTTGTGCTGGGCAGTAAGTCTAGGGCTAAAAACCCAAACCAAGGGTATGGTATCATGAGGATAGAGAGAGCCCAGAGCTGCAGTTTGCTAGAAGTTATGCTTTGATAATGTGTACCAATTTAGAAGGGCACTTCTCACTTTCCATATAGCACAGAACAGAAACTATCAGTTTCATAGGAACTGCAATGACAGAATTATAGCTGTGTGCACACATGAAGACTGCCCTTTCTTCATTGCAGCTTCTGCGGTGGGAAAAGAGAAAACTTTCTGCATTAGAAAAACAAATTTGCTGCACACATGTCCAGCTGTAGCAGAGAGCACCAAGGTGACTACAAAGTGGGTTACACATCAAGTTTTAGTAGCAATAAGAACAAACCTGAACACACCAATAAGTACAATAATGCAAAATCTGAAGAGCAAGTATGGAGTTGAGATCAGCACTCATATGGCCTACAGGGCTAAGAACAATGCTATTAAGGTGGTGCAAGGAGATCAGAGGGGGCAATACACCAGGATCAGGGATTACTTGCAGGCTGTGTTAGACACCAATCCAGGTAGTAGGTGCATTGTCACTACTAAGTTCCTAAAATACCATCCAAGCATCAATCCAAGGTTCCATGGTTTGTTCATATGTTTGAATGCTTGCAAGGAGGGATTTCTGAATGGATGCAGACCATTCATAGGTGACTACTAAACTGTGTTATATATTACATAAATGTGGTGCACCATACTTTGTTTATAACACATCTTGTGTGCCATTGCCGGTGTGGATGGATGTTTCATCAAACTCTCTACTGGCCAACATATCCTTGCTGCCACAGGAAGGGATGGGAATAATAACATCTATCCCATTGCCTTTGGAGTTGTGGACAAAGAAGACACAAAGAGTTGGACCTAGTTTCTCACAGAACTGAAGGCAGCTATTGGTGGAGAATCTAGGAGATTTGGTTTTTACACCATAATCTCTGATAGACAGAAGGTATTATAGAATTTGCTCATAGAATTTGCTTAGTATTAGTAGTTCATAGCAATTGCTTACTAGTAGTTCATAGATTTTGATTAGTAAGTTAATATTCATTGCTCATTACTAGTTCATATAAGTAGTTCATAGTAATTGCTAGACGTAGTTAATATTTTCATTTCTCATTACTAGTTGATATAAGTTGTTCATACTAATTGCTAGAAGTAGTTAATATTCTTTGCTTATTAGTAAGTTTGGTAATTTCTCCAAATAGGATCTTCTGAAAGCTGTGAGCCAAGTTTTCCCCAATTGCCCCCAAAGATTCTGCCTTAGACACATCTACCAAAACTTCCAGACTGCTGGTTTTAGGGGGTCAGAATTAAAGAAGTACATGGATAAGGCAAGTTACTCCTATAGTGAACATGGCCATCTTGCTGCAGTGGATGCTCTTAAAGTAGAGTGTAAGGCTGCCTGGACTTGGTTAAATAAAATTCCTAGACATGCTTGGGCTAGATATGCCATGGACTTCAATTGCAAAACTGACCTAGTTGTCAACAATATTAGTGAGGTGTTCAACAAGATGATATTAGATGTGAGGGGTAAACCAATAAAGACCATGGTAGATGGAATCGGAACTAAGTTGATGGTCAGGTTCAATGCAAATAGGAGTAAGACAGAGTTAGCCAAGTGGGAAATATGCCCAACATATGCTGAGTTACTTGAAGAAGCAAAGAAACACTCTAGGAACTGTCAAGCATTGATGGCTGGGCCAAATATTTACCAAGTGACAAGCAATGAGAATACCTATGCAGTTAACTTGCAGCAAAGGACATGTGGGTGCAGAAAATGGGATATGACTGCAGTGCCATGCAATCATGTAGTCTCTGCTATTACCAAAGCCAAATTAAGGCACGAAGATTTTGTGCATGACTTCTTCAAAAAGCCTATGTATCTGGCTGCATACAGTCCCATCATATTTCCTGTACCTGGACCTGACCTCTGGCCTAAGACCAAAACTAGAGACATAGTACCCCCAGTTTTCAAGGATAAACCTGGGAAGAAGCAAACCAAAAGGAGAAGGAGCCAGTTTGAGCCACCAGCACCTAAATATACATCTAGGATGGCATCAATTACATGCAGCAATTGCAATCTTGTGGGTCACAGATACACATCTTGCCACAAAACACTAAAGCCAGCTCTATCAATGAGAAAGAACAGGCATGAGGTTAGTCTTTGTTGCCATACTTGCTGCCATCTATTTCTGTTTTGTACCACTTGAATGTATTAACTTGCTGCCATTTTCAAATGCAGTCAAACAGGACAGAGGAGGGTACCACATCTACTACTGCAGCTTCATCTATTGCAGCTCCAGCAAGCAGGGCACCACCAGTGGCAAGCATCTCAGCAGCTCCAGCAAGCAGGCCAAGCAACTTAACAGCTCCAGCTAGGAGGCCAAGCAGCTCAGCTGCACCAACAAGGACAGCCTTCTTGCCACCAAGACAGAGGAAGAAACCATCAAGGCTGAAGGATTACTTTTATGCTTCAGGGAACTAATGTGCTTTGGAAAAAATGTTGATGATGTGATCAGGCAAAACTGCTAATTGCTATGATCTATTTTGGGAACAACTCATGTTGGTTTGGTGTTATGGTACTGTAATAACTACTATTGATGGTCTTGCTTTTATGAGAATTATGCACTATGATGTTGTTCTTGCTGTTATCATGTTCAATTTGATGATCCATATGATGGTCTTGCTGCTACCATGTTCAATTTGATCCATATGATGGTCTTGCTGTTAGGAAAATTAAACACTTGTCGATGATGGTCTTGTTGTTAGGAAAATTATACACTTGTTGATGATGGTCTTGGTGTTTTGATAATTATACACTTGTTGGTTAAGGTACCCCTAGGCCCATTTTGTCGATGAATCGATGAAATGGTGGTGAAGGTACCCCTAGCGCCATTTTGTCGATGAATCGATGAAATAAGGGTCAAGGTACCCCTAGGGCCATTTTGTCGATGAATCGATGAAATGAGGGTCAAGGTACCCCTAGGGCCATTTTGTTGATGAATCGATGAAATGAGGGTGAAAATACCCCTAGGCC
>LT934120.1:638726670-638800565 GCA_900231445.1 Triticum turgidum subsp. durum
CGATGACATGAGGGTGAAGATACCCCTAGGCCCATTTTGTTGATGAATCGATGAAATGGTGGTCAAGGTACCCCTAGGACCATTTTGTCGATGAATCGATGAAATGAGGGTCAAGGTACCCCTAGGGCCATTTTGTCGATGAATCGATGAAATGGTGGTCAAGGTACCCCTAGGGCCATTTTGTCGATGAATCGATGAAATGGTGGTCAAATTGGATCCAACACCATTGATAACAAAATAGTAAGTTAAATTACTTGGTTGACAGATTCATACTCAAATACTGAATAGATGATAATCATCTAAACCATATAAAACCAAATTGTACTAAGCACATAAAGCATATAACATCAAATTTGACTCACATTCATAAAGGATCATCAAGGTTGAATCCAACACAATGGATCACAACATACATACTTAATTACCGGGTTCACAAATTCAAACTAAAGTACTAAATAGATGATTATCATCTACATTACAACACTGTTGGATCCAACACCATGGATCACAAAATACATAGTTAAAGTAGTTGAGGACCAAGTTCATACTAAAGTTTTGCATAGAAGACTATCATCTACATACAGATAGATGATTATCATACTAGAAGACACCCCTACTCATCTAAGATGGCCTTCACCCCCTGAAGCTTCTGCTTTATCTTCTCCTCAGACTTTTGAAGCTCAGAAATGTGATGCTGCAATTTAAGCCTCTCTTCTGTCAGCCTTTCCTTCTCCTTCAAATGATTGAACTTCAAGTTCCTAATCACATTGGCTTGAGCACCTGTCAGGTTCACTAGAGTCTCATACTTTTGCAGCAGCTTCTTCTTCTCCTCCTCTTTCTTTGATAGCTCTGCCTTCAAGTTGCCCACTACAGTTTCTAGCTCAGCAATCTTCACATCAACATATTCCTTCTGCTCCTTCTGATTGTTTAACTCCACATCCTTCTCCTGCTGGGCATCCAAGAGAGCATTCACATCAGCTACAAACTGTCATAGTCCTCCCGTACTTTCTTCTTCTCCTCCTCTTTCTTTGCCAGCTCTGCCTTCAAGTTGCCCACTACAGTTTCTAGCTCTGCAATCTTCACATCAAGACATTGCTTCTGCTCCTTTTGATTGCTCAACTCCAGACCCCTCTGTTGCTGGGCATCCAAGAGAGCATTGACATCAGCATACAAACTATCATAATTCTCCTGTAGTTTCTTCTTCTCTTCAGTCAGGTTGTGAATTACAAAGGAACTCTCCAGATTGTCATTGGTTCTACCTGGCTTACTCTCCTCATACATATCCCATAACTTGGCCAATGCCTTCTCCATTGAGTCTAGCCATTCAAAATCAATCCATTGAACTACTCCACAGTTTATGCCTTCCTGTAAAATAAACAATAAAACAATAAAGAATCATCTAAGTGAGTAGGATGAAGACCACTGTTAAGTGCCATACTCCATAAGCAAACATGTTCAGGGGTCTAATATGTGCATCAAACATATCACACAACAAACAAATAAACAATGACCACTGTTAAACAAGTAATTAAGCACTGACCATAATAAACAATGACTACCATCCACTCACTGGATAAAACAAGTTAAACAAAGACTAAGCACTTAACCAAGCTTAACAACTTGATAAACAAAGCAGTAATCACTAACCACAATAAACAATGTGTACCATTTGATGACAAGGCATGTCAGATAAAGGTAAAGAAATACCAAACTAAACAAAGCTTAACAACTACGTAAACAAAACATTAAGCAATGAACACCTTCCTTTATTAAGGATCATACCTTCTTAGTACATCCTAGAAACCTCCTGCCAGTGTGCATCCCTTCAAATGCAACTAAGCGCTCGGCCGGCTCGCCGTGTTCGCACAAAACATTCACATCTGCGTCAGTGCCATTGAAATTCGGGTCGTGCATCATATCTGGAAGTTGTGGGAGCAAGCAAAGATAAACCTAGGTTCAACTCGAGCTCATTCACAAAATCCCCGAATCACTAAACCTAACCCTAACCCTAGTTGTAGCAAACTGACCTTGATGATGCCATCGCAGGAGGAGGAGATGTTCATGACTGAATCCTCACTGGTCTCATCACTCCACGACACCATGGCCATGGGGTAGCAGCAGAACGGCGGCCGGCGCTGTGGCGGCGTCGGGGGACAAGAACAGAGTGAGGAGAGGAGAACAGAGTGATGAGGGGAGAGGGAGAGGCAGAGGAGAGATCTAGATCGAGCTGGTTTCTATCGGCGGACCGGCACTGTAGCACCGTTAGATGGCGTCAGCTCGCGGCCGTGAGCCACGTCTACAAGACAGGGTCCCATCTGTCATAATAGTGCTTAAACTGCCCGAACAGGAGGTTTGGTGCTTTCTGCAAAAGATTAGAAAAAAAATCAGTGTTTTCTGCAGCAAAAACGTAGAAGAGTGTTTTCTGCAAACCTAAGCTGAAATGTGGTGGTTTTCTGCAATTCACTCGACCAAGCCATGTACATGTCAGCTGGATGTTACGGCACGATGAAATTTGTATGCTTGAAATGACATTTCCTTTTCCAAGCTAAGTAAGCAGTAGAAACAGAGAAGAGAATCAAATAAGAAGTTTTACTAATCAGTCTTTCCAAGTCTGCTGTGCAGCCAACCATGAAAGGCATGTCCCTTTAATTACTTCTTTCAGACAAAGAAGGCTCCAGGCCGCTTACCTCCTCTCCTCTGCCGCAGCTGGGACCAACTCTAGCACAGAACACCATGCCCTAGTATGTAACCACTAGGAGCAGAGATGGAGAGGTGGGCGACCGCTAAATGGTCTCAGAGAAGGAGCCGAGGAGTTCAGGGTTGTCGCTGCAGACCTCCACCTCGCCGTCTCCGACCAAAGAGCAGAGGGAGTCCAGGGTTGAGATGGAATTACTCAGCTGCAGCCATGATATCCATAACTTCCACCATGTTCCACTCGTGCGGAACAAACACACGAATAGAGGTATCCTCCTCCTGCAGCCTGCTCCATGTCCATGGAAGTAAATATATCTCATGAACCATCGAGAGAAGATGAGTAAGTAAGTATATATCCTCTACATACATGGCTGCTCCCAGTCCACCAGCATGGCAAAATGAGATGGCGCACTATTGTTGTCTTCCATTCCCTGGGCACCCAATTATTCATCATGCCCATCCCAGTCACCTGAAGCAGCACACCCGGTACCTAGTATTGTCTAGGGGCAGGCCCAAGGTGTGCACTATCTGGAAGACAATAGACACATTAAAATTATAGAGTAGAAATTAAAAACAGTACACGATAGATAAATTATATACATGAATGAATGGAGCATTGCCAAAAAGTGGTTGAGTTGAAATTAACAATCTTACAGGATTTGAGCCGACGGGGAATATATAGCAGGGGTTCCTCTCTCCTCGGGCACAAGAACCATGACCTTTTAATCCCTTTCTGAATCACAACAGTAATCATGGACAAGTACTCTAGAGTAGAACAACATTAGTCAGTCAGCTACTTGAGAGCTCTTGGTCCGAAAGTAACTGCTCCCTGGAATTGAGCTTTGCCTCATCTTTTGCATTGTGAAATTGATCTTGTGTGAGATTCGGCAAGTATGGAACAGCAATGTAAACCCTGCGCGCATGATTGACCAATAGCAGTCATGCGGATGTCAACTTGTAGTTATGTAAGTGGAAAAAACAGAGAAGAGAACCAGTAAGTTATCAGAAAAAACGAGAGAGAAGAGAACCAATAAGAAACTACATTCCGAGTATGTTGTGCAGCCAACAATGAAAGGCAAGTCCCTTTAATTATTTCTTGGGTGCAGGTTCTGTTTCTAAAAGTTGACAAGATTAGCTACAACTGTATATGTTTTTGCCCTTGAAAAACTATACAGAAAGAAAGAAAATGAGCTAATGCATGGTATAATCCATTTGGGCACAGTAGCAAATATTTTTCCAAGTTAAGTAGTAGGAACAAAGAAGAGAATGAATAGGAAGTTGTACTCAGTAATTCATAGTTAGTTCTTCGATGCAAGTTTGATTTCTAAAAGTTGACAAGATTAGCTACAAGTAAGACTACATGTATAAGAAAACAGAAGGGGACAAAGTGCTCATGCATGGTATAAATGCTTACAACACTTGAAAAAGAAGCCTCCGGACCGCTTACTTCCTCTACAGCACCTGGCACCAACATGACAACCTCCAACACTTGTTGGTATGCAGTAGTAGAGCACCATATAAGTATTCACCGGGAGCAAAAGATGGGACAGGTGGCTAGGCGACAAATCAACGATGACCTCAGAAAACAAGCTCTTCATAAGAGACCAACAACTTTGTACAATGGTTGCTTCACAGTTTTAACTCCTTGATCACCAGAATTCGACTGTGGGGATGTGACGAATCTTGTAGGCATCCTCCCTATGGAACCTCACAATTAGCCTTGGACACCAAACAATTTTGAGTAGCTTCAAAGCAGAGAGACTCCGTATGCTTTCAGGCAAACATGTCAGGTTGGGGCAATCGCAGGTGATAAGTTGCTCTAGAGAAGTCAACTGTCCCGACCATCCCAGTAATGTTTCCATGCCTTTGCAATTTTTCAACCAAAGTCTTCTAAGAGCGGTAAGGTTCTTCATGCTTTCAGGCAAAGATGTCGGGTTGGGGTAATCACTGAGTATAATTTCTTCTAGAGAAGTCAACTGTCCCAACCATCCCGGTAATGTTTCAAGGCCTTTGCACTCTTCAAACCTCAATTTTGTAAGAGTGGTGAGGTTCTTCATGCTTTCAGGAAATGGTGTCAGGTTGGGGCACTTGGTGACCACAATTTCTTCTAAAGAAGTCGACTACCCCAACGACCCCGGTAATGTTTCAAGGCCTTTGCATTTGGTCAACATCAATTTTTTAAGAGCGGTGAGGTTCTTCATGCTTTCAGGAAAGGATATCAGGTTGAGGCAGTCGCCAATTAAAATTTCTTCTAGAGAAGTCAACTGTCCCAACAATCCCGGTAATGTTACCAGACCTTTGCACTCTATCAACATCAATTTTCTAACAGCGGCGAGGTTCATGCTTTCAGGCAAAGATGTCAGATTGGCGCAACTGCCAATTGAAATTTCTTCTACAGAAGTCAATTGTCCCAATGATGCCGGTAATGTTTCCAGGCCTTTATGATAACCCACAAGTATAGGGAATCAATTGTAGCCTCTTTCGATAAGTAAGAGTGTCGAACCCAACGAGGAGCTAAAGGTAGAACAAATATTCCCTCAAGTTCTATCGACCACTGATACAACTCTACGCACGCTTGACGTTCGCTTTACCTAGAACAAGTATGAAACTAGAAGTACTTTGTAGGTGTTGTTGGATAGGTTTGCAAGATAATAAAGAGCAAGTACATAAAAGATAGGGGCTGTTTAGATAACGAAGTAATACAGTTAGTATAGCGAGTGTGGAGAAGTGGTGGTAGGAGTTGTGAAATTGTCCCTAAGCAATTGACTACTTTACTAGACCGATAGCAAGTTTTATGTGGGAGAGGCATAAGCTAACATACTTTCTCTTCTTGGATCATATGCACTTATGATTCGAACTCTAGCAAGCATCCGCAACTACTAAAGATCATTAAGGTAAAACCCAACCATAGCATTAAAGCATCAAGTCCCCTTTATTGCATACGCCACAACCCCCTTACTCGGGTTTATGCTTTTATCATTCAAGCAACCCACTATAAGCGGATCATGAACATATTGCAACACCCTACAGCGGGAATCCCTCACGCTTGCACGACACGAAGAGCACCATAGGACAGCAACATAACCACAAGAAAATTAAACCAATCATAGCAATTCATCAATCACCGGTAGGACAACGAAAATCTACTCAGACATCATAGGATGGCAACACATCATTGGATAATAATATGAAGCATAAAGCACCAAGTTCAAGTAGAGGGTACAGTGGGTTGCGGGAGAGTGGACCGCTGAATATAGATGGGGGAAGGTGATGGAGATGTTGGTGAAGACGATGGCAGTGTTGGTGTAGATCGCGGTGATGATGATGGCCCCCGGCGGTGTTCCGGCGCCACCGGAAGCAAGGGGGAGAGAGCCCCCTTCTTCTTCTTCTTCTTCTTCCTTGACCTTCTCCCTAGATGGGAGAATGGTTTCTTCTCTGGTCCATGGTCTCCATGGCATGGGAGGGGCGAGGGCCCCTCCGAGATCGGATCTGTCTCTCTGTCTCTCTCTGTTTCTGCGTTTCCAGATTCTGCCCTTTCACCGTTTCTTATATATCCGGAGATCCGTAACTCCGGTTGGATTGAAACCTTCGCCTAGATTTTTCTCCGAAAATTAGCTTTCTTGTGGCCAAAGAAGAGCAGTGTCCGCCTTACAGGGTGCCCACGAGGGTCAGGGGCGCGCCCCTGCCTCGCGGCCCCCTCGGGCACAGTCTCGCGTTAATTCTTCTTCCAGAAAATCACAAATATTCCAAAATTATTGTCCGTCTGTTTTTATCCCATTTGGACTCCGTTCGATATGGGGTTTATGTGAAACATAAAACATGCAACAAACAGGAACTGGCACTGGGCACTAGATCAATAAGTTAGTCCCAAAATAATATAAAAAGTTGCCAAAAGTATATGAAAGTTGAATAATATTGGCATGGAACAATCAAATATTATGGATCCGACAGAGACGTATCAGCATCCCCAAGCTTAATTCCTACTCGTCCTCGAGTAGGTAAATGATAAAAAGATAAGTTTTGATGTGGAATGCTACCTAGCATAATCTTGATCATATATCTAATCATGGCATGAATTTTAAGACACGAGTGATTCAAGGCAATAGTCTATCATTTGACATAAAAACAGTAATACTTAGGGCATCCCAACAAACAATCGTGGCTTTCAAAATATCAATGCTTCAGAACGTTATCCCTACAAAATCATATAGTCTCTTATGCTCCCTTTTCTTAACACAAGGTACCCCTCATGCTCATCTCGGTGTCAGCCAAGCAATTGGTTCATACTTTTGAACGCGCTTTAGCTTTTTCAACCTTCACGCAATACATGAGCGCAAGCCATGGATATAGCACTATAGGTGGAATAGAGTATGATGGTGGAGGTTGTGTGGAGAAGACAAAAAGGGAGAAAGTCTCACATCTACGCAGCTAATCAACGGGCTATGGAGATGCCCATCAATTGATGTCAATGTGAGGAGTAGGGATTGCCATGCAACGGATGCACTACGAGCTATAAGTGTATGAAATCTCAAACTGAAACTAAGTGGGTGTGCATCCAACTTGCTTGCTCATGAAGACCTAGGGCATTTGAGGAAGCCCATCGTTGGAATATACAAGCCAAGTTCTATAATGAGAATTCCCACTAGTATATGAAAGTGATAACACAAGTGACTCTCTATATGAAGAACATGGTGCTACTTTGAAGCACAAGTGTGGTAAAAGGATAGTAACATTGCACCTTTTTTTTCTTTTTTGGGCGGGCTTCTTTGTCCCCCCTTTTTTATTTAGGCTTCTTTGGCCTCTTTTTTTGAATGGCGCAATGCTCTATAGTGATGATCATCACACTTTATTTACTTACAACTCAATATTACAACTTGATACTAGAACAAAGATATGACTCTATATGAATGCCTCCGGAGGTGTACCGGGATGTACAATGATCTAGCATAGCAAAGATATCAAAAAAATGGACAAGCCATGAAAATATCATGCTAGCTATCTTACGATCATGCAAGGCAATATGGCAATGAATGCTCAAGTCATGTATATATGATGATGATGGAAGTTGCATGGCAATATATCTCAGAATGGCTATGGAAATGCCATGATAGGTAGGTATGGTGGCTGTTTTGAGGAAGATATAAGGATGTTTATGTGTGATAGAGCGTACCGTATCACGGGGTTTGGATGCACCAGCGAAGTTTGCACCAACTCTCAAGGTGAGAAAGGGCAATGCATAGTACCGAAGAGGCTAGCAATGATGGAAGGGTGAGAGTGCGTATAATCCATGGACTCACATTAGTCATAAAGAACTCATATACTTATTGCAAAAGTTCACTAGCCCTCGAAGCAAAGTACTACTACGCATGCTCCTAGGGGGGAGGTTGGTAGGAGATAACCATCGCGCGCCCCCGACCTTCACGCAAAGATAAACAATCGAAATACAATGCGCGCCAATTTGGTTACATAGTTAGGAGATCATACGTGCATGCTTTGGGAATCACAAACCTTAACACCAATATCCTTACTAAACACAACCATCTACTAGTACCTCCCACATATTATCATCTCTATATCGCAAAACTATTGCAAGGAATCAAACATATCATATTCAGTGATCCACAAGTTTTATGTAGGATTTTATGACTAACCATGTGAATGACCAATTCCCGTCATCTCTCTAAATAGATATAAGTGAAGCAAGAGAGTTTAATTCTTTCTACAAAAGCTATGCCCGCGCTCTAACAAATATAAGTGAAGCTAAAGAGCATTCTACAAATGGCGGTTTTCTATGTGAAGAGAAACAGGCAATCCAAACTTCAAATGATATAAGTGAAGCACACGAATCATTCTATAAAGCCATACTCAAAATATTTAAGTGAAGTGCAATGAGTATTCTATAAATAAACCAAGGACTATCTCATACCAGCATGGTGCATAAAAGAAAAGTGAAAACTAAATGCAAAAGACGCTCCAAGACTTGCACATATCGCATGAACGAAACGAATCCAAAAACAAACCGATATTTGTTGAAGAAAGAGGGGATGCCTTCCGGGGAATCCCCAAGATTAGGCGCTTGAGTCTCCTTGAATATTTACTTCGGGTGCCTTGGGCATCCCCAAGCTTGAGCTCTTGTATCTCTTCCTTTTCCTCATATCGAGACCTCCTCGATCAAACACTTCATCCACACAAAACTTCAACAGAAAACTCGGTAAGATCCGTTACTATAATAAAGCAAATCACTACTCTAAGTAATATTGAAAACCAATTCATATTTTGTTTTTACACTGTAGCTACAGTGATATAACTTTTCCATGGCTTAATCCACTGATAGGAATTGATAGTTTCACAAAACAAGTAATCTACGCATCAAAAACAGAATCTGTCAAAAATAGAACAGTCTGTAGCAATCTGAACATTCACCATACTTCTGGTACACAAAAATTCTGCAAAAAGTAGGAACAATAAAAAAAATTGTACATAAAGACAGTGAAAAAAATTTCAGAACCGTTTGACGTTCCAGTAAAAAATATAAAATCACGCACTACAGCCAAAGTTTCCATCCTGCACCGTACAAACCAACAAGCATGGTAAACATCCTAAAGGCAAATCTTGGCACATTATTTTTATAATACAATGGAATTGTACAAGGGGATAATTATTTTTGTTGAAAAGTTTCTGTAATCAAGATTCACAAAGTTTCCGTGAGCATGAACAAAGTTCAAGGAGCTCCCCCACTTCAACAATGCTTGTCTTTCTCACTTTCACTTTCCTTTTTGAAAAGTTATTGGGTTCCCCTCTTTATTTTTTTTTGTTTTTAGACTATATGAAAGCACAAAATATAAATAAATGACTCTCTACAACTTACGGGTTGTCTCCCTAGCAGCGCTTTCTTTAAAGCCATTAAGCTAGGCATATAGTGCTCAAGTAATGGATCCACCCGGATCCCACGGTATATCAAAGCCATATTTAATTAACAATGATTTGTAATTTAGTAGTGAGCACAAAGTAACATATATCAAGCAACAATGAAGTCTAACTCTCTTCCTATGCATCGGCATGTCATAAAAGAACAATTCATGCACACATAGTAAAGGCCAATGCATAGTATAAGCAGTTTCTTGCAATTTCATCGTATGGGAAACATAGAGAGGTGGAGATATAGTTCCTCTCTCATAGTAATTGCAAGTAGGAGTAGCAAGCCCATGCATATTATATCTATCAAGATCATCATGTGTAGTAGTAAAACACAACCCATCAATATAATCCTTAATAAGCACAAACTTCTCCGATATAGTGTAGTCGGGAGAATTCAAAAAGATAATTATAGACCCTATCCCTATGGTTTATTATTATGAAATATCATATAAAATAGAAGGTATAAGAAATGGATATAATGAAATTCTTGATTCGATCTTACGACCTAATTTATTTGATTAATGGATCAACAACCAAACCACCCATTTTATGAAAAAGAAGGAGCATGGTCTTATTCAAATTCAAAGCGCTTCGTAATCTTCAATAGGACTATCATGCGTGGGTGCAATAGCAACAATTTCATGTTTAACATAAGGAACTATAGCAAGTTCATCTCCATAAGCATCATTCGTATTGGCATCATGGCCACAAGCATAATAAGAAAAAGGGTTTCCCCCCGCTTTGTATTACAAAGCAACCAACCGATACATCCGACGATAGGGCTGTTGCGGAAGCAACACAAACACGCCCAGAAGAAAGGAAAGAGAAAAAAAGAGAAGAAACAAATGCCGATAATGGCGGATAGACAAAAACGATGAAGCCTCGTGACCACTGCGTCCACCGGAGATCGCCCACCAAGCTCCGAGACTCTGAAGTGCCGGTACCCAACAACACCTCCAAGAAGGGACGCGACAATGACGATGCTGCTGCCAAGGGTTTCCCCCGGTACACAGTGAGGAGAGAGGAAGGATAGCCCCAACGCCCTTCAGGAAGGTCCGGCGGCACCCTCAGGCGCCACCGTGTCGGTGTCGGCCATGCCAACAGAGATTTCTCCCGATCCCAGCCTCTACCTCAGGCACTCCGGAGCTCCCCACCAGACCGACCACCACCCTGCGCCAACACGGACACGAAGCTTCCCACGCTGTCTCAGCACGACACCGCGAAGATGGTCTGCACAACAGAGAAGAGGAGCCGGGACTAGGGCAACAACACCGTCGGCATACGGGAGGCCCCCACCTCCACCGTCCATGATGGTAGCCGACCGGACGCCATGGCAGGAGCCTACCGGGCCCGTGGCCCCACAGGCCCGGTCGGGCCCTCAAAGGCCCGGACAGCTTCCGCCTCTGCGCAGCAGCTGGTACACCGTCGGCGTCACTGTCCCAGTCCAAGCCACTCCCCTGCCTCCCCATATAGAGAGCGTCGCGGTCGCGCCGGAGCCGACCCGCAAGGACCCAGAAGTGACCCTACGGGCCTAGATCTGGGCCGGGGACACGCCCCCGGCCGGCCAGCACCACCGTACCACCCCGCCGCCAAGAGGCGGCACCACCACGGCGAGCACCGCCGGCCTCCACACCAGAATGCTGGACCGCCACCGGCCGAGGCGCACCGCCGCCGGCCATCACCGCCTGAGCAGGGGAGGACCGCATCATCAAAAAGGGGTATTTCAAGAGAATCAACGGGATCATAACAATCATGATAGCAATCATCCTTCGTTAAGCACGAAGGGAAATTAAACAATGTATGAGTTGAAGAGTTACTCTCATTAGAAGGTGGGCACGGGTAGCTAATCCGCTCTTCCTCCTTTTGTTCTTCGCTCTCCTCATCATCTTTTTCATCCAACGAGCTCACAGTTTCATCATTTTCTTCTTCCATAGACTCCTGCAAAATATTAGTCTCTTCTTGGACAGCGGAGACTTTCTCAATAAACACATCAATATCGGAATTGTATTCATAATTCTCATAACAATATTTAAGTATATCAAAATTTTCAGGTCTGTAAACAACACCATCAAGATTTTCACACTCATTAAACAAAGATTCAATTTCATAAGCACCCATAAAAGCACTGAATTTTTCTATTTGTTCCACATCATAGTAATCATATATACCATTAGCATAAGAAGCCAAGGTTTTATCATCATTGAATTTGCATGAAAAGGGAAGGTGTGGAGCCTTCATCCTAGAGCAACAAGTATAATCATATCTCAAGCATAGTTCCCGAGCATACCAATGAAACATATGAATTTGATCCCATAATAGTTTCCCTTTTTGAGTCAAGCGATAATCCCTAAAGTATTCACGTTGATCCAACATGTCTCCCATAACATAATTGAATGGGGTTTTCTCAGGATTATCAAAGTAGTACATAATATTATTCACATAACCAGCATCGAGGGTTTCGGAGGTTCCCCATCTCCATGAGTAGCAAGTACACCTAATTTTTTTGGTATTTCATGTTCCATATCCATAACTAAAGATAGAGAACAACTTAGAATAGAAAATAAAATCTACTAAGTGATTAGCAAACAAGCACACACGAGAATATTCCCCCCATGCTAAGACTCCCCGGCAACGGCGCCAGAAAAAGGTCTTGATAACCCACAAGTATAGGGGATCAATTGTAGCCTCTTTCGATAAGTAAGAGTGTCAAACCCAACAAGGAGCTAAAGGTAGAACAAATATTCCCTCAAGTTCTATCGACCACCGATACAACTCTACGCACGCTTGACGTTCGCTTTACCTAGAACAAGTATGAAACTAGAAGTACTTTGTAGGTGTTGTTGGATAAGTTTGCAAGATAATAAAGAGCAAGTAAATAAAAGCTAGGGTCTGTTTAGATAAAGAAGCAATAAAGTTAGTATAGCGAGTGTGGATAAGTGGTGGTAGGAGTTGTGAAATTGTCCCTAAGCAATTGACTACTTTACTAGACCGATAGCAAGTTTTATGTGGGAGAGGCATAAGCTAACATACTTTCTCTTCTTGGATCATATGCACTTATGATTGGAACTCTAGCAAGCATCCGCAACTACTAAAGATCATTAAGGTAAAACCCAACCATAGCATTAAAGCATCAAGTCCCCTTTATCCCATACGCCACACCCCCTTACTCGGGTTTATGCTTCTGTCACTCAAGCAACCCACTATAAGCGGATCATGAACGTATTGCAACACCCTACAGCGGGAATCTCTCATGCTTGCGCGACACGGAGAGCACCATAGGACAGCAACATAACCACAAGCAAATTAAACCAATCATAGCAATTCATCAATCACCGGTAGGACAACGAAAATCTACTCAGACATCATAGGATGGCAACACATCATTGGATAATAATATGAAGCATAAAGCACCATGTTCAAGTAGAGGGTTCAGCAGGTTGCGGGAGAGTGGAGCTATGAATATAAATGGGGGAAGGTGATGGAGATGTTAGTGAAGATGATGGCGGTGTTGGTGTAGATCGCAGTGATGATGATGGCCCCCGGCGGCGTTTCGGCGCCACCGGAAGCAAGGGGGAGAGAGTCCCCCTTCTACTTTTTCTTCTTCCTTGACCTTCTCCCTAGATGGGAGAAGGGTTTCCCCTCTGGTCCATGGTCTCCATGGCATGGGAGGGGGGAGAGCCCCCCCCGAGATTGGATCTGTCTCTCTGTCTCTCTGTGTTTACGCGTTTCCAGATTATGCCCTTTCACCGTTTCTTATATATCCGGATATCCGTAACTCCGATTGGATTGAAACCTTTGCCCAGATTTTTCTCTGAAAATTAGCTTCTTGCGGCCAAATAAGAGCAGTAACCGCCTTACGAGGTGCCCACGAGAGTCAGGGGCGCGCCCTCCTGCCTCGTGGCCCCCTCGGGCACTGTCTCGCTTTGATTCTTCTTCCAGAAAATCACAAATATTCCAAAAATATTCTCCGTCCGTTTTTATCCCGTTTGGACTCCGTTTGATATGGGGTTTCTACGAAACATAAAACATGCAACAAGCAGGAACTGGCACTGGGCACTGGATCAATAATTTAGTCAAAAAAATAATATAAAAAGTTGCCAAAAGTATATGAAAGTTGAATAATATTGGCATGGAACAATCAAAAATTATAGATACGACAGAGACGTATCACTTTGCACTTTACCAAGCTTAGCTTTTTAAGAGCAGTGAGGTTCTTCATGCTTTCAGGCAAATAAGTCAGGTTGTTGCAATCGCCAAGTAAAATTTCTTCTAGAGAATTCAACTGTCCCAACCATTCTGGTAATATCTCCAGGCCATTGCACACTAGCAATGTGAGACTTTTAAGAGCGGCGAGGTTCTTCATGCTTTCAGGCAAAGATGTCATGTTGGGGTAATGGTTGATTAAAATTTCTTCTAGGGAAGTCAACTCACCCAACCATTCCGGTAATATCTTCAGGCCTTGGCACTCTGTTAACTTCAGTATTTTAAGAGCAATGAGGTTATTGATGCTTTCAGGCAAAGATGTTAGTTTCTGGCAATCACCGATTAGAAGTTCTTCTAGAGAAGTCAATTGTCCCAACGATCCTGGTAATGTTTACAGGCCTTTGCACTTTATCAAAGTCAAATTTCTGAGAGCGCTGAGGTTCTTCATGCTTTCAGGCAAAGATGTCAGGTTGGGGCAATCAAAGATTAAAATTTCTTCTAGAGAAGTCAACTGTCCCAATGATCTCGGTAATGTGTTCATGCCTTTGCACTTTACCAACTCCAGTTTTCTAACAGAGGTGAGGTTCTTCATGTTTTCAGGCAAAGATGTCAAGTTGGGGCAGTCATGGATTGAAATTTCTGCTAGAGAAGTCAACTGTCCCAACGATTCTGGTAATGTTTCCAGGCCTTTGCACTCATTCAACTTTAGTTTTCTAAGGGCAGTAAGGCTCTTCATGTTTTCAGGCAAAGATGTCAGGTTGGGGTAGTCGTGGATTAAAATTCCTGCTAGAGAAGTCAACTGTCCCAACGATTCTAGTAATGTTTCCAGGCCTTTGCACTCATTCAACTTCAGTTTTCTAAGAGCAGTGACGTTCTTCATGCTCTCAGGCAAAGATTTAAGGTTGGGGCAATCATCGATTTCCATTTCTTCTAGAGAATCGAGGTCGCCCAATCATTGATGAAGTTCTCACTGGAGGAGCGTACCGCCTGCGTGATGCATCAGACAATCGCCTAGAGCCAAACCCATGGAACGCGGCCAGACTCCGAAGATTCTATGCCTAGCGCCGAACTCTTTGTTCGTCTCCTTGTCCCTTCTGTTTCCATTATGTTTTCCCTCTCTTTTCGCTTTCTCATTTTTCTCTTTTTTAGCCTTAAAGCTTTCGTACGACTAAAACGTGCACCTAAGACGTACACATCCTCAAATATGTACGTTCATCATACCTGGGGGCTTCTCATACAGAAGCTTATTATTATTATTTCCGAGCATTAAGCTCACCACATATGTGCCCTTTCCTCGTATGTACCTTTTCTTCGCCATTATATGCATCGATATGACTTAAGTTTTGGCCAAGTTGCGTTGCCTGGCTCCTGTGCTTATGCCCTATGTTCCAGTTAGTTCGGCTAGGGCATAAATGCAGTGATGCCTACTACACAACCTTCTTCTTGTAGACGTTGTTGGGCCTGCAAGTGCACAGGTTTGTAGGACAGTAGCAAATTTCCCTCAAGTGGATGACCTAAGGTTTATCAATTCGTGGGAGGCGTAGGATGAAGATGTTCTCTCTCAAACAACCCTGCAACCAAATAGCAAAGAGTCTCTTGTGTCCCCAACACACCTAATACAATGGTAAATTGCATAGGTGCACTAGTTCAGCGAAGAGATGGTGATACAAGTGCAATATGGATAGTAGATAAAGGTATTTGTAATATGAAATTACAAAAATAGCAAGGTAGCAAGCGATAAAAGTGAGCGTAAACGGTATTGCAATGGTAGGAAACAAGGCATAGGGTTCATACTTTCACTAGTGCAAATTCTCTCAACAATAATAACATAATTGGACCATATAACTATCCCTCAACATGTAAAAAAGAGTCACTCCAAAGCCACTAATAGCGGAGAACAAACAAAGAGATTATGGTAGGGTACGAAACCACCTCAAAGTTATCCTTTCTGTTCTATCTATTCAAGTGTCCGTAGTAAAATAACATGAAGCTATTCTTTCCGTTCAATCTATCATAGAGTTCATACTAGAATAACACCTTAAGACACAAATCAACCAAAACCCTAATGTCACCTAGATACTCCATTGTCACCTCAAGTATCTGTGGGCATGATTATACGATGTGCATCACACAATCTCAGATTCATCTATTCAACCAACACAAAATACTTCAAAGAGTGCCCCAAAGTTTCTACCGGAGAGTCAAGACGAAAACGTGTGCCAACCCCTATGCATAGGTTCATGGGCGGAACCCGCAAGTTGATCACCAAAACATACATCATGTGGATCACGTGATATCCCATTGTCACCACAAATAAGCACGGGCAAGACATACATCAAGTGTTCTCAAATCCTTAAGACTCAATACGATAAGATAACTTCAAAGGGAAAACTCAATCCATTACAAGAGAGTAGAGGGGGAGAAACATCATAAGATCCAACTATAATAGCAAAGCTCGCAATACATCAAGATCGTGCCATAGAGAGAACACGAGAGAGAGAGAGAGATCAAACACATAGCTACTGGTACATAGCCTCAGCCCCGAGGGTGAACTACTCCCTCCTCGTCATGGAGAGCGCCGGGATGATGAAGATGGCCACCGGTGAGGGATCCCCCTCCGACAGGGTGCCGGAATAGGCCCCCGAGAGGTTTTTGGTGGCTACAGAGGCTTGCGGCGGCGGAACTCCCGATCTATCTTCCGTTTCGATGGTTTTAGGGTATAAGGGAATATATAGGCGAAAGAAGTTGGTCGGGGGAGCCTTGAGGGGCCCACGAGGGTGGAGGGCGTGCCCGGGGGGGTGGGCGCCCCCCCTATCTCGTGGCTTCCTCGATGCTTCCCTGGCTTGCACTCCAAGTCTCCTGGATCATGTTCGTTCCAAAAATCACGCTCCCGAAGGTTTCATTCCGTTTGGACTCCGTTTGATATTCCTTTCCTTCGAAATACTGAAATAGGTAATAAAACAACAATATGGGCTGGGCCTCCGGTTAATAGGTTAGTCCCAAAAGTAATATAAAAGTGTATAATAAAGCCCGTAATCATTCAAAGTAGATAATAAAATAGCATGAATGCTTCATAAATTATAGATACGTTGGAGACGTATCAGGGAGCAACTCTGCCATTGTTACTGTGGGGTCATCCGGATGTGTACCTCAGACTGGGTGAAGCCAAAAGCTAGCATTCTTAAGGGAATATTCGGTCGATGGACTAAAGATGTTTTTTGCTCATTACACTATGAACCCCCAGATGTTACGTATGCTGCGATTTTTCAATCATAGTTCAGGCATGCACATTAATGCATGCTCACCCAGGGAAAGGAACCCTTAACGGAACTATTCTCTCTGGAAGATGTTTCTTACAATTACAATGTAATATAACATAGCTAGCCGGATAAAACTTGTCTGTTCAAGCAACTATGACCCCTACGCCCAATTTCCACATGTACCCCGGTCTATATTACCGAGCGGGTATTCGGAAACACCCCGCACCTTCAGGCCCAGAGGTCGAAGCGAAAAGGTCCGCCATGATAATCGTTTTACAATCTGGCTAGGTAAAAATTTGTCAATTGAAGTACATAGTCACTTGGACTCAAAAATTTCTTCCTCTATGCCATCTAACAGGCTATCTAGCTTACAATCCTGTTGGGAATACTTGGCGGCTATCTTTACCTGGTCATACACCAAACTAACTGGAATTTATTTTCCATCTGACCCTTTAGGCCCGACCCGGGCCATATGATTCGGATCAAGCTTGGTGTACTGTGTTTTCACCATGGCCCAGGCCTCTTGCGCACCTTCCTAGCAGGACGGTATCTTCCACAATCGGAAACGCCGTCGCGCTCCCTTCAATAGCTGTACAAGATCCTCCATACTTCCTAGAGGGGAGGCGGATGGCCATAAGGCCTTGGCGACACTTTGCATCGCCTGCCGAGCTCGGCTGTGCATTTGTGACAGCTCTTGTAGCAGATCGCCCGAAGATCCAGACATCTCCTCTTCGGGACGGCCAGTCAGCATACCTACAGACATAACTCTGTCAGTTCCTTTCCTCGCCAAATTACGCAGAGGTAAGTTTGAACACATACTAAATATGCCGCCTTGCAGCCTCTTATTTTCCTTCACAGAGTCAGCCAGCTGGGCCCGCACATCTTTTAGTTCTTCGCCCAGGTGGGTGTTCGAATCCTGGAGTTTCTTTTTCTCCTCCCTGACCCGTGTCAGTATACATTCGCCCGCGGCTAGTTGCCTTTTGGCTTCTTCTTCACCTGCTCGTGCGACTTCCGGTGCCTCTCCCAGAGGATCTGAGATCCTGTCATAAGATATGCAACTGTGTTAGCATTGATGGTATATAATTCGATTTTTCTCGATGGAGGGACACATTACCAGGCAATGCCTTCTTGGATTTCTCCAGTTCGGCCATCGCAGAAGCTAGCAGGGTCCGACACTTTTCTAGCTCTTGAGACAACATGTTGTTCTTCTCTACAAGAACCTAGTTTTACAATGATCCTTAAATCAGCTAAATCAAATGATTCAAGTCTCGGGGGCTACTGGTATATAATGTGAGCTCACCCGCGTATCTCTCAAATATTGGTCTGTGGCTCTGGCAAGCCCATCTCGAGCAGCTCGGATGTACGCATCACCTGAGTTGGAGGCATTGAATGCCTCTATTGTAAAGCCGAGGTCGCGAAGAGTGGCCCTCCGGCGCCGATGGTTCATGCCCTCTCCACTTCCGATTTTGTGGTGGACACGTCATCCGAATCCTCCGCCAAAGGACAATCCGGTGGCACTCCCATATCAGCCCTCGTTGTTACGACAGGGTCTGGAACCTGGCTGTTTGGAGTGTGACTGGCATGACTCTCGGACATAGTTCGGTGAATGCTCTTCCTGATAAGACACGAACGGATAATGTCACAGTTGGATGTGACTACCAAAGGGCATATTTACGAAGCCATGCGTCTTTGATGACGGCTCCGATGTGTCTTTGCTTGCCTTCCTCTTTGAAAGCTTGCCCAGTGCGGGCGCCGCTCTCTTTGGAGTCGCCTCTAGTGTGAAATGGCGTGCCGAACGCCTCCCCTTTGGAGCACGAGACAGTACGATGGGTGAGGCAGAATGAGGAAGCTCTTTCGAAAGAGATGACTCCTGATTACTTACTTGTGAGGCAGGAAGAAGACCGGGATAGTCGGCGGTGATGGCCACTTCCATGTCGTCATAGCTCGCCTGGTAGAACACCCCATCCTCAAGCTCCACGAATATATCTGGATCCTCTTTGAATCCGGGGTCAAGGTCCCGGTTGTGGTCCTCTGGCTGTGGGGCGGGGTTGTGGAGCCCCTTGGTGATCTTCCGCCATTCATGTTACAAATGGACGGATTAATGTCCATGGAGAGTGACTCAGGGAGTAAATTGAGTAGAGTAGTGGGATTGGAACTCACCCAGCTAGGAGGATTGTACATGGAAAATCCGTCTTGGCGCTTAATATGAATGAATTCCTCTTTCTCCCCTTTGTATAGTTCGGCCAGTATTTTGGCCAAAGCCGCGGGGGTGTCCGGGCCCTTTCGACCATAGCAGGAGGCATCATCTTCCGTGTTATAGTGCCACATGGGAAGCCTTCTGTATTGGAGTGGCTGAACCCCTTGTACTATGGAAGTCGCCATTACCTCGACTATTGATAATCCGGACTGGACGAGCGTTTTTATCTTGCTCATCAATTGACGGACTTCCGCGCTATCTTCCTCCCCGAGGCTCCGAGGGCGCCAGCTGTGGTGTTTCTTCAACGGAACACTTAAAAATTCGGGAAGACCCATTCAGACCGGGTCGGGAAGGGAGACGTCCTCAATATAGAACCATTCGAAAGGCCACTCTTCGGATGCCTTCTTCGGTGTGCCGGACAGGTATTCGGTCCCGGCGATGCGACATACCTCGGCTCCGCCCACTTCAAATATTGATCCCTCTTGGCTATGAGCGACGAGGCAGAATAGTTTCCTCCATAATTCAAAATGGGCCTCACAACCCAGGAATAGCTCACAAATAGCAACGTAACCCGTGATGTGCAGGATGGAGGCAGGAGTGAAATTGTGTGATTGGAGGCCATAATACTCCAGAAGCCCTCAGAGGAACGGGTGGATTGGAAATCCAACGCCTCTCAACAAGTAGGGGACGAAGCACACTCGTCCCCCTGGATGGATTGGGGAAACTCTCTGCCTGAGCCCCGCTGTCGAAGGAAATCAATCCTGCTCGAACAGGGAGTAGATCCGCGGAAGGAAGAAATCCCCGTGTCTGAAGCTTCACTAGCTGACTCTGGGATACAGAACATTTCTCCCAATCGCCTTTTCCTGGGCTGTGGGGATGGGAGGAAGAGCTGGGAGCGCTAGCCATGTTGGAATGGTTTCTCCTAGCAAGCTCTGAGGATTCCTCGCTTGGTGTGGAATGGATCTGAAGATCCTCATCTCTTTAAATAGACCACTTTCTTACATGGTCAGGGTGGTATGTGCAAAAATACCCCGACCTCTCGTATTCGCTCAACACGTGGAAGCTGAAGTCATGAAGGTGTGGAAGCCGATGGGCGCGACATTAAATGGAAAGCCGAATAATGCTCTTTAAATCGGGTCCTTTAAAGTAATCGGAGGAGGAACCCACCTTGCAATGCCGAAGATAATCTGCACGTTGAATGCATCGTCATTGAAAGACTGGTTCAGGGGCTACTGAGAGAGTCCTAGATTAAGGGGTCCTCGGGCGTTTGGCCTATTGACATGGGACGGACTGATGGGCTGTGAAGATACAAGACCGAAGACTCTCACCTGTGTCCGGATGGGACTCTCGTTGGCGTGGAAGGCAAGCTTGGCACCCGGATATGAAGATTCCTTTCTCTGTAACTGACTTTGTACAACCCTAGTCCCGTCCGCTGTCTATATAAACCGGAGGGCTTAGTCCGTAGAGGCAATCATAATCATACAGGCTAGACTTCTAGGGTTTTAGCCATCACGATCTCGTGGTAGATCAACTCTTGTAATACTCATATTCATCAAGATCAATCAAGCAGGAACTAGATTATTACCTCCAAAGAGAGGGCCCGAACCTGGGTAAACATCATGTCCCCCGCCTCCTGTTACCATCAACCTTAGACGCACAGTTCGGGACCCCCTACCCGAGATCCACCAGTTTTGACACCAACAGTCGTCTCGCCAACTATTGCTTCTACAACTATCATCACCGGCTTGACGCATAGTATAAAGTAAAGCAATTACATGGCATTTGCATTTCATACAATAAAGAGACAACCATAAGGCTCCTGCCAGTTGCCGATAACTTTTACAAAACATGATCATCTCATACAATAACCTATATCACATCATGTCTTGACCATATCACATCATAGCATGCCCTACAAAAACAAGTTAGACGTGCTCTACTTTGTTGTTGCAAGTTTTGCATGGCTGCTATGGGCCTCTAGTAAGAACCGTTCTTACCTAGGCTTCAAAACCACAACAGTGATTTATGAAGTTTGATGTTTTAACCTTCAACGGCCACAGTCAAATTCGATTCAACTAAAGTTGGAGAAATAGACACCCACCAGCCACCTTTATGCAAAACTAGTTGCGTGTCTGTCGGTGGAACCGGTCTCATGAACGTGTTCATGCAAGGTTGGTCCGGGCCGCTTAACTAAGAATACTGCTGAGTCAAAATAAGACATTTTGGTGGTGAGCAATATGATGATCACCGCCCACAACTCTTTGTGTTCTACTAGTGCATATCATCTATGCATAGACCTGGCTCTGATACCACTGTTGGGGACGTAGCATGCAATTTCAAAAAACTTCCTATGCTTAAGCAAGATCTATCTAGGAGATGCATAGCAATGAGAGAGGGAGAGTGTGTCCACGTACCCTTGTAGATCGAAAACAGAAGCATTTGACAACGTGGTTGATGTAGTCGAACTTCTTCTTGTTCCGACCGATCAAGCACCGAGCATACGGCACCTCTGAGTTCCGCACATGTTCATCTCGATGGCATCCCTCGAACTCTTGATCCAGCAAAGTGTCGAGGGAGAGTTCTGTCAGCACGACAGCGTGGTGATGGTGATGGTGATGTGATCCGCGCAGGGCTTCGCCTAAGCACTACATGAATATGACTAGAGGCGTAAACTGTGGAGGGGGACGTGATACGTCTCCAACGTATCTATAATTTATGAACTATTCATGCCATGTTTACAATAGTTTTATATGATTTTGGTATGATTTGATTAGAACTAACCCGGACTGATGTTGTTTTCAGCAGAACAACTGTGGTGTTGTTTTTGTGCAGAAATAAAAGTTCTCGGAATGGGCTGAAACTCAACGGAGATTTTTTCTGGAAAATATAAAAAATACTGGAACGAAGAGTTATGGGAGGGGAGTCCCATGGGCCCCACGAGGGTGGAGGGAGCGCCCACCCCCCTGGGGCGTGCCCCCCTGCCTCGTGGACTCCCTGTGGGCCCCCCTGACTTGTTCTCGACGCCAACCTCTCTTATAAATCCGCAAACTTCCAGAATTTGACCTAGATCGGAAGTTCCACTGCCGCAAGCCTTTGTAGCCACGAGAAATCAATCTAGCCCTCTTTGGCACCCCGCCGGAGGGTGCCATCATCACCGGAGGCCATGGAGGAGGATTCCGGAGGGGCCATCACCGTCATGAAGGCCAAGGACCAGAGGGGGAACCTCTCCCCATCCAGGGGGGCATGGAGGAGGAAGCACAAGGTGGAGGACCTCTCCTCCTCTCTCTCGGTGGCGCCAGAGTGCCATCGGGAGGGGAATCATCGCCGCGGTGATCGTCTTCATCAACATCACCATCATCATCACCATCCTCATCTCTTTTACGCGGTCCACTCTCCCGCACCCCGCTGTAATCCCTAATTGAACATGGTGCTTTATCCCACATATTATGATCCAATGATGTGTTGCCATCCTATGATGCTTTGAGTACATATCTTTTGTATTTGGGTTGATTGATTATCTAGATTGGTATGATTGTATGTTTTATTTTGGTGCTGTCCTATGGTGCCCTCTGTGTCACGCAAGCATGAGGGATTCCCACTGTAGGGTGTTGCAATATGTCCTTGGTTTACTTATTGTCTGCGTTGCGTGAGTGACTGAAACACAAACACAGATAAGTGGGTCATGGCGTATGGGAATAAAGAGGACTTGATACTTTAATGCTATGGTTGGGTTTTACCTTAATGATCTTTAGTAGTTGTGGATGCTTGCTAGAGTTCCAATCATAAGTGCATATGATCCAAGAAGAGAAAGTATGTTAGCTTATGCCTCTCCCTCATATGAAATTGCAATGACGACTACCGGTCTTGTTAACAGTTGCCTAGGATAATTCCGCACACCGATCCATCATTATTCCACACTCGCTATTTATAATATTTAGTAATATATTCTAACTTTATGATAACAACACCTACTTTTATGTTTTGCCTCTCCGATATCATGCAAAGTTATCCTCTTCATACACACAACGTAGTTTTATTTCTCGTATCTAGTTGGAAGCAAACGTTCGGTGTATGTAGAGTCATATCAGTGGCAGATAGGACTTGAGAGAATATTGATCTTACCTTTATATCCTTGTGGGTTGGACACTCCATACTTATCACTTCCACCTTTGGAAATTGCTATGATGATTCCCTACACTTGGGGATTATCAAGCTCTTTTCTGGCGCCATTGCCAGGGAGCAATTGCGTGGGGTTGATATTCTCGTGTGTGCTTGTTTGCTTTATTCACTAAATAGATTTTGTTTTTTCTTTTTGTTTCTCTTTAGTTTTGGGTGAACATACAAAAAAAATTAAAGAATGAAAATAAAAAAATTACTTGCCTCTCATGCCTAAAAAGTTTTTCAAAAAGAGAAGTGATTGGAAAGTTATGCATTGAAGAAGTGAGGGTCGACCTTGAGCACTTGTGTTCATGCTCATGGAAACAATGTCGAATTTTCCATGGAAGTTTCTCTGTAAAAAATTACCCCCTTGTATATATCCTTTGTATTATAAAAATAATGTGCCAAGCTTTGGTTTTAGGATGATTAGATTGCTTGTTTACTATGTGCAGAACAAAAACAGAAACTTTGGTTGTAGCGCGCGATTTTACATTTTTTACTGGAAGGTCAAATAGGTCTGAAACTTTTTGCACATTACTTCTGTACAAAATTTTCAAATTTTCATATTTATTTCATATTGTTTGGAGTTACAGAAGTTTATTAAACTTCCAGATTACTACAGACTGTCCTGTTTTTGACAGATTCTGCTTTTTGCGTGTTGTTTGCTTATTTTGATGAATCTATGGCTAGTATCGGGGGGTATGAACCATAGAGAAGTTGGAATACAGTAGGTTTAACACCAATATAAATAAAGAATGAGTTCATTACAGTACCTTAAAGTGGTAGTTTGCTTTATTACACTAACGGATCTCACAATGTTTTTGTTACAGTTTTGTGTGGATGAAGTGTTCGAAGATCGAGGAGCTATCAATATGAGAAGAATAAAGAGAGGCAAGAGTTAAAGCTTGGATATGACCAAGGCACCCCAAGTAAATATTTCAAAGGATACTGAAGCATCTAAGATTGGGGATGCCCCAGTTGGCATCCCATCTTTCGTCTTCAACAAATATCGGTATACCTCTGTTTTTGTTTTGTTCACATGATGTGTGTCCTTTGTGTTTTTGTTTTTTCCCTTAAGAACCATACTAGTATGAGTTCTCCCTTCATTGATTTATATAATACTTCATGTGCTTCACTTATATCTTTTATGTATGATCTTATAGAATTGCTCTTTCTGCTTCACTTAAATCTTTTGAGTATGGTTTTATAGAATGCTTCGTGTGCCCCACTTACATACTTTGAGCTTGGATATTGGTTAGTCTATATTAATTGTAGAATTCTCAATGAACTTCACTTATATATTTTGGATTATGAATAATACTATCATCTAAAGTGGGTTTGGAAGAGTGTCAACTTTAGGAATTAGTGATCCCACTATTTCGAATGAGAAGAATTTTGCTTATGTGGAGAGTAGAAAAATTTCTATGCTTGTAGATCATGAAAAGAATGCGTTATGTGATGGTTATATTGTTGAATTCATTCATTATGCTACTGAAAATTATTATGAGGGAGGAATACATGCTTGTAGGAGTTGCAATAATATCAAGTTTCCTCTCTATGTGCTTTAAGTTTTGAAGTTATACTTGTTTTGCCTTCCTATGCTAGTTGATTCTTGTTCCCCTAAATTGTGTGCTCACAAAATCCCTAGGCATAGGAAGTGGGTTATGTTTAAATTTTCTAGTCATATTCTTCATGATGCTCTCTTTATGTTTCAATTCTTTTCTTTTATGTGAGCATCATTGAAATCATCATGCCTAGCTAAAAGGCAATAAAGAAAAGCGCTTGTTGGGAGACAACCCAATATTTAACCTTACTGATTTTGTGTGTTTGCATGATTAAGCTACTGTAGTAATAATGTTTTATAGCTTTTTGTTTCAATAAAGTGCCAAGTAAGACCTTTGGGAAAACATGGGTGAAGTTTTTGCAATCTTGCTGTAAAAAACAGAAACTTTACGCTCACGAGAATAGATGCCATTTTTTTTACTGGATAGTGCTTTTAGGTTGATTCTTTTTGCATATGATTAATAGACAAATTATTCACGTGCACCAATTTATTTAATAATTTTTGGAGTAGCAGAAGTATGGTTGCTGTTCAGATGATTACATACTGTTCTGTTTCCGACAGATTCTGTTTTCATTGCATAGTTTGCTTGTTTTCTAGTTTCTATGGCTTATATTTTTCAATATAAATTGTAGAAATGATAAGGTATAGTAGGTATTGTGTGAGAACAATTATGAACCTTGTCTTTGAAAGTACCAACGTGAATGGTTTACTCTTTATCATACTAACCTATCTCATGAAGTTCCGTTAAGTTTTATGTGATTGAAGTTTTCAAGCTTTGGGTGAGATATCGATATGAGGAGAATAAGGAGTGGAAATACCCTAAGCTTGGGGATTCCCAAGGCACCCCAAGGTAATATTCAAGGAAGACTCAAGCGCCTAAGCTTGGGTATGCCCCGGAAGGCATCCCCTCTTTCGTCTTCAAAACTATCGGTATACCTTACTCGGAGCTATATTTTTATTTGTCACATGATATGTGTTTTGCTTGGAGCGTATTTTCAATTTTACTTGCTGTTTGAATAAAATCATTGGATCTGAAATCTTGAATGAAAAAGAATCCTCCCATGGCTAGTTAATTATTTGACTACTCAGTGCTCTTCACTTATATCTTTCGGAGTAGTTTGTCATTTACTCACGTGCTTCACGTATATCCTATGAGTAAATGGTTGAATGAATTGGATATCATAAATGTGAATTTATATATGTTTCATATGTTGGAAATATGCCCTAGAGGCAATAATAAAATGATTATTATTATATTTCCTTGTTCATGATGATTGTCTTTTATTCATGCTATAATTGTATTATCCGGAAATCATAATACACGTGTGAATACATAGACCACAATATGTCCCTAGTGAGCCTCTAGTTAACTAGCTCGTTGATCAACAGATAGTCATGGTTTCCTGACTATGGACATTAGATGTCATTGATAATGGGATCACATCATTAGGAGAATGATGTGATGGACAAGACCCAATCCTAAGCATAGCACAAGATCGTGTAGTTCGTTTTGCTAGAGCTTTTCCAATGTCAAGTATCTTTTCCTTAGACCATGAGATCGTGTAACTCCCGGACACCGTAGGAGTGCTTTGGGTGTATCAAACGTCACAACGTAACTGGTTGACTATAAAGGTGCACTACAGGTATCTCCGTAAGTGTCTGTTGGGTTGACACGGATCGAGACTGGGATTTGTCACTCCGTATGACGGAGAGGTATCTCTGGGCCCACTCGGTAATGCATCATCATAATGAGCTCAAAGTGACCAAATGCCTGGTCACGGGATCATGCATTACGGTACGAGTAAAGTGACTTGCCGGTAACGAGATTGAATGAGGTATTGGGATACCGACGACCGAATCTCGGGCAAGTAACGTACCGATTGACAATGGGAATTGTATACGGGGTTGCTTGAATCCTCGACATCGTGGTTCATCAGATGAGATCATCGAGGAGCATGTGGGAGCCAACATGGGTATCCAGATCCCGCTGTTGGTTATTGATCGGAGAGCCGTCTCGGTCATGTCTACGTGTCTCCCGAACCCATAGGGTCTACACACTTAAGGTTCGGTGACGCTAGGGTTGTAGAGATATGAGTATGCAGCAAACCGAAAGTTGTTCAAAGTCCTGTATGAGATCCCGGACGTCACGAGGAGTTCCGGAATGGTCCGGAGGTAACGAATTATATATGGGAAGTCGAGATTCGGCCATCGGGAAAGTTTCAGGGGTCACCGGTATTGTACCGGGACCATCAGAAGGGTCCCGGGGGTCCACTGGGTGGGTCCACCCATCCCGGAGGGCCCCATGGGCTGAAGTGGGAGGGGAACCAGCCCCTGGTGGGCTGGTGCGCCCCCCCTGGGCACCCCCTCTGCGCCTAGGGTTGGGAACCCTAGGGGAGGGGGCGCCTCCACTTGCCTTGGGGGGCACTCCACCCCCCTGGCCGCCGCCCCCCTTGGGAGATCCCATCTCCAGGGCCGGCGCCCCCCTGGGGTCCCTATATAAAGAGGGGGGTGGGAGGGCAGCCGCACCCTGACATCAGGCGCCTCCCTCCCCCTTGCTACACCTCCTCCTCCCGTAGTCACTTGGCGAAGCCCTGTCGGAACCCTGCTGCATCCACCACCACGCTGTCGTGCTGCTGGATCTTCATCAACCTCTCCCCCTTTGCTGGATCAAGAAGGAGGAGACGTCACGCTGACCGTACATGTGTTGAACGTGGAGGTGCCGTCCGTTCGGCGCTAGAATCTCCGGTGATTTGGATCACGACGAGTACGACTCCCTCAATCCCGTTCTCTTGAACGCTTCCGCTCGCGATCTACAATGGTATGTAGGTGCACTCCCCTCTCTCGTTGCTAGATGAACTCATAGATTGATCTTGGTGAACGTAGGAAAAAATATATTTTATGCAACGTTCCCCAACAGTGGCATCATGATCTAGGTCTATGCGTAGTTCTCTATTGCACGAGTAGAACACAATTTGTTGTGGGCGTAGATGTTGTAAACTTTCTTGCCGCTACTAGTCTTATTTTGCTTCAGTGGTATTGTGGGATGAAGTGGCCCGGACCGACCTTACACGTACGCTTACGTGAGATAGGTTCCACCGACTGACATGCACTAGTTGCATAAGGTGGCTAGCGGGTGTCTGTCTCTCCCACTTTTGTTGCACTACAAGAAATATGTCAACTAGTGACCTTCTGTCAGTGACCCTGGAAGAATTGGTCATAGATCTATGACCATTTCAGACCAATTGGTCAAAAGCTGTTCGGGGGGCTCCAAACCCTAAACCATTGCGACCATTTTGGTCAGAAAGGTCGTAATTTCCTTACACGAAATGGTCACAAAGCAAACAGTGCTAGTCCGCTGCCTTATTTCTAGTTGTTAATGACCAATATAGATGGTCATAGCCTTGTAGATTGTGGTGGGTTGTGATGACTAGGCGCCATCTCTTCAATTTTGCCTATGTGTCATGTCCATGTGGCAGTTTTTGCTCTAGGTTGTGAAGCAACCTATATTTCTATTATTCCCAAAATTCCCAAAAAAATCTCATAAATGTTTTGGATCATATCTTCATCAAATATGTCAAAAACATTCCTTGCCTAGTTCAAAAATAATTCGAAAACATTCATTTTCCTATTCTGTTCAGAGCAGCACTTTGTGAAGGAAGTACCACTTTTGCATGTCCAAATGGTATCCATTTTCTATAGTGCTTTCCTATGCCCAAATAACCATCCTCCACCAAATGCCGGCTCAATCCATTCATTATTTTGAGCCCAGCTTCAACATTCGTATTTATGTCCAGTGTGGTACTTTGTAAAGCAAGTACCACCTAGGCTCCTCCTTTTGAGGAGAAAATTTGTGAAGACGGTCTTCTTAGTAACTGATCATCCTCAGCCAAAACTCACGCCCATTAGCCATGTGCATTTCCCGTACCGCAAATCAAACACTTGGCTGCTTATTCATGTTTGAGCATCAATCGGTCTCCTCGTGAGAATCTTATGTTGTGATTTTCTTCCTAGCACCTAACTGGGGAGTGCCCAACCCACTAGACATGCCTAGGCAGCCCAAAACACATGGCAACGCCACGGTCACGCGGTGACCACGCGGCAGGCATGCGAGCTTACGCGCTCTAGAGTTGGGGCCCTCGGCCACCGTCCAAACCTCGATGTCTCGCCATCAAACCATGTATTTCTCATTAAATAGATACTTATTTACCTATATATGATTTTTGGAAAAAATAAAGAGCAAACTATGAGGCAGTTGCAGTTCAAATTTGACCCGTTTCCAGCTGAATCAACGGGAATTTGTCTTTTTCACCAGAGGTGGATCAAAACTTTTGACACCCAACCATTTTGTCAATTGTGCATTAAATATGTCCTAGTATTTTATAAAATTGATTAGGTCCAATTTTGCAACAAATATATGGTAGGTCCTTCACAAAAAAAACTCATTTCAGGCACTCAGAAAATGGAAAATGGTTTTTTCGTCCAAAGAAAATGAAAACTTCCTTAGGCAACATTGTTTGCCATTCCAATATGCACCCTTGTGCACAATATGAGATCATTTGAAGAAACTATGCCATGAATGTGGCCATAAGATTGATCATTTGGCTTGAAAGCCATGAATCTTCACACTTCATAGCTCATTTCTGAGAACACTTTTTTAAAATAATTACCGTATTACAAGTTTATTATTTTTCCTGGAAACTTGGTCACATATAATGACACAATGCGAAGGTTTTCCAATTTTTTGATTTTTTTTGAATTTTTTATGCCCGTTTCAAAATGCGGTCAAAACGGCGGGCTTGACCGTTCCTAGCTAGTAGTTGAATCTTGGAATTTTTTTGGTGTTTCTATGATTAAATAGATACTTATTTACCTAGATATGATTTTTGGAAAAAATAAAGAGCAAACTATGAGGCAGCTGCAGTTCAAATTTGACCCGCTTTCAACTAAATCGGCGGGAATTTGTCTTTTTCACCAGAGGTGGATCAAAACTTTTGACACCCAACCATTTGGTAAATTGTGCATTAAATATGGCCTAGTATTTTAGAAAAATGATTTGGTCCAATGTTGCAACAATTATTTGGGAGGTCCTTCACAAAAAAACCTCCTTTTGGGCACTCGAAAAATGGAAAATGGTTCTTTCGTCCAAAGAAAAAGAAAACTTCCTTAGGCAACATTGTTTGCCATTCCAATATGCACCCTTGTGTACAATATTAGATCATTTGAACAAACTATGCCATGAATGTGGCCATAAGATTGATCATTTGGCTTGAAAGCCATTGATCTCCACACGTGATAGCTCGTTTCTGAGAACACATTTTTAAAATAATTGTCGTATTGCAAGTTTATTATTTTTGCTGGGAACTTGGCCACATATAATGACACAATGCGAAGGTTTCCCAATTTTTTGATTTTTTTGAATTTTTTATGCGCGTTTCAAAATGCGGTCAAAACGGCGGGAATGACCGTTCCTAGCTAGTGGTTGAATCTTGGAATTTTTTTGGTGTTTCTCTGATTAAATAGATACTTATGTACCTAGAAATGATTTTTAGAAAAAATAAAGAGCAAACTACGAGGCAACTACAGTTCAAATTTGACCCGCTTCCAACTGAATCGGCGGGAATTTGTCTTTTTCACCAGAGGTGGAAAAAAACTTTTTACACCCAACCATTTGGTCAATTGTGCATTAAATATGGCCTAGTATTTTAGAAAAATGATTTGTCCAATTTTACAACAATTATTTGGCAGGTCCTTCACAAAAAAACCTCCTTTTGGGCACTCGAAAAATGGAAAATGGTTCTTTCGTCCAAAGAAAAAGAAAATTTCCTTAGGCAACATTGTTTGAAATTCCAATATGCATCCTTGTGCACAATGAAAATGTTTCTTTTTGAATTTCTCATATCATAAAACTGTTTATATGATTTCACACCTTTTTTGAAAAAATATATGGTTCAACACCTTATTTTTAGTCGATTACGACCAATTTAAAAGGTCATAACGTGTACTGGGTTCTGATTGGTCCATGGGCATGTCACGCTGATCGTGCTCAAACACCGTCGGATGCTGTCGGATCCGACGGCAGCCCTTTCTCCCTCGCACCCCCCTCTTTGTCTAAAAAAAATAAAAAAAAAGAAAAAAGAAAACTCCCTCACCCTCTCACCCCAGGAAACCTAGTGCTTCAGATCTGCCACCCACCCCTCGTCTCCCACATCGCCGCCGCCACCCCGATCCCTCCCCTCGTCTCCCACATCGCCGATCCACCGACGCTCTCGCGACCCCAGCCCCGCCTAGCTCCTCCTTTGGTTGCGTTTGGCTTATAGCCGAGGCGGAGCCGCGGAGGAGGCGGTGCTTCTTTGCTTTGCTTCGCTTCGTGGGAGGGAGGGAAAGTCGGCCAACCTTCCCGCTGCCGGCGTCGGTGTCGGTCGCGTCTCCGCCGCCCACAGGTGAGACGCCTGCCTCCTCTTTCCCCTCCCCTCCCCCACCTAGGGTTTTTGTGCTTCACCAACCAGATCTAACGAGCATTTCTTCTCCTTGTTCTGTTGTTCGTCGCAGCCACAGTCACCGCCGCCCCATCGCTCCTCCTCTCTGGCGAGCTCGGCGACTCCCTCGCCACGGAATCCACCGCTCCTCCCGTTTCCGCACGCCTGCAGGTGCAGGTGAGTAGCATGCAGCCCCACCTCCTCCCCTCTCCGACTCCCGTAGCAGCACCATCCCCTGCTCATAGTCAGCAGTTAATCGGCGGGACGGAGGGCCTGCGCTTCTGCCCGGGCACCGTACGCTCCGCGGCAGACATTCATATTTGGGTTTGGGGTTTTGGCCGGGAAGGTTGTGCGGTGAACTGCTCTTGGTCGACATATCATTTCTGTGAATTCTGGCCGTGATTTGGGATCGGGATTTTGGCCGGGATTCGCGTCCCAGGCTCCCGGCTGTTCTGTTCTTAGTTTTTAGGTATCATATTACTTGAGCTCTTAAGTTACTAGTGTGATTTGTGGATCATGGCAATGATGCTTCCTAGTGTATTCCGAGCAGATATTGGATGGATCAGCAGGGGAGCAAATATTCAGAGCAGATATTGCAACTGATTGCTTAGTTATCGAGTGGCATGCAATTTAGTTGACTTGTTCTTAGTGCGTTGCTTAGCCCAATTTGTGTGCACATTGCTGTAAGATGAGCTGTCTTGTATGATGTTCCTTTACGATGACAGGTTCTGCCTGCCTTACAATTGGATGCATTTGTATCTCAATCTTCTGCTGGTGTTGAGATTCATTTGCTAATCGCTAGTTTACTCATGTTCTTACTTACTAGTGTGATTCATGAATGCTTGTTAGCGTATTCTGAGCGAAAAATCTTTCTGATTTTCTTAGTTTCTGAGCCAAATTGGTTGCTGAACCCATTATATATCTGTCAACCCTTGCTGAGTGTTAAGTACCTGCTGGTTGTTATTATTGCTCTTTTTTATGAAGGAAGTTAGTGTATAACATCTATCGCTTTAACGCCTAGCGACTAAACAATGTTTTGTTTCTGGTTACTTAGGATGATTCGTCCGCTTGTATCCATTTTCCTGAACTAATTCCGTGTATTACTTCGTTTTAGGTTAATTTTTCTTATGCATTTGTGCGCGCGTGTGTTTAACAGTGACCTCGGATCTGGTGAAGGGCGCCAAGGAGAAGCAGCTCAAGGTCAAGGGCCTCGATTTGGGATGATTTACTAATTTGGTTTCCTCTGCTGGTGATGCTTGTTCCTGAAGGCGTTGGCCAAGGAGCTGGTGCAGTCCAGGAAGGCGGTCAACCACCTCTATGAGAACAAGGCCCAGCTCAACTCCATCACCATGCACCTCAGCAAGATCATCAGTAATGGACACCCCATGCATCGTATCTATCTTTCTAGATAGCACTCAGTATGGTAAAATTTAGTAATTTACAGCTGCTGTTCATGATGCTATTACAAACTCTGTAATCTGGCACTTTAGTCAAATGTGCTTCCTTTTTGAACAATTGTGCACCTTGGCAAGCTCGTCGGTAGCAAACAGTTTCTACTGGCCTCGTATCATTCTATACTAGTATGGATAGATAGCATCCAAGTTTGTTGTCTACTGACCTCTGCTGGTGTCTTGAAATGCTTGGGAATGGCCTGTCCGTCTGGACATGCAGTTAGTCTGAATCTGTTTTGGCAGCTAACATGCCTCGTCATTCTGACTACCTGCTTTCTCACTTCATGGCACTTGAGAACATTCATGTCTGTTTTATCCATTCTCACATTCTGGCATATATTACTTCAACGATCTCACAATGGCGGTTTAGGACATGCTTATCCTTGCAAAAAAAAAACTGAGCTCAGGCGATACCAATGTTTATATCTATCATTCAGTACTACTGTTTATATCTAATCAATCCACAAGTTAGTTGAAGTCACAAGTAAGTCTATTAATAACTTAGCACTGGTCAAGTTAGTTGAAGTCACAAGTGCTAAGTCTATCGACTTAGTTTTCTGCTGGAAGTCAAATCTCCTAAACACTAGAATGCCTGAAATGTCAGGGTAGCAAGTACTAGCCTTGTGCTTCATTCTATGTACCGTTCTGGTGTCTGTGCATGTATGGGCTAGCTTTTTGTGTAGAATAGTGAGTTGATGCTTCTTTCTACAGAAATACAACATGTTAGCTCTATGGATGTTTATGTACCTGCAACTTCTGCCAGCTCTAACTTGGTTATATAACAGTTCAATTCAGTCAAACTTTCGGGTGTTGATACACTACTGTGCAAGTTCTATGGTATGTGAGTTCCTTCTATTGCTGCAAGCATTGACACAATATGTCATGTGCAGGGAGCTCCGCATCCGAGTCTCGTCCATCGACGGCAGCAAGGAGCTGGGCCAAGGGGGCAAGCAGCGTTGCTGGTTCCTTGGGGCACCATGGTGTGTGGCGGCCTATTTTGCTTCCAAGAGCAGTACTGTTTATTTGAAATTGAATGATGTACTCGGCTACTGCCTAGTAAAAAATTGAATGATTGTCATGTACTGTCTATGATGTAGTGAGCTGTAGGAGTGAAATGAAATTTTATGTGTTGTTGTATGTGTTATTTTCCTGTAATGTTGTGTACATTTTACTTGAACATTAAGTTCTCCAGAAAATGTTCTTACTGGACCTGATAGTGGCCACGGCCCAAATATACTTGTACTATTAAGATGCCATGGCCCAAAATAACTTGGGCTGAAAAGCTATTCAGAAGTACTATAAGAAGGCCTCGACTCAAATAGACAATAGAAACAAAAAGGAAACAAACTCTGTGGAAAGGTAAAGGCCCATGATAGAAAAGGCCCAAAAACATCTAGAAAAAAATCATAAATGGGCCGAATTGTTGGGCTAGGCCCATGTAGAAAATCGAATTGGACCGGGCTGAATCTTGTGCCACATCAGCTTGCCGCGCTGGATGCCTACGTGGCTTGGGGAGGTTGCTAGTGACCAAAAATTTGGTCAAAGAACCAATGACCTTTTACATATCACACAGAAGGTCGCTATAGTCAGTTAACGACCCTCAGCTTTTGACCTTCTGTTTTTGGTCACAAAAAGGTTGCAAATGAAAAACTATGACCTTTCAGCGACCAATAGTGAGGGTCACAAATTGACATATTTCTTGTAGTGTTGGAGCGGATTCGATGAAAAGGGTCCTTATGAAGGGTAAATAGAAGTTGACAAATCACGTTGTGGCTTTTTCGTAGGTAAGAAAACGTTCTTGCTAGAACCCTATTGCAGCGAGTAAAAGATGCAACAACAATTAGAGGACGTCTAACTTGCTTTTGCAGCAATTGCTTTGTGATGTGATATGGCCAAAAGTTGTGATGAATGATGAATGATATATTGTGATGTATGAGATCATGTTCTTGTAATAGGAATCACGAGTTGCATGTCGATGAGTATGACAACCGGCAGGAGCCATAGGAGTTGTCTTAATTATTGTATGACCTGTGTGTCAATGATTTAACACCATGTAATTACTTTACTTTATTGCTAAACCGTTAGCCATAGTAGTAGAAGTAATAGTTGGCGAGCAACTTCATGGAGACACGATGATGGAGATCATGATGATGGAGATCATGGTGTCATGCCGGTGACGAAGATGATCATGGAGCCCCAAAGATGGAGATCAAAGGAGCTATATGATATTGGCCATATCATGTCACTACTATTTAATTGCATGTGATGTTTATTATGTTCATGCATCTTGTTTACTTAGAACGACGGTAGTAAATAAGATGATCCCTCATAATAATTTCAAGACAGTGTTCCCCCTAACTGTGCGTCATTGCTAAAGTTTGTCGTTTCGAAGCACCACGTGATGATCGGGTGTGATAGATTCCTACGTTCACATACAACGGGTGTAAGACAGTTTTACACATGCAAAAACTCTTAGGTTAACTTGACGAGCCTAGCATGTACAGACATGGCCTCGGAACACAGAGAGCGAAAGGTCGAACATGAGTCGGATGGAAGATACGATCAACATGGAGATGTTCACCGATGATGACTAGTTCGTCTCACGTGATGATCGGACACGGCCTAGTCGACTCGGATCATGTAACACTTACATGACTAGAGGGATGTCAAATCTGAGTGCGAGTTCATTAAATAATTTGATTAGATGAACTTAATTATCATAAACTTAGTCTAAAATCTTTGCAAAAATGTCTTGTAGATCAAATGGCCAACGCTCATGTCAACATGAACTTCAACGCGTGCCTAGAGAAAACCAAGCTGAAAGATGATGGCAGCAACTATTCGGACTGGGTCTGGGACCTGAGGATCATCCTCATAGCTGCCAAGAAAGCATAAGTCCTAGAAAGACCGCTAGGTGATGCACCCATCCCAGAGAACCAAGACGTTATGAACGCTTGGCAGTCACGTGCTGATGATTACTCCCTCGTTCAGTGCGGCATGCTTTACAGCTTAGAACCGGGGCTCCAAAAGCTTTTTGAGCAACACGGAGCATATGAGATGTTCGAGGAGCTGAAAATGGTTTTCCAAGCTCATGCCCGGGTCGAGAGATATGAAGTCTCCGACAAGTTCTATAGTTGTAAGATGGAGGAAAATAGTTCTGTCAGTGAGCACATACTCAAAATGTCTGGGTTGCACAACCGCCTGTCCCAGCTGGACATTAACCTCCCGGACGAGGCGGTCATTGACAGAATCCTTGAGTCTCTCCCACCGAGCTACAAGAGCTTTGTGATGAACTACAATATGCAGGGGATGGTGAAAACTATTCTTGAAGTATTTTCAATGCTGAAGTCAGCAGAGGTAGAAATCAAGAAGGAACATCAAGTGTTCATGGTCAATAAAACCACTAAGTTCAAGAAGGGCAAGGGTAAGAAGAACTTCAAGAAGGACGACAAGGATGTTGCCGCACCCGGTAAGCCAGTTGCCGGGTAGAAGTCAAAGAATGGACCCAAGCCTGAGACTGAGTGCTTTTATTGCAAAGGGAAGGGTCACTGGAAGCGGAACTGCCCCAAATACTTAGCGGACAAGAAGGCCGGCAATACTAAAGCTATATTTGATATACATGTAATTGATGTGTACCTTACCAGTACTCGTAGTAACTCCTGGGTATTTGATACCGGTGTCGTTGCTCATATTTGTAACTCACACCAGGAGCTGCGGAATAAGCGGAGACTGGCGAAGGACGAGGTGACGATGCGCGTCGGGAATGGTTCCAAGGTCGATGTGATCGCCGTCGGCACGCTACCTCTACATTTACCTACGGGATTAGTTTTAAACCTCAATAATTGTTATTTAGTGCCAAGTTTGAGCATGAACATTGTATCTGGATCTCGTTTAATATGAGATGGCTACTCATTTAAATCCGAGAATAATGGCTGTTCTATTTATATGAGAGATATGTTTTATGGTCATGCTCCGATGGTCAATGGTTTATTCTTAATGAATCTCGAACATAATGTTACACATATTCATAGTGTGAATACCAAAAGAAGTAAGGTTGATAATGATAGTCCCACATACCTGTGGCACTGCCGCCTTGGTCACATTGGTGTCAAGCGCATGAAGAAGCTCCATGCTGATGGACTTTTAGAGTCTCTCGATTATGAATCATTTGACACACTTGCGAACCATGCCTCATGGGCAAAATGACCAAGACTCCGTTCTCCGGAACAATGGAGCGAGCAACCAACTTATTGGAAATCATACATACCGATGTGTGCGGTCCAATGAGCGTTGAGGCTCGTGGAGGATATCGTTATGTTCTCACTCTCACTGATGACTTGAGTAGATATGGGTATGTCTACTTGATGAAACACAAGTCTGAGACCTTTGAAAAGTTCAAGGAATTTCAGAATGAGGTAGAGAATCAACGTGACCGAAAGATAAAATTCTTAAGATTAGATCGTGGAGGAGAATATTTAAGTCACGAATTTGGTACACACTTAAGAAAATGTGGAATCGTTTCACAACTCATGCCGCCTGGAACACCTCAGCGTAACGGTGTGTCCGAACATCGTAATCGCACTCTATTGGATATGGTGCGATCTATGATGTCTCTTACCGATTTACCGCTATCATTTTGGGGATACGCTCTAGAGACAGCTACATTCACCTTAAATAGGGCTCCATCTAAATCCGTTGAGACGACAACGTATGAATTATGGTTTGGGAAGAAACCTAAGCTGTAGTTTCTAAAAGTTTGGGGATGCGATGCTTATGTCAAGAAACTTCAACCTGAAAAGCTCGAACCCAAGTCGGAAAAATGCGTCTTCATAGGATACCCTAAGGAAACCATTGGGTATACCTTATACCTTAGATCCGAAGGCAAGATCTTTGTTGCCAAGAACGGATCCTATATGGAAAAAGAGTTTCTCTCGAAAGGAGTAAGTGGGAGGAAAGTAGAACTCGATGAAGTACCACCTCTTGAACCGTAAAGTAGTGCAGCTCAGAAAAATGTACCTGTGGTGCCTACACCGACTGGAGAGGAAATTAATGATGATGATCAAGGTACTTCGGATCAAGTTGCTACTAAACTTCGTAGGTCCACAAGGACACGTTCCACACCAGAGTGGTATGGCAACCCTGTACTGGAAATCATGTTGTTAGACAACGGTGAACCTTCGAACTATGAAGAAGCGATGGCGTGCCCAGATTCCAACAAATGGCTTGAAGCCATGCAATCTGAGATAGAATCCATGTATGAAAACAAATTATGGACTTTGACAGACTTGCCCGATGATCGGCGAGCGATAGAAAACAAATGGATCTTTAAGTAGAAGACAGACGCGGATGGTAATGTTACCATCTATAAAGCTCGACTTGTCGCTAAGGGTTATCGGCAAGTTCAAGGGGTTGACTATGATGAGACTTTCTCTCCCATAGCGAAGCTGAAGTCCGTCCGAATCATGTTAGCAATTGCCTCATACTATGATTATGAGATATGGCAGATGGACGTCAAAACGGCATTCCTTAACGACCATCTTAAGGAAGAACTGTATATGATGCAGCCGGAGGGTTTTGTCGATCCTAAGAATGCTAACAAGGTATGCAAGCTCCAGCGATCCATTTATGGGCTGGTGCAAGCATCTCGGAGTTGGAACATTCACTTTTATGAGATGATCAAAGCGTTTGGCTTTATGCAGACTTATGGAGAAGCTTGCGTTTACAAGAAAGTGAGTGGGAGCTCTGTAGCATTTCTCATATTATATGTAGATGACATACTTTTGATGGGAAATGATATAGAACTTTTGGACACCATTAAGGCCTACTTGAATAAGTGTTTTTCAATGAAGGACCTTGGAGAAGCTGCTTACATATTAGGCATCAAGATCTATAGCGATAGATCGAGACACCTCATAGGTCTTTCACGAAGCACATACCTTGATAAGATATTGAAGAAGTTCAAAATGGATCAGTCCAAGAAAGGGTTCTTGCCTGTATTGCAAGGTGTGAGATTGAGCTCGGCTCAATGCCCAACCACTGTAGAAGATAAAGAAGAGATGAGTGTCATCCCCTATGCCTCAGCCATATGGTCTATTATGTATGCCATGCTGTGTACCAGACTTGATGTAAGCCTTGCCGTAAGTTTGGTAGGAAAGTACCAAAGTAATCCCGGCAAGGAACACTGGACAGCGGTCAAGAATATCCTGAAGTACCTGAAGAGGACTAAGGATATGTTTCTCATTTTTGGAGGTGACGAAGAGCTTGTCGTAAAGGGTTACGTCGACGCTAGCTTCGACACAGATCTGGATGACTCTAAGTCACAAACCGGATACGTGTATATGTTGAATCGTGGAGCCGTAAGCTGGTGCAGTTGCAAGCAGAGCATCGTGGCGGGATCTACATGTGAAGCGGAGTACATGGCAGCCTCGGAGGCAGCGTATGAAGCAATATGGATGAAGGAGTTCATCACCGACCTAGGAGTCATACTCAATGCGTCGGGGCCAATCACTCTCTTCTATGACAACACCGGAGCTATTGCCCTTGCCAAGGAGCCCAGGTTTCACAAGAAGACCAGGCACATCAAGCGTCATTTCAACTCCATCCATGAAAATGTTCAATATGGAGACATAGATATTCACAAAATACATACGGATCTGAATGTCGCAGATCCGTTGACTAAACCTCTTCCGCGAGCAAAACATGATCAACACCGGAACTCTATGGGTGTTCGATTCATCACAATGTAACTATATTATTGACTCTAGTGCAAGTGGGAGACTATTGGAAATATGCCCTAGAGGCAATAATAAAAGGATTATTATTATATTTCCTTGTTCATGATAATTGTCTTTTATTTATGCTATAATTGTATTATCCGGAAATCGTAATACACGTGTGAATACATAGACCACAATATGTCCCTAGTGAGCCTCTAGTTAACTAGCTCGTTGATCAACAGATAGGCATGGTTTCCTGACTATGGACATTAGATGTCATTGATAACGGGATCACATCATTAGGAGAATGATGTGATGGACAAGACCCAATCCTAAGCATAGCACAAGATCGTGTAGTTCATTTTGCTAGAGCTTTTCCAATGTCAAGTATCTTTTCCTTAGACCATGAGATCGTGTAACTCCCGGACACTGTAGGAGTGCTTTGGGTGTATCAAACGTCACAACGTAACTGGTTGACTATAAAGGTGCACTACAGGTATCTCCGAAAGTGTCTATTGGGTTGACACGGATCGAGACTGGGATTTGTCACTCCGTATGACGGAGAGGTATCTCTGGGCCCACTCGGTAATGCATCATCATAATGAGCTCAAAGTGACCAAATGTCTGGTCATGGGATCATGCATTACGGTACGAGTAAAGTGACTTTCCGGTAACGAGATTGCACGAGGTATTGGGATACCGACGATCGAATCTCGGGCAAGTAACGTACCGATTAACAAAGGGAATTGTATACGGGGTTGCTTGAATCCTCGACATCGTGGTTCATCCGATGAGATCATCGAGGAGCATGTGGGAGCCAACATGGGTATCTAGATCCTGATGTTGGTTATTGACTGGAGAGCTGTCTCGGTCATGTCTACATGTCTCCCGAACCCGTAGGTCTACACACTTAAGGTTCGGTGACGCTAGGGTTGTAGAGATATGAGTATGCAGCAAACCGAAAGTTGTTCGGATTCCCGGATGAGATCCCGGACGTCACGAGGAGTTCCGGAATGGTCCGGAGGTAAAGAATTATATATGGGAAGTCGAGTTTCGGCCATCGGGAAAGTTTCGGGGGTCACCAGAATTGTACCGGGACCACCAGAAGGGTCCCGGGGGTCCATCGGGTGGGTCCACCCATCCCGGAGGGCCCAATGGGCTGAAGTGGGAGGGGAACCAGCCCCTGGTGGGCTGGTGCCCCCCCTCCCCCGGGGCCCCCCTCTGCGCCTAGGGTTGGGAACCCTAGGGGGGCGCCTCCACTTGCCTTGGGGGGCACTCCACCCCCTGGCCGCCGCCCCCCTTGGGAGATCCCATCTCTAGGGCCGACACCCCCCTGGGGTCCCTATATAAAGAGGGGGGTGGGTGGGCAGCCGCACCCTGACATCTGGCGCCTCCCTCCCCCCTTGCTACACCTCCTCCTCCCGTAGTCGCTTGGCGAAGCCCTGCCGGAACCCTGCTGCATCCACCACCACGCCGTCGTGCTGCTGGATCTTCATCAACCTCTCCTTCCCCCTTTCCTGGATCAAGAAGGAGGAGACATAACGCTGACCATATGTGTGTTGAACGCGGAGGTGCCGTCTGTTCGGCGCTAGGATCTCCGGTGATTTGGATCACGACGAGTACGACTCCCTCAACCCCGTTCTCTTGAACGCTTCCGTTCGCGATCTACAAGGGTATGTAGATGCACTCCCCTATCTCGTTGCTAGATGAACTCATAGATTGATCATGGTGAACGTAGGAAATTTTTTATTTTATGCAACGTTCCCCAACATCATATGCTTATACCATGGGGAGTAATGACTTCACATGTAATAAGTATAGGTAGTAAACTCATTGAAAGTTAGCAAACGCAGAATTGGTCACTTGACCAATTCATGAAAGAATATTGAAGGAAGAGAGATTTCACATATAAATATACTATCTTGGACATCTTTTGTAATTGTGAGCACTCATTGAAATATGACATGCTAAAAGGTTGATGTTGGACAAGGAAGACAACATAATGGGTTATGTTTTCTTATATCCGAAATAAAGTATATTGTCATGGATCATCCAACATGCTAAGCTTGCCTTTCCCCCTCATGCTAGCCAAATTCTTTGCACCAAGTAGAGATACTACTTGTGCTTCCGAATATCCCTTAAACTAGTTTTGCCATGAGAGTCCACCATACCCACCTATGGATTGAGTAAGATCCTTCTAGTAAGTTGTCATCGGTGCATGCAATAAAAATTTCTCTCTAAATATGTATGATCTATTAGTGCAAAGAAAATAATCTTTATACGAACTTGTGATAGGGAAGAAATAAAAGCAACAGACTGCGTAATAAAGGTCTCTATCACAAGAGGCAATATAAAGTGACATTCTTTTGCATTAAGATTTTGTGCATCCAACCTTAAAATCGCATGACAACCTCTACTTCCCTCCGCGAAGGGCCTATCTTTTACTTTTATAATCTACCCTTATACAAGAGTCATGGTGATCATCACCTTTCCTTTTTACACTTTTTCCTTTGGCAAGCACTTTGTGTTGGAGCGAACCGGATATATATATATATCTACTTGGATGTAGGTTTTCATAAAGTATTGTTGTTGACATTACCCTTGAGGTAAAAGGTTGGGAGGCAAAACTATAAGCCCCTATCTTTCTCTGTGTCCGATTAAAACTTTGAACCCATAAATATCACATGAGTGTTAGCAATTGTGAAAGACTATATGATAGTTGAGTATGTGGGATTTGCTAAATCAAAGCTCTTACATAGACCCTTCCTGAAAATAAGATGAATTGCAATTGTTTGATGACTAAGAGCACGGTTTGTTAGTTTTCAAGAAAGTTTATGATCTATACTTTGACATGTGAATAGCTTGTCACTTGATCATGAGAAGTTTTATGAGTTGAGCTACTGCTATGATATATAATGATGCTAGAAAAAGTGATTGGAACTATGATTGATCAAACTTGTGCACTTGCTAGCATTCACACTTCATAAATTATTTCTTTTATCATTTACCTACTCGAGGACGAGCAGGAATTAAGCCTGGGGAGCCTGATACATCTCTGATACGTCTCCGTCGTATCTATAATTTTTGATTGTTCCATGCCAATATTATTCAACTTTCATATACTTTTGGCAAATTTTTATATTATTTTTGGGACTAACATGTTGATCCAGTGCCCAGTGCCAGTTCATGTTTGTTGCATGTTTTATATTTCGCGGAAACCCCATATCAAACGGAGTCCAAACGGGATAAAAACGAACGGGGAATATTTTTGGAATATTTGTAATTTTTGGGAAGAAGAATCAATGCGAGACGGTGCCCGAGGGGGCCACGAGGCAGGGGGCGCGTCCCTGACCCTCGTGGGCACCCCGTAAGGCGGTGTACGCTCTTCTTTTGTCGCAAGAAAGCTAATTTTCTGAGAAAAATCTTGGCGAAGGTTTCATTCCAATCGGAGTTACGGATCTCTGGATATATAAGAAACGGTGAAAGGGCAGAATCCCAGGAACGCAGAAACAGAGAGAGACAGAGAGACATATCCAATCTCGGAGGGGCTGTTGCCCCTCCCACGCCATGGAGACCATGGACCAGAGGGGAAACCCTTCTCCCATATAGGGAGAATGTCAAGGAAGAAGAAGAAGAAGGGGGGCTCTCTCCCCCTCGCTTCCGGTGGCGCCGGAACGCCGCCGGGGCCATCATCATCACCGCGATCTACACCAACACCGCCGTCATCTTCACCAACATCTCCATCACCTTCCCCCATCTATATTTAGTGGTCCACTCTCCCGCAACCCGATGTGCCCTCTACTTGAACATGGTGTTTTATGCTTCATATTATTATCTAATGATGTGTGGCCATCCTATGATGTCTGAGTAGATTTTCATTGTCCTATCAGTGATTGATGAATTGCTATGATTGGTTTAATTTGCTTGTGGTTATGTTGCTGTCCTATTGTGCCCTCCGTGTCGCGCAAGCGTGAGGGATTCCCGCTGTAGGGTGTTGGAATACGTTCATAATTCGCTTATAGTGGGTTGCTTGAGTGACAGAAGCATAAACCCGAGTAAGGGGGTTGTAGCGTATGGGATAAAGGGGACTTGATACTTTAATGCTATGGTTGGGTTTTACCTTAATGATCTTTAGTAGTTGCGGATGCTTGCTAGATTTCCAATCATAAGTGCATATGATCGAACAAGAGAAAGTATGTTAGCTGATACGTCTCCAACGTATTATAATTCTTGATTGTTCCATGCTATTATATTACCCGTTTTGGATGCTTATGGGCTTTACTTTACACTTTTATATCATTTTTGGGACTAACCTACTAATCGGAGGCCCAACCCGTATTGCTGTTTTTTTGCCTATTTCAGTGTTTCGAAGAAAAGGAATATCAAACGGAGTCCAAACAGAATGAAACCTTCGGGAGCTTGATTTTTGGAACGAACATGATCCAGAGGACTTGGAGTGCAAGTCAAGAAGCTTCCGAGGCGGCCACGAGGGTGGAGGGCGCGCCCCCTACTAGGCGTGCCCCCTATCTCGTGGGCCCCTTGGGTGTCCACCGACGTACTTCTTTCTCCTATATATACCCACGTACCCCGAAAACATCAGGAGCGACCACGAAAAACTATTTCCACCACCGTAACCTTCAGTATCCATGAGATACCATCTTGGAGCCTTCGCCGGTGCTCCGTCGAAGGGGGAATCGACCACGGAGGGCTTCTACATCAACACCATAGCCTCTCCGATGAGTTGTGAGTAGTTTACCACGGACCTTCGGGTCCATAGTTATTAGCTAGATGCCTTCTTCTCTCTCTTTGAATCTCAATACCATGTTCTCCTTGCTCTTCTTGGAGATCTATTCGATGTAACTCTTTTTGCGGTGTGTTTGTTGAGATCCGATGAATTGTGGGTTTATGATCAAGTTTATCTATGAGAAATATGTGAATCTCCTCTGAATTCTTTTCTGTATGATTAAGTTATCTTTGCAAGTCTCTTTGAATTATCAGTTTGATTTGGCCTACTAGATTGATCTTTCTTGCAATGGGAGAAGTGCTTAGCTTTGGGTTCAATCTTGCGGTGTTCTTTCCCAGTGACAGCAGGGGCAGCAAGGCACATATTGTATTGTTGCCATCGAGGATAAAAAGATGGGGTTTATATCATATTGCATGAGTTTATCCCTCTACATCATGTCATCTTTCTTAATGTGTTACTCTGTTCTTATGAACTTAATACTCTAGATGCATGCTGGATAGCGGTCGATGTGTGGAGTAATAGTAGTAGATGTAGGCAGGAGTCGGTCTAGTTGTCACGGACATGATGCCTATATACATGATCATGCCTAGATAATCTCATAATTATTCGCTTTTCTATCAATTGCTCGACAGTAATTTGTTCACCCACCGTAATACTTATGCTATCTCGAGAGAAGCCACTAGTGAAACCTATGGCCCATGGGTCTATCTTTTATCATATAAGCTTTCAATCTACTTTTATTTGCATCTTTACTTTTCCAATCTATATTATAAAATACCAAAAATATAGTTATCTTATCATACTATCTCTATCAGATCTCACTTTCGCAAGTGGCCGTGAAGGGATTAACAACCCCTTTATTGCATTGGTTGCGAGTTCTTTGCTTGTTTTGTAGGTGCGTGGGACTTTTGAGGAGCCTCCTACTGGATTGATACCTTGATTCTCAAAAACTAAGGGAACTACTTACGCTACTATTGCTGCATCACCCTTTCCTCTTCAAGGAAAACCAAACACAAGCTCAAGACGTAGCAAGAAGGATTTCTGGCGCCGTTGCCGGGGAGGTCTTCACTCAAGTCAAGACATACCAAGTACCCATCACAAACTCATCTCCCTCGCATTTACATTATTTTCCATTTGCCTCTCGTTTTCCTCTCCCCCACTTCACCCTTGCCATTTTATTCGCCCTCTCTTTCCCAATCTCCTTCTCTCCCTCTTTCGCTTGCCTTTTTCTGTTTGCTTGTGTGTTGGATTACTTGTCGCCATGGCGCAAGATAATACCAAATTGTGTGATTTCTCCAATACCAATAATAATGATTTCCTTAATACTCCGATTGCTCCCCTTAATGATGTTGAGTCTTGTGAAATCAATGCTGCTTTGCTGGATCTTGTTATGAAGATCAATTCTCCGGCCTTCCTAGTGAAGATGCCGCTACCCATCTAAACAACTTTGTTGATTTGTGTGAGATGCAAAAGAAAAAAATATACGGATAATGATATTGTTTAATTGAAGTTATTTCCGTTTTCACTTAGAGATCGTGCTAAAGTTTGGTTTTCGTCTTTGCCTAAAAATAGTATTGATTCTTGGAACAAGTGCAAAGATGATTTTATCTCTAAGTATTTTCCTCCCACTAAGATCATCACTCTTAGGAACGATATTATGAATTTTAAATAACTTGATCATGAGCATGTTGCCCAATCACTATGGATGATCATACAAAAAATTTATGCCGGATTGAATTTTGCTTCTAGAAATCTTTTAGATTCGGCCGTGGGAGGAACGTTTATGGAAATCACCTAAGGAGAAGCTACAAAACTCCTTGATAATATCATGGCTAATTATTCTCAATGGCACATATGCCACCGAACGATCTACTAGTAAAAAAGTTCATGCTATAAAAGAAATTAATGTTTTGAGTGGAAAGATGGATGAACTTATGAGATTGTTTGCTACTAAGAGTGCTTCTATTGATCCCAATGATATGCCTTTATCTACCTTGATTGAGAACAATAATGAATCTATGGATGTAAATTTTGTTGGTAGGAATAATTTTGGCAACAATGCTTATAGAGGAAACTTAAATCCTAGACCGTTCCCTAGTAATTCCTCTAATAATTATGGAAATTCCTACAATAATTCTTATGGTAATTTTAATAAATTGCTCTCTGATTTTGAGAATAGCGTGAAAGAATTTATGATCTCTCAAAAGAATTTTAGTGCCTTTGCTTGAAGAAAAATTGCTTAAAGTTGATGATTTGGCTAGAAACGTTGATGGACTCTCGCTTGATGTTGATTCTTTGAAACTTAGATCTACTCCTCCTAAGCATGATATCAACGAGTCTCTCAAAGCTATGAGAAGTTCCATTGACGAGTGCAAAGAAAGAACCGCTAGATTATGTGCTAAGAAAGAACCGCTAGTTCGATTGAAGATGCCGCTACCCATCTAAACAACTTTGTTGATTTGTGTGAGATGCAAAAGAAAAAAGATACGGATAATGATATTGTTTAATTGAAGTTATTTCCATTTTCACTTAGAGATCATACTAAAGTTTGGTTTTCGTCTTTGCCTAAAAATAGTATTGATCCCTGGAACAAGTGCAAAGATGCTTTTATCTCTAAGTATTTTCCTCCCGCTAAGATCATCACTCTTAGGAACGATATTATGAATTTTAAATAACTTGATCATGAGCATGTTGCCCAATCTTGGGAAAGAATGAAATTGATGATTCGCAATTGCCCTACTCATGGTTTGAATTTATGGATGATCATACAAAAATTTTATGCCGGATTGAATTTTGCTTCTAGAAATCTTTTAGATTCGGCCGCGGGAGGAACGTTTATGGAAATCACCTTAGGAGAAGCCACAAAACTCCTTGATAATATCATGGCTAATTATTCTCAATGGCACATATGCCACCGAACAATCTACTAGTAAAAAAGTGCATGCTGTAGAAGAAATTAATGTTTTGAGTGGAAAGATGGATGAACTTATGAGATTGTTTGCTACTAAGAGTGCTTCTATTGATCCCAATGATATGCCTTTATCTACCTTGATTGAGAATAATAATGAATCTATGGATGTAAATTTTGTTGGTAGGAATAATTTTGGCAACAATGCTTATAGAGGAAACTTTAATCCTAGACCGTTCCCTAGTAATTCCTCTAATAATTATGGAAATTCCTACAATAATTCTTATGGTAATTTTAATAAATTGCCCTCTGATTTTGAGAATAGCGTGAAAGAATTTATGATCTCTCAAAAGAATTTTAATGCCTTTGCTTGAAGAAAAATTGCTTAAAGTTGATGATTTGGCTAGGAATGTTGATGGACTCTCGCTTGATGTTGATTCTTTGAAACTTAGATCTATTCCTCCTAAGCATGATATCAACGAGTCTCTCAAAGCTATGAGAAGTTCCATTGACGAGTGCAAAGAAAGAACCGCTAGATTGCATGCTAAGAAAGATTGCTTTATAAAGGCGTGTTCTTCTAGCTTCCATGAAAGTAATGATGAAGATCTTAAAGTTTTGATGTGTCACCTATTAGATCTTTTTTTGCAATATGAATCTTAATAACAATGGGACTGGATATGAGTCAACTTTAGTTAAACGACGTCCCAATAATTTGGAGTTTTTAGATCTTGATGCTAAATTTGGTAAAAGTGGGATTGGAGAGGTCAAGACTTTAAATAGCGTTGAACCCACTATCTTGGATTTCAAGGAATTTGATTATGATAATTGTTCTTTAGAAGGTTGTATTTCCTTGTTGCAATCCATTGTGAATTCTCCTCATGCTTATAGTCAAAATAAAGCTTTTACCAAACATATTGTTGATGCCTTGATGCAATCTTTTGATGAAAAACATAATTTGGAAGTTTCTATACCTAGAAAACTTAATGATGAGTAGGAACCTACTATAAATATTAAAATTAAAGATCATGAGTTTTATGCTTTATGTGATTTGGGTGCTAGTGTTTCCACGATTCCGAAAACTTTATGTGATGTTCTAGATTTCCATGATCTTGATGATTGCTCTTTAAATTTGCACCTTGCGGATTCCACCATAAAAAAGCCAATGGGAAGGATCAATGATTTTCTCATTGTTGCAAATAGAAATTTGGTGCCCGTAGATTTTATCGTTCTTGATATAGATTGCAATCTTTCTTGTCCTATTATTCTTGGTAGACCTTTTCTTAGTACGATTGGCGCGACTATTGATATGAAGGAAGGGAATATTAGATTCCAATTTCCATTAAGGAAAGGCATCGAGCACTTTCCAAGAAAGGAAATTAAATTACCTTATGAATCTATCATGCGAGCTGCTCATGAATTGAGTGCCAAAGATGGCACTACTTAGATCTATCCTCGCTTTTATGCCTAGCTAGGGGCGTTAAACGTTAGCGCTAGTTGGGAGGCCACCCAATTTTATTTGTGTTTTTTTGTTTTTGTTCCTGTTTAGTAATAAATTTTTCATCTACCTTCTGTTTAGATGTGTTTTCATGTTTTATTTAGTGTTTGTGCCAAGTAGAACCTATAGGATAACCTATGGTAATAGTTAATTTGATTCTGCTGAAAAACAGAAATGTGCTTTTGCATTGATTCTTTTTGCTGCAGATCAATAGACAAATTGTCCAGGACTTCCTATTTTGGTAGTAGTTTTATAATTCCATAAGTATTCGAAAGTTACAGATTGCTACATACTGTTCTGTTTTTGACAGATTCTGTTTTTCGTGTGTTGATTGCTTATTTTGATGCATCTATGGCTAGTATTAAGTGGTATGAACCATAGAGAACTTGAAATACAGTAGGTTTAACACCAATATTATAAATAATAAGTTCATTACAGTACCTTATGTGGTGGTTTTTCTTTCTTTCACTAACGGAGCTTATGAGATCTCCTGTTGAGTTTTGTGTTGTGAAGTTTTCAAGTTTTGGGTAAAGAGTTGATGGACTATGGAATAAGGAGTTGGAAGAGCCTTAGCTTGGGGATGCCCATGTAACCCAAGATATTCAAGAATAGCCAAAAGCCTAAGCTTGGGGATGTACCGGGAAGGCATCCCCTCTTTCGTCTTCGTTCATTGGTAACTTTACTTGGAGCTATAATTTTATTCGCCACATGATATGTGTTTTGCTTGGAGCGTCTTGTATGATATTAGTCTTTGCTTTTTAGTTTACCACAATCATACTTGCTGTACACATTTTGGGAGAAGCCTACTTGATTGGAATTTATTAGAATTCTATATGTGCTTCACTTATATCTTTTGAGCTAGATAGTTTTTTGCTCTAGTGCTTCACTTATATCTTTTAGAGCATGGCGGTGACTTAATTTTGAAGAAATTGTTGATCTCCCATGCTTCACTTATATTATTTTGAGAGTCTCTTAGAGCAGCATGGTATTTGCTATGGTTATAAAATTGGTCCTAGAATGGTAGGCATCCAAGTTGGATATAATAAAAACTATCATAGGAAGTGAATTGGATGCTATGATCAATTTGATACTTGATAATTGTTTTGAGATATGGAGGTAGTGATATTAGAGTCATGCTAGTTGGGTGATTATGAATTTAAAGAATTCTTGTGTTGAAGTTAGCAAGTCCCGTAGCATGCACGCATGGTTAAAGTTGTGTAACAAATTTGAAACATGAGGTGTTCTTAGATTGTGCATCCTTATGAGTGGCGGTCGGGGACGAGCGATGGTCTTTTCCTACCAATCTATCCCCCTAGGAGCATGCGCGTAGTGCTTTGTTTTTGATGACTTGTAGATTTTTGCAATAATTATATGAGTTCTTTTGACTAATGTTGAGTCCATGGATTATACGCACATTTATCTTTCCATCATTGCTAGCCTCTTCGGTACCGTGCATTGCCCTTTCTCACCTTGAGAGTTGGTGCAAACTTCGCTGGTGCATCCAAACCCCGTGATACGATACGCTCTATCACACATAAACCTCTCTATATCTTCCTCAAAACAGCCACCATACCTACCTATTATGGCATTTCCATAGCCATTCCAAGATATATTGCCATGCAACTTTCCACCGTTCCGTTTATCATCATGACATACATTACCATTGTCATATTGCCTTGCATGATCATGTAGTTGACATTGTATTTGTAGCAAAGCCACCATGAATAAATTTTCATACATGTCACTCTTGATTCATTGCCCATCCCGGTACACCGCCGGAGGCATTCATATAGAGTCATATCTTGTTCTAGTTTTGAGTTGTAATTCATGAGTTGTAAATATATAGAAGTGTCATGATCATCATTATTAGAGCATTATCCCCAAATAAAAAAGAAAGGCCAAAGAAAAAAAAGAAAAAAAAAGAAAGGCACAAAAAGGCCCAAAAAAAAGAAAAGAAAAGGGGATAAAAATAAAAAAGGGGGCAATGTTACTATCTCTTTTTCCACACTTGTGCTTCAAAGTAGCACCATGTTCTTCATATAGCGAGTCTAATATGTTGTCACTTTCATATACTAGTGGGAATTTTTCATTATAGAACTTGGCTTGTATATTACTACGATGGGCTTCCTCAAATGCCCTAGGTCTTCGTGAGCAAGCAAGTTGGGTGCACACCCACTAGTTTCTTTTGTTGAGCTTTCACACATTTATAGCTCTAGTGCATCTGTTGCATGGCAATCCCTACTCCTCATGTTGACACCAATTGATGGGCATCTCCATAGCCCATTGATTATCCTCATCAATGTGAGACTTTTTTTTGGTCTTCTCCACACAATCCCCATCATTATATTCTATTCCACCCATAGTGCTATATCCATGGCTCACGCTCATGTATTGCGTGAAAGTTCAAAAAATTTAAGATTATTTAAGTACGAAACAATTGCTTGGCTTGCCATCAGGGGTATATAAGATGGGAGCATTTTTGTGTGACGAAAATGAAGCATAGCCTAACTATATGATTTTGTAGGGATGAACTTTCTTTAGCCATGTTATTTTGAGAAGACATGATTGCTTTGATTAGTATGCTTGAAGTATTAGTATTTCTTATGTCAATATGAACTTTTATTTTGAATCATTTGGATCTGAACATTCATACCACAATAAAGAGAATTACATTGAGAAATATGCTAGGTAGCATTCCACATCAAAAATTATGTTTTTATCATTTACCTACTCAAGGACGAGCAGGAATTAAGCTTGGGGATGCCTGATACGTCTCCAACGTATCTATAATTTTTTATTGTTCCATGCTATTATATTACCTGTTTTGGATGTTTATGGGCTTTACTTTACACTTTTATATCATTTTTGGGACTAACCTACTAACCGGAGGCCTAGCCCGTATTGTTGTTTTTTGTCTATTTCAGTGTTTCGAAGAAAAGGAATATCAAACAGAGTCCAAACGGAATGAAACCTTCGGGAGCATGATTTTTGGAATGAATGTGATCCAGAGGACTTGGAGTGCAAGTCAAGAAGCTGCCGAGGCGGCCACGAGGGTGGAGGGCGCGCCCCCTATCTCGTGGGCCCCTTGGGCGTCCATCGATGTACTTCTTTCTCCTATATATAGCCACGTAGCCCGAAAACATCAGGAGCGACCACGAAAAACTATTTCCACCATCGTAACCTTCGGTATTCGCGAGATCCCATCTTGGAGCCTTTGCCGGCGCTCCACCGGAGGGGGGATCGACCATGGAGGGCTTCTACATCAACACCATAGCCTCTCCGATGATTTGTGAGTAGCTTACTACAGACCTTCGGGTCCATAGTTATTAGCTACATGGCTTCTTCTCTCTCTTTGAATGTGAATACCATGTTCTCCTTGATCTTCTTGCAGATCTATTCGACGTAACTCTTTTTGCGGTGTGTTTGTCGAGATCCGATGAATTGCGGGTTTATGATCAAGTTTATCTATGAGAAATATTTGAATCTCCTCTGAATTCTTTTATGTATGATTAAGTTATATTTGCAAGTCTCTTCGAATTATCAGTTTGGTTTGGCCTACTAGATTGATCTTTCTTGCAATGGGAGAAGTGCTTAGCTTTGGGTTCAATCTTGCGGTGTCCTTTCCCAGTGACAGGAGGGGCAGCAAGGCACGTATTGTATTGTTGCCATCGAGGATAAAAAGATGGGGTTTATATCATATTGTATGAGTTTATCCCTCTACATCATGTCATATTTCTTAATGCGTTACTCTGTTCTTATGAACTTAATACTCTAGATGCATGCTGGATAGCGGTCGATGTGTGGAGTAATAGAAGTAGATGCAGGCAGGAGTCGGTCTACTTGTCACGGACGTGATGCCTATATACATGATCATGCCTAGATAATCTCATAATTATTTGGTTTTCTATCAATTGCTCAACAGTAATTTGTTCACCCACCGTAATACTTATGCTATCTCGAGAGAAGCCACTAGTGAAACCTATGGCCCCCGGGTCTATCTTTTATCATATAAGCTTTCAATCTACTTTTATTTGCATCTTTACTTTTCCAATCTATATTACAAAATACCAAAAATATATTTATCTTATCATACTATCTCAATCAGATCTCACTTTCGCAAGTGGCCATGAAGGGATTGAAAACCCCTTTATTGCGTTGGTTGCGAGTTCTTTGTTTGTTTGTGTAGGTGCGTGGGACTTTTGAGGAGCCTCCTACTGGATTGATACCTTGGTTCTCAAAAACTGAGGGAAATACTTACGCTACTATTGCTGCATCACCCTTTCCTCTTCAAGGAAAACCAACGCAAGCTCAAGGCTAGCATTAGCTTATGCCTCTCCCACATAAAACTTGCTATCGATCTAGTAAAGTAGTCAATTGCTTGGGGACAATTTCACTACTCCTACCACCACTTTTCCACACTCGCTATATTTACTTTATTGCATCTTTATCTAAACAGCCCCTAGCTTTTATTTACGTGCTCTTTATTATCTTGCAAACTTATCCAAGAACATCTGCAAAGTCCTTCTAGTTTCACACTTGTTCTAGGTAAAGCGAACGTTAAGCGTGCGTAGAGTTGTATCGGTGGTCGATAGAACTTGAGGGAATATTTGTTCTTCCTTTAGCTCCTCGTTGGGTTCGATACTCTTACTTATTGAAAGAGGCTACAATTGATCCCCTACACTTGTGGGTTATCAAGACCTTTTTCTGGTGCCGTTGCCGGGGAGTCATAGCGTGGGGTGAATATTCTCGTGTGTGCTTGTTTGCTTTATCACTAAGTAATTTTTATTTGCTGTTATAAGTTGTTTTCTATCTTTACTTATGGATATGGAACATGAAATACCAAAAAAATTAGGTGTACTTGCTACTCATGGAGATGGAGAACCTCCTAAAACACTCGATGCTAGTTATGTGAAAAATATTATGTACTACTTCGATAATCCTGAGAAAACCCCATTCAATTATATTACGGGGTTAACATTGGATCAACGTGAATACTTTAGGGATTATCGCTTGACACAAAAATGGAAACTATTATGGGATCAAATTCATATGTTGCATTGGTATGCTCAGGAACTATGCTTGAGATATGATTATACTTGTTACTCTAGGATGAAGGCTCCACACCTTCCCTTTTCATGCAAATTTAATGATGATAAAACCTTGGCTTCTTATGCTAATGGTATCTCTGATTACTATGATGTGGAACAAATAGAGGAATATGTTGCTTTTATGGGTGCTTATGAAATTGATTCTTTGTTTAAAGAGTGTGAAAATCTTGATGATGTTGTTTAGAGACCTGAAAATTTTGCTATACTTCAATATTGCTATGAGAATTATAAATACAATTCCGATATTGATGCATTTATTGAGAAAGTCTCCGCTGTCCAAGAAGAGACTAATATTTTGCAGGAGTCTATGGAAGAAGGAATTGATGAAACTGTGAGCTCATTGGATGAAAAAGATGTTGAGGAGAGCGAAGGTCAAAAGGTGGAAGAGCGGATTAGCTACCCGTGCCCACCTTCTAATGAGAGTAACTCTTCAACTCATACATTGTTTAATTCCCCTTCATGCTTACCAAAGGATGATTGCTATGATGATTGCTATGATCCCTTTAATTCGTTTGAAATATCCCTTTTTGATGATGCTTGCTATGCTTGTGGCCAAGATGCCAATATGAATTATGCTTATGGAGATGAACTTGCTATAGTTCCTTATGTTAAACATGAAATTGTTGCTATTGCACCCACGCATGATAGTCCTATTATCTTTTTGAATTCTCCCGACTACACTACATTGGAGAAGTTTGCACTTATTAAGGATTATATTGATGGGTTGCCTTTTACCATTGCACATGATAATTTTGATGAATGTGATATGCATGTGCTTGCTTCTCCTACTTGCAATTATTATGAGAGAGGAACTCCACCTCTCTATGTTTCCAATATGATAAAATTGCAAGAAACTGCTTATACTATGCATTGGCCTTTACTATGTGTGCATGAATTGTTCTTTTATGACATGCCAATGCATAGGAAGAGAGTTAGACTTCGTCATTGCTTGATATATGTTACTTTGTGCTCACTACTAAATCACAAATCATTGTTAATTAAAATTGGCTTTGATATACCTTGGGATCCGGGTGGATTCATTACTTGAGCACTATATGCCTAGCTTAATGGCTTTAAAGAAAGCACTGCTAGGGAGACAACCGGGAAGTTTTAGAGAGTCATTTATTTATTTTGAGTGCTTTTATATAGTTTAAAGACAAAAAAAATAAAGAGGGGAACCCAAATCTTTTCAAAAAGGAAAGTGAAAGTGAGAAAGACAAGCATTGTTGAAGTGGGGGATCTCCTTGAACTTTGTTCATGCTCATGGAAACTTTGTGAATCTTAATTACAGAAACTTTTCATAAAAAATAATTATCCCCTTGTACAATTCCATTGTATTATAATAATAATGTACTAAGGTTTGCCTTTAGGATGTTTACAATGCTTGTTGGTTTGTACGGTGCAGGACAAAAACTTTGGCTGTAGTGCGCGATTTTACATTTTTTACTGGAACGTCAAACGGTTCTGATTGTTTTTGCACTGTCTTTCTGTACAAATGTTTTATGTCTCCTAATTTTGGTAGAATTTCTGGGGTAGCAGAAGTATGGTGAATGTTCAGATTGCTACAGACTGTTCTGTTTTTGACAGATTCTGTTTTTGACGCATTGTTTGCTTGTTTTGATGAAACTATCAATTTCTATCAGTGGATTAAGCCATGGAAAAGTTATACTACAGTAGATACAATGCAAAAACAAAATATGAATTGGTTTGCAACAGTACTTAGAGTAGTGATTTGCTTTATTATACTAACGGATCTTACCGAGTTTTCTGTTGAAGTTTTGTGTGGATGAAGTGTTTGATCGAGGAGGTCTCCATATGAGGAAAAGGAGGAGAGGCAAGAGCTCAAGCTTGGGGATTCCCAATTCACCCCAAGTAAATATTCAAGGAGACTCAAGCGTCTAAGCTTGGGGATGCCCCGGAAGGCATCCCCTCTTTCTTCAACAAGTATCGATAAGTGTTCGGATTCGTTTCGTTCATGCGATATGTGCAAGTCTTGGAGCGTATTTTGCATTTAGTTTTCACTTTTCTTTTATGCACCATGTTGGTACGAGATAGTCCTTGGTTGATTTATATAATACTCTTTGCACTTCACTTAAATCTTTTGAGTATGGCTTTATAGAATGCTTCATGTGCTTCACTTATATCATTTGAAGTTTGGATTGCCTGTTTTTCTTCACATAGAAAACCGCCATTTGTAGAATGCCATTTTGCTTCACTTATATTTGTTAGAGCATGGGCATATCTTTTTTAGAAATAATTAAATTCTCTTTCTTCACTTATATCTATTTAGAGAGATGACAAGAATTGGTCATTCACATGGTTAGTCATAAAATCCTACATAAACTTGTAGATCGTTGAATATGATATGTTTGATTCCTTGCGATAGTTTTGCGATATAAAGATGGTGATATTAGATTCATGCTAGTGGGTAGTTGTGGATTGTAGAAATACTTGTGTTGATGTTTGTGATTCCCGTAGCATGCACGTATGGTGAACCGTTATGTAACGAAGATGGAGCATGAGGTATTTATTGATTGTCTTCCTTATGAGTGGCGGTCGGGGATGAGCGATGGTCTTTTCCTACCAATCTATACCCCTAGGAGCATGCGCGTAGTACTTTGTTTTGATGACTAATAGATTTTTCCAATAAGTATGTGAGTTCTTTATGACTAATGTTGAGTCCATGGATTATACGCACTCTCACCCTTCCATCATTGCTAGCCTCTTCGGTACCGTGCATTGCCCTTTCTCACCTCGAGAGTTGGTGCAAACTTTGCCGGTGCATCCAAACCCCGTGATATGATACGCTCTATCACACATAAGCCTCCTTATATCTTCCTCAAAACAGCCACCATACCTACCTATCATGGCATTTCCATAGCGATTCCGAGATATATTGCCACGCAACTTCCATCATCATCATATACATGACTTGAGCATCCATTGTCATATTGCCTTGCATGATCGTAAGATAGCTAGCATGATGTTTTTATGGCTTGTCCTTTTTTGATATCTTTGCTATGCTAGATCATTGCACATCCCGGTACACCGCTGGAGGCAATCATATAGAGTCATATCTTTGTTCTAGTATCGAGTTATAATACTGAGTTGTAAGTAAATAAAGTGTGCTGATCATCATTATAGAGCATTGCCCCATAAAAAATAAAAAAATAAAAAAAGATAGGCCAAAGAATCCTAAATAAAAAAAGGGGGCCAAAGAAGCCCGCCCAAAAAAAAAGAAAAAGAAAAGGGGCAATGTTACTATCCTTTTATCACACTTGTGCTTCAGAGTAGCACCATGTTCTTCATATAGAGAGTCTCCTATATTGTCACTTTCATATACTAGTGGGAATTTTCATTATAGAACTTGGCTTGTATATTCTGATGATGGGCTTCCTGAAATGCCCTAGGTCTTCATAGCAAGTTGGATGCACACCCACTTTGTTTCAGTTTGAGCTTTCATACACTTATAGCTCTTAGTGCGTCTGTTGCATGGCAATCCCTACTCCTTGCATTGACATCAATTAATGGGCATCTCCATAGCCCGTTGATTAGCTGCGTCGATGTGAGACTTTCTCCCTTTTTGTCTTCTCCACACAACCTCCACCATCATACTCTATTCCACCTATAGTGCTATATCCATGGCTCACACTCATGTATTGTGTGAAAGTTGAAAAGGTTTGAGAACGTCAAAAGTATGAAACAATTGCTTGGCTTGTCATCGGGGTTGTGCATGATTTGAATATTTTGTGTGATGAAGATGGAGCATAGCCAGACTATATGATTTTGTAGGGATAACTTTCTTTGGCCATGTTGTTTTGAAAAGACATGATTGCTTTATTAGTATGCTCGAAGTATTGTTGTTTCTTATGTCAAATGATAGACTATTGCTTTGAATCACTCGTGTCTTAATATTCATGCCATGATTAGACATATGATCAAGATTATTCTAGGTAGCATTCCACATCAAATATTGTCTTTTTTATCATTTACCTACTCGAGGACGAGCAGGAATTAAGCTTGGGGATGCTGATACGTCTCCATCGTCTCTATAATTTTTGATTGTTCCATGCCAATATTATTCAACTTTACTTTTGGCAACTTTTTATATTATTTTTGAGACTAACATATTGATCCAGTGCCCAGTGCCAGTTAATGTTTGTTGCATGTTTTACGTTTTGCAGAAACCACATACCAAACGGAGTCCAAACGGGATAAAAACGAACGGAGAATATTTTTGGAATATTTGTGATTTTTGGGAAGAAGAATCAACGCGAGACGGTGCCCGAGGGGGCCACGAGGCAGGGGGCGCGGCCCTGACCCTCGTGGGCACCCTGTAAGGCGGTTGACACTCTTCTTTTGCTGCAAGAAAGCTAATTTTTGGAGAAAAATCTTGGTGAAGGTTTCAGTCCAATCAGAGTTACGGATCTCTGGATATATAAGAAACGGTGAAAGGGCAGAATCCCAGGAACACAGAAACAGAGAGAGACAAAGAGACAAATCCAATCTCGGAGGGGCTCTCGCCCCTCCCACGCCATGGAGACCATGGACCAGAGGGGAAACCCTTCTCCCATCTAGGGAGAAGGTCAAGGAAGAAGAAGAAGAAGGGGACTCTCTCCCCTCGCTTCCGGTGGCGCCGGAACACCACCGGGGGCCATCATCGTCACCGTGATCTACACCAACACTGCCATCATCTTCACCAACATCTCCATCACCTCCCCCCATCTATATTCAGCGGTCCACTCTCCCGCAACCTGTTGTACCCTCTACTTGAACATGGTGCTTTATGCTTCATATTATTATCCAATGATGTGTTGCCATCCTATGATGTCTGAGTAGATTTTTGTTGTCCTATTGGTGATTGATGAATTGCTATGATTGGTTTAATTTGCTTGTGGTTATGTTGCTGTCCTATTGTGCCCTCCGTGTCGCGCAAGCGTGAGGCATTCCCGCTGTAGGGTGCTGCAATACGTTCATGATTCGCTTATAGTGGGTTTCTTGAGTGACAGAAGCGTAAACCCGAGTAAGGGGGTTGTGGCGTATGGGATAAAGGGGACTTGATACTTTAATGCTATGGTTGGGTTTTACCTTAATGATCTTTAGTAGTTGCGGATGCTTGCTAGATTTCCAATCATAAGTGTATATGATCCAAGAAGAGAAAGTATGTTAGCTTATGTCTCTCCCACATAAAACTTGCTATCAGTCTAGTAAAGTAGTCAATTGCTTAGGGACAATTTCACAACTCCTACCACCACTTTTCGACACTCTCTATATTTACTTTATTTCATCTTTATCTAAACAGCCCCTAGCTTTTATTTACGTGCTCTTTATTATCTTGCAAACCTATCCAACAACACCTGCAAAGTCCTTCTAGTTTCATACTTGTTCTAGGTAAAGTGAACGTTAAGCGTGCGTAGAGTTGTATCGGTGGTCGATAGAACTTGAGGGAATATTTGTTCTACCTTTAGCTCCTCATTGGGTTCGACACTCTTACTTATCGAAAGAGGCTACAATTGAAGCCCTACACTTGTGGGTTATCAGTCTCCAACGTATCTATAATTTATGAAGTATTCATGCCATGTTTACAATAGTTTTATATGATTTTGCTATAATTTGATTAGAACTAACCTGGACTGACGCTATTTTCAGCAGAACTACCCTGGTGTTGTTTTTGTGCAGAAATAAAAGTTCTCGCAATGGGCTGAAAATCAACGGAGATTTTTTGCGGAAAATAAAAAAAGACTGGAATGAAGAGTTACCGGAGGGGAGTACCATGGGCCCCACGAGGGTGGAGGGCGCGCCCACCCCCCTGGGGCGCGCCCCTGCCTCGTGGGGCCGCCTGACTTGTTCTCGACGCCAACCTCTCCTATAAATCCCCAAACTTCCAGAACTTGACCTAGATCAGAAGTCCCGCGGCCGCAAGCCTCTGTAGCCACGAGAAATCAATCTAGGCCCTCTCTGGCACCCCGCCGAAGGGTGCCATCATCAATGGAGGCCATGGAGGATGATCGCGGAGGGTCCATCATAGTCATGAAGGCCAAGGACCGGGGGGGACCCCTCCCCATCCAGGGGGGAGGCCATGGAAGAGGAAGCACAAGGGGGAGGACCTCTCCTCCTCTCTCTTGGTGGCGCCGGAGTGCCATCGGGAGGGGAATCATCGCCGCGGAGATCGTCTTCATCAACATCACCATCATCATCACCATCCTCATCTCTTTTACGCGGTCCACTCTCCCGCACCCTGCTGTAATCCCTACTCGAACATGGTGCTTTATGCCACATATTATGATCCAATGATGTGTTGCCATCCTATGATGTTTTGAGTAGATATCTTTTGTCTTTGTGTTGATTGATGATCTAGATTGGTATGAGTTATATGTTTTAATTTGGTGATGTCCTATGGTGCCCTCCGTGTCGCGCAAGCATGAGGGATTCCCGATGTAGGGTGTTGCAATATGTCCTTGGTTTACTTATTGTCTGCGTTGCGTGAGTGACTGAAACACAAACACGGATAAGTGAGTCATGGCGTATGGGAATAAAGAGGACTTGATACTTTAATTATATGGTTGGGTTTTACCTTAATGATCTTTAGTAGTTGCGGATGCTTGCTAGAGTTCCAATCATAAGTGCATATGATCCAAGAAGAGAAAGTATGTTAGCTTATGCCTCTCCCTCATATGAAATTGCAATGACGACTACCGGTCTTGTTAACAATTGCCTAGGATAATTCCACACACCGATCCATCATTATTCCACACTTGCTATTTATAATATTTAGTAATATATTCTAACTTTATGATAATAGCACCTACTTCTATATTTTATCTCTCTGATATCATGCAAAGTTATCCTCTTCATACCCACAATGTAGTTTTATTTCTCGTATCTAATTGGAAGCAGACGTTCGGTGTATGTAGAGTCATATCAGTGGCAGATAGGACTTGAGAGAATATTGATCTTACCTTTAGCTCCTTGTGAGTTCGACACTCCATACTTATCACTTCCACCTTTGGAAATTGCTATGATGATTCCCTGCACTTGGGGATTATCAGGACGCCGCACAAGGCTAGGAATCAATGTTGTGTGTTCTAGCGGTCCCCCCCATATATATACATGGGACAGGGAGAGGGGCAGCAAGGGGCGCCCCAATTAAGTAGGAGTAATCCTACTTGGGCGCCTCCTACAAGTCGGCCTCCCCCTTCCATAAGTGTTGGAGGGGGAAGGAAAGAGAGGGGGGAGGAAAGGGGGAGGCCGAATCCTCCCCTTTCCTTCTCCCTTCCCTCCTTTCCTTTCCCCTTATTTCGGCCTATAGTGGGCGCACTAGCCCCTTAGGGGCTGGTCTGTCCCTCTCTTGGCCCATTAGGCCCATATAGTTTGCCGGGGGTTGCCCGGAACCCCTTCCGGTGACCCGATACATACCCGGTACCCCCGGAACACTTCCGCTGTCCAAATAGTATCATATTATATATGAATCTTTACCTCTCAGCCATTTCAAGACTCCTCGTCATGTCCCCGATCTCACTCGGGACTCCAAACAACATCCGGTCACCAAATCACATAACTCGTATAATACAAAATCGTCATCGAACATTAAGCGTGTGGACCCTACGGGTTCGAGAACTATGTAGACATGACCAAGACACCTCTCCGGTTAATAACCAACAGCGGAACCTGGATGCTCATATTGGTTCCTACATATTCTACAAAGATCTTTATCGGTCAAACAGTAATGATAACATATGTTATTCCCTTTGTCATCGGTATGTTACTTGCCCGAGATTCGATCGTCGGTACCTTCATACCTAGTTCAATCTCATTACCGGAAGTCTCTTTACTCATTTCGTAATGCATCATCCCGCAACTAAATCATTAGTCACATTGCTTGCAAGGCTTATTATGATGTGCATTACCGAGAGGGCCCAGAGATACCTCTCCGATACTTGGAGTGACAAATCCTAATCTCGATCTATGCCAACCCAACAAACACCTTCGGATATACCTGTAGAGCATCTTCATAATCACCGAGTTATGTTGTGACGTTTGATAGCACATAAGGTATTCCTCCAGTATTCGGGAGTTGCATAATCTCATAGTCAAAGGAATATGTATATGACATTAAGAAAGCAATAGCAATAAAACTTAACGATCATTATGCTAAGCTAACGGATGGGTCTTGTCCATCACATCATTCTCCTAATGATGTGATCTCGTTTACCAAATGACAACTCATGTCTATGGTTAGGAAACTTAACCATCTTTGATTAACGAGCTAAACTAGTAGAGGCTTGCTAGGGACACTGTGTTTTGTCTATGTATCCACACATGTATCAAGTTTCCAGTTAATACAATTCTAGGATGAATAATAAACATTTATCATGATATAAGGAAATATAAATAACAATATTATTATTGCCTTTAGGGCATATTTCCTTTAGTTTTTACCCAGGTTCAGGCCGCCGCGAGGCCTAAAACCCTACTCCTGCTTTGGTGGATGGATGAGAGGACCGTGGTGGAGATGCAACGCTTAATCCCGGCAAGCTCCCCTTGGAACAAAAGAAGCTACACGCGTATGAGTATACAGAGGTCTGAATCCTTTCTAAGGTTGCCTCGGCCCTCCTTTTATAGGTCAAGGGGTTACCACAATGGCAAAACAATCATTATCCAGTGATTAGATAGCCACATTGCTATCATACCTAATTCTGCAGACAGGACAAGGCACATTGAATGCACTGCTTAGTGTCACGTTGTGGGTGTAGCCCGGCAAGCCTTGCCGCGCCATTCAACCACCTTTTCGCCTACCTGCGTGACACGCCTCTGGATGTGTGTCATTTAGGGGTGATCTTCCTCAGAAATGGCTGCCACGTGCCAAACGACAGCCACTTAATCACTTGGGGGCTCGACACCGCACCGATAGGTGACTTGCTTTGCTGTGAGGTGGAGCGGTGGAGCCTTGACGGGAAGCTGGCTGCTAGCGTCCCGGCAACCCTTGCCGGGGAGGTCTTTGGACTTGTCTTCGGGGTGGCCTCGACCTTTACAGGGCTCGCCTGCCCAGCAAGGGAGGTTTTCCCCTTAGTGATATGTTGTTTCTTTGGCTTGTCTTGGTCTTATTGACCCACCCTTTGGTTTCTCGAAGATCTATTTCTTCTGCTTGGCCTTGTCTTGGATGTTGTAACCTTGCCCTTGAGCCTGTGTACAGTCCGGGCAACATACACCAGGGTTTGTTGCACCGACAACCATACGCTTGCCAATTGTAGAGAGGCGTGCTTTCGGTCTTCAGTTCGAGGGGTCGTTTGAGGAAGGTTCGCGGGATCGTTCATCGTAGGTTCAACCGTTCGAGGGACTTCAAGTATGATCTACACTAACCCGTCTGCTTCCACTACAACTCGGAGTTGGTAATGATCATGATCCAATCCTCTAATGCACCTTCATATTGTTCATGGGTGTTTGTAAGGCAATTTTTGTTTGTTTTCTACTACGATTCGTAACATGGAGGTGGTGCCGCTAACGGCCTAGGAGGTGCCGCCCATGGGCGGCGAGGTCATGGTGGAGGAGCCCCGAGCAGGAACCGCCGGAACTACGAGCACTACCATGAGGAGGGTGGGCCGACTCACTTCTCCAAGGTGATCCTTGCGCCGAAGCTCGAGTGCATACCAATGCCCCTAGACTTCACCAAGCACTTCCCTGCCGCGCCGACGGAGTTCAAGCTCAAGACGAACACCAGCTGCTCAGGCAGGGTCACTGTGAGGCTGATGAACGGCAGGGTCATCCCTGATCAGGGTTGGGCCATCTTTGCCGCCGTCCATCAGATCAAGATCAGGTACATGGTGACCTTCAAGTTGCTGACTCCCGACACGCTCAAGGTCATCGTCTTCAACGACGACGACATTGAAGTGGTGACAAAGTGCGGGAGGCATGACGACGCCTTCATCGTGAATGTCTAGGACAGCTCTCCGTTGCTCCAGTTGTTTTAGTATGGACTATATTGTATTGCTTTGCTCGAAAACTGCTATGTTTAAGTGTGGTGCTATGTTTAAAACTGCTTGTTATGGTTTAGAACTATGTTAATATGCTACCTTTTGTGTGTCATGGGGTTGTTCTACACACCCCTGTGTGCTGGTAACCTCACAACCTCGCCGAAGGGGTTACGAGACAACAGACGTTGCATGAAGCCAAACACCATGCCTTGTGTTTCCTCCTAAACAAGTGGGCAACCAGACATGCCACGTTTCGTTACTCCCCATGCAGACTAGAGGGTATGCAGACAAACAAACAACACGCGGATGTTGGTTTTTGCTTGTTTTCCCTGAGTCAGGCCCAACTGAGAAATGTATACTATGCAGGCAAAGGTTGCTACGAGAACCAAACACGCCCTAATTAAGGGGATCGGTTAGAGTTGCTCTTATGTTTTAGAACAATGGAGTAATCTCTTAATCTGTGAATTGGCACTGAAGAAATAAAAAACATGTGTCCTTCCCAAACATATTATCTCGATAATATGCATTGGTTTTTTTTTTCTGTAAAGAGGAAAAGAATCAGAATAGAATAACAACCAGGTTTTGGCAGCACAAATTGGCAAGAAATGCATGTGATAGCAATCAATCTCAAGCGGGTCTTATAGAAAACAGAGTACAGTTACATATTTGTCTTACATGCTCATTGAAACGGCCACAGAAAATGCAAGAATCCAGTGGAAATGAAACCCGATACAACATGGAATAGCCTCTCTGCTGCAAATCATGCATCAGTGAAGGCACTCTTATTAACTACCAGAAGAAGCAAACGACTGACGGGGGCTACTTCTCATTGGACATGACCCCATGGTAATGACATCTCAGATGGAGAAACTTGATCTAACAGAGACATAACATGCGCGAAATTTGGCAAGGCAAACCTGTTAGTTGGCAGACGAGCACAACATCAGTAAGAATGTATGCAAGACATATATGGTATAATTTTGAGATAAACAACAAATAATAATACTCACATCGGTACGGTTAAACATTCTCGGATGTTGTATGAGTGTCGGTCGCAGCGCTTGTGTTAATAATAAGATCCTTTGAGTAGTAGAGCATGAAGAGGGCAACGATGGTCATGAGCTCACCACCGTCATTTAGGTGCTTGGCATGGAAATTCTCGTTGCAGCGGTAAGCCGCGTAGCACAACATCTCCACCCACACATCGCGGATCATATGAAGTGTTGTCGTATCAGGTGTCCTCATGGTGAGCAGCTGTCGGGCAAGCTCGCATCCTTTTTCTAGTGTTTTATTCATATCGGATACACCCAGAGCCAGGGGCGGAGTACCATTCCATGCACGCACCTGGCCTTCTATGGACCCTAGCTGATCCTCGGATGGGGTGATGACATCATGGCACAGCTGCACATACCTCTGGCGGCTAACAGGGTAAGGGAGCATATAAGGGCGTGTGGCGAGCAGAAAGAACATGTAGTTGGACAGCGCCGTTACTACATCAAGATCTGTAACCTTGGAGAGGTCTACTCTACGACGCCTACGACTACGTCCGTCCCTTAACTGGAGCCAAGTGAGGCAGAGATGAGTGGCGATGTGCCACACGAGAATGCTCTCATCCAGATCCAACTCCACACTCCAGATGAACAGCTCCTCATTGCTCCCCTGATTGAATCGAATAAGGGCAGCCCGGCCCCGTGAGTTCTTTACGTCAAATTCCTGGTTGTTTTCTGACCGGGAGACAACTTGCACCACTGCCTGAATGAGTTCTTCCCTGAGGCGGATGGACCAGGAGTAGACCCCGGAGTCCCAGCAGTCGTCCCATCCAATCCATGCTGCGATTTTGCTGGATAGGTTCTTCCTACCGCGAGAGCACAGGCGAAACAGGTCATGTTGCCCCATGGATCCCAACATCAAAATCCGTTTGTGGCCCGGTAGTCTTAATACTGCAAATTTCCACGTGACAATCCCTCCTAAAAAGTGAAGGAAACGGGCAAGACGAGCCCATTTAGCTTTCACCAGGGGAGCACATGTCCAGCTAGCGCCCATGGCCCTCACCACCGACGTAGTCTCGACGACGAGTGCGCCACCCAGCAGAACATATGTAGCGACCACATCTGCTCTGTTGTAGCTGTAACCTCCATCTTTGTCACCTGATGCATGCAAATGCAGATGAAACAACACCAGTGCCGCGACAGTGGCCGGCAGAGAGAGGATGCGGATGCACGCACCGTACCATCCATGCACCACCGCAGCCTTGGTGTACAAGAGGTCGTACATCATCGAGAGTTGTATCACGACCACCCTGAACATATCTTCTCCCCTTAAGCGCTGAGCACCATAGATTTCCACATAGCGTGTCGGCCCCTCAAACATTTTCTTGGGAACATCCAACAGTGTGTAAGCTATCAATTGCAGTTCTACACGGTGCCTCGGTGGTGCGTCCAAAACATCCACCCTCTCGTGCGCGGGGCTCGTGGCAGAGTTAACATCGGGCCTCTTGTGCCTAGAGAGAAAATCCTTGTAACTGGTGGCGGATAGGCTACTACTAGCATAGCTGCATGCACACAGGAGTGCAACTACCCTTTCCCCGTACTTGAGAACCCCAACCACAAATATGACGATGCTGGCTGAACGGAGCCAGGTCTGGCTACCAAGGACGGTTGACACATGCAACACGTAGGCGGCTGCTATGACCTGTACTCCAAAGTTTTGAAGGTGACGCAGCCATAGCTGGTTGTCCTCAATTGCGTAGGTGGTGATGGTGTTAGCGGGCCCATGTGTGAGGGGAAGATTGTTGGGTTGAGTCCCAAATCGATTGTGGGAGAAGGCATAACACGATTTATAAGGATGCGGGGGTCCCTTCCTATCAGGCTAGTCTTTTGAGGGGAGAGGGCCTAGGGCCTTTCATAAGTCGGTCTTGCTCTCTAGTTGGGTCTGGTTGACGCATGTGGGTCGGGAATGCTAGTGTTAGCGGATCCGGATTGCATAATAAATGGTATCAGAGCCCATGTACCCAGAATAAATCTCGATGGACTCACGGGTGGTTGGTCATGGTTGGTAGGCTGGAAACCCTGGTGTTAGCGGGCCAATGTGTGAGGGGAAGATTGTTGGGCTTAATACCACATCGGTGGTGGGAGGAGACAGAACATGATTTATATGAGTGTGGGTGTCCCCTCCTATCAGGATAGTCCTTTGTGGGAGAGGGCCCTCATAAATCCGTGTTGCTCTCTGGTTGGACCTGATTAACACATGTGGGTCGAAACACTGATGTTAGAGGATCCGGCATTGCGTAACAGTGAGAGCTCTATCTGACGGCCCCAATGGCCCATGATATAGCGAGTTGGCTGATGGAGCCCAGAAATGCCCTCGCTTCAGTTTGCATTTTAAATTCGGCTACCCATATGCCTTCCACAGTACCTATGGCTGTTTCGGGACTCTTCCCCTCTCGTTAGGGTTTAACTCCTCTCTGCGGCGATTGTTTTCGCCCCCACGTAGAGATCGTCCTCTCCCCCTCCCCTACCTCTATCGCCGGCGTCGCTCGGGGTCCTCGGGGCTCCGCCTCCTGGCGGTGGAACAGGATCGCTGGGATCTTACTGCCCGCGGTTCATCAACTCTCGGGCAAGAGAACTATGGTTGATGCTGCTTCTGGATCGGGCGGTTTCACGTGACCTGGAGGCGATGATGGAGGAGCTTGGTCTCAAGGAAGCCGATCTCCAAGATGTGGTGATCGGAGACGAGGAATTACCGGCGGAGGCGACCCGCTGGATGGCAATAGCTAGGGTTCACACGGATCGAACCTATAGCCAATATTGGTTTTTTAGGAACATGAGGGCGGCTTGGGACCTGGCCAAGGATGTGAAAATCAGACCGCTCGAGGACAATCTATACACGCTGCAGTTTGCATGCTTGGGAGACTGGGAACGTGTGATACAGGATGGGCCGTGGTCGTTCAAGGGCAGGGTTGTGGTTTTGGAACCATATGACGGCTACACAAAACCTTCGTCGATCGATCTCACCAAGATTGAGATATGGAATCAGATCCATGACTTCCCTGATGGTTTCTTCTCAAAAATGAAGGCTCTGTCTTCAACTGTGGGCGAATTTATATACGCCGAACCAATGTCTCAGGATTTCGAAGGGAACTTTGCCAGAGTTCGGGTCAAGATAGATGTTACCAAACCTCTGAAGAATGCAGTGTCGCTGGTGGTGAAGAAGAAGGAAACAATGCAGAGAGAGATATTCAGGGTGAAGTATGAACGACTCCCAGACTGGTGTGCGGTGTGTGGTTACCTCGGACACCTTTATAAAGAGTGTGGGGATGGAGTTCATGCCCCCAAGGATCTAGTCTTCAAGGATTTAAAAGCCTCCTGGTTCAAGGGACCGGGCAGAGGGCCAGGTGAAGGGAGAGGAGCGAATGATGGCTCGGGGTCGAGGGGTGGAAGAGGTAATGGCCGATCTGGCAGAGGTCGAGGTCGTGGATCCACTTCTACAGCAGTTAACGCACGGGAGACTGACGAGAACAAGCGTGACCAGGACATCTCAATGGAGGATATAGAAAGAAATAGAAAAAGGGGAGCTGCGCTGGCGATCTCAGACTCATCACTTACTACGCTGGCTGCTCTAGAAACATCAACACAACAACTGCTTCTGCTGCCACCTGAGATTCCAGCAAGCCCATCAGCGAAGCAGGAACCGAAGAGGAACAAAACCGACGTGTTGACCAACGACAAAAACAGTGGGAGTACTAGTGGACTCAAAAAAAACCTTGATGCGCGTTCTGGCGGGCCCCCAAAGGGGTCGCGCCAAGCGCAATGAGTCTATTATGTTGGAACTGTCGCGGGGCTGGCAAACCCGCGACAGTCCAGGAGCTTCATGGCCTGACGAAGCAGTATGCCCCCTCTGTACTTTGCATCCTTGAAACTCAGATAGAGGGTACAAGAGTTGAAAACATGGTTGGTTCGCTAGGTTTTAATAAAAAAATTGCAGTTAGTAGCTCGGGTAGAAGTGGCGGCCTTGGAATCGTTTGGAACGATGAAATAAAGCTTGAAATTGTTGGTTATTCGAAGTATCACATTGATGTTGTTATTGATGAGATGGTTGAAGTTAAAACAAGGGTGACTTTTGTTTATGGTGAAGCCCAAGTGAATGAGAGGTACAAAACTTGGGACACACTTAGAGGAATAGTTGGAGCTAATGACGTGCCATGGCTAGTCGTGGGGGATTTCAACGAGGTTTTGCATGGCCATGAGCATGAAGGAGTGGGTAGCCGCAGCCAGGCCCAGATGGACGCTTTCAGGGATGTGCTTGACACATGTGGGCTCACGGACATAGGATATGTGGGAGCTGACTGGACGTTTGAGAGAAAGGTTGCAGGTGGAACTTTCACTAGAGTCAGGCTCGACAGAGGGGTTGCCAACCCGGCGTGGTCGTTAGCCTTTCCATCAGCACGTTTGGAACATTGCACGGCAGCTGCGAGTGATCACTGCCCTCTTTTTGTTAGCTACGTGCATGGGAACACATGCAGAAGGGCCCCACGCTTTTTTAAATATGAGATTGCATGGGAGCGGGACCCTACCCTAGAACCAGCAGTGCAGACTGCCTGGGCGCGGACAGAAGGAGTTTCGGTCGCCAGCCTAAACGACAAACTCCAGTCGTTGTCGTCGGACCTGTCGCGATGGGACAAAGATCACTTCGGTAATGTCAGGCGCGAGATCCAACGTGAGAAAGCAGAACTACAGGAGTTATGCGTGATCCAAGGTAGATTTGGTCCATCTCATATCGAATTAAAAATAGTGGAAAAATTGACAGAGCTTTACCACAGGGAAGAAATACTATGGAGACAGAGGGCGAGGCTGGAATGGTTGATGCATGGCGACAAGAATACGTATTTCTTCCATCTCAGGGCCAGCAGGAGAAGGAGGAAAAATCAAATAAAAATGCTGGAGAGACCAGATGGCCAGTTAACTGAAAATTTGGCAGAGATAGAATCCATGGCTACTAATTTTTATCAAAATCTATACACATCCGAGGGTGTTCATGATATGGAGCAAGTGCTCGACACAGTCCCGGTCAAAGTGACTGAGGCCATGAATGAACTACTGAGTGCACCTTATAGCCAAGAAGAAGTGAAAGTCGCTCTGTTTCAAATGTTCCCGATCAAGTCGCCGGGTCCAGATGGCTTCCCGACACACTTCTTCCAACATCATTGGGACACATGTGGGGGTAATGTGACATCGGCAGTTCTAAGGATAGTAGAAGGAACGGAATCGGCTGAGTGTATAAATGAAACTTTATTGGTACTCATACCAAAGGTAAAAAAAACCCAACTCTCCTGTCTCAATTTCGACCCATCAGTTTGTGTAATGTGTTATACAAAATAGCGTCGAAGGTGATCTCTAACAGATTGAAACAAGTGCTCCCTGACATAATCTCGGAAGAACAGTCAGCCTTTGTTCCTGGCAGGTTGATAACAGATAACATTATCACGGCTTACGAGTGTTTGCATTTCATGAAGAGAAACAAAGCGAAGAAACATCAATCCTACGCACTCAAACTTGACATGATGAAAGCCTATGACAGGGTTGAGTGGCCTCTTCTAAGAGCAATCATGATCAAATTGGGTTTTACAGAGAGATGGGTGAATATTGTTATGAGTTTGGTCACAACAGTCAAATTCTCGGTTTTGTTCAATGGGAAGAGGTTGCAACAGTTTATCCCTTCAAGAGGTATCAGACAAGGGGACCCAATATCTCCATACTTGTTCTTGCTAGCAGCAGAGGGCCTTTCGTGCCTGTTAAAATCAAAGAGTGAGTCATCAAACTTGCATGGCCTACAGGTAGCTCCTACGGCGCCACCAGTGAGCCATCTTCTATTTGCTGATGATAGCCTGCTGTTTTTCAAGGCAAACGGTGTGGGGGCAAATGAGGTGAACCAAGTACTGGACACATATTGTCAAGCAACTGGGTAGTGCATCAACTATTCAAAGTCAACACTGTTTTTCAGCAAAGGGGTGCCAGATGCGGTGAGACAGGAGATAAAGGATACACTCAACGTTCCTAATGAAACTCTCAACGAGAAGTACTTAGGGATGCCTTCAGATATTGGTAGTTCAAAATATGGTGCTTTCAAGTATCTTAAGGACTGCCTGTGGAGCAAGGTCCAAGGGTGGATAGAGCAAACGATATCTATGGCTGGGAAGGAAGTTCTAGTGAAGGCTGTGGCCCAAGCGGTACCGGTTTTCTCTATGTCCTGTTTTAAACTCCCCATAGGGCTCTGTGAACACCTAAACATGCTCATTAGAAAGTTCTGGTGGGGAAGCAAAGAAGGGAAACGCAAACCTCATTGGGTTTCCTAGAAAACTATGACCCAACCCAAGAGTATGGGTGGCCTAGGGTTCAAAGACTTCAAACTGTTCAACCTGGCCATGCTAGCTCGCCAGGCTTGGCGCCTCCTGCAGAATCCTGAAACCCTAAGTGCTCGAGTTCTGAAAAGTGTTTACTACCCAACTACAGATCTTCTTGATGCCGAGTTAGGGGGTCACCCGAGCCAGGTATGGAGAGCAATAATGGAGGGAAGAGATACTCTCAAGCAAGGGCTTATCAGGAGGATTGGTAATGGAAGCACCACAGAGATCTGGACACACAATTGGTTGCCACGGGACGAGATGAAAAGGCCCTATGCTTGCCAGACCCTGAACCCACCTATCCTTGTTTCTGAACTCATCACTGGCGTGTCTGCAACATGGGATAAGCATCTGGTGCAAGCTACCTTCTTGCCAATGGATGCCCAAGTGATATTGGGAATATCGCTGTGCACTCGCAATATACCCGACTTTTGGGCTTGGCACCATGAAAAGCACAGGTGTTTCTCAGTAAAATCAGCGTACAACATGCTCGAGGAGGGGCCAGGGCCGTCTAGCTCTATGGCTGACGAAGGAGCATGGAAACTGTTGTGGAAAACTCAGGTCCCAGGGAAAGTTCGCATGTTCTTATGGCGCCTATCTAAACACTCACTGCCGACAAATGATGTGCGGGCTCATCGCCACATGTCTGATTCACCATGCTGTGGTCTATGTGGGGCCAGGGACTCGTGGCGTCATTCCCTCATAGACTGCACCTCTTCAAGAAGCGTCTGGGCTCTGTTGAATGAGGAGGTTACACATAAAATCATATCAACAACCAAGCCCAAGGCTAAGCAATGGCTATTCACTCTAATGGACTCAATGTCCCACAATGATTTCGTCTTGGTGGCAGTGACGTTGTGGTCGATATGGTATGCTAGAAGGAAAGCCATCCATGAGGCAATCTTCCAAAGCCCCCACGCTACACATAGTTTTATCATGAGTTTCATCTCGGAGCTAGAAGAAATAAAGGGTGGCCAGGAGGAAAAAGGCAGGGGCGTGCCGACGTTCATAGACAGAAATACTAAGCCCAAAAAACCACCAACAGGTCACTGCAAAATCCATGTTGATGCATGAGTCCGGGGAAGGACAGGTGGCGCTGCTGCTGCTGTTTGTAGGGATGAGGAAGGAAATTTTCTGGGCAGCTCTGCTCTCGTTGTCGAAGGTGTAACTGACCCAGCAAGTCTAGAAGCGATAGCATGTCGGGAGGCACTAGCCCTCGCCGAGGATTTGGGCATTCAGCAATTTGTGATTGCTTCGGACTGTCAGCAGGTGGTTTCAGACATCAGAAGAGACGGACGCGGTCCATATGGAGCAATCATCAGCGAGATAAATCTGAAAGCTTCATCGTTTCATTGTACTTTTACTTTTGAGAGTCGTGCTGTTAACTATGAAGCACATAGCTTAGCAAAGTTTTGTTTATCTAGGGATCCGGATAGGCATGTTTGGTTTGGTGCCCCTCATGATCTAAGATGTATCCCACTCAATGTGGAATTCCATGAATAAAGTTGGTTTCCCACCCTAAAAAAAAATATGCCTTCCACAGTGACCGGGCATGTCCGTTTCGAAATCCCACTTTTTCTCTCACCCAACCACACTCCCTAAATTATTCTATCTACTTCGCACATTTCATGGAACAGTTTGCGTGCGGCACGGCAGAGCACGCGCAGACGCCGTGACAGTCGCACGGACGACGCGGGCACGCCGGAGCAGCACCGCCGCCGGTAGGGAAGAAGCTCGCATGACCTCGCGTGGATGCAGCTGCACGCGTTTCATGCAGGTCCAGCAGGGCTGTCGTCCTTACGCGGCCGGAGGACACACGCCGCGCTCGACGGTGCTGGCCGGAGCACGCACACCGCGCTGCACAGCACTGGCCGGAGCATGCAACAAGCACATGCGCGGCTGCGCGTAAATGCTGCGGGCCGAAGCATGCATCACGTAGCCAATACACAACGCATGCACGAGCCTCAACTCAAGCAGCTTATCCATGGCCGATGTGCAGGTGCAGCCGCCCGACGCTCAAGGACGAAGGTCGTGCCTGCTGCTTAGAGAGGAGCGACGACAGGCACATCCGATGCAGGGATATGAGGCGACGACAGGCACATCTGATGTAGGGATATGTGAAAAATGTTATTTTCACATATTTCTAGTGAAATAGGTTTGTTTTAGATTTTTCTAGTGACAAATTAAATGTGCTTGAAATGTATCCAAAACTAATATAGTTTTAAAGTTCTTGACACCAAGAGTCCAAATATAGAAAAGGTTTCAAAAACTAGTTATAGTTTAAAAGATATGGTTGATTTAAATTATCTAAGAGAAAATAAAGTCTATGGCTTTGTTCTGCAGGTAGAGAGTGAGAGGGGAGACTTACATGCATATTGCCCCTGACAAAAGGTGTACTTTAGGATCCATTATGCTGCCACCGATTTAATAACTAAAATAAAGATACAAGAAATATATTAGTGCTATACATCTAGGTGGGCTATACAGTTTCATGAATCTCAGAAAAAGTGGATGGCCTCAGATCTACTGGTACCTAACTGCGCAAAAATGACTTTGCGGTGTCCGGTCAGTCCGGGCAATTCTCATACGCAAGGCATATATGGATTGGATTTGAGTGCCCAGTCATATCGGAG
>LT934120.1:638806590-638828172 GCA_900231445.1 Triticum turgidum subsp. durum
TGTATGTATATATATATATATATTGAGTTCTACTAAGTCTATAAAAGAAAATAGCATTGCATATATTTTTCATCATAAATATCCAAGAAAAGCAACGCACAAGAAAAACTACAACCGTAATTGAATAGTTTATGCCTATTGCCTACATATAACACAATGAGCAAAAGGTCCTTCGCTGCCGCCACGCCCTCCTCCCTTCCATCTTCCATTGTCGTCCCTAGAGGTGGCCGCTGGGATAGCCTGTGTGTCACAAGTGAAGGGGATGGTGGGGATCTCGCGTCCCGCGGCCATGGCATAACTTCCTGGAGGGGTGGTGGATGGTGGCGTGAGATCTTCGTACTATGGCTGCTCCTCCCAATGGTGGGGCGCCCCGTCTAGCAACAACATGGGGATGGCGACCTCGGCCGACATCTACAGTGCAAGGGTCCTGGTGTAGCACTCCGGACACGGCGACATTGGCGTCTCCTTCAGTGGGGATGGTGGACCAAGAGGTGGCTTCATGAGGCGATTCCTTAGGTGGCAGATCAAGGGATCTCGTTCCCGGGTTTGTTGTGCTCTGAATCATAGCAGAAAACAAAGAACGAAATCACCCTGCGATCAACCAGGTACACTATAAATATGCAATAATGGTTTGGATTAGATCGTTACCAACTCTGAGTTGCAGCGGAAGAAGACGATTTGGTATAGATCATACTTGGAGTCCCTCGAATTGCCGATGAACAATCCCTCGAATGGAAGACCGAAAGCGCGACCTTAATAGAGATTGCAAGCATACGGTCTTCATGGTCTGGAAGCGCTTCACCGTCCAGAGCTAATCGTCGCCGAAAAATTAGAGGGAGGAGATTAGAACCACACTGGGCTTCTAATTATGAGGAATAGAGGATCTAGGTCTAGCTCTATTTAGATCAACTAGAACTAGAACTAGAGAACTAGAGGAGGCTAAAAAACTTGTGTGTTCAAAAGTGCCAAAACCTTGTAGGTTGGAGGGAGGAGAGGAGGTGCCACACGGGGGGGAGGGGGGGAGGTTTCCCCCACTTGGTCGGCCAAGAGGAGGAGCATTCCCCTTCTAACTCCCCCCTTCCTTCGACAAGAGGGAAGGGGCGCCACCTACTACTTGGGACCAACTGGCTCAAATATCTTTCCACCACTTGGCCTTCTAAGGCCCGTTGATATCTTCTATCTATTACTCCCTCTGTTCCTGAATATAAGGTGTATAGTTTTTGGCACGAAAATTAAAGAATGCACGTGGAGGGAAATTTTCACAAGTTTTGGGAGAGACTACACTTGACTAATTGACATGAGAAAATAGAGGAGCTTGCCTAATATATGGAAATGTAATCGAATCCCTAAAAAAGTTATCCAAACGAGTGATGCAACGCAATACACCTTATATTTCGGACTTTTTCTCCAAAATCTATACACCTTATATCAGGGAACGGAGGGAGTATATATTTAAAACAGAAGTCAAATAAGCCATCATGTTTGTCCACATAGATTAAATTATCATGACCGTCAATATTAAAAATTAATGGTTAAGATATAAAAGATACAACATTACATGTACAAATATTATTGTGTACAAACGGTGTAGCATGTCACGTGGATATAAGCTACGTTCCCTCAAAAAATAAAGCCTACGTTGGTCTATTTATATTGCAAAGTACGACACCCCCAAATTAAAAAAAGTTGTACAAAGGGAGGAGTTGGAGCACCAGGAAAAAATAATTAAGAGTCCTGTTCGGACTAAAACACACGGACATGGAGGAGTCCCGAGCACCCAGCCAATAATGAAGGACAACGCTAAGGCCCACACGTGTGGTGGGAATCAAACCCGTCCACACGCCCTATAACATACAGACTACGCCATGTCATCGCATGCATGCATGTGGATTTTTTTTTTTGAATTTTCAGTTTTTAAAATGTTTTATCTCTTAAATGAAAAATCCGATTAAAGATCCGTTTTCATCATTAAGTCCCTCGCGACGAGATCTTCGAAACTAGATCTCGTATCAATATATTTTGACGATTTTTTTTTTGATTAAAAGTTGCCATGTCTATTGCACATGAATTGTCATGATGTTTACATTAAAGTTGCCATGTTATGTTTCAGCTATTTTCTTCTATATTAAAAAGTAAATTTTGACATATTATAAAACGGAGAATTAAGAAACTAGACTTGCCATGCACCATAAACTAAAATTGCCATGATACATGCACTAAAAATTGCCATGGTTCATGAAAAAAAAATCATGGTCAAAATACTGGAATTGTCATCATTAAAACTAAAATTGCCATGATCTACAAACTAAAATTGCCACATAACAACTTTAGTTTAAGCACCATGACAACTACAGTGTAAACATCATGGCAATTTTTGGGCAAAAAAGAAATTCGTCGAAACATATCAACACGAGGTCTAGTTTTGAAGATCTCGTCGAAACGGATTTAATGGTGAAACGGATTTTTAATTCGCTTTTTTAGTTAGGAGATAAAATATTTTTAAGCCAAAACCAAAAAGATTTCTGCTGATGTCATTTATTCATATGTGGCAAAATGAGTGGTGATGGAGGCGTGTGGGTGATGTGCAAACGCCCGCACGTGTGGGCGTTAGTTTTTTCGATAATGAATGAAGAGTCCTGTTGGAAGTAAAACACATAGAAGAGTCGAGCACCCAGGAAAAAATGTAGTTTCCGCAAATAAATTAGATGTAGTGTTCGGGAAGAATTCACATCCTGAATTCACGAAGAAGAGAAAACAGTCTGAACACCTTCTTCTACGTTCATAAAATATAAAAATGTCCTCACTCTGGCTTTAGTGATTCATGCTGACATAACAAACTCTTTACCCTGATGTTGTAGGAAAAAAGGATAAAGCGCAAAAGCGAAAAATGCTGCCAGCCATCCAATCAGCAGGACGCCCTGCGCAGAGCATCACTAAAACAAAGATCAAACTCAGCGTGAGATTATATTGGCAGGCGTAGCTTGCGTCGCGCCGATGGCCGTCGCATGGTAACACAGACCAAACAACAGACTGTATATGCTGATTGAAAATAGACGTGTATATATTTTTATCTTTATTTTTACCTAATAGTAAAGGACGGAGGATTTCATAGTTCTCCATAAGTTATACATTTATATTCATTAATTTTGTGTTAACTACAGAGATCGACGGGGAACTAAAAAGGATGACATATACATATACAACATGTACACCTTGTCTCGGTTGTTAGCGACATTTCAGATTAAGCAACGCCAAGAACGGTTTTGTTTTCAAGAAGGTGAGGATGATGAGGACATAACTACCTTGGTACGACTAAAAATATTGCATACATGCATATTTGTGAGGTAATTTCTAATGCAAACTATTCAATAATTTATTTATGTTATCCAGAACAAAAATTCTTCACAGACTTTTGTGTCATGTCTAATTGCAAGTGTATGGGACATTTATACAATCCACATATGAAGATAAGGGAAAAAGGGACGTTTAGGTGTTGCTCAAGAAGTTCTCTCGCGTCACTTTTAGCAGAAGATAAGATAGTCCAAGTTTCTCACGTTCTCCACTCAGATTTGGACTACATAGACATACCTGACTCAACACGTCAATTTCTCTTTTGTTCGGACTCCGAATTGGTTGATTCTTTTTTGTTGGAAGGTAGATTTCGTGCACTTTCCAACCCAATTGTATTCACCTTCAAATTCATCCGAAGCGTTGAGATATTTACGAAACAATCTGACGCAGCACTAGAATCCGAGTCAAACTACAAGTCCAAAGGTCGCATCACCTCCACTTGGGCCCGTGAGCCTTGTATGACCTAGGGTTAGTTTTAGAATGTCTTGGGACGTCCTCCCACCTCCTTGGCTGCCATCCCTTGATCCTACGTAAGTACATTAATCTAGTAACTTTTTTCTTGGGATCTTTTTAGTTAAAAGTTAGCTATTGCAACTTTGTGTACTTCGTTTGTGTCCAACGACCAGACCAAGACCGCCCCCGGATCCCCACCATTATCAATATTTCATATATATTCGCAATATTCAGATTGCATTATCATATTATTACTTCAATTGCTTACCGGAATAGACCTTCGTGGTCAGGTTGATCGTGCTCCAGCGTGGTCAATAACCTCTCGGAGTTGGTTTAGCGATTGCTAAGGCGCAACGTCATTCATGTTTGTAGTCAGATCGTCAAAATCGGCTCCAGCAAATCGATAGTTATCATCTCATCGAAAGATTGGAACACTCCGCCTCTATCACCCTCACGAAAATCACCAATCACAAACCCTAGCCCGCAAACTTTCCTCGCGATTCCTAACGGAGCCAACCCCAAACAACACACGAACCCGCCTAAAACATCACGAACCCCCCGCCGGAGGCTCCAAACCTAGGGATCGTGCCCCCCAAAAAAGGGGGAGGGGGTCGGGCAAGGCGTCCTCACATCGCTGCAGGCCACCGTGCGCGGAGGTGCCGGCGAAGAGGATGGAGTCGAAGCGGTCACGGTTGGAGGCGATGACGGAGCGGCTGTGGCCGACGAAGCGGCCCCTGCTGGTGCTCGGCATGGCGAGGGCGGCGATGTGGGAAACGGGGAGCGCGGGTCGAGACCTCCGTCCTCCTCCTCGTCCTCCATCCCTTCATCGTCCTCGTCGCCGTCGTCCCGCTCGTAGTCCACGAACTCCACGTCCTCCGCCGGCACAACTGGATTGAAAAGAGAGCGAGACAGAGAGAAAAGAGAGAGAGGAGCGCGGCGGAGGCGACGTGAGGGGTTCGCTCTTATAATGGCTGCAAGTAACCGCGCGCTAAGCATGATTAGTGTGAGATTACTATGGCTGCAAGATGGGCGATTAGATGGAGATTAGCGTAATGACCCTGCAAGATTTAATTAACCGGGTCCCGATCTGGTTGGGACCCCTGCTGCGTGGGATGGCCGTCCGACCGTGGACGGACAGCCCGGATGGGAGCCGACCCGCACCCGCTGGCTTTGTTCCCTTCTTCCCCTGTTTTTACTTGGGTGATGCCGATCTGTCTCAGATTATCTTTGTTCTCGAATTACTTCTATCCGAAATAGTAGAGGGTTAAACATGTTGTATATCTCTATAGCGTTCATGGGCACTCTACGGAAACTGGGGGTTTGGGGCAGAGGATTCCTGTAGTGGTTCGAGACCCGTTTCTGACCGACTGTCCTGAATTCTTCATATTCCTTCTGTTACGAGTGCATAAGAGCATCTCCAGCCGTTGGCCTTCCAGGGAGGGCTAAAAATCGCCCCCTGGGGGCGCACCGGTGCTAACCCGCACGCTAGGGGCGTGATGCCCCCCAGTCGCGGCGCCCATGTTATTTTAAAAAAATTTAAACACGGCACAAACACGGCACAAATTCATTGTAAACTTTGGCGAGTTCGTTCAAACTTAAACATATTTTACAAAAAAAAAACTACTAGGGGTCGCCGCTCGCCGTCTCCATCGACGCTCCTCGCCATCTGCCTGCCGCTCCCCGCCGCCCGCCGCCCGCCCTCGCAGTTCTACATGCCGAGGAGGCTGTAGAACCGCATGTAGTCGCCGCCATCGTCGTCGCCTCCGCCGCCATCGTCCCTGCTGCATCCCTCCCCCGGTTGGCACGGCGGGTTGGAAGGTCCGGGGGCGTCCTCCTCGTCGTCGATGTCGAGGATGACGACAATGTGCTTGTCCTCGCGCCCGAGCTTGCGGGCTTCGATATCCTCCAGGGCCCGGCGCTGCCGGACCATCTCGTCGCGGAGGTAGTCGTCCCGCGCCCACTGCAAGGCGTCCTCGTCAGAGAAGCCGCGCCGGGCTATCTCCTCGTACTCCGCGGGGAGGCTGGGCTCGACGAGGACGAAGCGGCCGGATTGGGGGGTGGGGTCGCCGATGCGGACGCCGGAGGAGTTGCGGGTGCGCGCGCTGACTGGCGTGTCCTGGGGCTCCGGCTTGACAGGGCAAAGGCAGGGAGAGCCTGATGAGCGAACGGACGAGGAGAAGGACGCGCTGGGCCGCTCCATACGCCTCGGCGTCCAGGAGCTCCCACGGCAGCGTGAGAAGGTTGGGAGAGCGGGGTACTCGAGGCATGACGTGTTGCTGCCCTTGATGTACTCGAGGACGGCCTCCAACATGCGGCCGGGTACGCCCCACCACCGGCGCCGGCCCTTGGAGTTGAGCCTACCGGAGGGCACGACGCCATTCGTCGCCTCGAGCTGCTCGGCGTGTCGGCGGTGGAAATAGGGCTCCCAGAGCGGGCTGTCAGGGGTGTACCACGGGCCTTCCCTCGCCGCCAGCGGCAGGGACGCGCAGATGCGTGCGATCTCCGCACGACGCGCCGCCCCGGTGGGTGGTGGTGGCACCGGCACGCCGCCGACGCTGATCCTCCATGACCCGGGCACCCGCATGTCTGGCAGGGCCGGGTACTCAGCCTCGTAGAGGAGGCGAGCCTCGTCCTCGTGAAGGTGGCGGCGCCCGAAACCATTCGCCACCGCGCCGTCGCCTAGAAAGCGCTCGGCCATCCTTCTGAGATGGAGACGGCGAGAGGAGGAAGAGGGAGAAGTGGGCGTGTCGGCGGTGTAGTGTGTGTGCGTACCTCCGGCGCGCTGGTTCTCGACTTATATAGGCCGAGGCGCCGCGCAGTAGGCTTGGCCGGCGCGTTACGCGTGGCGGGAGGTGTGGCGGGCAAGGGGACGCGCGTCGCCCGGACTTCACTGCGCCGTGATATCTACTACACAACCTTCTTCTTGTAGACGTTGTTGGGCCTGCAAGTGCACAGGTTTGTAGGACAGTAGCAAATTTTCCTCAAGTGGATGACCTAAGGTTTATCAATCCGTAGGAGGCGTAGGATGAAGATGGTCTCTCTCAAACAACCCTGCAACCAAATAACAAAGAGTCTCTTGTGTCCCCAACACACCCAATACAATGGTAAATTGTATGGGTGCACTAGTTCGGCGAAGAGAAGGTGATACAAGTGCAAAATAGATAGTAGATAAAGGTAATTGTAATCTGAAATTATAAAAACAGCAAGGTAGCGAGCGATAAAAGTGAGCGTAAACGGTATTGCAATGATAGGAAACAAGGACTAGGGTTCATACTTTCACTAGTGCAAGTTCTCTCAACAATAATAACATAGATAGATCATATGACAAGCCCTCGACATGCAACAAAGAGTCACTCCCAAGCTACTAATAGGGGAGAACAAACGTAGAGATTATGGTAGGGTACGAAACCACCTCAAAGTTATTCTTTCGGATCAATCTATAAAAGAGTTCGTACTAGAATAACACCTTAAGACACAAATCAACCAAAACCCTAATGTCACCTAGATACTCCATTGTCACCTCAAGTATCTGTGGGCATGATTATACGATATGCATCACACAATCTCAGATTCATCCAACCAACACAAGGTACTTCAAAGAGTGCCCCAAAGTTTCTATCGGAGAGTCAAGAACGTGTGCCAACCCCTATGCATAGGTTCCCAATGTCACGAAACTCGCAAGTTGATGACCAAAACATACATCAAGTGGCACATGATATCCCATTATCACCACAGATAATCACGGCAAGACATACATCAAGTGTTCTCATAAAAGACTCAATCCGATAAGATAACTTCAAAGGGGAAACTCAATTCATCACAAGAGAGTAGAGGGGGAGAAACATCATAAGATCCAACTACAATAGCAAAGCTCGGGATACATCAAGATCGTGCCATAGAGGGAACACGAGAGAGAACACGAGAGAGAGAGAGAGAGATCAAACACATAGCTACTGGTACATACCCTCAGCCCCGAGGGTGAACTACTCCCTCCTCGTCATGGATAGCGCCGGGATGATGAAGATGGCCACCGGTGATGGGATCCCCCTCCGGCAGGGTGCAGGAACGGGCTCCCGAGAGCTTTTGGTGGCTGTAGAGGCTTGCGGCGGCGGAACTCCCGATCTATCTTCTGTTCTGGAAGTTTTAGGGTACGTAGGTATATATGGGTGCAAGGGGTACGTCGATGGAGCTTCGAGGGGCCCACGTGGCAGGTGGGCACGCCTAGGGGGCGCCCCCCACCCTCGTGGCCAGCTCCCGTATCTTCTAACGTAGAGTCCAAGTCTATCCGGTGGCTTTCCTTTCAAAAATAACTTCTCCAGTTGATTTCGTTCCGTTTTGACTCCGTGTGATATTCCTTTTCCTCGAAACACTGAAATAGGCATAAAACAGCAAATCTGGGCTGGGCCTCCGGTTAATAGGTTAGTCCCAAAAATAATATAAAAGTGGATAATAAAGCCCAGTATTGCCTAAAACAGTAGATAAAGTAGCATGGAGCAATCAAAAATTATAGATACGTTGGAGACGTATCAAGCATCCCCAAGCTTAATTCCTGCTCGTCCTCGAGTAGGTAAATGATAAAAAGAGAATTTTTGATGCGGAGTGATACTTTGGCATAATTTCAATGTAAATCTTCTTAATTGTGGCATGAATATTCAGATCCGAAATATTCAAGACAAAAGTTCATATTGACATAAAAATAATAATACTTCAAGCATACTAATCAAAAGCAATCATGTCTTCTCAAAATAGCATGGCTACAGAAAGTTCATCCCTAGAAAATCATATAGTTAGGCTATGCTTCATTTTTGTCACACAAAGATGTTCCCAACTTCTATACCCCCGATGACAAGCCAAACAATTGTTTCTTACTTAAATAATCTCAAACTTTTTCAACCTTCACGCAATACATGAGTGTGAGCCATGGATATAGCACTATGGGTGGAATAGAATATTATGATGGGGATTGTGTGGAGAAGACAAAAAGGAGAAGATGGTCTCACATCAACTAGGCGTATCAACGGGCTATGGAGATGCCCATCAATAGATATCAATTTGAGTGAGTAGGGATTGCCATGCAACGGATGCACTAGAGCTATAAGTATATGAAAGCTCAACAAAAGAAACTAAGTGGGTGTGCATCCAACTTGCTTGCTCACGAAGACCTAGGTCACTTTTGAGGAAGCCCATCATTAGAATATACAAGCCAAGTTCTATAGTGAAGAATTCCCACTAGTATATGAAAGTGACAACATAAGAGACTCTCTTATTATGAAGATCATGGTGCTACTTTGAAGCACAAGTATGGTAAAAGGATAGTAGCATTGTCCCTTCTCTCTTTTTCTCTCATTTTTTGGGCCTTTTCTCTCTTTTTTTATGGCCTTTCTTTTTTTCCGTCCGGAGTCTCATCCCGACTTATGGGGGAATCATAGTCTCCATCATCCTTTCCTCACTGAGACAATGCTCTAATAATGATGATCATCACACTTGTATTTTTCTTACAACTCAACAATTACAACTCAATACTTAGAACAAAATATGACTCTATATGAATGTCTCCGGTGGTGTACCGGGATATGCAATGAATCAAGAGTGGCATGTATGAAAATTATGAAGGTGGCCTTGCCACAAATACAATGTCAACTACATGTTCATGCAAAAAGAAATATGACAATGATGGAGCGTGTCATAATAAACGGAACGGTGGAAAGTTGCATGGCAATATATCTCGAAATGACTATGGAAATGCCATAATAGGTAGGTATGGTGGCTGTTTTGAGGAAGGTATATGGTGGGTGTATGATACCGGCGAAAAGTGCGCGGTATTAGAGAGGCTAGCAAAGACGGAAAGGTGAGAGTGCGTATAATCCGTGGACTCAACATTAGTCAAAAAAACTCATATACTTATTGCAAAAATTTAGAAGTCATCAAAAATCAAGTACTAGGCGCATGCTCCTAGGGGATAGATTGGTAGGAAAAGACCATCGCTCATCCCCCACCGCCACTCATAAGGATGCACAAGCCAGGTACACTTCATGTTTCAAATTTGTTACACAACTTTAACCATACGTGCATGCTACGGGACTTGCAAACTTCAACACAAGCATTTTCTCAAATTCAAAATTACTCAACTAGCACGACTTTGATATTATCACCTCCATATCTCAAAACAATTATCAAGTATCAAACTTTTCTTAGTATTCAACACACTCATAAGAATTCTTACAAATCTTTTATGCTTAGCATATTAGGATTTTAAGCAAATTACCATGCTATTTAAGACTCTCAAAATAATATAAGCGAAGCATGAGAGTTCATATATTTCTTAAAAATAAAACCACCATTGTGCTCTAAAAGATATAAGTGAAGCACTAGAGCAAATGACAAACTACTCCGAAAGATATAAGTGAAGATCAATACGTAGTCGAATAATTATGCAACTATGTGAAGACTCTCCCATTTAATAATTTCAGATCTTGATATTTTATTCAGACAGCAAGCAAAGCTAAATAAAACTACATTTCAAGGATAGCACAACTCATGTGAAGAAGCAAAAACTTAGGCTCAACCAATACTAACCGATAGTTGTTGAAGAAGAAAGGTGGGATGCCTACCGGGGCATCCCCAAGCTTAGATGCTTGAGACTTCTTGAAATATTATCTTGGGGTGCATTGGGCATCCCCAAGCTTGAGCCTTTGTGTCTCCATAATTCCTCTCATATCATGGTTTCTCTTTTTATCAAAAGCTTCATTCACAACAAACTCAATAAGAACTCGTGAGATAGGTTAGTATAAACCAATGCAAAATCTTATCATTTTCTACTGTAACAAATCACTAACATTATTATTCAACATTGCATACTAAATGCCACTGCATATTTAATACTCCTATCCTCAAATAGAATCATTAAACAAGCAAACATATGCAAACAATGCAAACATAACAGCAATCTGCCAAAACAGTACAGTCTGTAAAGAATGCAAGAGTATCAATACTTCCCTGACTCCAAAAATTATGAACTAAAATTTGAACTGTAATAAATTTATCAGATCTTAATATTCAAAAATATTCAATGTTATACCATTCTATGACTTTTCTAGGGAATTTTTGCAACAGCGGTAAACTTTCTGTTTTCAAAGAGCAACATGTATACTAGCAAAATAAGCATGGCAAAGGCTATCCTTGACTTTTTTATTGAAACTAAAGATGCAAAATATTATTCTAACTAACAGGAAGCAAAAACTAACAAAATAAAATGACGCTCCAAGCAAAACACATATCATGTGGTGAATAAAAATATAGCTCCAAGTAAAGTTACCGATGAACGAAGACGAAAGAGGGGATGCCTTCCGGGGCATCCCCAAGCTTAGTTGCTTGGTTGTCCTTGAATATTACCTTGGGGTGCCTTGGGCATCCCCAAGCTTAGGCTCTTTCCACTCCTTATTCAATAATCTATCGAATCTTTACCCAAAACTTGAAAACTTCAACCACACAAAACACAAAACAAAACTCGTAAGCTCCATTAGTATAAGAAAATAAATCACCACTTAGATATTGTAATGAACTCATTCTAAATTCATATTGGTGTAAAGCCTACTGTATTCTAACTTCTCTATGGTTCATACCACTTAATACTAGCCATAGATGCATCAAAATAAGCAAACAACACATAAAAAACAGAATCTGTCAAAAACAGAACAGTCGGTAGTAATCTATATAAAATGTACACTTCTGGAACCCCAAAAATTATGAAATAAATTTATGGACCTGATAAATTTGTCTATTAATTATCTGCAAAAAGAATCAACCTAAAAACACCCTCCAGTAAACAATGGCAGCTATTCTCGTGAGCGCAAAAGTTTCTGTTTTTCACAGCAAGATCGCATAAACTTCACCCAAGTCTTCCCAAAGTTTCTACTTGGCACTTTATTGAAACAAAAGCTATAAAACATGATTACTACAGTAGCATAATCATGTGGACACACAAAAACAGTAAGGATAAATATTGGGTTGTCTCCCAACAAGAGCTTTTCTTTAATGCCTTTCTAGCTAGGCATGATGATGACAATGATGCTCACATAAAAGATAAGAATTGAAACATAACGGGAGCATCATGAAGCATATGACTAGCACATTTAATCCTAACCCACTTCCTATGCATAGTGATTTTGTGAGCAAACAACTTAGGGGAACAATAATCAAGCATAGGAAGGTAAAACAAGCATAGCTTCAAAACTTTCAACACATAGAGAGGAAACTTGATATTATTGCAATTCCTACAAGCATATATTCCTCCCTCATAATAATTTTTAGTAGCATCATGAATGAATTCAACAATATAACGAGCACCTAAAGCATTCTTTTCATGATCTACAAGCATAGAAAATTTACTATTCTCCACATAAGCAAAATTCTTCTCATTCGGAATAGTGGGAGTATCATAAGAGACTTGAACACTAAAAATTGTTTCCACATTAAAAGAGTAATGTTCAGAAAAAGGGTAATCATAATCATGACAAGATTTGTAAATATAATCATCACTACTCTTTATAGCATAAGTTTCATCACAATAATCATCATAAGTAGCAACTTCGTTCTCATCATAATCGATTGAAACCTCTCCCAAGATAGTGGAATCACTAAATAAAGTTGACACTCTTCCAAATCCACTTTCATAAATATAATCATCATAGGTAGGAGGCATGCTATCATCATAACAACTTTGCATATCAAAACTTGGGATGCTAAAAATATCATCTTCATTAAACATAGCATCCCCAAGCTTGGGACAATCATTAATTTCAGCAAATATATTCTCAAATATTTCATACACATCAAACATAGCTTCCCCAAGCTTGGGCCCTTTCATATCATAAGCATAATCACTCTCATCATTAAAAATATGGATAGCACCAATAGTAAAGCAATTATCATCATCACAATGAGTAGTAGGAGCAACATCATTTGGGAGGGATACCTTTCTACCTTTGTTGCTCCTTCTTTTCTTTTTCTTCTTCACATTATGTGTGGGTTCAACCTTCCTCTTTGAGCTCCTTATTGATGAGATTGGTTGAATAGCAAGCTCCTCCTCGTTACCGATTCATCATAAGAAATAATAGGAGGAGATTGGGAAGTCTCTTCCCTTTCATTAGTATCCTCTGCATCTTCTATTTGCTTTCTTTTCTTTAGGTAATTGGAAATATAAGGATTTTCAATGCAATTCACCGCACAATACATATAAATTTCTTCTAGATCAAAATGAAGAATTCTATCAAGGGCAAATTCTGGAATAATCTTAGTTATACGTTTTATTTCTTCATAACCCAAGAGCAAACTAAGCTCATTATGATGTGCAAGGGAAATCAAGTCATCACAATTTTTAGACACGATACGATCATGAAACAATTTGCATTCGGTACTAAAATGATCACGTTCATTGCAAAGTGCACAAGTATGGCTAAGAAAAAATAAAATTTCAGCACATGCATCTAGCCTTTCTTGCAACCATTTAGTTTCTAAGTACTTATGCCTCTTGCAATATCTATCTTCCCTATTTGGTGTGTCCTTGCAAGCCCAATGCACTCCACAAAAATTGACATGCTTATAGGAGGCATTTTCATCATAACTAGTGCAATCATCATTAGCATCATGGATATTCAAGGAATTCGTACTAACAACATTGCAATCATGTTCATCATTCAAAGATTTAGTGCCAAACAATTTAGAGATTTCTTCTTCTAGCACTTGAGCATAATTTTCCTTTCCATTATACTCACGAAAGATATTAAAAAGGTGAAGCGTATGTGATAAACTTAATTCCATTTTTTTGTAGTTTTCTTTTATAAAATAAACTAGTGCTAAAACAAAAAACAAAAAGATTCGATTGCAAGATCTAAAGATATACCTTCAAGCGCAAACCTCCCCGGCAATGGCGCCAGAAAAGAGCTTGATGTGTGCTACACAACCTTCTTCTTGTAGACGTTGTTGGGCCTGCAAGTGCACAGGTTTGTAGGACAGTAGCAAATTTCCCTTAAGTGGATGACCTAAGGTTTATCAATCTGTAGGAGGCGTAGGATGAAGATGGTCTCTCTCAAACAACCCTGCAACCAAATAACAAAGAGTCTCTTGTGTCCCCAACACACTCAATACAATGGTAAATTGTATAGGTGCACTAGTTCAGCGAAGAGATGGTGATACAAGTGCAAAATAGATAGTAGATAAAGGTAATTGTAATCTGAAATTATAAAAACAGCAAGGTAGCGAGCGATAAAAGTGAGTGTAAACGGTATTGCAATGATAGGAAACAAGGCCTAGGGTTCATACTTTCACTAGTGCAAGTTCTCTCAACAATAATAACATAGATAGATCATATGACAAGCCCTCAACATGCAACAAAGAGTTACTCCAAAGCCACTAATAGCGGAGAACAAACGTAGAGATTATGGTAGGGTACGAAACCACCTCAAAGTTATTCTTCCGGATCAATCTATAAAAGAGTTCGTACTAGAATAACACCTTAAGACACAAATCAAACAAAACCCTAATGTCATCTAGATACTCCATTGTCACCTCAAGTATCCGTGGGCATGATTATACGATATGCATCACACAATCTCAGATTCATCCAACCAACACAAGGTACTTCAAAGAGTGCCCCAAAGTTTCTATCGAAGAGTCAAGAACGTGTGCCAACCCCTATGCATAGGTTCTCAATGTCACGAAACCCGCAAGTTGATCACCAAAACATACATCAAGTGGCACATGATATCCCACTGTCACTACAGATAATCACTGCAAGACATACATCAAGTGTTCTCATAAAACACTTAATCCGATAAGATAACTTCAAAGGGGAAACTCAATTCATCACAAGAGAGTAGAGGGGGAGAAACATCATAAGATCCAACTACAATAGCAAAGCTCGGGATACATCAAGATCGTGCCATAGAGGGAACACGAGAGAGAACACGAGATAGAGAGATCAAACACATAGCTACTGGTACATACCCTCAGCCCCGAGGGTGAACTACTTCCTCCTCGTCATGGATAGCGCCGGGATGATGAAGATGGCCACCGGTGATGGGATCCCCCTCCGGCAGGGTGCCGGAACGGGCTCCCGAGAGGTTTTTGGTGGCTACAGAGGCTTGCGGTAGCAGAACTCCCGATCTATCTTCTGTTCTGGAAGTTTTAGGGTACGTAGGTTTATATGGGTGCAAGGGGTACGTCGGTGGAGCTTCGGGGGCCCCATGAGGCAGGGGGGCGCGCCCAGGGGGGCGCCCCCCACCCTCGTGGCCAGCTCCCGTATCTTCTGACGTAGAGTCCAAGTCTATCCGGTGGCTTTCCTTCCAAAAATAACTTCTCCAGTTGATTTCGTTCCGTTTTGACTCCGTCTGATATTCCTTTTCCTCGAAACACTAAAATAGGCATAAAACAGCAAATCTGGGCTGGGCCTCCGGTTAATAGGTTAGTCCCAAAAATAATATAAAAGTGGATAATAAAGCCCAATATTGCCTAAAACAGTAGATAAAGTAGCATGGAGCAATCAAAAATTATAGATACGTTGGAGACGTATCACGCCGCCCGTGAGGCATCAATGGAGGCTGACCGGCGCGGCAGCGCGCGCAGCTTTGGCGTTGATTCGCCACGGGAAACGAGGCGATGAGGACGATGAAGCGGCGAGAAACGAGTCGAGTCGCTGACGCGGCTGGCCCATGGCGCTTTCGCGCCAAAAAATATTTGCCCGACGCTCCCGAGTGCCCCCCAGCGTGTCGGGTTTGGGCTGGGTCCGCCGGCGCCAATTTCTGCCCGAGCCGGCGAAAAATGGGCCCCTAGGGGCGCGACTGGGCCAATTTTTTTGCGCCGGCGGTCGAAAAGTCGCCTGGGGAGGCTTGTTGGGGGCGCGGCTGGAGATACTCTAACCCAGTGGGTGAGCATTGTGGCGAGCAAGCATTAAGACCCTTTGTCCAATGTGAAATGCCCCCTTTGCAAGGTGAGCCTAGACCTATTTCGTTGCAAGGATTAAGTCTTACACAACTGTCCCAAGGATTTCCACTCCATTCGGCAGGGACTCTATCTTTCAAGGAGAATCGTAAGAGCAACTCTAATGGGGCGACCCATTTCGTCCGCCGCCGTCCGTTTGAGTCGGCGCAGACACTCGGCCCAACGCGCCGACCCAAACGGACGTGCGTCCGCTTTCGCCCGCCTGCCGACCCATTTCTGACCCATTTTTGAGCTGGATTTGCATCGACGTGGACACAAGATGGACGCACGCGCACATACCCTCCACCGCCTGCTTCGTCGACGATGCTGCCGGCCATTTTTTTCCGATGAAAAGGGATACATAGATAGTTCCTGCATAAACAGATAAAAGAAAAGATCAACTACTCGTCGGTTTCCGACTCTGACTCGGTAATGTCCTCCTCCGACATCTGAATATAGGCGTCAGCAGCCTACTCATCCCTGAAGTCCCATCCCGATATTTCTTGCAGCTTCAGTCTCAATTGAGCGGCCTGCTTCCGCGCACGCTTGCCCTCCCGATAGGCGGCTCGCTCCGTCCTCCTTGCCTTCCTTTCCGTTCTCCTTTGCTCATAGAACTGACGTTCGTCGATGATATCGTGTGGGAAGCGTTCGCGCCACACCACTAAGGCTCGCACGTCCATCTCGGTGATGGCGAGGCGACGCTGCCGCCTTCGGTGGACACGGCGATCATCGTTGGTGAAAAGCCGCGGGAGAGGCGCCAGAGCCTGCGCCTGCTGGCTTGACACGTCGGGAAAATTCATCTCCCGACTAGGCCGCCGGAGGCACCACGCCGCCGCGTCGTACGCGCGTGCCGCCTGCTCTGCGGTGTCGAAGGTGCCGAGGATGGGACGTTTCTCACCAAACAAGATCTCGGCGGAGAAGGCGGTGGAGGGGCGTTCGCGGACTCCGCGAAAATCCGAAGCATCGAGGCGGCGCATCGACATGGTGGCGCGGAGGCAGCGAGGCTAGTGAGAGAGGGGCGAGACGAGTGGGCACGCTGTGTGTGGAGGGAGGGCCTTCTTATAACGAGCGCCGGCCGCGGCGCGCTAAAACAAGCGCGCAAACCTTTCCAGCGCGCTGGAGCGCCAAAACTAGCACGTGCTAGGCCAATTTTCCCCCGCGCGCGAACCTTTCCCGCACGCTGGAGCGCCAAAACCAGGGCGACGACATGGCCGCTGGCATGATCTTAAACGCGCGGGGTCATGAAATGGGTCGACGTGTTGGGCGCGCTGCCGATCCAAATCTAAAAGAGGTCGGACGCCGGGCGGGCGGTCCAACCAAACGGACGAAAAGCGGACAAAAACACCGTCCATTTGGGTCGGCCCGTTGAAGTTGCTCTAAGATACCTTTCTCAAAAAGCGGGCAAAAATAACTCTTGGACGAAAGACCGTATTTGACGCTCTCCACGCCTACTCTTATTTATAAAGAGCACCGGTACCGAATAAGGAATGGGTGCCCCGGGAAAGCAACCAAACGTGCGCCCCTAGCTAACGCTAAGTGGGGTGGCCTTGTGCGGGATAGCAGGCTACCTACTCCCGATGAGTAACAATCGATTGATTTTTTCAGCTGGTTTTCTTATTTCGACTGGTTCTCTATTGAATTACTTTCAATTTTTAAAATACGAAATTTAAGAATTATCACTAAATTCAAAAAGTATGTAAGAATTTACTTTTTGCAAGTTTAAAAATGTTGAGAATTTTAAAAATACTCAATGATAATAGGAAATATTCAAAAATTAATAAATAGAAAGGGGAATAGAAATAAGAATAGAAAACGAAAAACACATGAGAGAAAAGCACCTGAGAAAAAGGATGGACCTTCTCAGGTCAAACAACACAGAGAGCTAAGTGGGCCGGCCCATCTATGTGCGGGGTTGCACATTTGCAAGACAGTTCCCTCGGGAGGCGATGATATGTATCGCTCGAGGCGAGCAACAAGCATCGCGTCTCTAGCGGGTACATGCGATATGGGCCAGAATGCAAGCATCCTCCAGCGAGCAACAGACACGAGCATATGTACGATTTGTGAGTTCTTCTCCTTTTATTTTTCATTTTTGTTTTATATATTCTTCCCTTCTAGGCATGGTTTTTCTTCTGTTTTTTATGTTCTATTTTTTTATAGTTTTATGTACTATAATCACTAATGTATGGTGAACCTTGATAAATAAATACTGAACAATTTTTAATGTATCACGAACTTCCTTAATATGCGGTGAACAATTCTTCAAATAAACATTAAAGAAAATTTAATATATGTTAAAAAAATTAATACATGGTGGATTTCTTTTCTAATGCGCTTTGATATTCTTTAAAGCATGAAGAACATTTTCAAAGACCAAAAAATATAAAAAGGGAAAAACAGTAAGAAGACCAAAAAACCGGGCAAAGAAACCGGTGAAAATAACAAAAGAAAATAACAGAAAAAGGTGGGAAAGGGAAATTTTCCTAAACCAACTCTGAATGTTCACAAAAACAAACCAGTCAAAAAACAAGAAAACCAAGGAAAGAATTTGATGATAAGAACACAAAAAATCAGTGAGAAAAACTAACATGTTTGGTAACTTTGGGGAAGGGGAGGGATTTCGCACGAAGGGGATATGCGTGGGAAATGGAATTTTACACTCATTCCCTTATTTGGTATATGATGGGAATTAGTTTTGAATAAAGATATGCCGTCAAATTAACAGGGTCCCCTATGGGAAGAAATTAGTGGGAATTGGCACCCTCAACTCCCCTTCCTCTTCCCACTTAAAGTCCCATTTTCATCTAAACAATCAGTTGACTTCTATTCCCTTTACCCCTCAACTTTGGTTCCCCACCTGTAATTCCCACGAAACAAACACGCTGTAAATGGAAGTTTCCCAAAAGGCAACTCAAAACATTCAGAATAATAAAACTGGCCAGAAAATGCAGAAAGTCGTGCAAAGAGACCAGTGAAGAAAACAGAAGAAAAAAAAGGAGAAAAAGAAACCTGAAAACCCGCTAAAAATAAATGAAGGTTCCCAGAAAACCAACTCGAAATGTTCACAAAAATCGTTCGGCACGTGACACTCCTGAGCTCTCGATTCCTAGTCGGTCGGCCCGTGTTTGTGTGCTAGTGGGCGATCAAAGCGTTGACGGTGACAACGATCGATACAAATCATTTGTGGTTTGTCTAAAAAAAACATACATTTGTGGTTCCCTCTGTACGCGCTAAAGATAACTTGCCGATGATTCCTATTTGCCGTGTTGTGTGGCAAATTGCCATCAAAACGCACAGACAGAACATATGAATGAAATAGCCCAACCTTACACTATAGGATATGATTTTATAACCTTCTAGGGTTTTTTTCCTGTTGTTTTTGTTACGGGTTTTCTTGGTTTTATTTTTCATCTTTTATTTTTTTTCTTGTTTCTTTTATTCTTTTTGTTTTCTTAAATATAAAAAGTCATGCTTTATAAAAAATTGTTCTCAAATTTGAAAACAAAATCACGAACTTCGAAAAAATGTTCTTGTTTCAAAAAAAAAATGATTGGCAATTTGAAAAAAAATTACGCATTTTCAGAAAACACTCAAATTTTTAAAAAATATATGCAAATACAAAATATCTCCATTTTCAAAAATATATTCACATTTACAAAAAATGTAAATATGAAAAATATTTGAGTTTTCAGAAAGTGCTCAAAGATTTTAAAAATGTTTGGGTTTCCAAAAAATGTTGTCCAATATTTTTCAAAATATGTTCGCTCTTTTAAAAATGGGCGCTTATAGGCGCCGGCGCACCGACCGAGTGTTTCGGCCGGTCCAGCCCAGACCATCGGATGTGAGCCACGCAGCCGTTCGATCCAGGCAAAAAAAAAGAAAAAAACACAGATCGCCCCCAACTTCTTCTTCCTTGGGCAGTCGGCCTGGATCCGCATCTCCCGCTCGGGAGCACGGCACCACACCTCCTGTCCCCTCCGGTGGTCGTCCCCGTCGTCAGTCCCCACCCTCGTTGGTCTTCCTCGTCGCCGGCCGAACCCCGCCCTCGCCGGCCGTCCTTGTCGCCGGTCCCCCACCCTCCCGGCCTCGTTGTCGCCTAGACACATGCAACAGCTCCACCTGCGATTGCAGCTCTTGACAACGACGGTTGTAGCTCCGCCGCCCTCGCCATTGATGCTCGCTGCAGGAAAATACGTCGACGCCGGCCGCGAGTCAATCAACGCCATTTGAATGGATGTAGCAAAAAAATTCACCGGTAGTAGCAAAATCAAACTACGGGTGCAGCAAAAACGCCGTCGCCGCCTTGGCGAGGTCGCAGCTCCGCCTTACATCGATGTATCAAAAAACTCCAACGGTAGTAGCAAAATTCTGCTGCGGTTGCAGCAAAAACATCATTGTCGTCCTCACGAGGTCGCAGCTCTGCCTGATGTATGTAGCAAAAAGCTTTGCCGGTGGTAGCAAAATCGGCTACGGTTGAAGCTTTTTTGCGACACCTTGAAGCTTTTTCCCTGTTGGCAGTAGCCAGCCCGTAGCATTGGCATTCAGTGTTTGAAGCTTTTTCCAACGCCGGTTGAAGCTTTGTGCGATACCGGATGTAGCCTTTTGTCGTGTTAGTGGTTGGTTCCAGCATCTGTCGCCGCTGGTTGAAGCTTTTCGGCGCATCGGTTGTAGCTTTCCAGAACGCCGGTTGTAGCAAAAATGCGATGCAGTTGTAGCAAAAACCAGTTGTGGTTCCAGCTCGCTGTTGGTTGAAGCAAAAACCAACTGCGGTTCCAGCTTTTGCTTTGGTCGATTGTATCAAAAAAGTGGCTGGTTCCAGCTTCGGCGTCTGCTCCTCGAGGATGCAACCATAGGACTAGGAGGAGGGCAGTTCCAGCATAGGGGGAGGGCGGCGCTCGCTGAAGTAGGGCCGACGGAGCCAGCCTGGGGCATCTTGGGGTGGTTGCTGGCCATGGCGATGACGACGCAAGCAGCCTCGCCGGTCTAGCTTGGTTGCAGTGGCTGCGGAGGTCGCCGTCGTCGGAGTGGAGCCAGATGGATGGACGGAACGGATGCCACGGCGGTGCTGCGGGGACGCGCGGCCGGCTTGCCGGCGTCGAGCTGAAAATTGGACGAAGGGAGCGAACTCGCCGGCGTGGAAGAGAGAGAACAGATAAGAAACGAACGAGCGGTTGAGAAGATGAAGGAGAAGATAAGGCAACGATTGGGGTGTGGGCCCTATACATACGTGTCGTTCGGGACAGGAGGACCTTTTGCTCCGGTGGCCGCGACCGGTCGAGCGTTCGGCCGGTGCGCCGTCCCCAAACAGTTCCCTTTAAAAATATACTGTTCTGAGTTTGTTTTCATGAAAACCCAAATGAATAAGAAAAGAAAATATACTTGCTACGGTGCCACTCCCCACTCCACGACTCATGCAATGGGTCGACCTACCCACGACGCTCCTCTGGCCCTCTCTATGCGGCAGCCGCCTATTTGACGCATAGCCTCATAGCCCAGGCCGTGAGAAAAAAACACCATGTAGTTCTCAGTTCTCACCTCTCCCACATAACTGAAGGCAACACAAAAGAAGGAAAAACATCTCTAAAAACCATTATAATAAAAGTCGCCGCCTTGTTCTGAAAAAGAAAAGCTAAAAACAGGGCGCATCATTGCACGGTCCTCTTTTTTTGCAAGGTAGCATTGCACGGTCCTCGATACCCAGCTGCCCTATCATTTTCACTTGCGCGTGTTCGATCCACGCGTGCTCTGCTCGACGACAGATGTTTTTCTTTCATTCGTTTTTCCTCGGTTGGGCCTCTCTCG
>LT934120.1:638828644-638851999 GCA_900231445.1 Triticum turgidum subsp. durum
GCAGGGTACCATGGCGCGCTGCAGGCGAGCAACTGGGCGGCGGCGCGGCGCGGCGGCGTGATCTGGCGTCGTCCGCTCGGCCCAGATCAAAGCCCTTTGGGCCCCATCTGGGCCTGGGCGGGCTGGCGGCGGGGATGATCTCCGGCGTGGCTTTTGGAAGGCCGGGGAGATGCGACGAGCGGCTGGGCGCGGCGCCGACGCCGACCTGCTGCATCGTGGCCTGTGGGGCTTAACGGGCCCGCTTCGGGCCCGGCTGGGCCAGGGGTGGCCCGGCATGCCCGCTGCCGCGTTCAGATGGCTACCGCGACGGTGCCGGAGGCACGGGCCTCCCGCACGACGGCGGTGGAGGTGGTTCCCTCCTGCTTGGCGTCGGTGTTGCTGCTCCCGTCGTGGTGCGCTTCTTTCCGATCCTCTTGGCCTCGTGATGGTGTTCGTAGTGAGGTGGCATGGGTGGCGGCGCTACTGCGTTGGCGCATGGTGCTAGGCGGCGGTATGGCTGGTTGGCTTCGATCCGTTGGGCGGTGGGGTTGGAGTGCAGGAGAAATCCTTGCCAGTCTTTGGCTCCGATGCGGTGACACCTGCGGGTGCCACCGTTCCTTCCTGAAGGGTGTCGGTGATATCCATCCCCCACCTCCCTTCGCGTGCAGGAGAAACCCTAGGACATGTCTGTTCGCACACGAACACGTCACCATGTACCTCCAACACTGAGGGTGATGCACCGCAGCTCACGTCGAAGGAGACCCGTCCGGAAGCGCGGTACACAAGCAATCCGGCGGGTGCTTTTCAGGACCCGAAACCCCAAGCGCCCGGGAGGGACCCCGTCTGGACGCGCGGCGGCTATGGGCTGCCCTAGGTCGGTTCGCCCGCCCCTAGAGACTCGAGGATCGCTGCCCTTCAACACGAAGAACGAACGAAGAACAAGAGAGAGAGAACAAGGGAGAGATGTAAAAACTAGGGTAAAAAGTAGTATATTGATTTGTCGATTGTGTGTTGTTCAATCGGCCGTCACCTCTCATCTATTTATGAGGCGGCTGGACTTCCCGTACAAGAAAAGGACTAAAAAGTCCATCCAAAACCGTCAAAAACCCTAACCTAACTCGGACAGGAATCTTTGGCAATTTTCCGGATCAACTCGGTCTCACCGATTGGTTTGCTTCGGTCCCACCGAGTGAACGTGGCCAACTCTCTGTAAATTTCTGTAATTTCCCGGATCAACTCGGTCTCACCGATTAGTTTGCTTCGGTCCCACCGAGTGAGCGCTGCCAACTTTCTGTAACTTTCTGTAATTTCTCGGATCAACTCGGTCTCACCGAGTCAACCAACTCGGTCCGTCTGAAATGACTCTGCAGCTTTCGTTTCTGTTCTTGTTTTGCCTTCACAGGTTGCATACGACCTCGGATTAAGACAATTTTTATATCAAAATCGACCGTTTCGACGAGGCGAAGACAACTTATGTAGAACGTTCCATTCGATGTCGTCTTGGGGGCTTAATCCTCCAAACTGTACTCTGAATATAAGATCTTAGTACTTTGAGCATAGTTTCGGCCTTCGAGATGAAATTGGACAGCGATGGCCCAAACTTCAAAGACGATCATATCAACAATACAGAACTCTCTCATGTAGATCTTCTCCATTTGATGTCATTTTAAATAAGATCTTGATCGTGCCAAAATCTAGTGTCAACACATGCCCCCTGTTTTTCGGCAAACTTGTGAGCCGAAAAATAACTTGCACAATGCTTTTTCTAAGGACGATGTCAACACTCCATCTGTCATTTATTTTTCTCAAGATGATAATTATGTATCGGCTATGTTTATGCTTAGGGCGATAATTTTATATCGGCCATTGATTTTAACTTATGGTTCACATCATACCTTGTAACCGATTACCACCAATCGACTTTAAAGAGATGGGAATGAAGCCGTTCCTTGTAACACTAAGGAAATCAAACTCCGAGAGGTCACGCCCTGTTAAGCAAGTAACATTGGGATGATTCCAATCCACCGAGGCATCGGCCAAAGAAACACAAGCTGAATTATCCGCGTGAATGATTTCTACCTCATCATCGATCCATTGTATTAAAAATTGATGCATTGTAGATAGCACACATTGGTTAGCATGAACCCAATCGCGACCTAATACAACATTATAGTTACCTTGCACCTCAGCGATGAAGAATGTGGTGGCCAAAGTTTTGCTTCCCACGGTGAGTTCCATGCACATCACACCTTTGGCCTCTGTCTTTTCTTTACCCTCGAATCCATTAAGTACCATATTGGTCTTCATCAACGCATCATCATCTAACCCCAACTTTTTGAAGACCGAGTAGGGCATAAGATTTACCACAGCACCACCATCAATGAGCATCCTAGCAACTGGTGATCCGTTAATATGACCTTTGAGGTACAATGGCTTCAAGTGTTTCACAGGTTCTCTTGGCTTCTCGAAGATAGCATTCTTAGGACCAAAATCCAGCTTGGCTACCTCCCCTTCTTCACGTGTAGCACAAAACTCGGAAGGTAAGTAATATACCATATTAATATCCATACCTTCCTGAACCGGCGTAGATTCATAATCCACCATCTCATCTTCATCTCCCAATGTGTATATTGGGCTTAAAGTTTCTTTAATTGAAGGGGATGTGTCAGGTGGTGTGGACGATGTAATAGGGGTCGCATCATCCTCTTTCGGTGGTGAAGGTATTGCTACAGCTAACGTAGAAGCATCTGTGTTTTGTTTTTGTTTAGGCCTCCACACTTGTTTTATGAGGGCCATGGGCCGAATTTTACTGAAAATATCGTCCCTTTGCCTCTCCTCTTTATGCTCTACCTTCTCGTGGTTCCTCATGCGTTGTAATCTCCTTTTCATGGTCTTAGTTAAACCGGGAGGACACCACTTAGGTTGAGTATATTTGGGATCCCTTGGGTTGGTCTTGCTTGTGCTCGCCTCATGATCATTAACCATGGAACCCTGCTGAACAATAACAATATCACCATTAGAAGTAGCCAGATTACCAACAACCGGCTTTTCGATCTCCTTTTGCTTGTCACATTCTGCAATTTCCGCATTAGGTGACTTACCACGCCACACTTTTTTGTTGGCCTTACTTGGAGAAATTTTTGTTGGCCGATTAGCACCATAGCTCAAACGGCCTTGTGTGGGATAATAAAGCCTCTCGCGAGTAGGCCTTCTAGGTGGTGCCCGTCCCATATGAAACGCATAAGGAGCCATTGGGGGTTGCCCCCATCCTCCACTGAAGCCTCTCATGTAATATGGCACATAGCAGGGTTGTGACATCCATGGTGTCGGTGCCCATGTGACCCATATGGCCTTGCATAGCGTCAAAACTCTTACTCTGGAGGCGATCTTGAACGCTTTGAATGTGATGGCCGATTAGAGCTAGAACCGGCTGCTTGACTTGCATATTTGGATAACAACATATCAAAAGTTGGCTTGATTTTCTTGTACTTAGTTTCATTCTTTTTCCACTTGCCAACTTCTGAATTCTTAGGCTTGATCAATTCAACATGAGTATCCTCTTGCACTTGTGGTTGCCCCCCAAGTGTAGCATTTTTTATAGTGATCTTCAACACTTCCTTGCCATCGGGTTGCTTCTCAAGCACAATCTTTCTTCCCAAGACCTTATCGCCCTCGTTGCTATTCCTGGGTTCACCAATAACAACATTATCTTTATTAGCAGATTCGGCTATGTTAGGCCGAATTAACATTTTCTTCCCTTCCAAGTCCATGGTGTTAATCGGGAAGGGTTGTTTATCAACTTGCATCTCAGCAAAACTCAATCGTCCGTCATTAATGGCCGATTGTATCTGTCATCGAAAAACATTGCAATCATTAGTAGCATGAGAAAATGAATTATGGTACTTGCAATAAGCACGCCGTTTTAGCTCCTCAAACGGCGGTATGGTGTGTGATATTCTAATTATCTTGTCTTGCAAGAGAGCATCAAATATTTTATCACACTTTGATATATCAAAAGTAAACCTCATATCCTCATCACGATTCTTGTGAATCGGCTTAAGAGCATTGCACATATAGGGTTTGGCCTTTGAGTACCAAACGAATTCAGTAGTATAGACATCAACCTCATCGTCAGAATTATCATCATTGTGTTCAATCATATGCATTATAGGACGATCGGTTGTAGACCTATGAACCTCTTTACTCCGACTCTCTTGAGTCAACGCCTTTTGCAAGACTTGGTTAATATTCAAAAACTCATAACTTTCCAACCTCTCTTTAATGTGAGTTTTTAAACCATTAAGAACAAGATCCGCCAAGTCTCTCTCAGTTATCACTAAGCTATAACATCGGTTCTTTATATCTCTAAATCTCTTGACCTAATCGGTGACCGATTCATCATGTTTCTGCCTAACCGATGTAAGATGTGACAACTTTAGCTCATTATCGCCGCTATAAAAGTGATCATGAAACTTTTGCTCTAATTGCGACCATAAGAGAATTGAGCCATGTGGTAAAGCAGCAAACCATGAAAATGTGATACCAGTTAAAGACAAGGGAAATAAACGCACTTTCAACTCTTTTATGGAACCTGCTTTACCCAACTGTGCTAGATACTGACTCACATGCTCCCAAGTTGTTTTCGTACCCTCACCACTAAATTTAACAAAATCAGGAACCTTATAACCTTGAGGGTAAGAAATTGCATCGAAGTGTTCAGGATAAGGCTTTTGATACACACGACTCTTTACTTTCGGCTCATTTCTGAAAGTTTCTAGAAACATCTTATGCAAATCCTCCCTTAATTTAGCTAAAATTGGATCCGAGGTAGATGAAGATGTTTGTGGCAATGACATAGGAGCAACCTGAGTACTAGCTATTGGTGCAACTTGTGGGATGGGCGCCGAACCATAATTCGGCGGAAGACCAAACATACTTGCGCCTATGGGTGGTGTGACAAAATGATTCGGCGTTGACGCCGAATTGGGCACACTCATAATAGGATTAGGGTATGTAGGTGTAGTCACAAGCTGGTTGGTTTGACTAGGGTAAAAATTTAACGGCATACTATATTATTGTTGTATAGGAGGTGCCGATGAAATAGGTAAAGTTGGACTAGCGTTTTCAGATACACCAACAGTACCACTAGATGACGGAGGCATATTTTCTGAGCATTAGCACTAGCCACAAAAGAATTGTATGCCATCACATTACCCTTGCTAACAAGACTTTCAATCACAGCTACTTGCTCCGAAGAAAAAACTTTACTCACAGTGATTACATCTTGTTCGTCGATGAGGGGAGGAAAATTGACGTTTCCAACCCGACTGATGTTGTCTTGACGGTTCTTCTTGAAACTTGAAAGAAACGCTTCCAAATCCTCCTCCTTGCGCTTCTTCTTGAGCGCCTCAAAAGCCTCTTCACGCTGCTTCTTGCGCGCTTTGTAGGCTTGGCGATGTTCATCCGATAGTTCATCAAGACCGGGCTTAATGATGTTATCGGCGTCAACTTCTGAGGGCTTGGGGAGATTACACATGGTTGATGATGATTCTTGATCTTTCTTCCCCAGCGGAGTCGCCAAAAAGTGTGTTCGCACACGAACACGTCACCGTGTACCTCCAACTCCAATGGTGATGCACCGCAGCTCATGTCGAAGGAGACCCGTTCGAAAGCGCGGTACGCAAGCAATCCGACGGGTGCTTTTCAGGACCCGAAACCCCAAGCGCCCGGGAGGGACCCCGTCTGGACGCGCGACGGCTATGGGCTGCCCTAGGTCAGTTCGCCCGCCCCTAGAGCCTCGAGGATCGCTGCCCTTCAACACGAAGAACAAACGAAGAACGAGAGAGAAAGAACAAGGGAGAGATGTAAAAACTAGGGTAAAAAGTAGTATATTGATTTGTCGATTGTGTGTTGTTCAATCGGCCATCACCTCTCATCTATTTATGAGGCAGCTGGACTTCCCGTACAAGGAAAGGACTAGAAAGTCCATCCAAAACGTCAAAAACCCTAACCTAACTCGGACAGGAATCTTTGGCAATTTCCGGATCAACTCGGTCTCACCGATTGGTTTGCTTCGGTCCCACCGAGTGAACGTGGCCAACTCTCTGTAATTTCTGTAACTTCCCGGATCAACTCGGTCTCATCGATTAGTTTGCTTCGGTCCCACCGAGTGAGCGCTGCCAACTTTCTGTAACTTTCTGTAATTTCTCGGATCGACTCAGTCTCACCGAGTCAACCAACTCGTTCGTCCGAAATGACTCTGCAGCTTCTGTTTCTGTTCTTGTTTTGCCTTCACAGGTTGCATACGACCTCGGATTAAGATGATTTTTATATCAAAATCAACCGTTTCGACGAGACGAAGACAACTTATGTATAAAGTTTTTCCATTTGACGTCGTCTTGGGGGCTTAATCTTCCAAACTGTACTCTGAATATAAGATCTTAGTACTTTGAGCATAGTTTCGGCCTTTGAGATGAAATTGGACGCGATGGCCCAAACTTCAAAGACGTTCATATCAACAATACAGAGCTCTCTCATGTAGATCTTCTCCATTGATGTCATTTTAAATAAGGTCTTGACCGTGCCAAAATCTGGTGTCAACAATGTCCGGGCAGCAGTGTCGTCGGCGTCGCTTTCCTTCTTGGAGGTGCTGCTTTGTATGCGGTGGTTCGGAGCCTCAGGTTGTGGTGGTCTGTTTCTGGTGGGCATAGCGGTGGCGGGTCATATTGATAGATAGGGATCAATGAACTAGAAAGATAAAAAATGAAAGAGCATCTTCTCTTAAATTTTTCTTTTGCGGGTGCATCTGCTCTTAAACTCTGGCTGAGAATAATAGGATATTTGACACATGATTGGCCACGCACCATATTGAGGCTGAATTCTCATGCTTAATAGGTCTCCATGTTTCCTACTAGGTAAAACTGACAAAAATTGGACACAACATATATGGCAATAATTATCCTATTTCCTTTAAATATACATGAAGATTATTTAATATAATCATATGACATCGAGCTATCGACCTAAAATCGAGCGAGCTAATGTTAGCTCAAGATTAACTCATTTCTGCATCGAGCTAAATAAAGTGTTCATACTCAGCTTATTTCTTTTCGGGTCGATCTCGAGTCGAGTCAAAATATGAGTCGATCTTGAACTGCTCACGAGCCTCGAGTTTTTCGTACAGCCCTAGGTGGGTGCACCGTCGACGTTTTCTTCTTTTGCATGTGCGAGCTTGTCAGTTGTCACCGTAACCCTCGGGAAATAAAAAAGCCTTGTCACCTGAAAACGCCTTGATAGGAAAGGTGAGGGAAAAAGAAGGGAGGCGGGAGAAATCAACGGTGCCTATCATTTTCGCAAACTCCTCAACTGAAACGAACGTCAACAATGGAAGGAAGAGAAAAAAAGGCCATGCAACGCAGCAGCCAGCTCAGGCTGATCCTAAATCAAAATAAAATCCCGAGAGGCCTTTTGGCGCGAATATCCTCCGAGGCCGCAGCTTGCTGATGCCACTTGGTATCACGTCTCGGATTTTTCCGGCCGATCGACAGCTTAATAGATTGTCGATTTCCTTTCGTCGCTTGCCCCGGCAGAGCTACGGCGGCAGCTGACTTTGAGACTTGAGAGTCTCCTATCGTAGCTAGGCTGGCTGCCAAGCAACTGCATGCATGTCGCTAGATGTAGCGAGGGGCCAACGACAGAAACATCAGACCGGAGGGTCTTCTCGGACCACATGGACACAGGAGGTGACGCGTGATGACTAGCAGATGAGCCGCAAGGCAAGACCAGAAACAAGGGTCTTGGCACATCTCCTGGGTCCTGGCTAATCGACCATGTACGTACGCATCTCTAATTTCCTTTGAACTTGAAGTCGACAAGTCATTTGTGAACAAAAATGTTGAACACACCACATCCATCCGTATCGACTGTTTTCGGGTGTCAGTTAGGTGAACTCAAGGCCTGTTAGAGCATCTACAGCCGGATCTCTCGAACCATCTCTCACATGCCCGCGAACGCGCCAGATCAGTGATAGGACAGGAGAGAGAAGTACAAAAGTAACCCAACCGAATTCCTCATATCTTTCTTATATGTCCGGGCTACAGGGTCTGCGAACCCTTGTATCCATCTCAAATATGGGGAGGATATGAGGCTTGCGGACACGCCCGGGCGGGTCCCGGTCAATGCGCCACATAGGACGCGGCCCTACCCCAGACCACTTTTTCTCTTTCTTTAGTCATTTTTTTCTTTCTCTCTCTTCATCTCCATCAATCACGTGCAAGTGACCGGACATATGAGGAAGAAAATGAGAATTATGACTGCACGGATGGATAAATAAGGGCTCAAAACGGACACATCTGATCACTGACCGGACGCGTCCGCGGGCGTTTGAAGGATCGAATTAGAGGTGTGTGGCTGAAGATGCTCTTAGTCTGTTATATACTCAAGTGGTATCTTCAAGTTTCCAGATACCGGTATTCTTATACATGCCAAAAATTAGTGCGCACAGATTATTGGCAGCTCGAGTATCAAGGTTATATTCCGCACCCGCCGCGCTTGATAATTTGATAATGCAAGAAAACAAACTAGGATAGCAAGGGCCAGTGTGTCGATAGATGACGTGATTGGTATCAGATGACATAGTTTATACCGTACTTGCATGTGTTTAGTACACCTAACGACGTAAGTAGATGGGATTTTAAAGTGAAACGATCGACTACCTTGGCTACTTGAATATACGGATACCAGACAGATGTCCATGCATACTGGCATGTGCTCAGTACACTTGACTCCCATAATACACTCCAACGTTGCTTTATCTTAATCTGTGGTAAGACCGTAAGACTACTAGTACGAATTAAGCATCCAAAAACTTATAGAACGTAAAACTTACTGTGGCCTCGTGCGGGTCTCCGTCGTGACTGCTTCGAGCCGCTTCATCTTGCTTCCTCTGCTCCGCGATATCAAAAAGATCTCCCGTTAGTTGCAGCGAACGAGTACAGAGTGTGTGTCATGTGACGTTGAAGTTAATATTCCTACAGATACTAAGCTATACAGAAACAGTAATCCGTATGTAGACATTCCATTAGACGTGTCACAATTATTGCATGAAAAAAATTGAACAAGAGCAAAATTCTAAGGAAGTTTAGAAATTCCCAAAATCCGGGCTCATTTGTCGCGGGAAGACGTCGACATGCCGCGTTGATGTCGATATCCTTGTTGGCCCGTCTAAGAGGAAGGAGATGGTCAATCTCTAGAGACTTCAATGTAATTTCTCTATTTTGTAGAGAACAGATTCGAATGTGGTTTTGGTACAAAGTAAACCCTACAAAAACTAAAGCTATGGAAAGCCAATAATCCATACATAGACATTCGATATGATATGGCGTAGTTATTGCAGGATTAGAAAAGTTCTACAAGAGTGAACTACTAAGGGATTTGAGGGAATTCCAAAATTCAGATAGAGACTCATTTGTCGCAGGAAGACGTCGACACGATGCGTGCTTGACCGACGGGCATATAATCAATTAAACACGGTAAATACAAGGACCATGCTACCGTGCTAGTAGCTAGCTAGTTAAATCGCACATAAAAAAACCGGTCAAATTTTCATTGTAAATATGAATTCCTTTGTTATAAGAGCAGTTAAACCTTATCTGGCCACTACAGGAGCAAATGTTAATGGTCATTATGGAGAAATCCTCTACAAGGGAGATAGGTTAGTTACGTTTATATATGAAAAATCGAGATATAGTGACATAACGCAAGGTCTTCCAAAAGTGGAACAAATCTTTGAAGCATGTTCAATTGATTCATTATCCCCGAATCTCGAAAGGGGAATTGAGGATTGGATGGCGCCCGTTTTTTCAATTATGAAGCATGGCTAAGTGATCCTACTCACATTGGACCCAGTGCTCAGGTAGTTTGGCCTATAGTAGGGGTACAACCTAAGTGGTGTCCCCCTGTTAGTGGTTGGGTTAAATTAAATACTGATGGTTCATTTGTTGTGGATGGTACTGCTGGTGCGGGTATGGTTCTAAGAGATGTCAAGGGCAAAATCATATTCTCATCATGTAGGGTGCTATTTTCATGTTGTGAGTCTCTCGAAGCTGAATTATGTGCGTGCATTGAAGGTCTCTCTTTCGCCCTACAAAGAAGTGACTTACCTATCATAATTGAGATGGATTCTATAGTTGCTGTCAAGTTGATCCAAGGCCGGGAAGAGGATAGATCAATCTACGCTTCTCTCATTAAGGAAATTAGGCATCTCTTGTCTCTTCGTGATTCTTGTATTACTCATGTTAATCATACTCAGAATAATGTTAGTGATAGTTTAGCTAAGTTTGCTAGAGATAAGGGCAGAACTATGACTTGGTTAGGATCTAGCCGTGAAGTTGCTTTGTGTTTAGCTTTTGATGATTGTAAGGATGTTGTGATTGAGTAATACAAGTGTTCACCCCCAAAACAAATAGCGTTCAACTTGAAAGCCAAAGGGGAGATAAGGACACCACAGATGTCCTTGAATTGACTGCGTGCGTATTTTTTTCCACTAATTATTGATCAAGAAGGGCACTCATCGATCATACTCGCTCGGACTCACAAAGGAGGCGAGGTTTGACTGTCTCAATTGGATTTCTATGATATTATAACTATTGCAAGTATATATTGTACACAAAAGAAAAAAAATATGATCGAAACATGAATTTCGGCAATTTCCCGTCAAATTGTGTCTTCTTTTGGAGTGAGAGTTCGAGGGGGAGGGGGTATCTATTGATACCAGCCCTCACATGATCCCATGTTTTCTATTTATAAAATTTAAACTTAAATGTTAAAAAAACTGAAACACTCATGAGTTTTCAGAAGACATGTGGCTATAGCCCCTGAATAACATTTTCAGGCAAGATTTTTACGAAAACTGCAAAAACAGCTTACCTGTCACCCTCCCCGAAATTATATGGACACCTCGTAAAAAGTATTTAGTTAGAATTTTCTAGGGAACTGTTGGTGATGCTCTTAGCAGTGGGCGTCTACGGCAGCATAACTAGTGACAACCATGTGTGTCACCTTGACGATAAAGTTATACTAAATTTAAGACACTTATTTTGGGACGGAGTAATACCTAAAGTCGTACAGAAAAATATAGTCAATAATGCTAGACGCACGGATGGACCTATTACGGGATTTACGGAATAGCAGACGTGGGTGATCCGGATTGCAGAAGAGGGAGCATGGGCCCGCTGAAAATCAGGGAGGAGGGGGGGGCATTTCCTAACGGGCGCCTTAAGCGCCCGTTTCTTCTGTTGCCGCAAACGGGCGCATACCCCGCGCCGCGCTGGGCCGGCCCATTTCATTCTTTTTCTTTCTGTTAAAAAACTGCAGCAAAAATAATATTACGAACGTGAAGGCTCGAACTCACGACCTCTCGGTCGAAACACCAGCAAACAAACCAACAGACCACTGTACCGTTTGTTTCCATGTACTTATTTTCATTCTTTTATTTAGGTAGGCCGCGAGAGCCCACCAAACCAGATTTCACTGCTCGCTGATTTTTGGGCGTTTTTTTCTTTTTCTTTTCTCACTTTCCTTTTTATATTTTCTTTAAAATGCGAATTTTTAAAAAGTCGTGAAATATCTAAAATTGAATGAACTTTTATCAAATCGATGAACTATTTTTAAAATTCAATGAAAAAATTAAAATTCCATGAACTTTTTAAAACGTGAACAATTTTTGAGAAGATGAACAAAAATTTATATACGACGAGCGATTTTCAAATATACACTAAACATTTTATTTCGGTGTACGATGAACAATTTTTAACTACACAGTGAACATTTTGTGATATACATTGAAATAATTTAAAACATATTATACTTTTTTTATATAAGATGAACAAATTTTATACATTGAAATTTTTTGTAATATAATCTGAACAATTTTTAACTACATGTTGAACAATTTTGTGATATGCGCTGAAAAACTATTTAAATACCCATTGAACATTTTTTGATGTACTTTGAACTTTCCTTACTGACCTTTTTTAAATTTCATGAGCTTTCAAATCCGTGAACCTTTTCCTGAAATAAGTGAACATTTTTAAATACATGAATCTTTTTTTAAAACAAATTGGTGAAACTTCTTTTTTTTGTATGTCAGCTTTTTTATTGGAACAACGCGGCTTCTGTTATGTATTAATAATTTCAGGGTAAAGTCACGGTAAAGTTTACATGTCGAAGGTAGTAGTTCGACTGGTTATTCTGCGCGTGGGTCACGCCGTCGGCGCGAGTTCGAATCCTCGCTGCTGGCTGTACCAACATTTTTAGTGTTTTTTACGTTGGCTTTTCGTGATACTGGGCCGGCCCACGAGGGCGCTGCAGTGGGCGCCAATTGTGTTCAGCGGCGCTGAAGGCGCCCTATAGGAGCTCCCGGGGATCTAGGATTTCGTAAAACTACGGCAGACGCATTGTCAACGTCTCCTTTTCTTTACGCAAACTCCTAAGCCCAAACAAACCTCAACAGCTGAAAGGAAGAGAAAATGCCAAGCACTGTCAAAAAAATAGAAAAGCACCATCCGCTTGGCACCATCACGTCCCGGACTTTTTCGTCCGATCGACAGCTTGAGAACTCGTCGATTTCCTTTCGTCGCTTGCCCCTGCGCACGGCGGCGGCTGACTTTGAGGCTTGAGTCTCCCAGCAACTGCACGCATGTCGCTAGATGCAGCTAGAGGGGGGCCAACGAGAGGAACGTCAGACCGGAGAGACTCCTTGGACCGCCGGAAATAAATGACGCGCGTTCGTGATGACCTTCTGAGCCGCAAGGCAGGACCGGCGAGCAAGGTCTTGGCACATCTCCTGGCTAATCAATCATCTAATTTTCTTCGACGTCGACGTGTTATTCTTGTAGTACCAAGAAAGTTCCTCCTTCAATGGTCAACACGCCACATCCATCCATGTCGACTGTTTTCTTACATGTAGTACTTCCTCGGTCTCGATTTACAGGGCATGTAAGTCGTTCTAGGTTAAGAATTTAACTAGCTATATATGTATTATATGTGATGAAAAATATAAGTTTAGGAACTACATCCACTTAAGAATCCAATAATATATTTTTGTGACATATAATTTATATTTAGTTAGTCAAATGAATGACCTAGAACTATGTGCATGCTCTGTAAACCGAGAAGGAGGGAGTACGTCGTGAGGCTGGTCATAGTGAGGAGTAACTTAGACTAGTGTCATGCATATGCACTAGTCTAAGTAATTACCTTCATAATGCAAAGTAACATAATAGTAGTATCACAGATGGCTTCATTTACTAGCTCATAGACTCATCTTGTCTTGGAAAGTGCTATGTTACAGTAACATATTATGTTACCACCTCTCATTAATTACTTGCTACATAAGCAGAATTTTCTCGAATAGCGCTATGTTACTAGCTAAGTTACTCCCACTATGACCAGTCTTAGGTGAACGGAAGACTTGTTATCTTCATGTTTTACACATCGAGATGCTAGTATTTTCAGAGCTATGACAGGCCAATAATTCAGGCCCACAAATTATTGCCAGTTCTACGGACAACATGTACGAGGCTGGTCGTAATGGTAGTATCATAGCTAGTATCATGCATGCCAACTAGAGAATTTTGATGAGGTGTCATAGCATTAAATGAAGAAAGAAAGGGTGTAGTATCATATCATGATACCGTATCATATTAAATGCTATGCTACTTTGTGTCATGCATGACAATAAATAAGGTACTACATGATACTAATATATGATACTATGCATTGGGGAGGTAGTATCATACACTAGTATTATATGCATGATACTAGTATATGATACTCCCCATTACAACCAGCCTAATAAAATTGCAGAACGATGGCTACATTTGATATTACTACCAAGGGCTTTCTTCTCCACCTGCCACCTATCTTTTCCTAGAGGGGCGTACCGGTTAATTTGATAATGCAAGAATACAAACTAGGTATCAGAAACCAATGACGTGATTGGTATCAGATGACATAATTTTAACCTTACTTTGTATGTGTTTGGTACACCTAATGACGTAACATACGAGTATTTTAAAGTGAAACGGTCGACTAACTTGGCTGATTGAATATACATACCACAGACAGATGTCCATACTCAGCATGTGTTGAGTACACTGACACCCCTACTCCAACGCTACTTTATGTTAATAATACTATGTTAATCATCGGGGTATCCATCGAGACCACATTGACGTGTGATCCGAGCCGCTTCTTATTGCTTCCTTTGCTCCACAATATCATAAAGATCTCCCCCATCAATTCCCAGCGAATGAGCACAAGACAGTGTTTGACGTTGATGTTAATATTCCTACAGAAACTAAAACTATAGTAATACAGTACTCCTACAAAACACAAGAGTGGGACTCAAAGGAAGCTCACAAACTCCCAAAAATTCCGCCTCATTTGTCGTGGGAAGATGTCGGCACGCCGCGTTGATGTTGATATCCCTATTAGCGCGTTCGAGAGGAAGAAGACGGTCATTTCGTTCCCCATAAAATTCAACATAATCTCTATATTTTTCAGTAAATATGTCAAGTGCTTTTTGCGGAAAAAATATTCCTACATAAACTAAAGGTATGGAAAGCCTGTAATCCACATATAGCCATTCGGTATGATATGGCATAGTTATTGCAGTTGCAGGAAAAGAAAATTCAACGAGAGTGAACTGCCAGGGAATTTCGGATAGAGCCTAATAGGTCGCGGGAAAGACATGGACACGGCGTGTGCTTGACTGACTCACGCGCAAATGAAATGCTAAGAATCTAATGTCCGGTTTTTAAGGATAGCAAATTGAACATTTTTAATGGCAATTTATGCTGGTTCAGGGATGACAAATGTAGTTGACAAATACAACAATTTCTGAGGGAAAAATTAACCGAGGCGGATTTGTCAAGCTTAGCAACCAAACCTGACATCCTACGCAAACACAATTTGGCATGAAAAACATTCAGTTTGCCATGCCTAAAAATCAGACGTTCGTTGAATGTGTTTAGCAAGCATGACAAATCCTCGCCGTGTTCAGTTTTTTGTCATGCTTGCTAAACGTATTTGTCGTCACCACAATAACAATAATTATCATAAAAACGCTCGATTTGCCATGATTAAAAATCTAACTTTAAATTTTTAACATTACTGAATAATAAAACACGGTAAATACAAGGATTTGCCGTGTTTAGATAGCTAGTTAATTTGTAGTGGTCAACTTGAGAGCCAAGTGTAGATAAGGACGGGTCTCCTTGACTGACTGGAACTGGATTGCGTACGTGTTGTTTGTGTTGATCATTGGTCACAACTCACAAGGCTGCTTCGATCGGTTCAATCAGAAAATTCATAGAACGGCAACATATGAAGGACAAGACATTAAGAAAATATCTGGTGCTCCCGTGCGAGCTCAGCTGTTGGATCTCAGATCCAAGAGCTACTGTGAAATGATGCATTTTCTTTTGAAAAAAAGCCCTTGTAGAATCTGAAAAATACGCACAAGTACAACAGCTACATCAGCTCCTCATATGTCGTTGGATCTGCTATCCAAGGGCCCAAAAATCCGTCTCATGGGAGCTCCTATGCTCCCGTATCACAAGATACTCCAAAACATTAGGCCAACTTCAACGCTAGACCCCAAACGGGTCACGAAATGGACAGCTTCCGGGGTGCGGATGGTCGGGCGGCGCATCTGCACTCAACGTGCAGGACCAAATGGACGAAAAAAAGAAAGAAGCTACCGGGCTCGCACACGGGAGCAGCAGCAGCCGGAGCTCCCCAGCAGCGGGGAGGCAGAGGGGGTCACAGATTTCTGGTCCGGCCAGCTGACGCAGCGGACAAAAGCAACCAGCGAGAGTATCCGTTTATGTCCTCACAAATCCATCTGTGATTTAAATTTGTTCCAGATTTGAAGTCGTGCCAGACAAAAAAGGGACACCTGCAGACAATTTTTTTGTTTGGATACACCCCCATTGGGCCAAGTTTTGCTCTAAACGGACATGATCGGACGATTTGTCATCTACCGAGTTCTAAAAAAAAAAGAAAAATGCTGTCTAGCGTTGGAATTGGCCTTGTTTTTTCCCGATATATATTGTCTAAAAATTAGTTGTAGCAAGTCCAGAAGGTGTGAAGGGCGGACGGACGGTGGTCATGCACTGAACGTGACACAGTTTTAAACATTTGGCCAAGCCGTTGGAGGCTGCAGAGAGAGAGACAGAGAGAACGCCATGACAGATCGGGCACCAGTACAAGAGGGGCACACGGTGTGCGTCGACCGACCGCAGGAGTTGACTCAATCGACCGAGTTAATTGCCTGTCCGGGCCGGAAAATTCGTGGAGCCGTCGTCGTCGTCGTGGTTGACGGGCGAGGCTGGCTGGGAGTGAGGTGGAGCGGATATTCCCCCCGCCGATCCCTGCCGTGTGCAATCCACACTGTGCGCGGCCTCCATAAATAGGGCCTCCCCGCCGGCGGCCTCCTCCAACCATTCCTCGGACAATCTTCTTCCTCTACACTCTAGCTTTTCTTGCCCATGCATTTCTCCCTGGCTTGACTGGCCGTTGATGAAGCTGCAGGAGCCAGCCCCCTAGCTAGCTATCTGTCTGCCTAGCTGCTTCGTCGGTGAGTCCTGCTTCCTCGCCCGCTCGCTCGCTGGCCGGACTTGTATTAACAATACTATTTATTTCCCTTCTCAATTGGTGATCGGTTTTCAGTTTGGTAGTAGTAGTAGCAGCAGATTCTTTTGTGATCACTGGACTTGCACATGCATGATTCCGGCTCTTAAACTGCTGCAGCACATCATCAGTTGTTGGTAGCTAGGAGTAGCTCCGGTGGTGCCCCGAAGTCGAGAAAAGCCAAGAGAATCTTCCAAATTTCGTCTTTCTTTCTGACTAGCAAGTTGTGGTGAGTGGAGGCAGTATCCTTTCCTCCGGAACTGAAACTCAACTCAAAAGGCAGGCGGATCAAATCAACCCAACCCCACCTGCACCTGCAGCGAACTGACTCACTGACTGGCTCTGTTTTCTTGTCTTCTTCAGATCAGATGAGCCATCGATCCATCACGGAGCTCGATCGCTCCGTAGCCACGTCGCACTCCATTCTCTTTTCTTTTCTTTTCTTTTCTTTTCAAAAGTAGCCCAGGCAAGGCAATATATTTACACTTGTGTGTGCGCAACTAGTTCTATATATTTTTTTTCCTTTGAAAAGTCCACACTCCCCCATGCATGCGATGCGAGTGTCGAACAGTGCCCCGTCACGTCACCTTATAACTTGCCCCAAATTTCTTCACGCCTGCCTGACTCCTTGATCGTGACAAGAGCCTTCATTGGTTTCCTCTTTTCCAACCCTACCTCAACAATCACAACCGTACGCACGAATATCTCATCTCGCCTGAAAAATAACGGATTTCTCTTTTCTTTTTATTATTATTAGAAAAGCAAAAATTGCAGATATGATTTTCTCGCCAACAAAATTGGAATAAGATAACATGCCGGGCGAATATTCCCCCGGAGCGTAGAACAAAAACAACTGTCAGCCGCTTCGACTCGCCAGTAAAATCGTAACAGCCAAGGTTTATTCCCAACGATCCCACCAAAATACCTTTTGATCCCAGCGTTCACAGCAGTCAACAACCAAGCCCAAGAGTCCCGGGGAAGCAGCAGGAGCCGCAGTATTTATCTCATCTCTCATCCCACCCGACGCCCTCCATCCTCCTCCCACCCCACCCTAAAATCTCCAATCTTCTCTTGACAGGAACAAGAGATCCCCGGCGGCGATCCCCGGCGAGAGATCAGTCAAGGAGGGCTCGCGGCGATGGCGCGCGAGCAGCTGGAGGTGCTGACGGCGCTGGACGCGGCCAAGACGCAGTGGTACCACTTCACGGCCATCGTCATCGCCGGCATGGGCTTCTTCACCGACGCCTACGACCTCTTCTGCATCTCCCTCGTCACCAAGCTGCTCGGCCGCATCTACTACTACCGCGAGGGCGCCGACGCGCCCGGCTCGCTCCCGCCCAACGTCGCCGCCGCCGTCAACGGCGTCGCCTTCTGCGGCACGCTCTCCGGCCAGCTCTTCTTCGGCTGGCTCGGCGACCGCATGGGCCGCAAGCGCGTCTACGGCATGACGCTCATGTGCATGGTGCTCTGCTCCATCGCCTCCGGCCTCTCCTTCGGCTCCACCCCCGGTTCCGTCATGGCCACGCTCTGCTTCTTCCGCTTCTGGCTCGGCTTCGGCATCGGCGGCGACTACCCGCTCTCCGCCACCATCATGTCCGAGTACGCCAACAAGAAGACGAGGGGCGCGTTCATCGCCGCCGTCTTCGCCATGCAGGGCTTCGGCATCCTCACCGGCGGCGTCGTCACGCTCATCGTCTCCGCCGCGTTCCGCGCCGCCTTCCACACGCCCGCCTACCAGGACGCCCCCCTCGCCTCCACGCCGCCGCAGGCCGACTTCGTGTGGCGCTTCATCCTCATGTTCGGGGCCGTCCCGGCCCTCATGACCTACTACTGGCGGATGAAGATGCCCGAGACGGCGCGCTACACGGCGCTCGTCGCCAAGAACGCCAAGCAGGCCGCGGCCGACATGTCCAAGGTGCTCCAGGTGGACATCGGCGCCGAAGAAGAGGACCCCAAGGCCAACGACGGCGGCGCCGGAGCCGCCGACGACCGCAACTCGTTCGGGCTCTTCTCGGGCGAGTTCCTGCGCCGGCACGGGCTCCACCTCCTCGGCACGGCCACCTGCTGGTTCCTGCTGGACATCGCCTTCTACTCGCAGAACCTGTTCCAGAAGGACATTTTCACGGCGATCAACTGGATCCCCAAGGCCAAGACGATGAGCGCCCTCGAGGAGGTGCATCGCATCGCGCGCGCGCAGACGCTCATCGCGCTCTGCGGCACGGTGCCGGGCTACTGGTTCACGGTGGCGCTGATCGACCGGATCGGGCGGTTCTGGATCCAGCTGGGCGGCTTCTTCTTCATGGCGGTGTTCATGCTGGGGCTCGCCTTCCCGTACCACCACTGGACGACGCCGGGGAACCACATCGGGTTCGTGGTGCTGTACGGGCTCACCTTCTTCTTCGCCAACTTCGGGCCCAACTCCACCACCTTCATCGTTCCCGCCGAGATCTTCCCGGCGAGGCTCCGGTCGACGTGCCACGGCATCTCGGCGGCGGCCGGGAAGCTGGGCGCCATCGTGGGGTCGTTCGGGTTCCTGTACCTGGCGCAGAACCAGGACCCGGCCAAGGTGGACCACGGGTACAAGGCCGGCATCGGGGTGAGGAACTCGCTCTTCATCCTCGCCGCCTGCAACTTCCTCGGCATGGGCTTCACCTTCTGCGCGCCCGAGTCCAACGGCCTCTCGCTCGAGGAGCTCTCCCGCGAGAACGAGGAGGAGGCGCCGGACGCCAGGACGGTGCCCGTGTGAGAAACACGTCGTCAGATAGTAGTATATTCTGCGAGCAGGTTTCGATGGATGTATGGATGTTTTTTATGGTCGGAGAGCGTTCAACTCAGGAGTCGAGTCGAGTCGAGTACAAGAATAATCTATCTAATCTTGTGATGGGTCGAGTTGTCCAGGTTAATTAGGGCTGCTGCTCGAGTTATTAGCAGTGATATAGGTACGGTGTAATACCAAGTCAGAGAAGTGCATCGAAGAGGCAAAGCTTATATGTACGTGACGTGTGATTGAAAATTTTCATGCATTTTGGTCTTGGCCCATTATAAGGGGTTTTGCATATTTTAATTCTCCTACTACATATACATAACCTACATATGGACTGAAATGACTGAACAAACACAGTAAAAAACCGTCCAATTCAGAAGAAAAAAAAAGAACAACTTATAACAGTGAACAGTTCTAATAGTAGTATTTACTTTCATGCGTGGCGGTATGAAAAGGCTTGCTCCTCTTTGGTTGTTAAAAAACAAAGGTAGCGCCACATGTTAAAGGATCACGGGTTTCACTTGGCGACGGTCGATCGGTCGATCGATCACGAACGAACGGGATGCACGCCCGAGAGGTGCAAACAAGAAAAATCTGGATGGATCGGAGCAGCTTCCTTCCCTGCTTGCTTCGTGCCCACACTTGGTCGACTCGTGACGGCGATGTTCGGCTGTTGATGACAAGCACCGGTTGGCCATGCGGAGACTTGTTAGGAGTCGTACGTGGTACCACCATGAGACTGTGAGAGGAGAGCCGAGAGCGACGTGCATGTGGTGTGCTGCTAGTTTCCGGCTGATCCGTCACCTTCTTCTCCAGTTCTTCTCGGTTTCACATACGGACCAGATGGGTCGACGGCGACGCTGCCTGCGCTCGTCGGCCTACCAAGGTTGAACAGCTTGATGGCTCGTCCGGCCCGCTAGGCACCAAGGGGACCTCGCTTTCTGCGCGATACATCGGCGATCGTCTGATCTGGTCGATGTGGATGCCGCCGCCGGCCGGTCAAGCTCACTGCTTGTACCGATGCCGTGCATTGCTTTCATTTCACTTGTCATTTGTCAAGCTGAGCTGGGTTGATGGATGACTGACCGGAGTGGTTCACTCACTGGTTGCCGCAGCTGCAGTTGGGCTACAAGTTCACTCTTCCATGTCCATCAACAAGTGTGAACCGCGGCAGCTAGTGCTACATGCAAAGAAGAGGCGCAGGAGAATCGGCAGCTGCGGTCGACTGGCCACACTTGGTCAACTCCACGCTCATTACTCCCGTATTTTAAGCCATCAGCTCAAGGTCACATGCATTGCATTCCTCGGGGTCTCCCCTCGTTTCCACGCATCGCATCGCATGCACCTACCTACTACTTCAACCAGACCCCGCCTCTGACTCTTCTACTTTATACATCTTCTTTGCTCTTACAGAAATGCAAAACCATTCACGACGTACAAGAAAAAAAAGCATGCTGGAAACCTGATCTTATCAAAAGATAAGAAAATTCTAGCGTCGATTTTAACATTGTGTATGGGCGGGTTTGGTTGCCCGCATGGGGCCCACGCAAAAAGGAAGAAGCGTGTTTGGTTGCCCTTTTCACTGTTGGGTCTGCATCGCACACTTCTTAAAGCAGTCCAGAGGATGACTCGCTGAAAAAGCTCGAATCGACAGTTTCTCGCGAGCCAGGCCGAGGTGAGCGCTAGCGAGTGGGTCCTGAAGGAAATATGCCCTAGAGGCAATAATAAAGTTATTATTTATTTCCTCATATCATGATAAATGTTTATTATTCATGCTAGAATTGTATTAACCGGAAACATGATACATGTGTGAATATATAGACAAACATATAGTCACTAGTATGCCTCTACTTGACTAGCTCATTAATCAAAGATGGTTATGTTTCCTAGCCATAGACATGTGTTGTCATTTGATTAACGGGATCACATCATTAGGAGAATGATGTGATTGACATGACCCATTCCGTTAGCCTAGCACTTGATCGTTTAGTATATTGCTATTGCTTTCTTCATGACTTATACATGTTCCTGTAACTATGAGATTATGCAACTCCCGTTTACCGGAGGAACACTTTGGGTACTACCAAACGTCACAACGTAACTGGGTGATTATAAAGGAGTACTACAGGTGTCTCCGAAGGTACATGTTGGGTTGGCGTATTTCGAGATTAGGTTTTGTCACTCCGATTGTCGGAGAGGTATCTCTGGGCCTTCTCGGTAATACACATCACTATAAGCCTTGCAAGCAATGTAGCTATTGAGTTAGTTACGAGATGATGTATTACGTAACGAGTAAAGAGACTTGCCGGTAACGAGATTGAACTAGGTATTGGATACCGACGATTGAATCTCGGGCAAGTAACATACCGATGACAAAGGGAACAACGTATGTTGTTATGCGGTTTGACCGATAAAGATCTTCGTAGAATATGTAGGAACCAATATGGGCATCCAGGTTCCGCTATTGGTTATTGACCGACAATAGTTCTAGGTCATGTCTGCATAGTTCTCGAACCCGTAGGGTCCGCACGCTTAAAGTTACGATGACAGTTTTATTATGAGTTTATAAGTTTTGATGTACCGAAGTTTGTCCGGAGTCCCGGATGTGATCACGGACATGACGAGGAGTCTCGAAATGGTCGAGACATAAAGATTGATATATTGGACGACTATATTCGGACACCAGAAGTGTTTCAGGTGATTTCGGAGAAAACCGGAGTGCCAGAGGGTTACCGGAACCCCACCCGGAGAGTTAATGGGCCACATGGGCCTTGGTGGGAAGAGAGAGGGGCGGCCAGGGTGGGCCGCGCGCCCCCTCTCCCTTTGGTCCGAATTGGACTAGGAGGCGGGGGGCGGCGCCCCCCTCTTTCCTTCCCCCCTCCCTCCCTTCCTTTCCCCTCCTAGTAGGAGTAGGAAAGGGGGAGTCCTACTCCTACTAGGAGGAGGACTCCTCCTCCTTGGCGCGCCCACAAGGGCCGGCCGGCCTCCCCCTTCCTCCTTTATATACGGGGGCAGGGGGGCACCCCATGACACAAGTTGATCTACGGATCGTTCCTTAGCCGTGTGCGGTGCCCCCCTCCACCATATTCCACCTCGGTCATATCGTCGCAGAGTTTAGGCGAAGCTGTAATGCCCCGGATCCGATGCGCCAGGTGTCTGCCAGTTATTCGTCGTTGTTGCCATGTCGTTTGCTTGCGTGTTCCATTTTGTCATGTCATCAGGTGCATTGCATTGCATACGTGTTCGTCTCATGCATCCGAGCCTTTTTCCCGTTGTCCGTTTTGCAATCCGGCGCTCCTATGCTCTCCGGCGTCCCCCTCTTCTCTCTTTTCATGTGCGGGTGTTAAACGTTCTCGGAATTGACCGAGCCTTGACAAGTGGCCTTGGTATACCACCGGTAGACCGCCTGTCAAGTTTCGTGCCATTTGGAGGTCGTTTGGTACTCCAACGGTTAACCGGGTAACCGTAAAGCCCCTCTCTCTTTGCAGCCCAACACCCCTTCCAAACTGGCCCAAAATCCATCTAACTCCCCTCCATGCTCTCGGTCGTTCGATCACGATCGTGTGGGCGAAAACCGCTCGTCATTTGGACTCTCCTAGCTCCCTCTACCTATAAAACTAGACCTCCCTAGAAATTTTCGGGTCATTCTACCCTAACCCTAGCTAAATCGCCCTCCGCCGCCACCGGACGCGTCCGCTCGGCGCCGGACACGTCCGCCGCCGCCCTTTCGGCCAACCGCAGCCCGCCACGTCAGCTCCCCGCCTCCTCTCTCTCCTCCCCGCCGCCGCGGCCCGCGAGGCCCACGGCCGGCCCGCCCGCGCCCGCGCTGGGCCCGAGCCGTGCCCCGCGCGCCGCCGCCCGTGCTCCCCGCCTGCCGGAGCTCCCCCGCCGCCGGCCAACTCCGTCGCCCCCGCCAT
>LT934120.1:638867277-638908512 GCA_900231445.1 Triticum turgidum subsp. durum
GCGGCCCCCTCGGCCGACGCCCTCGTCTCCGGCCGCCGCGGCCATGGCGCCGGTCCGGCCCGCCTCCGCCCCGACCTGCGCCTCCCCGCGTCTCCCGAGGTCGCGGGCCTCCCTCGCCGCCCGGCCTCCTCCCCCTCCGCGCCGGATCCGGCCTCCCCTACCCTCCGGCGCATCTCCAGCGAGCTCCTCCGGCCGTCCTCGATCCGCGTGCCCCGAAAACACTAGATCCAGTTTCGGGAGGTATTTTTTTCGTCTAAGTCCCCAGATTCAGTCATTTTCATGGCATGTTCGACGCATCGTATCTCTGCATCCGTAGCTCCGTTTCATGCGTGTAATATGTCAAATTGTTCGTCTCGACGAGTACATCATTTCCTTACATTGCATCATATTCACTTGAGGTCATCTAGATGCCTGAATCATTGTTGTAAGAGTGCTTCATAATGTTTTCTTCTATCTGTTATCAGAACGAGCTCATTTGTCATTTTTGCCATGATTGATGTGTGCATCCTATGAGGTTGATGTCTTCATGTGTTTTGAACTATGTCATGTCTTCTTTACAGAGGTGCTTACCATGTACTTTTGTGATCAATCTGGTGACTAGCACGAGCATGCAAACTAGGCATCGTGATGTTGCTGATTTTAGTTCCTGTTCTGCTGTTATTTTGATGCCATGTAAACTTGATGCTACAGAGTGATCCATGCATATTTTGAGATACTTCAGTAAGGGTGTTTTGAACAGGTGGTTATTGTCTATCCATTCATGCCCTGTGTTGCACTTATGGAGTAGTCTAGCATGTCATTTTCGTGCTCTACTTTTGCTTCAAAATGTTTTCTGGCAGATTGTTTACATGTTATTCAATTTGGCCAAGCTTGCTATAGTTGATCCTTGCATGCTATGGACTTGTTCTTGCCTTGGTTTGTTTCATAAACATGTCTTCTTGCTGATGCTATGCTTATCTTGTCATGCAATGACTTGTGGTGAGTGAATCGAGCTTGTTAAGTAGTGCTCATGATGTTGCTGTTTTGCTAGGCTGAATCTGTTATTTCATGATGATATATAAACATGTTGCTACTAATCATTCTATGCATAATTTGGAGATGTTCTATAAACATGTTTTGATATACATGTCATCCTCTAACCATACATGCCCCTGGTTGCATTTATAGCTTGCTGTAGATTGTTCATATCTTGCTCCAAAGTTGCTTCATAATGTTGATGTCAGCCTGTTTACATTAAGTTCACTTGTTCCCATGTGCTTTGCTAGTGATCCATGCATCCTATGACCTTTCTCTTGCCATTCTTAGCTTCTCAAATATGCCTTCTTACTGTTGGGTGCCTTGCCATGCCATGTATTGCTCTGTAGTGAGTTGCACAAGCTCATTTACATGCCTTCATAATTCTGTTTCTGCCATGTTTGAATCTGTATTATAACTTGCTATGTTTACGTGGGTGCCATCATATTTTCTGATCCTTTTTGGCTTATGGTCAGTAAGGGTCTTTTGATCTATGCAATTAGTAGATTCATGCCCATGCCTTTTGTTATTATGTTGAGATGCTGTAGCATGTTGTTTTGATGCTTGCAATATGCCTAGTTGCTGTTTTGGACAGATTGTTGTTATGAACTTGTTTCATGTGTGTGTGTTGAACCGTTGCTCCGTTTCGAGTGTGCTCTATATGAAACTTGCTTGATTTTGCATGTAGCTTCATATTATCATGTTGCATCCATGTTTTGAGGTGTTTGCTTGATGTTTGTATGTATTCTGCATCAATGCCATGTTTAACTTGTTTTTGCTCATATCTTCTAGGTCGTAGCTCCGAACTAAATGAACTTTATATGTAACTTGACTAGAATCTCGTGTAGATCATCTTATTGCATCTTAACTTGATGTTTAACTACTTGAACATAATGTTTATTCAGATCTGGACCAATTTCGAAATTTGCATATGAGGACTTACCGGAATTGTTATATGTTGTTCCCGGCCTCATTTAAACTTGCCTTGATGTGTTGCTCTTGTTTGCATCACCTTTTGCCATGAGTAGCTTCATGTAGTATTGTATTGCATCATGCTTGTTCGTGCATCATGCCTTGTTCATGTGTGGTGTGTTTACTATGTTGTGTGCTTCTTTTTGATAGTTCCTGTTTCGTTGCGATCGTGAGGATTTGTTCGTCTACGCTTGGTTCGACTTCATCCGTTCATCTTCTTCATGGACTCGTTCTTCTTCCTTGCGGGATTTCAGGCAAGATGACCGCTACCCTGGATCTCACTACTATCATTGCTATGCTAGTTGCTTCGTTCTATCGCTATGCTGCGTTACCTATATTTTGCTCATCAGGCCATCCCAAATTGACATGAACCTCTAACCTTTGACAGCTTTCCTATGCAAACCATTGTTTGGCTATGTTACCGCTTTTGCTCAGCCCCTCTTATAGCGTTGCTAGTTGCAGGTGAAGTTGAAGATTTCTCCATGGTGGACAGGATTTTGGTTGGGATATCACAATATCTCTTATATTATTAATGCATCTATATATTTGGTAAAGGGTGGAAGGCTCGGCCTTTTGCCTGGTGTTTTGTTCCACTCTTGCCGCCCTAGTTTCCGTCATACCGGTGTTATGTTCCCGGATTTTGCGTTCCTTACGCGGTCGGGTGATTTATGGGACCCCCTTGACAAGTCGCTTTGAATAAAACTCCTCCAGCAAGGCCCAACCTTGGTTTTACCATTTGCCTCACCACCACCTACTTTTCCCTTGGGAGTCGCTCTCTCGAGGGTCATCTTTATTACAGCCCCCCCGGGCCAGCGCTTGTCTAAGTGTTGGTCCAAACTAGAGCACCGTGCGGGGCCATCCCTTGGAAACTTGGGTTACGTCGGTTCCTGTACGCTTAGCTTATCCGGTGTTGCCCTGAGAATGAGATATGTGCAGCTCCTATCGGGATTGTCGGCGCATCGGGCGGTCTTGCTGGTCTTGTTTTACCATTGTCGAAATGTCTTGTAAACCGGGATTCCGAGTCTGATCGGGTCTTCCTGGGAGAAGGTCTATTCCTTCGTTGATCGCGAGAGCTTGTCATGGGCTAAGTTGGGACACCCCTGCAGGGTATAATCTTTCGAAAGCCGTGCCTGCGGTTATAGGCAGATGGGAATTTGTTAATGTCCGGTTGTAGATAACTTGACACCAGATCCGAATTAAAACGCATCAACCGTGTGTGTAGCCGTGATGGTCTCTTCTCGGCGGAGTCCGGGAAGTGAACACGGTTTCTGGGTTATGTTTGACGTAAGTAGGAGTTCAGGATCACTTCTTGATCATTTCTAGTTTCACGACCGTTCCGCTTGTTCTCTTCTCGCTCTTATTTGCGTATGTTAGCCACCATATATGCTTAGTCGCTGCTGCAGCCTCACCACTTTACCCCTTCCTTTCCCTTTAAGCTTTGCTAGTATTGATACCCATGGTAATGGGATTGCTGAGTCCTCGTGACTCACAGATTACTACAACAACAGTTGCAGGTACAGGTTATGCGATGATCATGACGCGAGAGCGATGCTTGATCGTGTTGAGATTCTTCTTCTGCTTCTTCTTCGATCAGGGGATAGGTTCCAGGTCGGTAGCTTGGGCTAGCAGGGTGGATGTCGTTTGAGTTTCTGTTTGTGATTCATCCGTAGTCGGATGATGCTCTTATGTATTGTGATGTTGTATTTGTATGGCATTGTATTCCTCTTGTATGTATCCCCATCTATTATGTAATGTTGATGTAATGATATCCACCTTGCAAAAGCGTTTCAATATGCGGGTCTATCCTTGGTGGGACCTTCGAGTTCCTTTTGGATAGGGTCGCATATTGGGCGTGACAGAAGCCCTGCACCGGTAGAACATCATCATCATCACCACGCCGTCGTGCTGACGGAACTCATCCCCGAAGCTTTGCTGGATCAGAGCCCAGGGATCGTCATCGAGCTGAACGTGTGCTGAACTCGGAGGTGCCGTACGTTCGATGCTTGGATCATTCGGATCGTGAAGACGTACAACTACATCAATGAAGATCTTCTGTGACAATACTGGTGCAATTGCCTTGGCAAAGGAATCCAGATTTCACAAGAGGACCAAGGACATCAAGAGACGCTTCAATTCCATCCGGGACCAAGTCCAAGTGGGAGACATAGAGATTTGCAAGATACATACGGATCTGAATATTGCAGACCCGTTGACTAAGCCTCTCTCACGAGCAAAACATGATCAGCACCAAGACTCCATGGGTGTTAGAATCATTACTATGTAATCTAGATTATTGACTCTAGTGCAAGTGGGAGACTGAAGGAAATATGCCCTAGAGGCAATAATAAAGTTATTATTTATTTCCTCATATCATGATAAATGTTTATTATTCATGCTAGAATTGTATTAACCGGAAACATGATACATGTGTGAATACATAGACAAACATATAGTCACTAGTATGCCTCTACTTGACTAGCTCATTAATCAAAGATGGTTATGTTTCCTAGCCATAGACATGTGTTGTCATTTGATTAACGGGATCACATCATTAGGAGAATGATGTGATTGACATGACCCATTCCATTAGCCTAGCACTTGATCGTTTAGTATATTGCTATTGCTTTCTTCATGACTTATACATGTTCCTATAACTATGAGATCATGCAACTCCCGTTTACCGGAGGAACACTTTGGGTACTACCAAACGTCACAACGTAACTGGGTGATTATAAAGGAGTACTACAGGTGTCTCCGAAGGTACATGTTGGGTTGGCGTATTTCGAGATTAGGTTTTGTCACTCCGATTGTCGGAGAGGTATCTCTGGGCCCTCTCGGTAATACACATCACTATAAGCCTTGCAAGCAATGTAGCTAATGAGTTAGTTACGAGATGATGTATTACGTAACGAGTAAAGAGACTTGCCGGTAACGAGATTGAACTAGGTATTGGATACCGACGATCGAATCTCGGGCAAGTAACATACCGATGACAAAGGGAACAACGTATGTTGTTATGCGGTTTGACCGATAAAGATCTTCGTAGAATATGTAGGAACCAATATGGGCATCCAGGTTCCACTATTGGTTATTGACCGAGAATAGTTCTAGGTCATGTCTGCATAGTTCTCGAACCCGTAGGGTCCGCACGCTTAAAGTTACGATGACAGTTTTATTATGAGTTTATAAGTTTTGATGTACCGAAGTTTGTTCGGAGTCCCGGATGTGATCACGGACATGACGAGGAGTCTCGAAATGGTCGAGACATAAAGATTGATATATTGGACGACTATATTCGGACACCGGAAGTGTTCCAGGTGATTTCGGAGAAAACCGGAGTGCCGGAGGGTTACCGGAACCCCACCTGGAGAGTTAATGGGCCACATGGGCCTTGGTGGGAAGAGAGAGGGGCGGCCAGGGTGGGCCGCACGCCCCCTCTCCCTCTGGTCTGAATTGGACTAGGAGGGGGGGCGGCGCCCCCCTCTTTCCTTCCCCCCTCTCTCCCTTCCTTTCCCCTCCTAGTAGGAGTAGGAAAGGGGGAGTCCTACTCCTACTAGGAGGAGGACTCCTCCTCCTTGGCGCGCCCACAAGGGCCGGCCGGCCTCCCCCTCCCTCCTTTATATACGGGGGCAGGGGGGCACCCCATGACACAAGTTGATCTGTGGATCGTTCTTTAGCCGTGTGCGGTGCCCCCCTCCACCATATTCCACCTCGGTCATATCGTCGCGGAGTTTAGGCGAAGCCCTGCGCCGGTAGAACATCATCATCGTCACCACGCCGTCGTGCTGACGGAACTCATCCCCGAAGCTTTGCTGGATCGAAGCCCGGGGATCGTCATCGAGCTGAACGTGTGCTGAACTCGGAGGTGCCGTACGTTCGGTGCTTGGATCGGTCGGATCGTGAAGACGTACGACTACATCAACCGCGTTGTGCTAACGCTTCCGCTTACGGTCTACGAGGGTACGTGGACAACACTCTCCCCTCTTGTTGCTATGTCATCACCATGATCTTGTGTGTACGTAGGAAAATTTTGAAATTACTACGTTCCCCAACAGGTCCTTGCACGAGTGGAGACGCGAGAGATGCTAGGTGATTACTCAAGGTCTTTTTCAACCTCCATTAAGCCTCTATTTAATCTCCTCTCTCTGATCTACACAACGGTGCTTCGATTCGAGGTAAGCTCTATACGAAAAAGATGCACCTCGATGCTACAGTTTCATTCAGGCGATCGGTTCGTAGTTTCGTCGGCCGTAAGTTTTTAATCTTGTGTTCCCGTTTGAAGCTATTTTGGACGAATTTTGTCAGATTCGTCGCGCACAATCGATCATTTGAAATTTCCTTCGACCATCAGCCTAATCTCGCAGTCGCTCACAACATTCGTGTTGTATGTTTTTGGTTTCAACAATAGTAGCTGCATCTCTCTTTGAACAGCAGTCTACTTCACTAACGCCGCCATGTCGAGCTCCTCTGTCCTCTACTCAGAGCTCTCCTATTCGTTCCTCTCGACGCCGAAGTTCTTCCCCCTGATCTCCTGCCCACGTCCTACTACACTAGAGTCGTTTTCGGCGTCGCTCATCTCGGCCTACTCTCTGTCGTCATCCTATTGCACTGACGCCGCAATGGCGCGCACACTGCTTTCTTGTGTCCTCTGCCTTCGTGCACACTGCAGTTCGCCGCGCTGCCGACGGGTCGATCATCTTGTCCTCGTCTCTCTCGCCCTAGTACACTGGAGTCGTTCCCGGCGTCAATCATCTCGGCCTCCTCTCTCGTCCACTGCACTGACGATACCATGGCGCGAGCACTGCATTCTACTCCTCTATCCACTGTCTTTGCGCGAGCACTACAACTAGTTTGCCGACGGGGTCGCTCGTCCACGACTCCATGCTCGTCATGTCGGACACGGCGCCACGGCCACTATCCACCGCAGTCGCCATGGTCCGACGCACACTGCATTTCTTCTCCCCATTCCTCTACTAGCTCTTAACCCTGTGTGCTAAGTGCAAGTGCTAGCTCTTAATCATACCCCATGCGGGCAACCAAACAACGTGTAGTTGCATGTGCCGAGACAATGCAGGTAACCAAACAACATGCCAAAGTTGATCCCCTAATGCAGGAAGTCCATACAGGCAACCAAACAACTCACAGATGTCATATACGATGCTGTTATTTCAGAGCCAGGCTGAGTGAAGAAGGGTATGCAACATAGTTACTGTAGCACACGGCAACCAAACACGCCCTATATGTATCCATAAACACGCCCTATATGTATCCGTGGTGATAAGTACTTCGTCCTTACCAGTGCATCGGTCATCCTAGATTGTGCATCGCCGTGCTGTGAATCAAAGCATACACGTTCTAAATCTTTTATTGGTCGATTTCTTTGTTCGTGGGCAAGAAATAAGTAACGAGGTGCCACACACCTAAGCATTTTGGGATGATTTGGTTTTCATAATGTGTCCAATGCACCGGTACGGAGGAAGTAATAATTATGATTTCACCTTAATGCATTCTAGGATAACATCACCAAATCACACTTAATAATGCCGCTTCCACAGAAACAGGGGAATCTGTTGCTGAGCAAGATGATGGATTTTGCGCACATCAATCTCTACATGCCAAACACAAAAGATTCTACTGTATATGACTATTATCAGTATCAGGGGAGCCTTTGTCCAAAGCATATGTATATATGATCCCAGGATGTAAAGTTCAACATCATTCCCCTAACACATCGCCTCACAATTTTTTACAGGCACAGCCGCACAAAACAGCTCCCCGGGTAATTTGGTTGCAGACAAGAAAAACTGTTGGTTGGTTGTATGTTGGCCTCTGGAGCAAGGCGCAGACTCTCTCAAGTGCTGGATAGGAGCCATACCACCAGTAAAAACAATCTAAGGGAAAAAGAACAAAACAATGGGGCTGAAGCAGCCGAGCGGGGCGGTTTCTCTCTAGACTGAATGAATCGATTGGCAGTTCAGCGACCCATCCTCATGGCGTCGAAGTCTAAGAATATCACCGATGTGTTGTCCTTCGTCCGCAGATTCCTGGCTTCACTAAGCACATGGTCTGCTACTCCGTCCGCTGAGATTTCTTGGCCCATGTTCCTCTCCTTATACTGCAAACGCAGGGCACAGTAAAACTAGCATCACATGACCACACACAAAAAAAAAAATTGAGACTAAAATGAACAAATGCCGATTGATATCTTACATCGAGGACAAGCTGTGCTGCCTTTTTCGCGGTAATGACATCCCATAGGCCATCGCTGCAGCGGCACAAAGCATGTGAGGCAATGGACACATCGCATCAGTGATAATGAGCATTAGCAGATATGGGAATTTGTGTTACCTAGCGATAAGCGCAAAAGCTGAGCACGATTTCGAGATCTGAACTACTGGGCTCACATATGGTTCTTTACTGAACCTTGGATCTTGCTCTTTGAGAAACTTGTCTCCAAGCATCCTGCAAAGATTCAGTCCTGCAGAAATAAAGACAGTAATTTGAGATCATTGTCGCTCAAGTCAGCATCACAATACAAGTAAAGGTAACATACCACATATACGGCTTTCGCCATCTTTCAGGGGATTCCCTAATTTCGCTATCCTCGCTCGTTCTGTTGTACTGACTACTCGATGATCCTCTGTCATCGCAATTGGTTTCCCGTCGACACTGACAGAGAGGTATACATATGATTATTGTGATACAGAGCTTGAGAAATAAAGACAAAAGCATGGCCCATGTATGTTTATGCTATCAATTCCTTAAAATAGAATGGAGGCATTAGTTGATTTTGAATTATAAAGGGTAGGGAAATGCAAGTTTCCCACATAACACGCGAATACTGATTTACTACTCAAGGAAAATGCTGAAATATTTTTTACAGATGAATAGATGTTATTACTTCATAATACATGCCGAGTCACCGAGATTAGCGCACTGGGCAAAGCAATCTTTGTTCTGATCAAACCAAATAAGAAGGGCAGTTGCTGTACAACCCTGTAAAACATAGACAGACATGAGCCATGAAAGTTCATTGCATCAGATTCCCTAAATAAGGGGTAATTCAAGAAATCGTAAAGCGTATTTCTATGCCTTGTATGTATGTCCACTAATTAAAAAGCCCATTTAGAGCCTAGACATTGCCAACCAAAGTGTTTTAGTCAGATATTTGAAACTCATGAAATTGGTAAATCTTTACCCAGGGTCCAAGACTTTCTGAACCAAAGTGTATTTCTGCTACTGCTTTACTACTTACGGGGCTCACCAAGGACTTCCGGACCCAAAGTTGCTTTTTTGGTAGATATAGAGAACCAATATGAACATCAAAGGAAGGTTAAAAGATGGAAAACTAGATAGCATAATCAGATTGGCAAGATAGGCTCACAAGACAATTAGGATTCCTGAAAGTTTCATCAACCAACTACACCAAACAAATGTGTGGATAAACCTTGACTTCATTTTTTGCATCACATTCATAGACTAGCAAGCAATATGATTAATAGCAACATTGAAAATACTAAAATGCGGGCAAGAAAGCCAGATTAAGAGAAAAACCTCATACTGATGATTGAGTGCAGCTTCCGTCAAGTCAAATGCACACTTAAGAACATCAGAAGCATTGCCGCATGTGAGAACTCTTTCTATTGTTCCCTTCTGAGAAAGAATTTTCGCAACATTCTCTGGAAGTATCCTACACAACAAAGGCAGTCATCAGTTCAACATATAGGTCATCGTATCACCCCAAGTCAAGCATATGTTAAAGTAACTCGTACAGGAAAAAATAAATCATGTGGACTTCATCAAACGGATAGGCACAAATAATTTACCTGCTGGCAGCTTTTGCAGCCCCATCCCCTCCATGGCCATCAAAAATGGCAAACAGCCCAAACTGTAAAAATATTGGAATCAGAATGAATCCAACTCTTTCAAAAATTTATGACATTATTTCCATACCTGTTGAGCACCAGCAAGAGGATACTGGTAGCAGCTGACATCCTCCATGGGAAGTTTCTTTCCAGTTCGGCGGGTTATCATTGCATCAGATACCATACCAACTCCTACTGGCACTTGTTGATTTTGTAGTGAAATTTGAACCTAGTGAGGTAGCATTATTAGAAGATTATTTTCTGTACGAACATGGATTCAGCTAAATAGTCCGATAAATAAATGAATGATATGCTTAAATGATAGAGTTCAAATATGATGAAGATTTTTATTTATTTATTTTTTTGCATCTGTAGGTTTCAATGTTATAGGCAAGCTTTTTCAACTGAATTGGTAACAAGAAATATAACTGAGCATGCTGACATATCTGAGTATGTGTATACCATGCCATTTCGAACAGGATATAGTTTGATTTATATGTGCACAAAGCCACAAATGCACAGGAGATTCCTAGTGAGCAGAAGGATACAGTTTGAATTCTTTGTACATCAAAATATTGGAAGCCTGAACCACCATATGATTAACAATTGTGGGCCCATGGCCACTTGGCCAGTCAACGATTTTTCATGCTAATGATAACAAAAAAAGCAGCCAAGACTTACAGATACTTTTGATGAACTCCCAAGTGTTATAATATCACCATCAGCAAGTTCGGCAGGCGCACTCCAACGCCTAGAACCAACATCAGGATGGGTAACTGCCCGGGAATTCAAGAAGGTTCCATTCAAACTGCCCATATCCACAAGTTCCCATCTGAGTGTCTGCAATATAAGAGTAATGATTTACTGAATGGGAATGGAAGAAGGCCAGCCATATTCACATGTACATATACATTGTAATGATATGAATTGAATATATTGTTATTTATGAACCAAAGGGCACCCACTATAATCTATGATATTCCTTTGTATAATGTCAATCTGAAAATGCCCCACGAAATCATATTTACGGCCAACAGAAATGCCCTAAATATGTACTGCAGCATCAAGCTAAGAAGAATAACATCATAACTGACAACAGAAATGGCTGCTGCAAACTCCAGAAACAAGTAGTACAAAATGAAAATTAGAAGCACTAAGAGTTCCAGCAGAAGCAAGCAAACACTCAGGCAATTACATCCACAGATATCCCAATTTTCGAAATAATCTAGGGTTCGAATACAGTAGCATGCTGAAGGTGAAAAAGATGGGAAAGTATGTGAAACTTACATTTGGGTTCCAGTCAATCCGTGCATGCTTTCCTGACACCTCAGAATCCTTTAACACCAAATCGCTTTGAGGAATCCTTCCAAGAGTCATTGGGAGCATGGACGTATTACCTGACTGCAGGTAGCGGTTTATTCCATGAGATGGGCCAGCTATGACCTCCAAGGCTAGGTGGCTTCCTGCACTCCTAGCAAATGATTATACATCATGAGCATATGCATGTATAATATTTGCAACATATGGACCACTAGGACATCCAGCTAATGAAAGGACGTTTTACCAACTGTGATATCCTTCACAGGAATGCCGCCGTTATTATTCTCTCCAGAGGCCCTTCTTGTGTGCTTTGCCTCAGATGCTCGCACACTTGCTTCTGCTGTACGCTTCAGCGTACTTCCCAGATGGAGCTCTTCCGGTGTACCATTTGTAACATCAATCACATGAACTTCTCCTACAAATTTAAATATATATTTACAAATTTATGATGATGGTTAGTAGAGAAGCTGAGTGCTCCAAAAAACACCACACAAAATCAAATGTGCCGCTTCTGTATAATACAATGATGAAAGACCCGAGTGTAAATATGTGCACCTTCAATAGGATGAGATTCAGTGGGATGAGTATGCGTCCTTGGTGAAGTGGTACTCCTATTTGTCCACATTGTAGACTCACCAGCATTATTGCTACCAAGGTTATTGCTTGGGCCCGAGTAGTCATCCAACTTGTCTGATATTAGAGGCCTGTTGATATCTTCGCCCTACAAGCAAACAGCAATCAGACTTACAACCTCCACCTTCCATCTGTGAAAACAAAAACATATTTGCTTTTTCCTATCCATAACACCCACTCTGATAATATATGCATATAGGGCCTGTTTGGATTCAGCCCCATCCAGCCGTACCAAATTATTGGCATGAACAAATGAAAGGCATGACCAAAATATTGATAAGTTGTGGCTGTTTGGTTTGCAGCCCATAGTACTTGCCAATTTTTTGGCAAAACATTGGCTTTCATTTGGTTTTAAGCCAAATGGCTTGCCAAATATATGGCAAATTTGATTGGCTTGTGTTTGGTTTGTCCATAATTCTGAATTTGCATGCCAGCCAATAAAACAACATATAGGTGTAAACCAACACTGATACAACTTAATTATTTTCTAGTTCAGACTAAACAAAAAAGGCATGATCTTAAAGAGTATAAAGACACCATAAGTTGCATGGAGTTACTTCGGTCTTCAGGAACATCATGCTAAACGTTGTGGAATATCAATAGCTAGCATCAATTATCAGCTACTCGACAGAACAGAATACATGTTTGCACCAGACAAAAGATATTCCACAAAATGTTGCTTACTACAAAAAATAAAATAAAATAGCCCAGTCATGTTCATATTAGCTACTCCATGGAATCAGATCTGTGTGAACTACAAACACATAAGACATTGATTTGTTAAACACGCATCACATCTAGTACTAGTTACGCACAAGTGCATCTGCAGCTAAACGGACAAGAGTGAGGCAAATCACACCATTGGAAAAGGCAATCTGTATAGGGTTGGGGAGGATTCGGGTGCTGGGCTTTGGATGCAATGTGATTCCTTTGATTGAGGGTGGGGGAAGGAAGGCCGTCGGAGCAGCGCAGGTCGACGCCGGACCACTATGGCCGGTGGGACCTGCAGATCTGATGATGGTTTTCTGCTTGGGGCTTGTGGTGTGAGGGCGAGAAGAGGAAGTGGAAAGAGACAGGATAAGAGAGGAGACAGTGCTGAGGATTTGACTGCCAAATCTTTGGCGGGCAATTTCCACGCCCTCGCTTCGCCCATGGTTTGGCGAAAGTCAGGAGGGGCGAACCTGGTTTGAGCCAAAATTGACGTGGATCCAAACAACCTCCAAAATACGCCAATTTTGGCTCGCCCTGATATTGGTGTCCATCCAAATCAACAAGAAAGAGCCAACGTTTTTTTTCAAGTAAATAAACAGCATGTAATATTGAACAAAAACATAATATTCTACGCTCTTCACAAGGTAATGGGGGTTCATAGCCCTAGTACAAGGTGCTTGAGTGGATCAGAAGCTAGTTGTACTCATGCCCAACCATATGAGATGCAATGTATCATTCAAATCAACACGAAGATAATTCGATAAAGCATTTAGCTTGCTGAGGTAGAAGTGGCTGGTGACAAAAATGTCTACAGAAATAAACAGAATATGATAACAACAAAAAAGGTCTACTGAGGCAAGTAAAGGCCAATAATAATACATTGCGTTGAGAAGCATTGAGCAACGGCTGGTAGGTTTAGAGATGCAAGATGATCATCGTTCGTCCAATTGTGGCAGCTGAGCCGATAAATGTATCAGCGCGTTAGCTGGATAATCCCAATGGCAAAGGCTAATGATCCAATCAAACCTCGAAGTTGCTCAAATACCATGCCCTCCGAGCCACCACGGGCTAGTCTAGCGCGGGGAACAGGTTATTGCAGCATCAACACGGCCCCTCGTCCTCTGCAACCAATCTTTCCGAAATGTTCGACGCAACGCGACACCAAGAACGCCGCGACCGCCCCGCTATCCGGAGCCCTCGAAAAGCAAATCGCCGACCTAGCAGAGCCCCCCCTCGAACTAACCGCGCCATCGAGATTCCCCGCGCGCCCGGAAACGACGGGGGAAGCCGGCCGCCCCCCGCGACAGATCCGCGCCGTGATCGAGGGGAACGGGGGGGAGGGGAGATTTCCAGGGGTGGTGGGGGTCTGACCTGGGAGGAGGCGGAGGGCGGGAGCGCGGCGGGGGGCGCGCCCCGGCGCCAGCGGCGGCAGGCGTAGACGGCGAGGCCGAGGACGGCGAGCGTGGCGACGGCGGCCCCGCTGAGGACGAGGGGGGAAATGGCCATGGGCGGGCGGGGAGGCCGGTGGCGGTGGCCGCGGACGGGGGCGTGGCGTCGTCGCTTTTTTTTCCCCTAATGTTTGCCCCCTTTTCACACGCAGGGGCCGCCTCTGCTTCCTTTCCGCGAGTTCCATCGGTTTTATGGTCTTTTTCACATGTTTTGCGTTTCGTGTCGAAGCCGGGGGATTCAGCAGAGATTATCCGACGGTGATGGTGATGGTGATGCCGTTTGTGCCAAAAATCAGCGGCAGATTTTCATTCTTGGGCCGTTATAATCGTGTAATAAACACCGTATCTAAAACATCTTAAGTTTATGAAGGGAGTATATCATGTTTAGATTTTATATTGTGCCATTATAATCGTGTAGTAAACATCATATCCAAAACATCTTATAAAATTTTACGAAAGGGGTATATCATGTTAGATTTTATATTCATTGTGTATACTTATGTGTGGTGTCAATGTGTAGTCCTTTTTTTTAAACAATGTCAATATGTAATCTTTGTTATACGTGAAATTAATAGCGTGATAGTCTAGTTGATAGAACAGTAAAGTCTCTATGCCTACTTCTTCATCTCTTCTCTACTACCTATAAACTGGACATTCCCCTCGATGGTCGCGGACATGAGCGCATGGTCGGGGCCCAACCAACGTTCACTTGCCAACTTCAACAAGGGTGTGTCCCCCATTGATCTACTCTTCCTTGCGCATTCGCACAACGGCTTCCTAAAGGCCAATCACGAAACAAAATCAGGGGCGTGCATGGCTACTAGCGACAAAACGCATCCAAGGAAAACAATATTAAACACCAAATCAACGTTGTGTGTGGCAATCAACGTTTGTGCATGGCAAAATAACCGTTCTACTTGCCACAGAATCTGCTATTTCGCTAAGCCGTACAGATAGCAACCATAACAAAGATTGCATATGTATAAAATTGTCACAAAAACAAAGTTGTCATGATATAGGAAAAAAGCACTACAAGGCCAAACATTATAAAAAGCTCGCACGCAAACAAGTTGACATGGTATGTTTTTAGGATGCTTTATTATTATAATATGTCGGCTTAAATTATACTAGGTTACCGTGTTTAAGGAAAAAGTTTGTCATGCGATAAAATTAAATAAAGAAACTAGAAGTCATATTCCAATAAAAGGATTGCCATGTGATAAGAAAAGGTTTTTGGGAAATATTTGTTGTGCTACTTTTGCTTACTATACTTAACTAGTTGTCATTTCTTAATTTTACTAGATTATCGTGATGATTCAAAAAACTTGGCATGTGGCAAAGCAGGAGAAAGAAAAGTAATTTTCACCTTTATTGTACCACTCGCAGTGATGATTCAAAAAATACTTGCATATGTTATTTACACAAGTCATGGGGCTGGTAACTCACATGCGTGCATGGGCGTGCAGTTTCAACTAGTTGCCTAGCCGGATTAGAGCATGGTTAATAATATAACCAGCTGCTAGCTATAACATGTTGTCATCTATAGGCAATGTAATAGCCAACACGTATGATAGTTAGCTACAAGAAAATACTACTCCCTCTGTCCCATAATATAAGATTATTTTTCAAGCTACGTTAGCTTAAAAAATGAACTTACATCATGAGATGAAGGGAGTACTTTATTAACATATGACTCACCTTTCACTCTCACAAAACTTCTTAGAGCCGTGCTATAGCCGATTGTAAATCTAGAGCCTGCTTCTCTTCTCTCTCCACTTCTCTCTCTTTTAACTAGGCAACAATATAATATTTAAATCCTTATAGCCCACTTACATCACCTTAGGCTGGTCACAGTGGGGAGGAACTTAGGAGTAACATCACACACTCCAATACAACTTTGCTTATGTGGCACGTATTTAATAAAGAGAGAGGTGCTTGTGGTAACTAGCTAAGTTACCGGAACATCACACACTCCAAGAAACAATGAGTCTATAACCTAATAAATACATCGTTGCATGACACTACATAGATGTTCTTACCCACTATGGAGGTAGTAACATAGTCTAGGGAAGTGTGAAGTTACTAGCTTATGTTCTTGCCCATTGTGACCAGCCTTAGGCTGGTCACAATGGGGAGGAATTTAGGAGTAACATCACACACTCCAATACAACTTTGCTTATGTGGCACATATTTAATGAAGAGAAAGGTGCTTGTGGTAACTAGCTAAGTTACCGGAACATCACACACTCCAAGAAACAATGAGTCTATAACCTAATAAATACATCGTTGCATGACACTACATAGATGTTCCTACCCACTATGAAGGTAGTAACATAGTCTAGGGAAGTGTGTAAGTTACTAGCTTATGTTCTTGCCCATTGTGACCAGCCTTATTATACTTGCTTTTAGGCAATGCATTAGCAGTCTTTCTACCTTTTCCAAATGGTCCTAATTACCATGCATGCAAAATGTGAGCCCCACGCATGCAGCTTCTTGCCCCCGGTGGGAATCAACATGGCCACAATTAAAACAGAGGGGAGAGGAATTAATTATTAGGCCCCACAGTTAATTAGGAGGGAGGGAAACTGGACCCCACGGTTGAATGGGGAGATTAATTATCGGGCCCACGGCTAAAAATGGGAAGGCCGGGGTTCTGGGGCTTGGTCCCCAAGAGGGTTGCGCCTTGCAATGTGTGCTCGCATAAGAGTCGTCGAATCTTAGGAGTTATAGTATAATCCCGACAAACAGGAAAAATCTCTGAAAACATAAACTTGCCATCCTTGTAAACACAACTAACCATGGCAATTTTTGGATGCGGCAACAACAAAAATTCCATTCAAATATGTGGATCATGGCAGGGGAAAACACTAACCGAAGAGCGAAATTGCCAAGTATCCATCTCCCGCATCCTTGCCTGCTCCTCCTCCCAGCTTCGCATGTCCTCCGACGCACAAGCTTGATTCCCTGTCGGAGATGACATTGATGCCCCCATTGAAGGAGCAAGGTCAAAGCATTGCCAGAAAAAAGAGTAAACATCACTAGAGCATGTAATATAATTTGTTCACGACAACAAGATCGATCGATTCCCGGCAAATTCCCAAGTCCATGCCCAACCGATCTTTCTGTTCCATTAAGAAAAAGCAAAATTGCACTGGAAATCAATATGCACCATGCCCCCGTGACCCATCGACCCCTCTTTTCCTTCATCAAAGCAAAAAATATTTGTGCGGTGGCTAGAGAAAAGGCTTGCCCCGTTGCTAAATTCAGGTCGTCGTCTGGACACTCTCTGGTGGAAAATCGAACAAACGCCCAGAGAACCTGTCGATTATGCTAGAATGTAACGCATGGAGCAGTAAGGCAACCCAAAAAACCCCACCGCTTGAACCGAAATGTGTGCTTGTCTTCGCATCGCCGAACCCCTAAAAAATTCCGAACTAGAAATTCATCATGAATAGGTGAGGAGGAGCGATGACCATACCTTGCCCAAAGGAGCGCATCGGCGGATTTCAGGGGGGCGTTGGCGTATCCTCTAGATGCTCATAGAGGGGTGTTGGCAGAGTGAGCAAATGTGGTTGGATGCAATGGTGGGGATATAGTAGTGGGATGCGGCGATGGAGATATAGCGGTGAGTGAGAGAGAAGAAGTCAGAGTATGAGGAATAAATGCAAGGGTGTAAACTCTCTAACCCATTAGACCAGCTTCGTGATTCGTGCTACCGAATGGACGTCGATCCTTGCGTTGCACGGACACACGCTGGAGCAAATGATGACTCACCGCACAACACTGAGTGGTGCCACGCTGGCAATGCACGGAGACTCGGGCAAGGTGTCATGCTGAGAGGTTAGCGTCGTGTCGTGCCAGAAATCAGTTGGTTACCTTTTTCTTCTTCCAACTCCCTTCGTTCGCCCTCACACTTGTCTGTCCTCCCTGTTTCCCTCCTCCAGCAATTTTTTCAGTCCATCCCCCATTCCACCATTTTGTTCATCCCCTCAACTGGTTTCTTCTCATCCCTTTGATTTTTAGATAAAAATGTGAAGGAGCGCCCATATTTAAATTAATAAAGCCAACAAAGTGCAGCATACACAAACGGTAATACCATTACAAGCAAACTATGCATAAGAGAAAATATTACATGTCGTCTCATGACAAGAAGCAAGAGCAAGAAACTAGGAGGTCGTGCACCCCTTTGTCTTAGTGTTTCGCTTGCGCTCGTCGGCCCCTCCTGAGTGTTGGAGCCAGAATTTGCTCCTTGGTATTACTCCTATAAAGGATGGAGGCGTACCCGCCTCCCCGGCCTGCTCGCAGGTGGAGAGAGCCTCCTGGCCATCCGTCTCACGGTGGCTTGCTATAGGGGCTACTCAGGGGCGACGCGAGCCGTCCGATCTGCCCGGAAGGCTTGCACCCGAGCGACCCGGCTGGAAGGTCCATGACGGGTGGACCGAGGGCGCACGATTGCTTATAATTGCCGTGTGTCCATGATGGGTAGACATAAATCTAAGAACGGTTTTTAGAAAACCGGGTGAGATGGTTTGGTTTTTATGCTGGGCTTAATCGGTTCAGTTTATATTGGGTCGATACCATTTTCAGTTTGGCTTAGTTTGGTTATGTGAAAAACCAGTTCTGGTATAATTGGTTATGGGCTTAAACAGTTTGGGTATTAGGGGCTACAAACCATGGGTCCAACCCAGTTTCTAGGTTGGTTCCTCGCCCCCGCAACACCCGGTGGCGGCCTCCATGATGGCAGCACCCACGGCTGAGCTCCTGGCGGCCGACCACCTGGATACTCTCATGACCGCATCCCGCACGCCCATCTGCGTGATCCTGGCCGCCACGGACGCCCTCGCCGGTGAGCGCGTGGTCGTGGGCGGTTGGGTCTGGGCCGGTCGCGTCCAGTGCAACGGCACCATGGTCTTCCATGCCGCCAGCAACGGCTCCTGCCAAGCCAGCCTGCAGCTCGTCGTTGAAGCGGCCTCGCCTAGCAGCCATGGGGACCTCCGTGGTCGTCTTTGGTGTGCTCCAGGTCTTGCCCTGGAAGAGCAAGGAGCGCATCAAGCTGAGCGTCGAGGGCATCATCAAGGCCGGTGAGGTCGACGACCCAGCCGCCTTCCTGTTGCCAAAGGGTAGGCTCAAGCTCGACCACCTCCGGGACTTTATCCATCTACGGCCCCGCATCAACACCATCGCGGCGGTTGCGAGGATGAGGAACGAGCTCGCGTTCGCCACACACCGTCGTCCCCCACCGTCATGCACCTGCAGCTCGACCTCGCCTGAGCGTGGCTGGGGCGCTCGGGTTGCTTGCCAACGTCACACACGTCTTCTAGCCCGCGTGGTCGAGCCACCCGACGAAGACCAGAATTGGGAGGTCAACATCGGCATGCTCCGCAACGTGCCAGTCCTAGCACTAAGTTCAGCTATGCTCCACCCAGTTATGGTCCGCTCCTAGCTGAAAGTAACCAATCTCGACCCATTAGCTAAAACCATGGTTCGTATCAATAGTTTAGTTCGGTTTAGGTGGAGATAACTTTTGGTTTAGTTTGGTTTCGGTCGCAATACGCCTTTCAGTGGGTTAGTTTGGTTTGGTTTTCCTAAATTTGTCACATGGGTTCAGTTCGGATATAGTTGACTTTCCCAACCATTACTAGATTTAGGTGGAGAGCCCATTCACCCGATGCCACTGTCACTGCTCGAGGGGGAACAGGGGCTTTTGGCCATCTGTTGTCGGGTGAATTGCGGCGGGAACCTCTCGAGGCATCCGATCCGCACGGACGGCTCGGACCCGAGCAACCCGACTAGAGAGTCCATGATGGGTGGACCGAGGGCGCGCGATTGCTACAGTCGACGCGTTTCAATGTCGGGTGGACCGCCCAGTCACCTGTGGGCCACCGTCGCTGCTTCAGGGTGAAAAGAGGCTCCTGGCAATCCATTAACGAGTGGCTTGTGGTGAGAGCCTCTCGGGGTCTATTCGAGCTATCTGATCTACCCGAATGGCTTGGACCAGAGCGACCCGACTTCAAAGTGCATGATGGGTGGACCGAGAGTGCGTGATCGCTACAGTCGGCTACTACTTGTAAACTACATTGGGTTTTCCCCGAAGAGGAGGGGTGAAGCAGTACAACAGAGATAAGTATTTCCCTTAGTGAGAAACAAGGTTATCGAATCAATAGGAGAATCACGCAAACTCTCATCGTCAACACCTACACACACAAAAGTAAATACTTGCACCCAACGCGGGTAAGAGGGTTGTCAATCCCCTTGTACTCGTTACTTGCAAGGATTAATTCTGATAGTGATAGATAGATAAAAACAAGAAATAAATTGCAGCAAAGTATTGTCGGTTTTAGTAATATGATAAAAGTAGACCCTGGGCCATAGTTTTCACTAGAGACTTCTCTCTCAGACACATAGCATAGCGTGGGTAAACAAATTACTATAAGACAATTGGTAGAAAAGCGCATAGTTATGAAGTTATTCATGGCAATAATCACACATATATGCATCACATCCATGACAAGTAGACCGGCTCCTGCTTGCATCTATTACTATTACTCCACCAATCGACCGCTATTCAGCATGCATCTATGGTATTAAATTCATGACAGACAAAGTAACGCTTTAAGCAAGATGACATGATGTAGACAAAGTAACTCAAGCAATATGAATAAACCCCATCGTTTTATCCTTAATGGAAACAATACAGTGCGTGCCTCACTACCCCTACTTTCACTAGGTGAGGACACCACAAAGATTGAAACCATTACAAAGCACCTCTCCTATTGAAGATAAATCAATCTAGTTGGCCAAACCAAATGGACAGATCGAAGAGAAATACAAAGCTATCATAATCATGCATAATAAAGTTCAGAAAAGACACAGTTACTTTTAGTGATTAATCTGATCATAAACCCATAATTCATCAGATCCCAACAAACATACAACAAAGGAAGATTACATCAGATAGAACTCTAAGAAGATCGAGGAGAACATTGTATTGAAGATCAAAGAGAGAAAAGAAGCTATCTAGATACTAGCTATGGACCCGTAGGTCTGTGGTGAACTACTCACGTGTTATCGGAAGGCAACAAGGATGATGTAGAAGCCCTCCGTGATCGGTTCCCCCTCCGACAGAGTACCGGAAAAGGCCTCCAGATGGGATCACGGAAGAACAGAAGCTTGAGGCAGTGGAAAAAGTGTTTCAATGGCTCTATGGGGGTTTCCCGATATTTGAGAATTTATAGAAGTGGATTAGGTCAGAGGGAGTCACGTGGGGCCCACAAGGTAACAGGGCGCGCCCTACCCCCAAGGGCACGCCCTGTTGTCTTGCCGTCTCCTCGCTTCGTGTCTAGTCTCCTCCCGAAACTTCTAGGGTCTCTTATATCCAGAAAAAACCGTCAAAAAGTTTCGTAGCTTTTGGACTCCATTTGTACTGATTTTCTGGAAAACCAAAAACAAGCAAAAAACAGCAACTCCCACTATGCACTAGGTTAATAGGATAGTTCCCAAAAATGATATAAAATAGCATGAAAATTCATATAAAGTATCCAAGATCGATAATATAATAACATGAAAAAACAAAAATCATAGATATGTTGGAGACGTATCAACTTCCCCAAGCTTAATTCTTGCTCATCATCGATTATCTAAATGATAAAAACAGAAATTTTGATGTGAAATGCTACCTAACATGTGTATCATGTAATCTCTTTACGGTATAATCATTGAGAAACGATGAAGTAACAATACCAACATAATAATATCCAAGAAACATAATCATTACTTTTAAAAATATACGATCCTTAATGAATGTTATCCCCACTCATTTTATCATGTTAGCATGGCATGACTTCACCTTAACCGCATAAATATAAATCATGAGCACCCTGATGTCAAACTAGGCAATTGGATCATACTTCTAACGCGTTTCAGGATTTTCAACCCCATGCAATACATGAGCATAAGTGATACGTCTCCAACATATTTATAATTTTTTATTATTCCATGTTATTATAGTATCAATCTTGGACGTATTTTATGCAACTTTATGCAATTATATATCATTTTTTGGGACTAGCCTATTAACTTAGTGCCCAGTGATAGTTATTGTTTTGTGCTTTCTTGGCTTTTCAGGAAATCAATATCAAAGAGAGTCCAAACGGAGAAAAAAAATTGTATTTTTTTCTGGACCAGAAGAGACCCTAAAAGGTTTGGGAGAAGACCAGACAAGCCACGAGGGAGCGACAAGCTCGGGAGGCGCGCCCCCAGGCTTACGGGCCCCTCGTGGAACCTCTTGACCTAATTCCACCTCTATAAATACTAAAATATTCCCCTAACATCGAAGAGTGATAACACACAAGTATAGGGGATCAATTGTAGCTTTTCCGATAAATAAGAGTGTCGAACCCAATGAGAAGCTAAAGGTAGGATTTATATTCCCTTAAAGTTCAATCGACCAACAATACAACTCTACGCACACTTATGTTCGCTCTACCTAGAACAAGAATAAAACTAGAAGTAGCTCTGCACTTGATTCACCTTCTGTTTTGAGTAAACTTGCGACACCTACACCTGCACCTGCTATTGATTCTGATATGTCGCATTGTTATTGATGATGACACTTCTGCTATGCATGATGCTTATGATGATACTACTTCTCTGCTTGATAATAATGTGCCATTAGGTGAATTTCTTGATGAACAACTTGCTAGGGTTAGAGAGAATGAAATTACTGAAACTGATGATATTAATGAAAGTGATGATGAAGATTCTCCCCCTAGATATGAATTGCCTGTTGTACCTAAGGGTTATGTTATGGATGAAGAAACAGCTAGAGACTTTCTTCCTTGCAATGGTAGATATGATCTTAAGAAACTGTTAGCTAAGCTAAAAGAAAAGTCTTTGAATGCTAGAATGCAATATGACCCTGCTTTTGCTACTTCACCTATCTATGTTACTGATAAGGATTATGAATTCTCTGTCGATCCTGAGTTAATTACTTTGGTTGAATTTGATCCTTTCTATGGTTATGAATCTGAAACTGTTGTGGCACATCTTACTATATTGATTGATATAGCCACCCTATTCACTCATGAGGAAAAAAATCGCTATTACTATATTCTTAAATTGTTTCCTTTCTCATTAAAGGGTAGTGCTAAGATATGGTTTAATTCTCTTGCTCCTGGTTGTGTGGTTAGTCCCTAGGATATGATTTATTACTTCTCTGCAAAATATTTCCCCACTCATAAGAAACAAGTTGCCTTAAGGGAAATATTTAATTTTGTGCAAATTGAAGAAGAGAGTCTCCCACAAGCTTGGGGGGGGGGGGGCTTCTCTGATTACTTAATGCTTTGCCTGATAATCCTCTCAAGAAAAATGAAATACTTGATATCTTTTATAATGGACTAACCGATGCTTCCAAAGACCACCTGGATAGTTGTGCTGGTTGTGTTTTCAGGGAAAGAACTGTTGAGCAAGCTGAATTGCTATTGAATAATATATTGAGTAATGATAATGATTGGACACTGCTTGAACCAACTCCTAAGCCAACTCCGAAGGAAAGGGGTATTCTATTTCTTAGTCCTGAAGATATGCAAGAGGCAAAGAAATCTATGAAAGAAAAATGTATTAAAGCTGAAGATGTTAAGAATTTACCACCTATTGAAGAGATACATGGTCTTGATAACCCTACACAGGTAGTAAAGGTAAATTCTCTCTATAGATTTGATGAAGGTGATATTCCTCGTAATAAGTCTGCTAGTCAATGCTTCGATGAGTTTGATAATTTTATTGTTAAAACAGAGAATTTCAATGTTTATGTTGGCAGAGAATTAAAACGTAATGCTTATATGGTTGAACACTTGAGTGATTATATGTCTAGAGTTAAGGGTGACCTGAAGCTTATTAGTAAACATGCATCCATGGATACCACTCAAGTAGAACAAGTACTTAAGGCACAAGATGATTTGCTCAATGAATTAAATAAACAATGGTAATGTTGTTAGAGTGATGACTACAGGTGGTAAAATGACCCAGGAACCTTTGTATCCCGAGGGCCACCCTAAGAGAGTTGAGAAAGATTCTCAGAAAATTAATATTGATGAACCTAGTCCTTCTAAGAAAAAAAGAATAAGGATATGACTTTGCATGCTTCTAGTGAAGCTATTGTTAACACACCCAAGAATCCCAGTGATATTTCTATTTCTGATGCTGAAACACAATCTGGTAATGAACATGAACCTAGTGATAATGTTACTAAAGATGTTCATGTTGATGCTCAACCTAGTAATAACAATGATGTATAGATTGAACCCGATGTTGATATTGATAACTCACAATCAAAGAATCAATGTTATGATAAGAGAGACTTCATTGCTAGGAAGCACGGTAAAGAATAAGAACCATGGGTTCAGAAACCCATGCCTTTTCCTCCTAAGCCATCCAAGAAAAAGGATGATGAGGATTTTGAGCGCTTTGCTGAAATGGTTAGACCTATCTTTTTGCGTATGCGTTTGACTGACATGCTTAAAATGAATCCCTATGCCAAGTATATGAAGGATATTATTACAAACAAAAGAAAGATACCGGAAGCTGAAATTTCCACCATGCTTGCTAATTATACTTTTAAGGGTGGAATACCAAAGAAACTAGGAGATCCAGGAGTACAAACTATACCATGCTCCATAAAAGAAACTATGTTAAAACTGCTTTATGTGATCTTGGAGCCGGTGTTAGTGTTATGCCTTTCTCTTTGTACCATAGACTTGATTTGAATAAGTTGACACCTACTGAAATATCTTTGCAAATGGCCGATAAATCAACTGCTATACCCATCGGTATTTGTGAGGATGTGTCTGTTGTGGTTGCAAACTTTACTATTTTAATGGACTTTGTTATTCTTGATATTCCCGAGGACGACAGTATGTCAATAATCCTTGGTAGATCCTTTTTGAATACTGCAGGGGCTGTTATTGATTGCAACAAAGGCAATGCCACTTTTCATGTTAGTGGTAATGAGCATACGGTACATTTTCCGAAGAAACAACCTCAAGTTCATAGTATCAATTCTATTGGAAAAATTTCAACTATTACTATTGGAGGTTTTGAATTCCCTCTTCCTACTATCAAAAAGAAATATGGTATTCTTATTGTTGGGGACATGCATATCCCCATTGAGGTAACATAGTGTTATTCGAAAATTCTCTAGTTTCATGTTATTCGGAAGAAGTTTGTTAACAAGACTTGATCAACCTTGTTAGTGGATTCCTTTTGATGAGCATGAGATGGATGACGTTAGAAAGCACAACCTCAGTACCAACCGTTTACTTTCTATTATTTAGTTTAAATAAATACTATTTTTTGAATTATCCGTGCAATAAAAAATACCCCAAAAATAAAAGATCTCCAAATGCCCTGAAAATTGAGTATGATTTTTTGTAGAATATTTGAGAATTTCTGGCACTTAGAACACACCCGGGGGACCCACCATTTGGTCACGAGGGTGGAGGGTGCGCCCTCCCCCTAGGCGCGCCCCCTGCCTCGTGGGTCCGACGTGCCCCCCCTCCACTTATTCCAGCACCCACACACTTCGTCTTCCTCCAGAAAAAATCATCCCGTAGCTCAAACTCATGTTCTTGCTCGTTTTGCTGCCGTTTTCGATCTCCTTGCTCAAAGCTCCATCCACAAAACTGCTTTGGGGGATTGTTCTTCGGCATGTGACTCCTCCAATGGTCCAATTAGTTTTTGTTCTAGTGCTTTACTTATTGCAATTTTTTGCTGCTAAGGTGACCCTGTTCTTGAGCTTGCATGTCAAATTTATATGGTCTAAAGTAGTTTTAATGCATGATATAGCCTCTAGGCACTTTTGGGAGTAGTCGCTATTAATCTTGTTGAGTTTGGTTCACTTTTATTTTGAGTCACTAAAAATTTCAGAAATTTTTCAGAGGAAGAAAATGTTGAAGAGATCCTCGAGCCGAAACTCGAAGGAAAAGCAGAATGAAGAGAATAAAAAGCCCAAGTACAATCTTCCTCGCACCATGGAGGTTCGGTCGTGTGAATGGCCTTGTGATGCATTCTTGAGGGCTGCTGGAATTTACGACGATTTTTATCATTTGGCTGAGAATGCAGGCATCACCGACTTCATCCATGACCAGTGTGAATAGTATCTCCTACTCACAAATATTTTTGTGCAAAACTTCCATTTCCACGCGAGGAGATCACCACCTTCGGTGGACTTTTATTTATATGATGAGTTTAAGGAGATGTCACTCTATGATTTTTGTGTGATTTGCAAGTTGCCCTTCGAGGGCAGCATCGAGGAACTACATCCTGATGATGTGGATGAATTTATTGATAAAATTGTTGTAGGGGAAATGAGAAAAGTGTCAGGTGCAAGGATTACTAGTGTACATTTTCCTGTTCTACGTTACTATGCAATATTTGCTAGCAGATGTTTAATTGGAGCGGGAACAGTGGGGGCCTCAGTGCTCCTGACCTTGCTATTTTGCGCCATGCCCTTTTTCATGATAGAACTTTCAGTTTAGGCGCCATAGTTGCTAAACGGTTGAGTCTGAACTATTCAAAGGGCCCCATTTTTGAGGTATCTTTGCTTCACACCTTGCTAAACACTTTGAGATACCTATTAGGCATTATGAGAAAGAGGAAAAGGTGTTGCCCACTATTTTCTTAGACTATGAGAGTATGGTATCACATGATTTTATTGTTAAAGATAAGAAGAAGAGACTTAAGTATAACTTGGTATTTGGTAAAACTACTTGTGAGACTATTACCTTGCCTGCACCATCTTTGTTTAACATACATTCAGGCACGTACCTCATCATGCCCGATGACATTTATGCATACTGGGAGCTGACACGAGCCGAGAGCCTGAGCCGGAGCCACCTCTTGATCCATATCGGGAGTCTATTTATCAATGGGATCCAGAGGAGCTCGCTAACTAGTGGCAACCCGAGGACCCTCCTCAGTTCACCGGAGAGGAACACTTTGATCCATGGGCATAGACCAACTTAGGCCAAAAACCTAAGCTTGGGGGAGTACGTATTTCTCACTGACATTACATCCATGTTCACACACTCATTCTAGTTGTCGGTGTTCATACTTTTTCATTGTACTACCCATGCTAGTTTATTTTCCTTTCTTGCTTTCTTCTTGTGTGTTTGAAAAACTTTGAGAAAAACCAAAAAAAAATCAGTTGTAGCTTTTAGCTAGTTTACTTTCTATGCTTGTAGTAGTATATTAAAAGAAAAACCCAAAAAGATTTCTCATTCTTCTTTTGTTTGTTGGGAGCTTTCCCGTGTAAATAGTTTTTCTCGTTCTCTGAAATTCTTTTCTTTTCTTTGGGGGTTGAGAGGAGAAGACCACAATGAAGATGATGAGTGGCTCTCATATACATTACTATTGATCTAACAAAGAGCCCATATTACCTTGTCTTCTCCTTTGAATTAAATGTTTGCAGATTCCAGCTTAGTCCAATGCACATGCACTATTATTATTATCCACACCGTTCGGTCGTGCAAGTGAAAGGCAATAATGACGATATATGATGAAATGATTGAGATGAGAAAAGCTGGTATGAACTCGACCTATCTTGTTTTTGTAAATATGATTAGTTCATCGTTCCTGATTCAGCCCATTATTAATGAAACATGTTTGCAATGACAATTAGAGATTATAGTTATTCGTGCCATGCTTAATTAGCTAGGAGTTTATAACGGTTTACCTTGCGTGCCAACATGCTATTAAAATTGTTGTGATGTGGTATGATAGGGTGGTATCCTCCTTTGAATGATTCGAGTGGCTTGACTTGGCACATGTTCACGCATGTAGTTGAAACAAAATCAACATAGCCTCCACGATATTTATGTTCATGGTGATTTATATCCTACTCATGCTTGCACTCATTGTTGGTTAATTCTAATGCATGTTCATGACTATTGTCGCTCTCTAGTTGGTTGCTTCCTAGTCTCTTTCTAGCCTTCACTTGTACTAATCGGGAATACTGCTTGTGTATCCACTTCTATAAACCCCAAAGTTGTTCCATATGAGTCCACCATACCTACCAATATGCGGTATTTACCTGCCGTTCCAAATAAATTTGTATTTGCCAAACTCTAAACCTTCAAATGAAACTCTATTTTGTATGCTCGAATAGCTCATGTATCAACTAGGGATGTCTATATCTTCCATGCTAGGTGGGTTATTCTCATGATGAGTGGACTCAACTCATCATTCACGAGAAAATGGCCGGTAACCGGGATGCCTAGTCCCATGCTCAAATCAAATCAAAATAATTGCAAACAAAACTCCCCCGGGATTGTTGTTAGTTGGACGGTGCCCGTTGTTTTGGACCAGCCGTGGAATGTGCTCGTTGGTGGTGGGGGAGTATAGACTTTACCATTCTATTTGGGAACCGCCTATAATGTATGTAGCATGGATGATATCGAGATCTCTTGGTTGTTATGTTGACAATGAAAGTATGCCGCTCAAAATATTATTTATCTCTATTTCAAAGCTCGAGCTCTGGCACCTCTGCAAATCCCTACTTCCCTTACGAAGGGCCTATCTATTTACTTTTATGTTGAGTCATCATCCTCTTACAAAAAGCCACCAGTTGGAGAGCACCGCTGTCATTTGTATGCATTGTTATTAATTTACATTGAGTATGACTGTGATTGGATCTCTTTTTTCCATGAATTACAATGTCTAGTCAGTCCTTGATCTTTAGGGGTGCTCTGCATTTATGTTTTGCGGTCTCAGAAAGGGCTAGCAAGATACCATTCTATTATATCATATCATGATTGTTTTGAGAAAGTGTTGTCATCCGAGATTTATTATTATTGCTCGCTAGTTGATTATGCCATTGATATGAGTAAATGTGAGACCTAAATGTTCTTATGAATGTGGTTAGTTATAATCTTTGCTGAAAACATGAATGCCAACTTTACATATTTGCAACAACAACATCAAATAGAGTTTGTAAAAGTTTTTTCTTTACCACTTTCAGTTTGTCAACTGAATTGCTTGAGGACAAGCAAAGGTTTAAGCTTGGGGGAGTTGATACGTCTCCAACGTATCTACTTTTCCAAACACTTTTGCCCTTGTTTTGGACTCTAACTTGCATGATTTGAATGGAACTAACCCGGACTGACGTTGTTTTAGCAGAATTACCATGGTGTTATTTTTGTGCAGAAATAAAAGTTCTCGGAATGACCTGAAACTTCCCAGAGTCATGTTTTGGAATTAACAAAAAATATTGGCGAAAGAATCAATAGAAGGGGGCCCACACCCTGTCCACAAGGGTGTAGGGCGCGCCCCTGGACCTCCACCGACCTCAACTCCAACTCTATATATTCACATTCGGGGAGAAAAAAAATTAGAGAGAAGGTTCACCGTGTTTTACAATACGGAGCCACCGCCAAGCCCCGTTCTTCCTCGGGAGGGCGGATCTAGAGTTCGTTCGGGGCTTCGGAGAGGGGAATCCGTCGCCATTGTCATCATCAACCGTCCTCCATCACCAATTTCATGATGCTCACCGCCGTGCGTGAGTAATCCCATCATAGGCTTGCTAGACGGTGATGGGTTGGATGAGATTTACCATGTAATCGAGTTAGTTTTGTTAGGGTTTGATCCCTAGTATCCATTATTTTCTAAGACTGATGTTGCTATGACTTTGCCATGCTTAATGCTTGTCATTACGGCCCGAGTGCCATGATTTCAGATCTGAATCTATTATGTTTTCATGAATATATGTGAGTTCTTGATCCTATCTTGCAAGTTATAGTCACCTACTACGTGTTATGATCCGGCAAACCCCGGAGTGACAATAGTCGGGACACTTCTCGGTGATGACTGTAGTTTGAGGAGTTCATGTTTTCACTAAGTGCTAATGCTTTGGTCCGGTGCTCTATTAAAGGGAGGCCTTAATATCCCTTAGTTTTCGATAGGACCCCGCTGCCACGGGAGGGTAGGACAAAAGATGTCATGCAAGTTCTTTTCCATAAGCACATATGACTATATTCGGAATACATGCCTACATTACATTGATGAACTGGAGGTAGTTCTATGTCACCCTATGTTATAACTGTTGCATGATGAATTACATCCAACATAATTATCCATCATTGATCCATTGCCTACGAGCTTCTCACATATTGATCTTTGCTAAGTTACTTCTCTGTTGCCACTGTTACGATTTATACAAAACTGCTACTATTACTTTTGCCACTGTTATCGTTACTTCCATACTACTTTGCTACTAAATACTTTGCTGCATATATTAAGTCTTTCAGGTGTGGTTGAATTGACTACTCAGCTGCTAATACTTGAGAATATTATTTGGCTTCCCTTGTGCCGAATCAATAAATTTGGGTTGAATACTCTACCCTCAAAACTATTGCGATCCCCTATACTTGTGGGTTATCAGGAGCCACTGCCAAGCCCTGTTCTTCCTCGGGAGGGTAGATCTGGAGTTCGTTCGGGGCTCCGGAGAGGGGAATCTGTCGCCATCGTCATTATCAACCATCCTCCATCACCAATTTCATGATGCTCACTGTCGTGCGTGAGTAATCCCATTGTAGGCTTGCCGGACGATGATGGGTTGGATGATATTTACCATGTAATCAAGTTAGTTTTGTTAGGGTTTGATCCCTAGTATCCATTATGTTCTAAGATTGATGTTGCTATGACTTTGCCATGCTTAATGCTTGTCACTAGGGCCCAAGTGCCGTGAATTCAGATCTGAACCCTTTATGTTTTCATGAATATATATGTGTGTTCTTGATCCTATCTTGCAAGTTATAGACACCTACCACGTATTATGATCCGGCAACCCCGGAGTGACAATAGACGGGACACTTCCCAGTGATGACCGTAGTTTGAGGAGTTCATGTATTCACTAAGTGCTACTTCTTTGGTCTAGTACTCTATTAAAAGGAGGCCTTAATATCCCTTAGTTTCCATTAGGACCCTGCTGCCACGGGAGGGTAGGACAAAAGATGTCATGCAAGTTCTTTTCCATAAGCACGTGTGACTATATTCAGAATACATGCCTACATTATATTGATGAATTGGAGCTAGTTCCACGTCACCCTATGTCATAACTGTTGCATGATGAATGCTATCCGATATAATTATCCATCATTGATCCATTGCCTATGAGCTTTTCACATATTGATCTTTCCTACGTTACTTTTCCGTTGCCACTGTTACGATTGCTACAAAACTGCTACTGTTACTTTTTCCATCATTATCGTTACTTCCATACTAATTTGCTACCAAATACTTTTTTGCAGATATTAAGTCTTCCAGGTGTGGTTGAATTGACAACTCTGCTGCTAATACTTGAGAATATTCTTTGGCTCCCCTTGTGTCAAATCAATAAATTTGGGTTGAATACTCCACCCTAAAAAACTATCGCGATCTCCTATACTTGTGGGTTATCACTAAGCTAACAGATGGGTCTTGTCCATCACATCATTCTCCTAGTGATGTGATCCTGTTATCAAATGACAACTCATGTCCATGGTTAGGAAACCTTAACCATCTTTGATCAACGAGCTAGCCTAGTAGAGGCTTACTAGGGACACAATATTTGTTTATGTATTCACACATGTATTTAAGTTTCCGGTTAATATAATTCTAGCATGAATAATAAACCTTTATCATGAATAAGGAAATATAAAATAACAACTTTATTATCGCCTCTAAGGCATATTTTTCCTTCACATCATTATTCAATTTTCTATCAATTGTCCAACAGTAATTTGTTTACCCACCTTATGCTATTTTCAAGAGAGAAGCCTATAATGAAAACTATGGCCCCTGGGTCTACTTTTATCATAAATTAAAACCCTAAAAATACCTTGCTGCAATTTTCCTTTCTTTATTTATTTTGTGTTTTATCTATCTATCCATCACTACAAAATTTGATCTTGTGAATAACCCCCGAGGGATAGACAACCCCTTGTTCATGTTGGGTGCAAGTATTTATTATTTTGTGTGCAGGTACTGCTAACTAGGTGTTGCATGATTCTCCTACTGGATTGATAACCTTAGTTCTTAACTGACGGAAATACTTATCTCTACTGTACTGCATCATCCTCTCCTCCTCGAGGAAATCCCTACGCACCTCACAACTAGCAGGAAGAATTTCTGGAGTCGTTGCCAGGGAGACATCATCAACATCTATCAAGTATCTACGCATAAACTTTCATCTCTTTACATTTACATTATTCGCCATTTGCCTTTCGTTTTCATCTCCCCCACTTCTAAAAGGTTTTTACAAAATAAGAAAGATATTTTCCATTTGCTCTTTTTGCGTTTGCCTTTTTCTTTGCTTGTTATCTTGTTTGCTTAGTCGCGATGTCTCAAGAAGATACAATATTGTGTGATTTTTCCAATACTACTAATAATAATTTTATTAGTACTCCGATTGCTCCTCCCGCCGCTAGTGCGGAGTCTTGTGATATTAATGCCGCTTTGCTAAATCTTGTTATCAAAGAACAATTTTGCGGTAGTCCTAATGAAGATGCCGCATCACATCTTAACACTTTCGTTGAATTGTGTGATATGCAAAAGAAAAAAGACGTGGATAATGATATTGTAAAATTAAAATTATTTCCGTTCTCACTATGAGATCGCGGTAAAACTTGGTTTTCATCTTTGCCACGAAATAGTACTGATTCTTGGGATAGGTGCGAAGATGCTTTTATTGCCAAGTATTTTCCTCCCGTGAAAATTATTTCTCTTAGAAATCAAATTATGAATTTCAAGCAACTTGAGCATGAACATGTTTCCCAATCTTGGGAGAGGATGAAATTAATGATAGGAAATTGCCCTACTCCTGGTTTGAATTTATGGATGATCATACGAATTTTTAATTAGGGATTGAATTTTGTTTCTAGAAACCTTTTAGATTCCGCCGCGGGCAGTACTTTTATGGAAATAACACTAGGGGAAGCCACAAAATTGTTTGATAATATTATGGCAAATTATTCACAATGGCATACCGAAAGAACCTCTACTAGTAAAAAAGGTGAATTCTGTTGAGGAAATTAGTACTTTGAGTGATAAAATAGACGCACTTATGAAATTGGTTGCTAGTAAAAGTGATCATATTGATCCTAATGATGTGCCATTGTATACCTGATTGAGCAACACAATGATCCCATGGATGTGAATTATGTCTTGCGAAACAATTTCAATAGCAATGCTTATAGAGGTAATTTTAATCATAGGTCGTTTCCTAGAAATTCCTCTAATAATTATGACACTTCCTATGGTAATTCTTCTTATAGTGATAATAATAATAATAATAGGATGCCCTCTGATCTTGAAAGTAATAACAAATAATTCTTTAATGCTCAAAAAGTTTTCAACACTATGATAGAAGAAAATTTGAGTAAACTTGATGATATGTCTAGGAGCATGGATAGAATCGTTTATGATGTGGATAATCATAAAACTAATTTTTTTCCACCCAAGCTTGATATAAATGAATCAATTGAAGCTCTTCGTGTCTCCATGGATTAAATTAAAGAAAGAACCGCTAGGTTGAGGGCTAAGCGAGAGTTCTTAGAAAAAGCGATCCCGCACGATTTTTATCGTAGTAATGATGAAGATATTAAAATGATTGGTGTTTCTTCTATTGAATCTTTATTTAGCAATGTAAAAATTGATGAAAAGGGGATTGAATAAGAGTCAACTTTATCTAGAAGGCTTCCCCATAATTCGGAGGGTCAAATCTTAATGAAAAAAAAGATAAAAGTAGGTTTGGAGAGGTAAAAACTTTAAATAGTGATGTGCCCACTCTTTTGGATTGAAAATGCTTTAAATATGATAGTTGTTCTTTAATTGAGTATATATCTTTGTTGCAATCCATGTTAAATTCACCCAATGCTTATGAACAAAACAAGGCTTTTACTAAACACATTGTAAAAGCAATGATGAAAGTTTTAGATGAAAAGCTAGAATTGGAGGTCTAAATACCTAGGAAATTATATGATGAGTGGTAACCCACCATTAAAGTTAAAATTAAAAATTATGAGTGCAATGCTTTATGCGAGTTGGGTGCTAGCGTTTCCACAATACCAAAATCTCTATGTGATGTGCTAGGTTTTACCAATATGGATGAATGTTCTCTTAATTTGCACTCAGCAGATTCTACTATCAAGAAACCTTTGGGTAGAATAAATGATGTTCTTATTCTTGCAAATAGAAATTATGTACATGTTTATTTCATTATGCTTGATATTGATTGTAATCCGTCTTGTCCCATAATACTGGGTAGACCGTTCCTACGAACCATATGTGTTGTTATTGACATGAAAGAAGGGAATATAAAATTTCTATTTCCGTTAAAGAAGGGTATGGAACACTTCCCTAGAAAGAGAATTAAGCAACCATATGAATCTATTATGAGGGCCACCTATGGAATTAATTTGAAAGATGACAACACTTGAACCTATGCATTACGCCTAGCTAGGGGCGTAAAATAATAGCGCTAGTTGGGAGGAAGCCCAATAGTTATCTTAATTTTCTTGTTTCTTTTTCTGTTTTTGTGTGCACACAATTATGCTACTGTTATGAGTGTTTTGTGTTTTAGTTAGTGTCTGTGCCAAGTAAAGCCTTTGGGATGATTTGGATGATAGTTGCTTTGATTCTGTGCAAAAACAGAAACTTTTGCATCTAATAGCAGAATTATTTAAATTTGCTGGAGCGTGCTAAAATTCTGAAGTTTTTACACATGACTGATATACAATTGCCCACATTGTCCTAATTTTTTAGAATATTTGGAGTTACATAAGTATGGTCATTGTTCGAGTTACTACAGACTGTTCTATTTTTGACATATTTTATTTTTGTTGCGTTGTTCGTTTGTTTTGATGAATCTATGGATTGTATCAGGGGGTATAAGCCATGGTGAAGTTAGAATACAGTAGTTAGAATGCAATAATAAATTATGAATGGGTTTACCACAGTACCTCAAGTAGTGATTTGCTTTATTATACTAACAGATCTCACGAAGGTTTTGTTGAGTTTTGTGTGCTGAAGTTTTCAAGTTTCGGGTGGGATCACGATGGAAGAAGGAATAAGGAGTGGCAAGAGCCTAAGCTTGGGGATGCCCGAGGCATCCCAAGGTAATATTCAAGGATTCCTAAGCATCTAAGCTTGGGGATGCCCAGGAAGGCATCCCCCCTTTCTTCTACCAACTATCGGTAATTTTACTTGGAGCTATATTTTTATGGGATAATCGGTTTTATACCCTTAGTTGGGTACCACTCATCAGGATTGCCCCTACTTTTGGAAAACACATGGTCTTACCCAATTTAGTTTGCTTTTATTGTGCTTTTGCCCTTCCGTCACGGCTCCGTCCAGTCAGTGTCATTTGACCATAAGCGGCACTAGATTTTGGACATTTTGCCTCTGTCGGTGCTACACTTAGTACCCTTTCGTCCTTAGTGAGCTCGGGCTGAACAAAACAAAGGAGCAAATCCGTTGAGAAGAGGTCTGACGAGGAAGAGGATGGAGCCGCGTAGCATGGCGAGCTCAGGCTCGTCCAACTACTCGCAGGCGGCCGGTGAGGTAAGTGAGCATCAGCTTGTGCGCCTTCCTCCACCCCCAATTCGTGCTAGGGTTTCTAGGGTTTGTGATATTCGGGGAAAATTTTGACCTTCCTTGCCTTCCATTTGGTTTAGGTTGATGGGGTCGGGATTGTGCAGTTCGTCTTCGAGTTCTTTCTTCCCTATGACACCTATTGTGGATTGGAGTATCGTTCAAATCATCGTTGCCTAGGTCATGGTCTTGTTCGAGCCTGCCGTATTTCCTGGGAAGGGGCAAGCACTGGCCGCCGGTTTTTAGGGTTTCCTTTAGACGTAAGAGTTTGTGAATTTGAGCATCTTTTAGTTCTCATTTATGAAATATCTAATTTTTGGTTAATATGATGTGCGATCAGTTACCATAGGAGTGTTAGTGGGTGGTTTGGGTTGATCCTCCTCCTCCATTGCATGTTGCCCTGGCTTTTGAAGACCTGCACGTAGAGGTAGAATAGAGCTGGATCAAAAGTCACAACTTGAAGAAGGAAAACCTTGAGCTGTCAAGAAAGAATCTTCTTTTGAAGAAGAAGCTGAGAGGAAGAGATGAGATGATGCTTCTTTTAGCATTGTTGTTTGTAGGAATTTGTGTTGTACTGTTGTTTGTGTTGTAGTTGTACTAGTTTTTGCTTGTTGATAGAATGGTACAACCTAGTATGATGTATTTGAAGATGATGATGCACTGTTGTGGTCAAGATGAACATGCTATTTTGTTTCTGCAAACTAGATGATGGTGTGGATGGATGCAAAGTAGATGCTAGTTGAGATGTCCTAAGTAGACAAAAGTGTGCCAAAGTAGATGTAGTTTTTGTCGTCGACGACGCCGATGACAAAACTATGCCAAAGTAGATGTAGTTTTTGTCATCGACGACGTCGATGAAAAAACTATGCCAAAGTAGATGTAGTTTTTGTCGTCGATGACGTCGATGACAAAACTATACCAAAGTAGATCAACAACAAACTTATGCCAAAACAGTGAGCACAAAGCATTAAGAAGAAGAAGCTGGTCATCACAAATGTACCAAACACTGGGCATAACTAGTGCATAAAGCATTAATAAGTTGATCATCACAAATGTACCAAGCACTGAGGCATAACTAGTGCATACAGCACTAAGAACATAAAAGTACTAGCTATCATAGTCCACACACAACAACATCAAATGCATAATAGTTTTATCTAGTAATAGTACTAAAGGTGAAGTTTCTTGCTCCTAGTGTTCTTGGCTGGGTTTGGATCCAGCTTGCCTTGCTTCTAGTGTTCTTTACTAGATTGGGGGCAGTGGGTGGAGCTTCAACTACTGTTGTTGCTTTTTTGGCTGGAGAGACACCCTTGCTGTTAACACTGCTTCTAGTAACTGAGCAAAATGTAGTTGTTGGTACATTTTTCTTCTGCTTGCAACACCTTGGAGAAGCTCCCCTCTCTGCTCCTCTTTTGTAATGCTTTATAGGACTAAAACAAGTTCAAACATAACACAATTTTTAAGATATGAACTAATGAAAACTGAAACAAGTTGAAGATATGAATGAAGACTAACACAAGTTGCTGGCACATACCTGACTACATTAGCTTGTGTAGATGCCTCATGTGAGGTTTCCTTTGGTGGTGGCATCTGCTACTGAAGAACATCAACTTCTAGCTCTTCATCCTCCTCCTCATCTTCTACTTCTGTTTCTGCTAGGTCATTAGCTGTTGGATGATCATCTACATCATCTAATCCCCAATGTTCTTCTTCTCTAAAGGCTGGATCACACTATAAAAAAATACACTTCTGTGATGATACGTGTTTGTCACAGTAGGTCGCATTTTTTGTCATGCATGTACATCCATGACAATTTTATGACAGAATCAAGATAGTCATACCTGTGCTGTGTAGAAGTGTTCCATGACATTACCAAAATTATCATCACGGAAGTGTCCACTTCCATGACGATAAATCGCGCGCCACAGAAGTGCTTTCATCAAGGGTGACCGACACATGGCATCCACCATAACGGAATGTTGTTAAGCTATCGGGTCGGATTTTGGATCCGATAACCCGTTAACAACCCCGACCAATGGGGATTTTCCACGTGTAAAATCATCATTGGCTAGAGGAAACACGTGTCGACTCATCGTTGGGACAAATGTCATCCACTCATTGGACAGAAGGCGCCTATGATATGTCGACACGTGGCACGGCCCAACAGAGGCCCATTCTTGTGAAAGGCCGACCCGTTTGACTTGGTCAAAAGGTGGCGAGCCGGCCCATGGAAAGCCCGTTAACGGCTTGTTCGCATATAGCTCATTTACAGCCCGCTAACCCAAGGCCTTTTATGCCCTATCCAAATTAGGCCCAGTAGCATCATCTAGGCCATCCAATATGATTACAACCCGTTTTCACTTCTGGCCCATGTGTGGCCCATGACGTCTTTCGGCCCATATGAGGCCCTTTGTAACTCTTGGCCCATTAACGGCCCGTCATGAATCTGGCCTGTAATGAACAGTGTATCACTTTACACCCATTAACGGCCCGTGTTGAAACTGGCCCGTAATGAACAGTGTATCACTTTATACCCATTAACGGCCCGTTATTCCGTTGGGCCGTTTCCAACCCATGTTATCTTTCGGCCTTCTCAGAGCCCATTTATTCTTGGGCTCATTTCGAGCATTCATTTACTTACGGCCCGTTACTGTCATTTTCTGCTTGTGGGCCAAATTCAGCCCGTGGTTACAGTCGGCCCATTTGTGGTCCATTAATACATTGGGCCGGTTTCATAGTGTCATTAAATACGACCTATTAACGATGGCCTGTTATGGTCGGCCCATGAACGGACGATTCCAACTCTAGCCCGTTTACGGCCATAACACGGTATGTTTGGCCCATGTTTGGCCAATCGATCATACGACCCGTACAAGGCCCATTGATGACACGGCCCATAGAAGGCCCATTGTTTCTACGGCCTATAGAAGTCCCATTGTTTCTATGGCCCGCAGAATACCCACTATTTCTACGGCCCGTAGGAGGCCCAGTGTCACTACAGTAAATATTAGCCCATGGTTATTGTGGCCTAGTTTTAAAAAATAGGTTATTGCGGCCACTAGAAAACCGCAGAAAAAGAACTGCAATGACTACAAGCAAACAAATAAACAAGACAACAAGGAAATAAATAAGCAAGCAACTAACGCTAGGCTATCACGGCTATTACACATATTACATCCATTGGGTATCAAAGTTCGCCACCAGTGCAAATATAGGGAACAAAGTAGCATATCATATACACTGGTTGTCAAAGTTGGCGTCCAGCGCAAATAAACATCGCAGCAAAACAAATCCAGAACTGAAACCACTTCAGAAGATCTCAAGAAACAATATCCTGGGTACCCATAATGCTGGCAAGATGCTTAGCAAGATTATTAACTTTCTCTTGTTTGGCGCTTAAATCCTCCAGCGCTTGCTGTTGCACCAGGAAATATGCATCTGAATTCTGCAGGGACTACCTCAGTCCTTCAACCTCCTGTCGCAGCACATCTGATTGATGTCTTTCAACTTGAAGTTGAGACTCAAGAAGATGAACTGATTCAGGCAGCGAGTTCGAAGAGCTTGTGCCAGCAGTAGTGGCCAGTAACTCGAACACTACATCAAGACAGGACTTTTGGGCTCTCTCACTGTCATCAAGATAGTTTTTATCAGCTTTCTTGGAGACCAACAGGGATGTCTCACTATCTTGAACCTTATCTGCATTACTTCCTTTACCATTGCATAACGCGGTACTTTTCTCCAATATTTTGTCTGCATTCTAAAAGAGAAACAAGCAGACACATCACAGGTTTACTATGTTGTATATGAAACTCATTTTGGTAAATGAGTTCAGTAGTAAAGTGGACAAGATAACATCATGAAACAAACATATATCTATGTACCATGGTCACTTTATGGTCTATATCATTCTAGTTTTTGTTGCAAAATCAAGATAGAGACACAATTCAAATAATATTTGTTCAAGACAAAGCAGAATAGACAGAATATAAGTGTGGGAAACTATAGAGCAATAACAACACTTTTAATGTGCATGACATGAGAACATAATTGTTTATTCAATTGAAACTGAAATCAACATAGAGCAGGTTACAACAGCAAACCAGTTAAAGAAACAGGTTTGAAACATACCTGTTGCACCATTGGAGTTTCAATTCCATCCTTCAAATTTGAAAATAGTTGGTATGAGTAAATACAGTAATGCAAGAGCAAAGGAGTATGAACCATAGCTACAGAACCTGACCTGAGAAGAAATCTTCTTCTCCTTTAAGTGTTGAGTTGGGATTCGGAGTGGTGGTCCTTGTGCTTTGGGCACTTCAGTTCCCTTACTAACTGCTCGTGTTTGGGTGCTCTGTGGTGGAGACGGTGTTGTGTCAACTAGAACCGGGTTACTATCTGCCGGGGTTGGGGTTAGAAGGGGTGTAGCTGGTTCTCTGTCCAACTGGGTAGGGGTACAATCTGTGAGAGTCTGGGTTATTTGTGGTGGATCTGGTCCTTGGGCAAGTACAACCGTGGTTCTATCTACATCAACTGGTAGCACTATCTTTTCTGAAGACCGTGTTGTTACTCCCTTAGATACTGCCATCACCCTCTCCAATTCAAATGGCTGATAAACAATAAAAGTAATTGAAAGTATAGACATTGTATGATAGACAGGTGCAATGGATAGTGGGGAATAAAAGAGGGCATGAAATAATTTATATTTATGTTGTCTAACCAAACAGGATAGCATGACACAATTTCACATATATGATGGCTAACTAACCAGGATAGCATGACACAATTTCACATTATGATGGCTAACTAAAAAAGATGGAAAGACATATTGCAAAATATGATGACTATGTAAATAGGATGACATGATATAACTATATAATGTGTTTATTAAATAGGTTGGCATGCCATAATTCACATACATTCACAGATAGAATGCCATAATTCAAAATATGATGACTGTAAACACTAAACAGGATGAGATGATATAACTATATGATGTCTTTATTAAATGGGTTGCCATGCCATAATTCAAATAGATGATGTGTATGTACTATGTAAACATGATGGCATGGTATAATTCAAATATATGATTTATATAGTAAGCAAGTAAGCAGATGGCAATCCATATATGATGTAAAAACTAAGCAATGCAAGACAACATGCATGACATGGGTAATATAACCCTGCCAAGTTTGAGCATAGACCTCAGGGGGGAAATAGGACTGGTCATCAGTCTCCGAATCCTCCTCTGAGGAGCTCTCTGTAACCAGCAAGATGTCTGCTTCAGCTGGTAGCATTGTCTGCTCTGAATACCTTGTTTTCACTCCAGATACTTCCATCACCGCTTCAAATGGCTGATGCACAGGAAGAGTAGTTGAATATACAAACGTTGTCGACAAATGGAACACGTAATACAACAAAATGATAGCATGATATAATTCACATACATGATGATTGGCTAAGCAACATGGCATTGCATAATTCACATATATAATGCCTTTGCAACAAGATAGCATTGTATAATTCACATATATAACGTCTTGCAACAAGATGGCAATGCATAATTCACATATATGGTAATTAGACACTGAACAGGTGGCATTCACACAAAGCATGTCTAAACTAATCAAATGACATAGCAATGCGAGACACCATAC
>LT934120.1:638908860-638981805 GCA_900231445.1 Triticum turgidum subsp. durum
GGGGGAATAGGACTGGTCATCTGTCTCTGAATTCTCCTCTGAGGAGCTATCCGTAACCAGCGAGATATGCGCATCATCAGATAGCATAGTCTGCTCTGAAGACCTTGTTTTCACTCCAGAATTGGCCATCACCATGTCAAATGGCTGATGCACATGAAGAGCAGTTGAACGCACTAACATTGTTAACAAATATAATATGTAACGAAAAAATATGATGGCCTGATATAATTTACATATAAGATGATTGGCTAAGCAGGATGCATTGCAAAATTCACATATATGATGCCTGGCTAAACAAGATGGCGTTGCATAATTCACATAAACGATGAATAAACTAAATAGATGGCATTCGCACAAAGGATGTCTAAACTAAGCAGATGGCATATTTGATGTATAAAGTAAGCAATGCAAGGCACCATATGCATGAGATAACCAACATCAGCATGCCAAGTTAGAGCGAAGACCTCAGGGGGTAAATAGGAGTTGTCTTCTCCTTCTGAATCCCCCTCAGAATAGATATCTTCCTCTCGATTACAATCCGAAATGTGTGGAGGGGGGCTGCCTTTGCGCCTACCATGGAGCGACGTCTGCATGAAATTTTATTGCCACACAAGGCTCATCTCTTTTGCTCTACATGTTCAGTTCCATTGTTTACAATAACTGCCATGCATAGGAATAAAACATAGTGAGATTATGTAAGGAGTGCATGCAGAAATCCAGAGTGATGGTAGCAACCTGTGGATAGACCCAAAACCAATAATAGCGGCAAATAATGGCTTCAGTTAAAAAATACAGATAATGGCTTCTTTACTGTTTGTTTCCCACCCAACATGAAACTCATAGTAGACACCGGAGATTAACCAGATAGTAGATAGATACTATTGATTGCGGCCCCGATATGTACCCCACAACCATTTAAAAACTCAAGTTTGACCATTAGTTTGGAGCTGACTCAGAGTCTAATCGGTGAACAAGACAATAAAGTAGCATGTAATATTAAGTGATGCATAACGTAAGCAGACACAAAAGAGTGCGACCTCTTTTGTGGACCAGTGTAGTCCTCGAGGTCATCTGCTCGGTTGATGATGGGAATGCAGTTTTCATGGCTGCCGGCAGCAGGGAAGAAGATCTGAGGCGGCAAAAGACAGTTTGGAGGCCGGATCCCTGCTGTGCTGTACCCTTCTGTCGTTGGAGCAGCTGCGTTGGGGTGGACGACAGCGCAGCTGGAGCGGGACAAACCACCCAAGGTTTTCTTTGACAACTATATGTAAGAGAAGTAATTCTGTAAGGGCTCATTTGAACTGGAGGATTCCAACAATGCAGGGATAGGAAATAGACAGGAATAGGATAGGAATGCACGTGCAAAACAGAGAATTCTAAAACACATGATTTCTGCTAATCTGGGTGTTTGATTCACAACAATTGGAAGATCACAGGATGCAAAGAAGCATGGTGAGATTAAGTCAAACCACAAGAAAATGTACGGTTATAATGCTATTATGCTACTATCTCTTAGTCTTGTGCTTCATGAATAGGAATTTCAAAAGAAGGACAAGTGAAAATTAAAATTCCTACATTTTTTCTTTCAAGGAGACACTAAAGGAACAAATCCTACAGTTTTCCTTTGCTCCATTCCTTTGAACCAAATTCATGAATAGTAGTACCATAGGAAACTTCCCAATTCCTATGTTTTTCATTCACTTTTCCTTTCAAGCACTGGTGATTCTAGTAGGCAGGCTTGAGCAAGGAAAAGCCTACACTAAAAAAATGTTTTTGTGCTACTTCTATTACTTTGGACCCAAGCCACTGCCGTACTAGCTCAACTCCCAGGGCCATCGACAAATGCTCAAACGTGCAGAGATAAATAATGATGGCGTTCAAGAGAGTCCATCACGAAAAGCTAAGTTGTTTGGTACCTCACTGCTTGTCATATAGTAGGATAAAATAATCATATTTCCCGTTACTATGTGTGCTCAGTGGACAATATATATAACATGTAGAGTAAAAAAGAGATGTGACAAGTGTACAACCTCTTTGGCGAAGCCATGTCGATCTCAGCGTGATTGGGTTGGCCGGTGAGGATGCTCCCGGTGACTTGACTGTCGGAGGAGGGGAAGAAGATCTTAGGCGTCTGGAGATGGAGCCCGAGGTACTGCTCCGCTATGATGGAGGGTTTCGTCGTTGGAGCAGCTCCGGTGAGTTGTACGACGCCGAGGCTGAAGCAGGACAAGAGAGACAACGTTAACCTGAGTGGAATTCTAATAGCATCTCCAATACATGACGTAAAATACATAACCACACAGTGCTAGATGTAAAATACATATGTCTCTCATCTCTGAACTTAACTGTCGAAACTGAATTTAACTGTCGAAACTGAACTTAACTGTCGAAACTGAACTTAACTGTCAAAACTGAATTTTGCTGTCCAAACTGAATTTTGCTGTCTAAACTGAACGCACTAGCAAGGTGAGGCTACACATCGGTCGACTGACTTTTTCATCTCTGGTTAGTCGATTTTGCAGCCGTTGGATGCGAAAACAAGGGCCTGCAGTTCATCTTCAACCTCCACCCCCCTGAGCCGCCAGCCACCTCTGGCCAAACAACAGCCCCCAGCCGCCCGCGGCCTGCGGTCCGCCGCCTCGCCCGCCCCGAAAACACTCCCCACCGCCGATCCGCCGCCGCCCCGGCCATCCCTCTAGGACCCCACGTGCCGAGCTTTTTCTCCGGCGATCTCCACACCACAGCCCCGCCACCGCCGGCGACCACCGCCCCCATCCTGAACCCTAAGATAGATAGTGGGGTACCTCTCGGACGATCCCCCTCCCCGCTGCGGCTGGTTCTTCCTTCACCCAGGCGAGCCCCCCACCCCCTGAAAATCGACTGACCCAAAAGTCGATTCAGTCGACTGAAGTGTAGCTAAATCGGAGCAACATCGCAAGCAAGAGCAAGAGCGAGAGCAGCAGCGCGAGCAAGAGCAATAACAAGAGCAGACCAGACAGGGACCGAGAGCAAGAGCAGAGTAGCAGCGCGAGCGAGAGGTAAAGCAGCAACAACTCCTATTGATGTGGACGTCGCCGCCGAGGGAGCTACACCATGGAGGAAGTGGCCGGCGATGCCGCCGTGGATGGAGCTGTGCCGTGTCGGCTCGGGACCGAGTGCCGGCAGCACCGTGAGATTGAATCAAGAAGAAAATGCGGTGATTAGTGTACAACCTCTTTGGTGGCGCCGACTAGGCCGCGACTTCATCCAAGGAAACGGTGATGATGATGCTCTTCTAGTGGTGCAGGTGAAGACGGCGGTGTGGGAATGGAGGTGGCGCGAAAGACGAGGGGAACATCGGGGCAGCTCCTTAGAGGTGGAGGACGGGGTGGCTGAACCGGCGGGATGACGAGATCGACGACGGATCCTCATCCGGTACGGTGGATGAGGGACGTCGAGGTGCTGATGTGGACGGCGTCGTCGTAGAAGAGGCTCCGGCTGGGTGGCAGACGGAGCAGGGTGTGGGGCTTCGTCGCGGGTTTTCGCGGCCTCGGTGTAAGGATGGGTGGGCGGATGGGATGGCAGTGGGGAACCATGGCTTAGGGACGCGCTTGTCCGAAATGTGGGGTAAGTTACGAAAGTACCCTCACTGATTTGAGGCGGTTCTTTTGGTTCAGGGCTACCATGGGCATTTCGCGTGTCGGGATTTCACAGGAGGTGGGAGTTTTCGCACGCGTTGTAATTTTGGAATAGCAAGGCGCGGGTTGAGATGGAGGAAGTTGTCGGAGCATGACAAGACAAAGATATATCTTAAATATTTTGGGCTAACAAGGTGCGGGTTGAAATTTCCGAACAAGGCTAACATGTACTGTACCAAATCAATGCCCACTACAACTGTCATTCAAAACTTTGAATTCATGTTATGTTCAATTAAGATATTTCACTACGTGTATAATGCATGCAACCTACTACTCAAATGAACGTTTTAGTGCATTCCAAACGTATATACTACCGCTTCAATATGAACTAAATTTGAATTCGTTTCTCTATTTGAATAAGATCTACAGTAATGATTGTTGTGAAGTCAAAGCATTTGAATTCGTTTGTCTGTTTTAATAAGATCTACAATCATCATTATTGTCAAGTTAAACCATCGTTTATGTGTTATCTTCACAGCATACCACATGATTAGTCTCGAGTTACATATGAACTATGTGTACTATATGAACTCGAACTCAATTTTTTGAATCCACTTTATGTTGATTTCAAATCACATTACATTTCTAGCTCTAGCTAGATCTTCATAATCTAAGCCATGTCCCAGATGTATAATGTGTTTATCACATTATGTATGCTGCCCCACCCCTACGCCTAAAAGTATTTATATGTGAGTTGCAAACACCACACAACCACAAATTCAAATAAAATGTGAGAATGTTCAATATATAGTATTGTTTAGATTGTTCGATATTTAGTTGTAAGCTGCAAACACCACACATTATCACAAATTCAAATAAAATGCGAGATTGTTTGATGTATAGTATTTTAGATTGTTCGACATTTAGCTGCGAGTTGCAAACGCCATGCATTATCACATTATGGTATAACATGTGCACAACACATGTATCACCGCTATATTCATGCATGCATATGTTTAAAACACTATGATCTCCTATTCAAATATATGAATCTGCTTTCATATCAAATTATGATCTTTGTTAGTCTCTTACACCCACACAATCCTCTAACCTTTGTAGCTACCACTAACTTTCTCTCCTGCATGCACACGCCCTCCTCGCCCTCCCCCTCCCTCGGCATTCTATCCACCGGGCACATTCATTTTCTTTCTTTAGGTTGTTGTCGGTGTCAAAACCGGCGGATCTCGGGTAGGGGGTCCCGAACTGTGCGTCTAGGCGGATGGTAACAGGAGACAAGGGACACGATGTTTTTACCCAGGTTCGGGCCCTCTCGATGGAGGTAAAACCCTACTCCTGCTTGATTAATATTGATGATATGGGTAGTACAAGAGTAGATCTACCACGAGATCAGAGAGGCTAAACCCTAGAAGCTAGCCTATGGTATGATTGTTGTTCGTCCTACGGACTAAAGCCCTCCAGTTTATATAGGCACCGAAGAGGGTTAGGGTTACACAGAGTCAGTTACAATGGTAGGAGATCTACATATCCGTATCGCCAAGCTTGCCTTCCACGCCAAGGAAAGTCCCATCTGGACACGGGACGAAGTCTTCAATCTTGTATCTTCATAGTCCAGGAGTCCGGACAAAGGTGATAGTTCGGCTATCCGGACACCCCCTAATCCAGGACTCCCTTAGTAGCCCCCGAACCAGGCTTCAATGACGATGAGTCCGACGCGTAGATTGTCTTCGACATTGCAAGGCGGGTTCTTCTCCAAATCCTGTGTACCTGTTTGAATAGCATCCGACTTCTTGTAAATATTGTGCTCCTTGGCCTCCATGCCCAATAATGGCCATCTTCCACGTGTCGAATGAATGCGAAAAGCCAGGGTATTTTTACATTTTACCCCCTAGCTCCGCAAATGAGCTGCCTATAAAGGAGACGAGGATCTAGATCCGAATCACACCATCCTCCCTTCGCGAGCATTCATCAGACGCATCTGACAGAAACCCATTCCATCATGGACAGTCGACGCGACTCCTCCTCTCGGCCTCCCAGCCCCCAGCCTGGAGATTGGGAGAGGTGTTCCGTCCCGCACAGCAAGTTAGTGACGCTCCAAACCAAGGGATTTCTTCCCCCAGCCTTCATGGTTCCGGTTCGAGCCAGACTCACCACCTATAAGGGCGAAAAGCAAGCGGAGAGCGTCCCCAGCCCCTCCAAAGGAGAGCGGGTATGCCTTGTCTCTTATTTGGTAAGAGGGCTCGGATTTCCAATTCATCTGTTTCTCCGGGGGCTCCTGGAGTTCTACGGCCTCCAGTTGCACAACCTTACACCTGCCTCCATTTTGCATATTGCGGGCTTCGTGGCCCTTTGCGAGCTGTTTTTGGGCATCGAGGCTCATTTTGCACTGTGGAAGAAGCTGTTCTGCCTTGTGCCCCATTCTCAAGAGGGGTCAATATATCAAGTGGGCAGAGCCGAACTATGGCGCATCGCTGGGACCGGATATCTATCCAAAACCCCGAAGAAGGCATCTGAAGACTAGCCTTCGGAGTGGTTTTATATAGAAGATGTCCCCCTGCCGGACCCTGTTCGGATTGGCCTCCCTGAGTTCAATAATGCTCCTTTGAAGAAACGCCTAAGCTGGCGTCCACGGAGCCCTCAGAAGGAAAATGACAGGGACGTCCTTTACCTGATGAGCCAGATAAGGTTGTTGGCTCATTCCGGACTGACCATGATCGGGGTCATGGCCACATGCATTATGCGGGGGGTGCAGCCGCTCTAGTATAGAGGCCACCCCATGTGGGATTTCAACGAGGAGGATGATGCCACCCACTGCGGCCGTAAGGGGCCGGGATCGGTCGCCGATCTGATGAAGATCTTGTCCGTGTTGTACAATGGAGAAGAAGAGGAATTTCTCCGCGTCAATCCATAGGACAGATTTTCTATGTAAAATCCTCCAAGCTGGGTAAGCAGACATTTATTTTTGCCTATCCAATCCATACTCCCATAGTCAAGTATCTCATTTTGTGATTTCGGCGCAGGAACTGCGCCATGCCGTAAAGGACATAAACAGCCCGCCTCCACAACCCGAGGATCCGGAACGGTTCCTCGATCCGACTCCCAAGAGGATCCAGACATATCAGTGGAGCTGATTGATGGGGTATTTCACCAACTGAGCATTGATAATGCCTTGGTCGCCATTACAACTGATTACCCCGGAATACTTCCAGCCTCACAGGTAATTGAGATCAAAGTCCCAATACTTTGGAAATGACCCATCCGTGCTTAATTTCGATCACCGTATACCGATGACGTTTCGCAGGGGGCGCCCTTGAGGCGGAAGGCCGAGCCCGCGGTGGCTAGCCAACAAGGGACAGCACGGCCCAACAGGCTAAAAAGAAGTGCGGTCCGGATTGAAACTCCGGCGCAACGGTATGGCGTGCCACCTTACTCTCAAGCTTTATTCCTGGGAGACATACTGGCGCTCGTGCTTTTTTAGGAAAAAGAGCACTCGCTGGACTGTATCCGGAGAGGTTGCCAATCAATCCTCCGCTCGCCAGGCTCCAAAGCCAGGTCTAGAAGCGGAGGCGAACACGAGGCATGCGTCGGATGCTCCTCCGACAGAGGATGCCGACAGGTTACCTGCCACCAATTCCGAGGTGGAGAGTGCCATGAATCACAGGCGTTGCTGGACAGTTCTTCATGACGCGTGTTTCTCCCCAGAGGCATTGGATGCCTTTAATTCGGTAGATGTGCACCTCCGTGCCGCTCAAAATGGTCTATCCAGAGCCACAGAGCAGTATGTAAAAGACATACGGGTGAAAAATTTGATAGTTATATGTGCCAGTAGCCCCCGAGACTTGAAATAGTTAGAATAGCTGATTTAAGGATCATTTATTATGCAGGATCTTACAGAAAAGAATACCCAACTGTCCCAGGAGCTGAAGGAGTGCAAGACCCAACTTGAGGCCGCACTAGCCGCAGTGGGGGAAGCCAAAGAGACCCCCTCTGGTAATATATGCTTCAAAAGATAAGTAACTTGTGAAGTGCGGCATGTGTAGAGGTCTGACAATAGTATTACAGATGGCGCCGGGATAGATCCGGAGAAGCAACCTCTCATGCGCCGGTTAAAGGCCGGCGAGAATGTGCTTACAAGGGTGAGGCAAGAGAAAAATAATCTCCAAGATGCCAACACCCAACTGGGTGAGGAACTAAAGGATGTTCGTGCCCAGCTGTCTGACTCCGTTAAGGAGAATCGACGGCTTCGATGCATCATTTTTAGTAAGTGCTTAAACGAACTTTTGAAAAAAAAGTTCGGCGAGGAAGTCGACTAATAGAGTTATATCTGTAGGTATGCTCAGGGCCGTCCTGCAGAGGAAATGCCCGGTTCTACGGGTGACCTTCTTCCCGAGCTCTTACAACTGCACAAACGAGTTCGGCAGGTGATGAAAGGCGTCGCCCAGGCCTTGTGGCCCTCTCTCTCCCCGCCCGAAGGCCTTGGAGAGCTTGCAGAGAGGCTTCAAGGAGCGCGGCAGCACTTCCAATTATGGAAGATATCAGCCTGCCGTCAGGGCGCCAGGGAAGCCTGGGCCATGGTGAAGACGCGGTACACGAAGGCTGACCCAAACCACATGGCTGAGGTCGGACCTGCAGCGCCTGATGGGAAGGAGATCCCTGTGAGCTTAGTGTACGGCCAAGTACAGTTGGCCGCAAAGTATTCCCAGCAGGACTGTAAACTAGACATCCTATTAGATGGCATTGAAGAGGAATACAATCAGTCGGATTGACTATGTAATTAAAGATGACATGTAAGATGCCTTCTAGCCGGATTGTAGATCATTTGTCATAGCGGACCTTTTCGCTTCAACTTCGGGACCCAATAGTCCGGAGTGTGTCCGAATACCCTCATGGTTATGTAAAAACCGGGGCATGCGTGGAGACCAGGCGTAGGGGTCATTAGTGCTTTATCAGACAAGTGCCCAACTAGTTATGTTATATTACATGGTTAGTAAGAAACATCTTCCAGGGAGAATAGTTCCGTTAGGGGTTCCTTTCCCTGGGAGGCATGCCCTAAAGTGCATGTCCGGACTGTGAAAAGAGCAGAAAAACATCTGGGGGCAGATAAATAAATAGGTAAAAAATTGTCTTTTATTTCACCGACCGAATATTCTCTTAAGAATGCTAGCTTTCGGCTTCACCCAGTCTGAGGTACACATCTGGCTGACCCGGCAATAACAATCACAGAGGTGCTCCCTTTACCGCCTAGCCGAACAATCGGGAACGTAGGGGTAAGCATAGGAGCCAGGCAACCCAGCTTGGCCAAAACTTAAGTCATATCGATGCATATAATGGTGAATAAAAGGTACATGTGGAAGTGTGACACATGTGTTGGGCATGAAGCCCGTATAAATAAACTTCTGTTAAAGAAGCCCCCAGGTATAATGAGCGCGGATAGCGCGTCAAGTGTTTGCGAACGATGCGCGAACAAGCTTTCAAAGGCTGAAATAGAAAAGGAGGGAGAAGGAGAGAAACAAAAGACAACTAATATGTAAAATGTAGACAGAGGAAGGAGACGAACTCAGAATCCGGCGCTAGGCGTAGAATCTTCGGAGACGGGCTGCGTTCCATGGGTTCGGCTCGAGTCGGTTATCCGACGCATCTCGCAGACGGTACGCACCACCGGTCAGGACTTGGTCGATGATAAAGGGACCTTCCCATTTGGGCTTGAGTTTGTCCTTTTTCTTGTCCGGCAGGCGTAGAACTAACTCGCCAACGTTGTAAGTTTTGGCTTGTACTTCTCTGCTTTGATATCTTCGAGCTTGTTGTTGATAAAATGCGAAACGAGCTTTTGCCACGTCCCGCTCCTCCTCCAATGCATCCAAACTATCCTGCCGATCGAGCTCGGCTTCTCTTTCTTCGTACATGCGCATGCGAGGTGAGTCATGAATTATGTCACAGGGCAGAACTGCCTCTGCGCCGTATACCATAAAGAATGGTGTAAATCCAGTGGTGCGATTTGGAGTGGTCCGCAGCCCCCAGAGTATGGAGTCGAGCTCCTCTACCCAGTGCGTGTTAGATTCCTTGAGGGACCGCACTAATCTGGGTTTGATGCCGCTCATGATTAGACCATTTTCTCACTCAACTTGACCGTTAGTTTGAGGGTGATAGACTGAAGCATAGTCGAGCTTGATGCCCATGTTTTTGCACCAGAGTTTGACCTCGTCGGCTGTAAAGTTCGTGCCGTTATCAGTGATGATGCTATGGGGGACACCGTAACGGTGTACGACCCGTGATATGAAGTCTATCACCGGTCCGGATTCGGCCGTCCTAACAGGTTTGGCCTCTATCCATTTGGTGAATTTATCCACCATGACCAGTAGGTATTTTTGCTTGTGGGTTCCTCCTTTAAGGGGTCCAACCATGTCAAGCCCCCAGACCGCAAAGGGCCAGGTGATGGGTATAGTGTTGAGGGCGGTGGGTGGCATGTGGCTTTGATTAGCAAAGAGCTGGCAACCGATGCATCGTTGGACTAAGTCCTGAGCATCTGCCCGGGCCGTCGGCCAATAAAATCATGTACGGAAGGCCTTGCCTACAAGGGCCCGGGCTGTGGCGTGGTGCCCGCCGAGTCCGGCATGAATTTCAGCTAGAAGGTTCCGCCCTTCCTCTTCAGAGATACACCTTTGAAGGACTCCGGTTGTGCTTTTCTTGTAAAGCTCTCCCTCATGGACCTTATAGGCTTTAGATCGCCGCACTATGCAGCGGGCCTCGTTTTGGTCCTCGGGGAGTTCCTGCCTGGTAAGGTAGGCTAGGAATGGTTCCGTCCACGGGGCAATGACTGCCATTATTACATGGGCTGAAGATGTTACTTCGTTGGCAGAACCACCAATTGTGTCAGAATGTTCGGCATCGGGCAGTGCAGTTGGGTCCGGGTTGTTATTTCTGGATTCTCCCTCCCATAGTACGGATGGCTTGAACAACCTCTGTAGGAAGATGTTGGGAGGGACGGCATCACGCTTTGCGCCAATGCGCGCCAATACGTCTGCTGCCTGGTTGTTATCCCGGGCTATATGGTGAAATTCGAGCCCTTCAAACTGAGCTGACATTTTTAGGACGGCGTTGCGATAAGCTGCCATTTTCGGATCCTTGGCATCGAAGTCTCCATTTATTTGGGATATCGCGAGGTTCGAATCCCCACGCACCTCTAGGCGTTGAATGCCCATGGAGACTGCCATCCGGAGGCGGTGTAGAAGGGCCTCGTATTCGGCTGCGTTGTTGGAGTCCGTATACATTATCTGGAGTATCTATTGAACCGTATCTCCGGTTGGGGACGTCAAAACGACGCCAGCCCCCAGACCAGCCCACATTTTGGAGCCGTCGAAGTGCATTATCCAGTTGGAATATGCGTCGTACTCTTTAGGGAGTTCGACTTCAGTCCATTCGGCGACGGAGTCGGCCAAAACTTGCGGCTTAATAGCTCGCCGTGGCTTATAGGTTATGTCGAACGGGAGAAGCTCAATGGCCCATTTGGCAATCCGGCCCATCGTGTCGCTGTTGTTTATAATGTCATTAAGAGGTACTTCGGAGGCTACTGTTATCGAACACTCTTGAAAGTAGTGTCGCAGCTTCCGGGATGCCATGAACACCGCGTACGCTATCTTTTGATAATGCGGGTACCGTGACTTGCATGGAGTTAGGACAGTGGACACGTAGTAAACTGGTTTTTGAAGGGGGAACTTGTGTCCGTCCGTTTCTCGTTCGACAACGAGCACTGCGCTCACAACTTGATGAGTTGCCGCGATATATAATAGTATTGGTTCGCCCATGTTGGGTGCGGCCAGGACCGGGTTTGTTGCCAATATGGCTTTTATTTCTTCGAGCCCGGCTGTGGCGGCATCCGTCCACTCGAAGTGTTCGGTGCGTCGGAGGAGGCGATAAAGAGGTAACACCTTTTCTCCTAAACGGGAGATAAAGCAGCTTAGAGCCGCCACGCATCCCGTCAATTTTTGTATTTGTTTGAGGTCCTTTGGGATATCCAATTGTGACAGAGCTCGGATCTTGGCTGGGTTTGCTTCAATTCCTCTACCGGATACAATGAAGCCCAAGAGTTTTCCGGCTGGTATGCCGAAAACGCATTTTTCCGGGTTAAGCTTAATGTCATATGTTCGGAGATTATCGAATGTGAGCCTCAAATCATCTACGAGTTTCGACGTGCTTGGTTTTGACGACCACCTCGTCTATGTATGCCTCCACTGTTTTGCCGATCTGGTTTGTTAGACATGTCTGAATCATGCGCTGATATGTTGCACCGGCATTTTTTAGCCCAAAGGGCATTGTGTTGAAGCATAATGGCTCGTATGGGGTGATGAATGCCGTTGCGGCCTGGTCGGGCTCTGCCATCTTAATTTGGTGGTAGCTGGAGTATGCATCGAGGAAACACAATGAATCGTGTCCTGTGGTAGCATCGATAATTTGATCGATGCGGGGGAGTGGGAAGGGATCCTTTGGGCAAGCCTTGTTGAGGTCCTTAAAATCGACGCATAGGCGCCAGGATTTGTCCTTCTTTGGTACCATCACCAGGTTTGCTAGCCAGTTCGGATGTTTTATATCTCTGATGAATCCGGCCTCCAATAATTTGGCTAGCTCCTCTCCCATGGCCTGTCTCTTGGGTTCGGAGAAACGCCGAAGAGCCTGTTTGACTGGCTTGAATCCTTTTAGGATGTTTAGGCTGTGCTCGGCTAGCCGGCGTGGGATTCCTGGCATGTATGAAGGGTGCCAGGCAAAAATGTCCCAATTTTCGCGTAGGAATTCTCGTAGTGCGGCGTCTACATCAGGGTTTAATTGTGCCCCGATGGAGGCCGTTTTTGTAGGGTCCGTTGGATGGACTTGGAATTTGACTATTTCGTCCGCTGGTTTAAAGGAGGTGGACTTGGATCTCTTATCGAGTATCACATCATCCCTATTCACCATGGAGTGCAGCGCAGTGAGTTCTTCGGCCGCTAGGGCTTCGGATAGTGCCTCAAGGGCCAGTGCGGCTGTCTTATTTTCGGTGCGGAGTGCTATGTCTGGGTCACTAGCAAGAGTGATGATTCCATTGGGCCCGGGCATTTTGAGCTTCATGTACCCGTAATGGGGTATAGCTTGAAAAATTGTGAATGCCTCTCGCCCTAATAGAGCGTGATATCCGCTGCTGAATGGGGCCACTTGAAACGTGACCTCCTCGGACCTGTAATTATCCGGCGTGCCGAATACCACATCCGGTGTGATTTTTCCTGTACAACATGCTTCCCGACTGGGGATTATTCCTCTAAAGGTTGTGCTGCTTCGCTCAATGCGGCTCTAGTCTATTTCCATTTTTCGGAGGGTTTCCTCATAAATGAGGTTCAATCCGCTGCCACTGTCCATGAGTACCTTTGTGAGGCGAAAGCCGTCCACTATTGGACTGAGGACCAGTGCGGCTGGTGCTCGGGCTGTTTGGAATTTAGGTTCGTCACTGGCATTAAAGGTAATAGCCGTGTCACTCCATGGGTTTATTGTTGCTACTTGGTAGACTTCGGCAAGGCTGCGGAGTGTTCGTTTCCGCATATTATTTGATGCGAACGTCTCAAAGACTGTTAATACCGTACTGGTATCCTTGGGCTGATGCTCTGGAGCTAGAAGCTCTTCGCCACTTTTGGCCACCTGCCGTAGTATTCAACATGCTCTAAGGCTATGAGTTGGAGTGGCGCCCTCTGTACTATGGATTTTGCAGGGTCCATTGAGCCATCCCTCCAGTACGGTTCCATGCCCTATAGAGGGTTTTTGCTTTTTGGTATTTAACCCAGGTGCCTGGCGATGATGCACCCTTTTATTTCGGACTGGGGTTGTATTCAGGGCCGGATTGTCCCAAAAATTGATTTCAGTTTTCCAGGCGCTTTCCATCTCACAGTACTTTTGTACTATGGACGCCAAGTCAGCGAAGCGTGTAATTTCACAACGACTTACGGCGTTGAGGATTCCCTTGTCCATGCAATTATTGCGGAAGAATGTAATCATGTCCTCCTCACGGCAGTCCTTTATTCTGTTCATATCCAGGAGGAATCTGGCCCAGTAATGGTGTACTGTTTCTGCAGGCTCTTGCCGGATTTGGTATAGATCGCTTATGTTTGGGTGGGCGGGTGGAATTAAATCCGAAACCCCGTCCAATCTCAGGCTCAGGGGCCAAGAAGTTTCCAAACTCGGAAGCTTGGGTCCTTGGATGTTGTCCAATGCACCTAGCCTGCTGCCTGACTTTAGGTTCAGGGCTTGAGTTACGTCCTCCCCTCCGCTGGAATCCGACATGGAGGGATCGGGAATCTGGACATAGCTAGTCCTTAAAATCGAGGAAGGGTCGCCGTATTGCTCCTCAACCACGGCAACGTGGTGGATAACCTGGGGAGAATTGATCTCTCTCAGATCGGTTTTAGGCCCAATCTGATCGTAGTCTGCAGCGACTCCCAGGGCGGCGATGCGATCCAAGAGCTCGTTTATGGAAGAGAGCTCCATCGGATCTAACTGCTCGGCGAGTTCCGAGCTAACGTGAAGATTGCTTTCGATGACCCGAGAAGTCATCATCGGCGCGGTGGCCGGACATGCGGTCATAAGGAAACCCCCTAGCTGGAGAGTTTGGCCGATAGCCAAAGCTCCTTTATCAACAGTGCTGTCTTTAAAGACGGGATGAGGCATCCTTCCTGATGGCGATGGCACAGAGGAACTCTCAATGAAAGCACCAATGTCGGTGTCAAAACCGGCGGATCTCGGGTAGGGGGTCCCGAACTGTGCGTCTAGGCGGATGGTAATAGGAGACAAGGGACACAATGTTTTTACCTAGGTTCGGGCCCTCTCGATGGAGGTAAAACCCTACTCCTGCTTGATTAATATTGATGATATGGGTAGTATAAGAGTAGATCTACCACGAGATCAGAGAGGCTAAACCCTAGAAGCTAGCCTATGGTATGATTGTTGTTCGTCCTACGGACTAAAACCCTCCGGTTTATATAGGCACCGAAGAGGGTTAGGGTTACACAGAGTCGGTTACAATGGTAGGAGATCTACATATCCGTATCGCCAAGCTTGCCTTCCACGCCAAGGAAAGTCCCATCCGGACATGGGACGAAGTCTTCAATCTTGTATCTTCATAGTCCAGGAGTCCGGCCAAAGGTGATAGTTCGGCTATCCGGACACCCCCTAATCCAGGACTCCCTCAGTCGTTCTCCCAGAGTCTCCACAACTCCTTTCCGACACACACCAATCGATAAACCTCTTCAGCGATGCCTGCCTACAACATACACACGCACCTTCAATCTCCTCCTTTATGTGTCCTTGTCTCGTGTCTCTCATACAGTCACACACACGTGTAAACTCTCGCCCCTCTTTTCATCGATCTCACAACTGCACACTCCTCCCCCTATCTAGTTAGTAGCTGGGCCTCTCACACCACCTCCTAGCTCCATTCTCTTTGTCTATCCATCTCGCTGGGACATATTTGCCTCTAACAAATGGACGTACACCGACCGATCTCTCGCTATACATATAGCTAGCTAGGTCCTTATAACTCATTTTTACCCACGCGTCGATCGATCTACCTCATTAGTTATGTCTCTCCCTTCCTCCGACAAACAACAATTGATCTACCGATCTAGTTAGGTTTGCTTACCAAACACATGGTTCCCCTTCATCATCCATGGATGCGTCCCGACAGATCTATCACACACAAGCACACACAGAAACACATCCCCACTCTTATTGATAACATTGCAGTTCCACCCTCAGTTTGTCTAGTAGGCCTCTCCCACCATCTTTGAGAAGCAACTCCATCACCCATCCAGCACTCTACCCCTCTCCCTCCCTCTCTCTCTCTCCTATCTCTCTCTGTCCCATCATATTTCCTGTCCTTCAGTTATGTATGGATGTCGACCGATCTCCCTCAAGACATAGTTGGGTCTCTCCTTCTCAACACATACATGAGTCGTTCTACCTCTATAGTTAGGCCTCTGCCTACCCCTCCTCCCACCCCCTCCCCCCGCGCTCTAGTCATGTCTCCCCGCCACACACAAACTTGACATGTGCCCTCTGACGTTCCGGTAGGTCAGTCACCCTATATCTTTGACTTGCACACACACACAATTTTGATGGCTCTCTTCATCGATCTCGCACCCACCCACTTGATCCTCTCTTCGACTCTATTGATATCTATGACCCCTCCCTCTCTTCTCGTGGATTACCCGACCCTCTATATATGATATGGATAGGCCTCCATTTCACACACATTGCATGCAAAATTTTGTTTGAGATGTCATCGACACATATTCCCACAAATACATTCACAAAATCAACCCCCACCACCCCCACCCCAAAACAAAAAACACTCACGAACGCGGTTTGTATCTCTCACACACACCCACGTAGGTGGGGACATGCATGAAGAGAAGAGGTGCATGAACAGCGCACATACTCTCGTCTCTTTCCCAACCACACCCACGCGGGTACATGGTGGAGCTCATTTCTGTATGAAAAAGGCAGCCCACGTGGTAATTTGGCACGTGTACTGGTTGTCCACTTGGTGGAGGGAGGATCGTCTACCACGGGTGAACAAACAAATTGCGATTTGACGCATTATGTTAAAAAAAGAGGCAAACCATGTGCGACCTACCTTAGAGGCAAGGCTCTATGCACTGGAGTACTTTTGGTGTGTCCCATCAACTCGCAGAACAAGGAGAAGCTTGCTTAGTATGCCATCCCCCCCGCCCACGGGCGCGGTGGCTCGCATGATGAGGTGAAGCTTGCTTAGTACTGTCCGCCTTACGCCCGCTCCCTCGCCCATGCACGCGGTGGCTCGTAGGACGAGGAGAAAAATTTACTACTCCCTCCATTTACTACTCGTCCCTACTACCTTTGTTATAGAGATTATATCATATTATTTTGAATATATATGTCCTTTAGTAGATTTCAATATGAACTACTAGTACGTACTCCAAACACTGATGTATACAGACGTATTTTAGAGTGTAGATTCACTCATTTTGCTCCGTATGTAGCACTCTCCCTCGCCCCTCAACCCTCGCCCACGTGGTGGACGTGCAACAATTCATTCGGTCTCATATAGCCAGGACGATATACACTGCACTACCATTATTGCTCGACTTCCCGAAGAGGCGAACAACCAATCGCAAGGTTAATATTTTGGAGATGCCAAGCGCAAGGTTATAGGAGAACAAGTAGTAGGTGCCGCGTCATTTATAAATAAAGATTTTTTTTCTTCAGTGGCACGTACGCAATATGATAGGTTCATATGGAGAGAAAAGGAAACCGCTCCACTATATACATAGTCAGGACGGGCCAGCCTACATGGTTGCTTGCTGGGGTTGCTCTCTTCACACTCTCTTGCACAAAACGACTATGGCCACATCTCTAACATCCCAGTGGATCACGTCCGCCGGGGTAAGGGGTGGATGCTTAGTGTAGATGCGGTAGCCGTCGCCGACGGCGAAAACCCACTGTCGGCACATCCTGATCAGGGGTCCCCGCCATTCTCTCTCACAAAGCCGGTGAGGTTGCCTTTGTTCCTTTGCTCACTGCCGCGACGTGGGAAGTTGCCGCCTCCCGCCGCCCTCCTCAAGGTTGAGCTACGTCCCTCAGGTACAACACCCTTTACAGCCGGCTTGCACCACTGCTCCAGCTGCCCACATCACTCCATGTGGATATTTATCTACTTCTTTGCCCCGCACATACCTCTACTGGCTTCTACGTACTATATTTGTGATGAGTTTATGTCTCATCAACTAGCCCTAGTAATCTTATTCTAATCACGCTTCTTCAATTTCTTTGCCACAGGGATGCTCATCTCGATTTTGGTGAAACTGCACAAAATGATCCAACGGTCAAAAGGTTGCAAACTTCATTTCTTAGGAAGCTCGAACGTTGCCAGCAAATTGAAGCCTGGTTAGGGTTCACGGTTCAAGGGCTAGGGGCTGCATGGATCTTTTTTTTCTTTAGCTGCCTTTGTTCCAAAATAAGTGTCAACTTTAGTAGTAGTACAACTTTGTACTAAAGTTTGCATAAGTTGAGACACTTATTTTGGAACGGAGGGAGTACATATTTGCTATGATCTGTCAATCATTGAGATGCAATAGCATGCATGTTAGTCTCCTTTGTATTTGATGAAATGTTGCAATAGGCAACCTTGGACACAAGATACATGTAATAGAAGCTGGAAGCTTCATAGCATTGTACAAATTTATCTCGCTGATAAGTTACAGTACGTACTATACTAGTACTTCCTCCGTTCCTAAATATAAGTCTTTGTAGAGATTTCACCATGAACCACATGCGGATGTATATAGATGCATTTTAAGTGTAGATTCATTCATTTTGTTTCGTATGTAGTTCACCTAGTGGAATCTTTACAAAGACTTATCTACTAGTAATAGCTAGCCCCCACTACTAGGAATTCACTATCCTCTCCTTGAGCCACATCATCAAAATTAATGTAGCCGTTAGATGAACTAAATCAATCCATAATAGCCGTCTGATCTAGACGTTGAGAGGCTCCGCACTAAGCCACATGCAAGCATGCAGAAATACCATGGCATGCATGTGAGTGGGTTTTAAATTACATCAACATGTCTGCATGCAAGCATGCACCGGTAGCATGCATGTAAGTGAGCTTTTAAGTCCCATTAACATGTCAAAAATAAAAATATAATCCCATTATGCAGTAGGAGTTGGTTGATCTTTTTTCCTTACGTGGGATGATCTAAATGATGATGGGAGTTTTTTTAGTTTGGCTACCACATTTGTCATGCAGTTATAGAGTTTTTAGTTCTATGAAATCAATAATTTTACGCAGAGAGATATACGGCTGTTCCGCGGCAACGCGCGGGGACTCATCTAGTAGTATTTAGGAATGGAGGGAGTACTATGTAAAGAGTCAGGTGTCGCACGGTGTCCAGAAAATATGGTGATAGTGTGAGGTGGGCCATGTAATCACTGAGCTTGCGTGTTTTCACTGCTCTTGCACTCCTCCGCTGTAAGAATGGAGAAAATTGTAATCTAGTAGTACCTCCTTTCTCCAAAAGCATGGGACATCCAGCAGTCCTACCACCTCAGTAATAAAGACCAATGAGCCGTCAAATCACATAGACTCAGCAGTAAGTTGGACGGACGAAGCAACGATCACTCTTGCGCCAGTGAGAGGTCACGTCCGCTCTGCCCGGGCATGAATGCGGCACCGATTCTTTGGAGCGATGCTGACCGTTTCGGGCGGGAAGTACGCGCGGGCGATGGAGGGGCTTTGGGTGGGCCAGGCTGGTCAGGAGCGGGCGTGGCAGCTGTCCACCTGTCCCTACCGGACACGCCCTAAAATGAGAGGATGCACCGACTCTCGCGGCTAAAATCGTACACTACACACCATCTCTCTGTAGGAGTAGGTCGATCTGTCGCTCTCTCTAACACACACATGCTGTTAAACACACACACACACACACACACACACACACACCCCTTGGTCCTGCTGCACCTTCTAACGTGACTTATTACACCTAGACGAAGGGATTAGTAAGTACGAGATACAATGGCACACTAACTTAGGTCAAATACAAGTGCCCAAAATTGTGTGCATGTTATAATAAGGATTCAGTTAAAATAGTACGTGAGCGAACAGAGGGATCAATTGGACAGTGTTCCCGAGCAGTAGCGAGATGTGTGAGGTAAGATACATCACTGGCGCTTTTATTTTGTCTTATTAATTTGTTTGTTTCACCCTCTGACTGGTGGGACCCAACGTACTACATGGAGAGAGGTAAGGTGACTAAGGCTGCATTATTTCTGCACCACTGTGGATAGTCTTACCACCAAAGCCACATGACACATTTATGATTTAAATCCCAATGACTCCCACACACACAAAAAAACACGGCATGCTTGTCACATGAATGCAGGAATGTATAAAAGGTTATTTTCCTCTCGTTGAACATAACGGGAGGGTTGTGTAGTTGGTTAGCCTGTTCGCTCATCAAACTTGAGGTCTTGGGTTCCACTCAAAAATAAAAACTTGAGGTCTCGGGTTCGATAACTACACTTGAGCATAATTTGTGTCAGGAGGATTCTTTGACTGGTCAAAATGGATGGATACGGAGCTATACGATCTCGTAGTGACCGCATAATCACCTCATCACGTACTCTATAAGCTACAACCTCAACGCTTGTTTTCTAGGGTTTCCATGCTTCACACACTCTCTCTAGTATATATATACACGCTGGAGCCTCAGCGCTTGTAGTTGCTCTCTTCACTCTCTCTCACCCTCTCCAGATCTAAACAAGACTTTGTTGGCCTCTCTCTCCCCTCACTGCTGCTCAAAGAGCCGGCAGGATCCGTCTGCCGGGAAGGGAAGGAGGCTTAACACTGTCGCCGTCGGTGAGGGAGGGAATTCACTACCAGTGCAGCTGTTCACTTTCACCCAGCGGCAGCGCGGGAGGGCCTCCGACCCGTTCTTCTTCACTGCCGTCCCATCGCCCACCGAACCACGCCCCAAGAACCTTAAGGTATAATTTACTTATTCCACATGCATTGCTCTAGCTGCATGTATACAATGAATCTTGGACGTGGTTCAAAGAGGAAAGTAGTGGGGGAAAGTAGTGGGAAAAGTGGTTCAAAGAGGAAAGGAAGGGGAAAGGTTGTATAGCATGAATCTAGGACGTGGTTCAAAGAGGAAATGAATGGGGGAAAGTAGTGGGGAAAGTTGTATCACATAAATCTAGGACGTGGTTCAAAGAGGAAAGGAAGGGGCAAAAGTACTAGTACAGACTGGCTATCCAGCACCTACGTTGGTCGAAAAGGGAAAACAATGACAAATGCAGTATGCACATCTGTAACAAAGTGATCTTTTGTTTTGCGGGACAAGGCTGTAGAGTTTGAGCAGGACTAGATTTGCTGCGCTAACATAGGGAAAGGTGTCTAAAGATAACAAAACTGGGACCAACACAAATATGCTCCTTGGTTGTTTGTTCTTTGTTGCAACGGACTGTGCATGACCACAGTACATTGGTAGATGCACATGGTGCTGGTGCGTCCACTGTCCCGTGCAACTCTTTAGTTGTTGTTAATCTAAGGCCATGTTTGGTTAAAAACTCCCTAGTCCCTACCTGCTTGGTTCCAGGGACTAAACATGGACTAGAGGTTGTTAAATGACATGCTAAAAGACCATGTTACCCCTAGTAATGAACTAATAGGGACAAGGTGTGATGCGTGGCAGGGGCAACTGTTGTAAAAAGTCCCAAAAAGACTCCCTCGTGGTCTTCTTTCTTTAGTCCCAAAAATGCCCACTTTTAGTCCCTAAAAGTCCCTCCTTTTTGGTTTAGATGGGACTGACACGGAGTTTTTTTGGTCACTACACCAAAATGTCCCTGTAAACAAACACCCTCTAATAATGCTGCTGGAAAATTGATGCAATGCCACAGTTAAAAGCAAATTACATGTTTAACGAATTTTATTGTTAATATAATCTCTATGTTAATATTAATCAATGCCACCGTTTGAGAAATGCTACTGTCTTGCTTTCTTTCCCATTTAGATAAGGTAGATGCTTCTTTTTGTTGGCTTCTATGTCATCAACCGTTATTGACCACTAGTTGTTTCCTTTGCACCTCTGTGTAAACAGGGTTATCTACTTCACCTCGTTGCCATTGTGACCTTTTGTTGCACTGCACAAAACACTTTTGTTTTAAGAGTGTTTTGTGCAGTTCAACCAACATGTCACACCGACAACGTTGCTTGATTGCTTGATCTTAGTGGAACTGCACAAGAGGAGATCTTTCTTCCTATCCGTGCTGGCAAATTTGGTTCAGATCTTCTTCTTGTGAGTTGTTTGAATTCCACATCATGAGAGGTCAGTAGTAGCCTTCTTTCACATGATTCTGCAATGTGCTTTCATATGTTGTGCTACTTGTATGGTAATGTTGCTTGATTTTAGTGAACTACGCAAATGGAGACAAGACTTCCAATCTGTATGTGCACCGTAATATCCCATTGAGGTAAGATAAGGATATTTCACAACTGTTGGCCTGTATTTTGCCACTTTCATCAGAAAATTAATGTCATTGTTTAGTGCTATACTTGTGCTCCCTAATTGACATGACAAATCTTACATTGAAGGCGAAGCTTGTCTATTATTGAACCAAGTGATGAAGGGGAAGAACAAGAGGAAAAACAAAAATCAACTCCCGGTGCTATAATGAAGCACTAGAACTGTGATGACACAAGTAATGATATAGTTTTGCATCTTAATTGATTGCTACGGTTGGAATGAGCAATTGTTTTGCCACTGATTTGATGACACCCTTAATGTAATATGTAATTATCTCTACTTGTGCAAACAGGGATCTTCTTTGAAGATACCATATATTTTAGTGGAACTGCACAAGAAGATGTTGGAAACATTAAACTAATTGAGGAGTATATAGTAAGCATGGCCACCACAGTAGATAGCAACAAATGGTTCCGGAGAAGTGCTTCATCTGTATGCTTTACACAATAAGCCTATTGACAAAGGTTGGTACTCGCCCACTGATTTCATCCATATGATTGAGCTTTGTCATCTCTATTGGTGTTGTGCTACTGTTTAGATACTGTCATGAAAAAGTGGTATTGTCCTTGAGAAGTGCTTCATCTGTGCTGTTTCAAATATTTCCTTTCCTTTTTTCGAGCAAACAGGGATGCTAGCATTTAGTAGTCCTGTTGTCTTTGCACAACAGGATCATCTTCCTCTGAAGAATAATATGGAGTATGTGAAGTGACTAGTTCCGATTATGCCAGGATGAAGAAGCCCTGTCTATCTTCTCATCAGAAGGAGCAGTTGAAGGATGGTTACATTACTCCCCACAAGACCAAACTAACTTCAGCTCAGAAGGACTGACAAATCTCCATTTTTTTGCTGTGATGCACGAGTACAATGTTGTTCTAGGATTCTTTCTAGTGAGTTCCATTTTTCTAAAAGTGTGCTCTACATGGACCATGTAGGTGCATGTTTAAACTGTCAATTCATAGTATAGTTTGCTTTATACTAATCACTTTTTTGTATTTGTGCAAACAGTTGTGCTCAGCTTGATTTCAATGGGAACTGCACAAAATGTTCATGAATACATCAAATAATTCATTTCCACCACAATAAAGGATGTGCCGATAAGTTCAAGGCGTTGCAACATATATGGGCGAAATCATACAAGCTACGCGCGAATTTGGTTGATTTTGGTGGAACTGCACAAAAAGAACAGCTGGTTTATTTAGCACGAGGTGCCAGAATGGCAAACCCTGCCCATTCCACAATCGTAAGCATTTGATATTTTGGAATGGGACAACCTTGTGAAATTTTGCTCATTGATTTTAGCAAGACATGCGTTTGATATTTTCGAATGGGACGCCCTTTGCTGTCAATAGTGTCGATCATTTTTTTCTTTATTCTTTAGTTGTGAAGTAAATATTGCCTCTGACATGTGAGTCGCTGAGATGCATAATCATCGATTGTTTTGAATGTTCTCTATGAATTGCCAGCCTTGTGTGTTTGATTGCAATGTACAAAAACGCTAAAAAGCTGCTCAAACTCTTTGTACTCCTTATGTTCCTTTTTACTTCGCACATTGTGAAAGTGCATACTTTTTTCTATAAGATTGGTCAAATAAGAGATACTTTGACCGCAGACAAAACTTGTATGCAGACTAGAAAGGACCAGAGGGAGTACATGTGAAACTGCTGCAAACGAGGTGATCACCCTGGGAATAATGCTAGTACGTATTGTTTTGCATGTTCATCCAATGCTAGTGATACAGGAATTCAAACTAATCGAAATAAATTCATTCATTCACGGTCGGATTTCATATAAACATGCCAGATTTCATTACATTTCATACATTCTTCAACTAAAAAGGGGTGCGCTGGAGGTATAATTAATTAACCGAAACTACCCACCTGTGTCCCGCTGAGCCGAACAGAAGCTTCAGTGACTTAACTGCAGGTGCAGTTGCGTAACTGACATGTGGCCTGTTGGGCCCACGTGTTAGTCAGCCAACTGCACTAGCAGTTAAGTAGAAGCAGCATTCTTCTCCAGCACAGCTCTCCGACTCCACGTTGCCGCCAAGAAGCTAACCGGCCGTCAATGGTCAACACGCCTAGCTTGGCTTCAACCGGAGGGTAGCAGCGGTGGCCTTACTTGGACCCGAGCGGCGGCGACCTACCGTGTTCTACTCTTCCTCGTTTTCTGTATGGCGCGGCCTCGTTGGCAGCGGGGCGGGGCCTCGGTGGAGCCGGCGATGTCCTCTGTCTCGTTGCCGGCAGGCGGCGCCTCGGCGGAGCGGTGGAAATCATCCCCCTCGTTGCCAGTAGGGTGGGGCCTCAGCTGAGCCGGTGATGTCCTCTGCCTCGTTGTTGGCGGGGCGGGGCCTCGACAGAGCCGGCGGTGTCCTCTGCCTCGTTGTTGGCACTGATACGTCTCCAACGTATCTACTTTTCCAAACACTTTTGCCCTTGTTGGGACTCTAACTTGCAAGATTTGAATGAAACTAACCCGGACTGACACTATTTTCAGCAGAACTGCCATGATGTTGTTTTATGTGTAGAAAAGAAAAGTTCTCGGAATGTCCTGAAAATCCACGGAGGCACTTTTTGGAATTAATAAGAATTTCTGGGCGAAAGAAATACACCAGGGGGCCCAGGGCCTGTCCACGAGACAGGGGGGCGTGCCCCCCTGTAGGGCGCGCCCCCTATCTCGTGGCCCCCCTGGACCTCCACCGACCTCAACTCTTACTCCATATATTCTGTCTCGCGGAGAAAAAAATCAGGGAGAAAGTTTCATCGCGTTTTACGACACGGAGCCGCCGCCAAGCCCTAATCTCTCTCGGGAGGGATGATCTGGAGTCCGTTCGGGGCTCCGGAGAGGGGGATTCGTCGCCGTCGTCATCATCAACCATCCTCCATCACCAATTTCATGATGCTCATCGCCGTGCGTGAGTAATTCCATCGTAGGCTTGCTGGATGGTGATGGGTTGGATGAGATTTATCATGTAATCAAGTTAGTTTTGTTGGGGTTTGATCCCTATTATCCACTATGTTCTGAGATTGATGTTGCTATGACTTTGCTATGGTTAATGCTTGTCACTAGGGCCCGAGTGCCATGATTTCAGATCTGAACCTATTATGTTTTCATGAATATATGTGTGTTCTTGATCCTATCTTGCAAGTCTATAATCACCTATTATGTGTTATGATCCGACAACCCCGAAGTGACAATAATCGGGATACTTCTCGGTGATGACCATAGTTTGAGGAGTTCATGTATTCACTATGTGTTAATGCTTTGGTCCAGTTCTCTATTGAAAGGAGGCCTTAATATCCCTTAGTTTCCACTAGGACCCCGCTACCACGGGAGGGTAGGACAAAGGATGTCATGCAAGTTGTTCTCCATAAGCATGAATGACTATTTACGGAATACATGCCTACATTACATTGATGAATTGGAGCTAGTTCTGTGTCACCCTATGTTATAGCTATTACATAAGGAATCGCATCCGGCATAATTATCCATCACTGATCCATTGCCTACGAGATTTTCATATGTTCTTCGCTTATTTACTTTTCCGTTGCTACTGTTACAACTACTACAAAAACCCAAAAACATTTATCTTTACTTTTGCTACCGTTACCTTTATTATCATACTACTTTGCTACTAAATACTTTGCTGCAGATACTAAGTTATCCAGGCGTGGTTGAATTGACAACTCAGCTGCTAATACTCAAGAATATTCTTTGGCTCCCCTTGCGTCGAATCAATAAATTTGGGTTGTACTTCACCCTTGAAAGCTGTTGCGATCCCCTACACTTGTGGGTTATCAAGACTAATTTCTGGCGCTGTTGCCGGGGAGCATAGCTCTATTCTCTGAGTCACTTGGGATTTATATCTGTTGATCACTATGAAGAACTTGAAAGACGGTAAAACCAAGATTTTGCCCTCAACTACGAGGGAAGGTAAGGAACTGCCATCTAGCTCTGCACTAGATTCTCCTTCTGTTATGAGTAAGCTTGCGACACCTAAACCTGCTACCGCTATGAATTCTGATATGTTGCATGTTATTGATGATGCCACTTCTGCTATGCATGATGAAACTACTTCTGTGCGTGATACTACTTTGCCATTAGGTGAATTTCTTGATGAACAACTTGCTAGAGATAGGGGGAATGAAAATATTGAAGATGTTATTATTGATGATAGTGATGATGAAGGTTCACCCAATGATTATGTATTGCCTGTTGTTCCTAAGGGTTATGTTATGAATGAAGAAGCTTCTAGAGAAATCTTTGCTTGCAATGATAGATATGATCTTAAGAAATTGTTAGCTAAATGGAAGCAGCAGTCTCTTAATGCTAGAATGAAACCTGACCCTGCTTTTGCTACTTCACCTATCTGTGTTACTGATAAGGATTATGAATTCTCTGTTGATCCTGAGATTATTGCTTTAGTTCAATCGGATCCTTTTTAGGGCCTTGAATCTGAAACTGTTGTGGCACATCTTACCAAGTTGAATGATATAGCTACCCTATTTACTAATGATGAGAAGTCTCGCTATTTTTATATCCTTAAAATATTTCCGTTCTCATTAAAGGGTGATGCTAAGACTTGGTACAATTCTCTTGCTCCTGGTTGTGTGCGTAGTCCCCAGGATATGATTTATTACTTCTCTGCTAAATATTTCCCTACTCATAAGAAACAAGCTGCCTTGCAAGAAATATATAATTTTGTGCAAATCAAAGAAGAGAGTCTCCCACAAGCTTGGGGGAGGCTTCTCCGGTTACTTAATGCTTTGCCTGATCATCCTCTTAAGAAAAATTAAATACTTGATATCTTTTATAATGGACTAACCGATGCTTCCAAGGAGTACTTGGATAGTTGTGCTGGTTTTGTTTTCAGGGAAAGAATAGTCGACGAAGCTGAATTACTTTTGAAATATATGTTGACTAATGAAAATAATTGGACTCTTCCTGAGCCAATTCCTGAAGCAATTCCTGAACCAATTGAGCCAACTCCTGAGCTTATTCCTAAACCCACTCCGAAGAAGAGAGGTGTTTTATTTCTCAGTCCTGAAGATATGCAAGAGGCAAAGAAATCAATGAAAGAAAAAGGTATTAAAGTTGAAGATGTTAAGAATTTACCTCCTATTGAAGAAATACATGGTCTTAATATACCACCCGTTGAAGAACCATATTGTCTTGATAACCCGACACAGGTAGTAAAGGTAAATTCTCTCTATAGATATGATAAAGTTGAAACCCCCTCTACTAAATTTCATAGCCCATGCTTAGATGAATTTGATGACTTTATGGCTAGACAAGAAAGTTTTGATGCTCATGTTGGTAGAGAGTTAAAGAATAATGCTTTCGAGATAGGACGCGTAAGTAATAATATGGCTAGAGTTAAAGATGAACTTCACCTCGTTAGCAAATATGCTTCTATGGTTGCTACTCAAGCTGAGCAAGTGCTTAAAGCTCAGAATGATTTGCTTGATGAATTAAATCATAAAAATGACTTTGCTGTTAGAGTGGCTACTAGAACTGGTAGAATGACTCAGGAAACTTTGTATCCTGAAGGCCACCCTAAGAGAATCGAGCAAGATTCTTAGAGAAATAATTTAGAGGCACCTAGTTCTTCTAAAAAGAAGAAAAAGAAAAACGATAGGACTTTGCATGCTTCTAGTGAACCCACTGTAGACACACCTGAGAATCCCAATGATATTTCTATTTCTAATGCTGAAACACAATCAGGTGATGAACATGAACCTAGTGATAATGTTAATGATAATGTTCATGTTGATGCTCAACCTAGCAAAAACAATGATGTAGATATTGAACCTACTGTTGATCTTGATAACCCACAATCAAAGAATCAACATTATGATAAGAGAGATTTTGTTGCTAGGAAGCATGGTAGAGAAAGAGAACCATGGGTTCAGAAACCCATGCCCTTTCCTCCTAAACCATCCAAGACAAAGGATGATGATGATTTTGAGCGCTTTGCTGAAATGATTAGACCTATTTTCTTACGTATGCGCATAACTGATATGCTGAAAGTAAATCCTTATGCTAAGTATATGAAGGATATCATTACAAATAAAAGAAAGATACCGGAAGCTGAAATTTCCACCATGCTTGCTAATTACACTTTTAAGGGTGGAATACCAAAGAAACTTGGAGATCCGGGGGTACCAACTATACCATGCTCCATTAAAAGAAATTATGTTAGAACTTCTTTATGTGATCTTGGAGCCGGTGTTAGTGTTATGCCTCTCTCTTTTTATCGTAGACTTGAATTGAATAAGTTGACACCTACTGAAATATCTTTGCAAATGGCTGATAAGTCAACCGCTATACCTGTTGGTATTTGTGAGGATGTGCCTGTTGTGGTTGCAAATGTCACTATCTTAACGGACTTTGTTATTCTTGATATTCCCGAGGACGATAGTATGTCTATTATCCTTGGTAGACCTTTTTTGAATACTGCAGGGGCTGTTATTGATTGCAACAAAGGCAATGTCACTTTTCAAGTTAATGGTAATGAGCATACGGTACACTTTCCGAGGAAACAATCTCAAGTTCATAGCATAAATTCTATTGAAAAAGTTCTAACTATTATTTTTGGAGGTTTTGAATTTCCTCTCCCTACTGTCAAGAAAAAGTATGATATTCTTATTGTTGGGGATTTTCATATCCCCGTTGAGGTAACTTAGTGTTATTCGAAATTTCTCCGGTTCCGTGTTATTCGGAATGAGTTTGTTAACAAGACTTGATCAACCTTGTTAGTGGGTTCATTTTGACGATCACGAGATGGATGAAACTAGAAGGCACAACCTTCTGTACCCTCTTTTTACTTTCTGTTATTTAGAATAAATAAAGCAAGAATAGTATTATCTGTCTATTTTCTGATTTATCCGTGCATTAAAAAATATAGTCCGAAAATAAAAGTGCTCCAAATGCCCTGCAAATTTAGTATGATTTTTTCTGGAATATTTGAGGATTTTAGGCACTGAAATCACTGCACGAGGGGCAAGCACCAGGCCACGCGAGTGGAGGGCGCCCCCCTATAGGGCATGCCCCCTGTCTCGTGGGCCCCTGGTGGCTCCCCTCTGATACGTCTCCGTCGTATCTACTTTTCCAAACACTTTTTCCCTTGTTTTGGACTCTAACTTGTATGATTTGAATGGAACTAACCCGGACTGACGCTGTTTTCAGCAGAATTGCCATGGTGTTGTTTTATGTGCAGAAAATAAAAGTTCCCGGAATGACCTGAAACTCCACGGAACACCGTAGAAAAAAAATAAAAAATCATCGCCAAAGATGAAGACTAGGGGGGCCACACCCTGTCCACGAGGGTGGGGGGCGCACTGGTGGCCCTCCGACGCCAACTCCAACTCTATATATTGGCTTTCGGGGAGAAAAAAATCAGAGAGAAGAAATCATCGCGTTTTATGATACGGAGCCGCCGCCAAGCCCTAATCTCTCTTGGGAGGGCTGATCTGGAGTCCGTTCGGGGCTCTGGAGAGGGGGATTCGTTGCCGTCGTCATCATCAACCATCCTCCATCACCAATTTCATGATGCTCACCGCCGTGCATGAGTAATTCCATCATAGGCTTGCTGGACAGTCATGGGTTGGATGCGATTTATCATGTAATCGAGTTAGTTTTGTTAGGGTTTGATCCCTAGTATCCATTATGTTCTGAGATTGATGTTGCTATGACCTTGCCATGCTTAATGCTTGTCACTAGGGCCCGAGTGCCATGATTTCAGATCTGAACCTATTATGTTTTCATGAATATATGTGTGTTCTTGATCCTATCTTGCAAGTCTATAGTCACCGTGTGTTATGATCCGGCAACCCCAAAGTGACAATAATCGGGACCACTCCCGGTGATGACCATAGTTTGAGGAGTTCATGTATTCACTATGTGCTAATGCTTTGTTCCGGTTCTCTATTAAAAGGAGGCCTTAATATCCCTTAGTTTCCAATAGGACCCCACTGCCACGGGAGGGTAGGACAAAAGATGTCATGCAAGTTCTTTTCCATAAGCACGTATGACTATATACGGAATACATGCCTACATTACATTGATGAACTGGAGCTAGTTCTGTGTCACCCTATGTTATGACTGTTACATGACGAACCGCATCCGGCATAATTATCCATCGCTAATCCGGTGCCTACGAGTTTTCCATATACTTGTTCTCGCTTATTTACTTTTCCGTTGCTACTGTTACAGTCACTACAAAATACCAAAAACATTACTTTTGCTGTCTTTACTTTTGTTACCATTACCACCACTATCATATTACTTTGCTACTAAACACTTTGCTGTAGATACTAAGTTTCCAGGTGTGGTTGAATTGACAACTCAGCTGCTAATACTTGAGAATATTCTTTGGCTCCCCTTATGTCAAATCAATAAATTTGGGTTGAATAGTCTACCCTCGAAAACTGTTGCGATCCCCTATACTTGTGGGCTATCAAGACCTTTTTCTGGCGCCGTTGCCGGGGAGCATAGCTCTATTCTTTGAGTCACTTGGGATTTATATCTGTTGGACACTATGAAGAACTTGAAAGACGATCGAACTTCTATTTTGCCCTCAGCTACGAGGGGAGGTAAGGAACTGCCATCTAGCTCTGCACTAGATTCTCCTTCTGTTATAAGTAAGTTTGCGACACCTAAACCTGCTACTGCTATGAATTCTTATATGTCGTATGTTATTGATGATGCCTCTTCTGCTATGCATGATACTTGTGATGAAACTACTTCTATGCTTGATACTACTGTGCCCCTTGGTGAATTTCTTGATGAGCAAATTGCTAGGTCTAGAGAAAGAGAAATTATTGAACCTGAATATGATGATGATAGTGATGATGAGAATATGCCTCCTACTCCTGAGGGTTATCTTTTTAATGCAGAATCTTCTGCAGCATTTTTGCTTGCCAGGATAGATATGAACTTAAGAGGTTGCTAGTTAAATGGAGTAAAGAATCTCTTAGAGATAGAATGAGACCCGACCCTGCTTTTGCTACTTCACCTATCTGTGTTCCCGATAAGGATTATTATGATTTTTCTGTTGATCCAGATATAATTACTTTGGTTGAATCTGATCCTTTCTATGATTATGAATCTGAAACTGTTGTGGCACATCTTACTAAGTTAAATGATATAGCTGCCCTGTTTACTAATAATGAGAGATCGTGCTACCTTTATTTACTCAAAATATTTCCTTTCTCAATAAAGGGTGATGCTAAGATATGGTATAATTCTCTTGATCCTGGTTGTGTGCAAAGTCCCAAGGATATGATTTTTTACTTCTCTCCTAAATATTTCCCTGCTCATAAGAAACAAGCTGCTTTGAGGGAAATATACAACTTCGTGCAAATTGAAGAAGAGAGTCTCCCACAAGCTTGGGGGAGGCTTCTCAAGTTACTTAATGCTTTGCCTGATCATCCTCTTAAGAAACCTAAAATACTTGATATCTTTTATAATGGACTAACCGATGCTTCCAGAGATTACCTGGATAGTTGTGCTGGTTCTCTTTTCAGGGAAAGAACACCAAATGAAGCTGAAATTCTATTGAATAATATGTTGACAAATGAAAATAATTGGGCACCTCCTGAGCCACCTCTTGAGCCAGTTCCAGAGCCAATTACTGAACCTATTCCTAAACCAACTCTGAAGAAGAGAGGTGTTCTATTTCTCAGTCCCGAAGATATGCAAGAGGCAAAGAAATCTATGAAAGAAAAAGGTATTAAAGCTGAAGATGTTAATAATTTACCTCCTATTGAAGAAATACATGGTCTTAATTTACCGCCTGTTGAAGAAGTATATGATCTCAACTACTTATTTACTGAAGAACCTCCCGATATCCCGACACATGTAGTAAAGGTAAATTCTCTCTATAGATATGATAAAGCTGAAATCCCTCCTACTAAAATTGCTAGTCAGTGCTTGGATGAGTTTGATGACTTTATGTTTAAGCAAGATGTCTTTAATGCTTATTTTGGTAGACAATTAAAACAGAATACCTTTATGATTAAACGCTTGGGTGATTATATGGCTGATATTAGAGGTGAACTTAAACTTGTTAGCAAACATGCTTCTATGGTTACCACTCAAGTAGAACAAGTACTAAAGCTCAGAAAGAAGTGGTTGATGAAATGAATAGTAAGAAAAATGATTATGCTGTTAGAGTGGCTACTAGAACTGGTAGAATGACTCAGGAACCTTTATATCCCGAAGGCCACCCTAAGAGAATCAAGCAAGATTCTCAGAGAAATAATATTGTGTACCTAGTTCTTCTAAGAGGAAGAAAAAGAAAAATAATAGGACCTTGCAAACTTCTAGTGAACCTATTGCTGAACCACCTGAGAATCCAAATGATATCTCTATTTCGGATGCTGAAACACAATCAGGTGATGAACATGAACCTAGTGCAAATGTTAATAATGATGTTCATGTTGATGCTCAACCTAGTAACGATAATGATGTAGAAGTTGAACCTGCTGTTGATCTTGATAACCCACAATCAAAGAATCAACGTTATGATAAAAGAGACTTCGTTGCTAGGAAACATGGTAAAGAAAGGGAACCAGGGGTTCAGAAACCCATGCCTTTTCCTCCGAAACCATCCAAGAAAAAGGATGATGAGGATTTTGAGCGCTTTGCTGAAATGATTAGACCCATCTTTTTGCGTATGCGATTAACCGATGTGCTCCAAACAAATCCTTATGCTAAGTATATGAAGGATATCATTACTAATAAAAGAAAGATACCTGTTGGGGATATAACTATTTGTGTAAGCCGCCCAGGAGGGGCCGGGTTACGCAAAGAGACTCATCAGAGAGAAGCCCAAGTCCAAGCATGAAGATAGCGGTTCAAGATGGGCCTAAGGCCTGCTGACGACTCAGGGCCCGTTGTAGTAAACCGTTGTAAGTACATTACTTGTATCATAAGGTAGATTTAACTAGTCACCGAGTCGGACATTGTTTATGAGCCGGCCGGGACTCTGTAAGCCACAGGGTGTCCGCCCATGTATATAAGGGGACGACCCGCTGGCGGCTTAGAGGGGATAACTGATCAAGAACCAGGCATAGCGTGTCTTGCTCCCTGGTCATCGAAACATCAATACCAACCCAACTAGACGTAGGCCTTACCTTCACCGTAAGGGGCCGAACTAGTATAAACCCTCTCGTGTCCTTTGTCCCGATTTAACCCCTTCAAGCTTCCTAGTTGCAATGGCTCCACAACTAAGTCCTTTCACGAGGACATCTGACGTGACTATTCCACGACAGTTGGCGCCCACCATGGGGCCAGCGCACAGTTGATTTGAGTTCTTGAAGGGCAACTTCGAAGGGCTCAAGGGATACGTGGTAGGCCGGATGACCAAGAGTTGTCACGGCAAGATCTACATCGACGATGAAGGCTGGGGTCCCGACGCCGGCTCAATTGAGTACGGACACCGGGTCCCCTTCGGCGGAATCCATATCTTCATCGGCCGGATCGGTGAGCCGGGCCCTGGGCCGGACTACTGCACCGACCTCGTCGAGACGGCTCAGCATGCGAAACCCGCCCGAGTTCAACCCGGCATGAAGCGTGTCCTTGTGGACTGCGTCCATGGAGAAGAACTTTCTGAAGGTCTTAAAGATGGTGGTGAGACGACCGTCCACTCTGACGGTATTCATCCGCCGGTTCAACAGATTCTTTGTATCAAGTTCAAAACGGTGCGCTTGGGGGCTGTTCCGATGGCCTTAGTATTCCGGACCTCTGTGAGTCGCCAAATTGGGCAGGAGTCTTTATGGCTGGGACTCAACCCGGACAAAACTCTATAGCCACAGCTGCAATCGCATCCGGGTTAGGAGCAGCCGAGGCAGGTGGCCCCGTGCGCCCACTGGCTCAGGTGCTGATAGATCTCATGGACAAGCTTATGGCCCTTTTAACTGCCACGGTTATTCCTACAAACAAGGATGAGCATGATGCAGCGGTAGCACAGGTACGTGAAGAGATAGCTCAGGCCAAGGAGGCCTTGGCAGCTGAGGATACTAGGCTGGCTACAGAGCGGGCGGCTCTCGACGCCCGTGCACAGCGCTTGCAGTCAGAGGCTTACCAGCTCACGATGAGCTTAAACGCATCCAACGAGGTAATGAGGAGGATGAAGGAAACATGCCCTAGAGGCAATTATAAAGTTATTATTTATTTCCTTATATCATGATAAATGTTTATTATTCATGCTAGAATTGTATTAACCGGAAACATAATACATGTGTGAATACATAGACAAACATATAGTCACTAGTATGCCTCTACTTGACTAGCTCATTAATCAAAGATGGTTATGTTTCCTAACCATAGACATGTGTTGTCATTCGATTAAATGGGATCACATCATTAGGAGAATGATGTGATTGACATGACCCATTCTGTAAGCCTAGCATTTGATCGTTTAGTATATTGTTATTGCTTTCTTCATGACTTATACATGTTCCTGTAACTATGAGATTATGCAACTCCCGTTTACCAGAGGAACACTTTGGGTGCTACCAAACATCACAACGTAACTGGGTGATTATAAAGGAGTACTACAGGTGTCTCCAAAGGTACATGTTGGGTTGGCGTATTTCGAGATTAGGTTTTGTCACTCCGATTGTCGGAGAGGTATCTCTGGGCCCTCTCGGTAATGCACATCACTATAAGCCTTGCAAGCAATGTGATTAATGAGTTAGTTGCGGGACGATGCATTATGTAATGAGTAAAGAGACTTGCCGGTAACGAGATTGAATTAGGTATTGGATACCGACGATCGAATCTGGGGCAAGTAACATACCAATGACAAAGGGAGCAACGTATGTTGTTATGCGGTTTGACGGATAAAGATCTTCATTGAATATGTAGGAGCCAATATGAGCATCCAGGTTCCGCTATTGGTTATTGACCGAGAATAGTTCTAGGTCATGTCTACAGAGTTCTCAAACCCGTAGGGTCCGCACGCTTAAAGTTACGATGACAGTTTTATTATGAGTTTATAAGTTTTGATATACCGAAGTTTGTTCGGAGTCCCGGATGCGATCACGGACATGACGAGGAGTCTCGAAATGGCCGAGACATAAATATTGATATATTGGAAGCCTATGTTTGGACATCGGAAGTGTTCCGAGTGAAATCGGCATTTTACCGGAGTACCAGGAGGTTACCGGAACCCCCCGGTGACCTAATGGGCCTTAATGGGCCTAGTGGAGGAAGAGGAGAAGGGGACAAGGGGCAGCCGCGCGCCCCTCCCCCCAAGTCCGAATAGGACAAGGAGGGGGGCGGTGCCCCCCCTTTCCTTTCCCCCCTCTCCTCCTTCCCCCAAGTCCTAGTCCAACTAGGGAAGGGGGGAGTCCTACTCCCGGTGGGAGTAGGACTCCTCCGGTGCACCTCCTCCTAGGGCCGGCCGCACCCGCCCTTGCTCCTTTATATACGGGGGCAGGGGGGGCACCCTAGACACACAAGTTGATCTATGGATCGTTCCTTAGCCGTGTGCGGTGCCCCCTCCACCATATTCCACCTCGGTCATATGATCGCGGTGTTTAGCGAAGCCCTGCGCCGGTAGAGCATCATCATCGTCACCACGCCGTCATGCTGACGGAACTCATCCCCGACACTTTGCTGGATCGGAGTTCGGGGATCGTCATCGAGCTGAACGTGTGCTGAACTCGGAGGTGCCGTACGTTCGGTACTTGGATCGGTCGGATCGTGAAGACATACGATTACATCAACCACGTTGTCATAACGCTTCTGCTTACGGTCTACGAGGGTACGTGGACAACACTCTCCCGTCTCGTTGCTATGCCATCACCATGATCTTGCGTGTACGTAGGAATTTTTTTGAAATTACTACGTTACCCAACAGTGGCATCCGAGCCTGGTTTTATGCGTAGATGTCATATGCACGAGTAGAACGCAAGTGAGTTGTGGGCGATACAAGTCATACTGCTTACCAGCATGTCATACTTTGGTTCGGCGGTATTGTGAGATGAAGCGGCCCGGACCGACATTACGCGTACGCTTACGCGAGACTGGTTTCACCGTTACGCGCACTCATGCTTAAAGGTGGTTGGCGGGTGTCTGTCTCTCTCATTTTAGCTGAATCGAGTGTGGCTACGCCCGGTCCTTGCGAAGGTTAAAACAACACGAACTTGACGAACTATCGTTGTGGTTTTGATGCGTAGGTATGAATGGTTCTTGCTAAGCCCGTAGCAGCCACGTAAAACTTGCAACAACAAAGTAGAGGACGTCTAACTTGTTTTTGTAGGGCATGTTGTGATGTGATATGGTCAAGACGTGATGTTATATTTTATTGTATGAGATGATCATGTTTTGTAACCGAAGTTATCGGCAACTGGGAGGAGCCATATGGTTGTTGCTTTATTGTATGAAATGCAAACGCCCTGTAATTGCTTTACTTTATCACTAAGCGGTAGCGATAGTCGTAGAAGCAATAGATGGCGTAAATGACAACAATGCTACGATGGAGATCAAGGTGTCGCGCCGGTGACGATGGTGATCACGATGGTGCTTCGGAGATGGAGATCACAAGCACAAGATGATGATGGCCATATCATATCACTTATATTGATTGCATGTGATGTTTATCCTTTATGCATCTTATCTTGCTTTGATTGACGGTAGCATTTTAAGATGATCTCTCACTAAAAATTATCAAGAAGTGTTCTTCCTGAGTATGCACCATTGCCAAAGTTCGTCGTGCGCAGACACCACGTGATGATCGGGTGTGATAAGCTCTACGTCCATCTACAACGGGTGCAAGCCAGTTTTGCACACGCAGAATACTCAGGTTAAACTTGACGAGCCTAGCATATGCAGATATGGCCTCGAAACACGGAGACCGAAAGGTCGAGCGTGAATCATATAGTAGATATGATCAACATATTGATGTTCACCGTTGAAACTACTCCATCTCACGTGATGATAGGACATGGTGTAGTTGATATGGATCACGTAATCACTTAGAGGATTAGAGGGATGTCTTTCTAAGTGGGAGTTCTTAAGTAATATGATTAATTGAACTTTAATTTATCATGAACTTAGTCCTGGTAGTATTTTGCAAATTATGTTGTAGATCAATAGCTTGCGTTGTTGCTTTCATATGTTTATTTTTATATGTTCCTAGAGAAAATTGTGTTGAAAGATGTTAGTAGCAATGATGCGGATTGGATCCGTGATCTGAGGTTTATCCTCATTGCTGCACAGAAGAATTATGTCCTTAATGCACCGCTAGGTGATAGACCTATTGCAGGAGCAGATGCAGACATTATGAACGTTTGGGTAGCTCAATATGATGACTACTTGATAGTTTTGTGCAGCATGCTTTATGGCTTAGAATCGGGACTTCAAAAACGTTTTGAATGTCATGGACCATATGAGATGTTCCAGGAGTTGAAGTTAATATTTCAAGCAAATACCCGAGTTGAGAGATATGAAGTCTCCAACAAGTTCTATAGCTAAAAGATGGAGGAGAATCGCTCAACTAGTGAGCATGTGCTCAGATTGTCTGGGCACTACAATCGCTTGAATCAAGTGGGAGTTAATCTTCCAGATAAGATAGTGATTGACAGAATTCTCTAGTCACCACCGCCAAGTTAGTAGAACTTCGTGATGAACTATAATGCAAGGGATGACGAAAACGATTCCCGAGCTCTTCGTGATGCTGAAATCGACGAAGGTAGAAATCAAGAAAGAGCATCAAGTGTTGATGATTGACAAGACCACTAGTTTCAAGAAAAGGGCAAAGGGAAAGAAAGGGAACTTCAAGCAGAATGGCAAGCAAGTTGTCACTCCCGCGAAGAAGCCCAAAGCTGGACCAAAGCCTGAAACTGAGTGATTATACTGCAAAGGAAATGGTCACTAGAAGCGGAAATGCCTTGAATATTTGGTGGATAAGAAGGATGGCAAAGTGAACAAGGGTATATTTGATATACATGTTATTGATGTGTACCTTACTAGTGTTTATAGTAACCCCTGAGTATTTGATACTTGTTCGGTTGCTAAGATTAGTAACTCAAAACAGGAGTTACAGAATAAACAGAAACTAGTTGAGGGTGAAGTGATGATGTGTGTTGGAAGTGGTTCCAAGATTGATATGATCATCATCGCACACTCCCTATACTTTCGGGTTAGTATTGAACCTAAATAAATGTTATTTGGTGTTTGCGTTGAGCATGAATATGATTTGATCATGTTTATTGCAATAAGGTTATTCATTTAAAATCAGAGAATAATTGTTGTTCTGTTTAAATGAATAAAACCTTTGATGGTCATACACCCAATGAAAATAGTTTGTTGGATCTCGATCGTAGTGATACACATATTCATAATATTGATGCCAAAAGATGCAAAGTTGATAATGATAGTGCAACTTATTTGTGGCACTACCGTTCGGGTCATATCGGTGTAAAGCGCATAAAGATGGATTTTCGGAATCACTTGGTTATGAATCATTTGATGCTTGCGAACCGTGCCTTTTGGGCAAGATGACTAAAAACTCCGTTCTCTGGAACAATGGAACAAGCTACTGACTTATTGGAAATAATACATACCGATGTATGCGATCCAGTGAGTGTTGATGCTCGTGGCAAGTATCGTTATTTTCGGACCTTCACAAAATGATTTGAGCAGATATGGGTATATCTACTTAATGAAACACAAGTCTGAAACATTTGAAAAGTTCAAAGAATTTCAGAGTGAAGTGGAGAATCATCGTAACAAGAAAATAAAGTTTCTACGATCTGATCATGGAGAAGAATATTTGAGTTACGAGTTTGGCCTTCATATAAAACAATGTGGAATAGTTTCACAGCTCACGCTACATGGAACACCATAGCGTTATGGTGTGTCCGAACGTCATAACCATACTTTATTGGATATAGTGCAATCTATGATGTCTCTTACCGATTTACCACTATCGTTTTGGGGTTATGCATTAGAGACAACTGCATTCACTTTAAATAGGGCACCATCAAAATCCGTTGAGACGACGCCTTATGAACTGTGGTTTGGCGAGAAACCAAAAGTTGTCGTTTCTTAAAGTTTGGGGCTGCGATGCTTATGTGAAAAAGTTTTCACCTGATAAGCTCGAACCCAAATCGGAGAAGTTTGTATTCATAGAATACCCAAAGGTAACTATTGGGTACACCTTCTATCACAGATCCGAAGGCAAGTTATTCATTGCTAAGATGGATCCTTTCTAGAGAAGGAGTTTCTCTCGAAAGAAGTGAGTGGGAGGAAAGTAGAACTTGATGAGGTAACTGTACCTGCTCCCTTATTTGAAAGTAGTTCATCACAGAAATCTGGTCCTGTGACTACTACACCAATTAGTGAGGAAGTTAATGATGATGATCATGAAACTTCAGATTAAGTTACTACAGAACCTCATAGGTCTTCCAGAGTAAGATCCGCATCAGAGTGGTACGGTAATCCTGTTCTGGAAGTTATGTTACTAGACCATGACGAACCTACGAACTATGAAGAAGCGATGATGAGCCCAGATTCCGCAAAATGGCTTGAGGCCATGAGATCTGAGATAAGATCCATGTATGAAAACAAAGTATGGACTTTGATTGACTTGCCCAATGATCGGCGAGACATTGAGATTAAATGGATCTTCAAGAAGAAGACAGGTGCTGATAGTAGTATTACTATCTAAAAAGCTCGACTTTTTGCAAAAAGGTTTTTCGACAAGTTCAAGGTGTTGACTACAATGAGATTTTCTCAACTGTAGTGATGCTTAAGTCTGTCCGAATCATGTTAGCAATTGCCACATTTATGAAATCTAGCAAATGGATGTCAAAACTGCATTCCTTAATGGTTTTCTGAAAGAAGAGTTGTATATGATGCAACCAGAAGGTTTTGTCAATCCTAAAGGTGCTAACTGTTGGGAATATGCCCTAGAGGCAATAATAAAAGTGTTATTATTATATTTCTTTGTTCATGATAATTGTCTTTTATTCATGCTATAACTGTATTATCCGGAAATCATAATACACGTGTGAATACATAGACCATAACATGTCCCTAGTGAGCCTCTAGTTGACTAGCTCGTTGATCAACTGATAGTCATGGTTTCCTGGCTATGCACATTGGATGTCGTTGATAACGGGATCACATCATTAGGAGAATGATGTGATGGACAAGACCCAATCCTAAGCATAGCACAAGATCGTGTAGTTCGTTTGCTAGAGCTTTTCCAATGTCAAGTATCTTTTCCTTAGACCATGAGATCGTGTAACTCTCGGATACCGTAGGAGTTCTTTGGGTGTACCAAACGTCGCAACGTAACTGGGTGACTATAAAGGTGCAGTACAGGTATCTCCGAAAGTGTCTGTTGGGTTGACATGGATCGAGACTGGGATTTGTCACTCCGTATGACGGAGAGGTATCTCTGGGCCCACTCGGTAATGCATCATCATAATGAGCTCAAAGTGACCAAGTGGTTGGTGACGGGATCATGCATTACAGTACGAGTAAAGTGACTTGCCGGTAACGAGACTGAATAAGGTATTGGGATACCGACGATCGAGTCTCGGGCAAGTAGCGTACCGATTGACAAAGGGAATTGTATACGGGGTTTGATCGAATCCTCGACATCGTGGTTCATCCGATGACATCATCGAGGAGCATGTGGGAGCCAACATGGGTATCCAGATCCCGCTGTTGGTTATTGACCGGAGAGTTGTCTCGGTCATGTCTGCATGTCTCCCGAACCCGTAGGGTCTACACACTTAAGGTTCGGTGACACTATGGTTATTAGGAAGACTTGTATGTGATTACCGAATGTTTTTCGGAGTCCCGGATGAGATCCCGGATGTCATGAGGAGTTCCGGAATGGTCCGGAGGTGAAGATTTATATATGGGAAGTTGTCATACGGACACCGGAATAATTTGGAGTCATATCGGTATTGTACCGGGGCCACCGGAGGGGTTCCGGGGGTCCACCGGGAGGGGCCACCCCTCTCGGAGGGCCACATGGGTCGCAAGGGGCAGGGAGCCAGCCCCTGGAGGGCTGGGCGCGCCCCCACCTTGGGCCCATGCGCCTAGGGTTTGGGGGGAAACCCTAGAGGGGGCGCCCCCCTTGCTTGGGGGGCAAGTCCCCCCTCCCTGGCCGCCGCCCCCCCTCTAGATCCCATCTAGAGGGGCCGGCCCCCCTTGCCCCTTCCCCTATAAATAGAGGGGTGAGGGGAGGGCTGCTGGAGACAACCAAGGCGCAGCCCCTCCCCTCCCCAACACCTCTCCTCCTCCGTACGTGCTTGGCGAAGCCCTGTCGGAGTACTGCTGCACCAACAACACCACGCCGTCGTGCTGCCGTTGGAGCTGTCTTCCTCAACCTCTCCTTCCTCCTTGCTGGATCAAGACGGAGGAGACGTCGTCTGTACCGTACGTGTGTTGAACGCGGAGGTGCTGTCCGTTCAGCACTTGGTCATCGGTGATCCGAATCACGGCGAGTACGACTCCATCATCACCATCCCCTTGAACGCTTCCGCACTCGATCTACAAGTGGTATGTAGATGCAAACTCACTCCCTTGACTCGTTGCTTAGATGAACTCATAGATGGATCTTGGTGAAACCGTAGGAAAAATTTTAATTTTCTGCAATGTTCCCCAACAGTGGCATCATGAGCTAGGTCTATGCATAGTTCTCTATTGCACGAGTAGAACACAATTTTGTTGTGGGCGTAGATCTTGTCAACTTGCTTGCCGCTACTAGTCTAATCTTGCTTCAGCGGTATTGTGGGATGAAGCGGCCCGGACCAACCTTACACGTATGCTTACGTGAGACCGGTTCCACCGACTGACATGCACTAGTTGCATAAGGTGGCTGGCGGGTGTCTGTCTCTCCCACTTTAGTTGGAGCGGATTCGATGAAAAGGGTCCTTATGAAGGGTAAATAGAAGTTGACAAAAATCACGTTGTGGTTATTCGTAGGTAAGAAAGTGTTCTTGCTAGAACCCAATTGCAGCCACGTAAAAGATGCAACAACAATTAGAGGATGTCTAACTTGTTTTTGCAGCAATTGTGGTGATATGGCCAGAAGTTGTGATGAACGATGAATGACATATTGTGATGTATGAAATCATGTTCTTGTAATAGGAATCACGACTTGCATGTCGATGAGTATGACAACCGGCAGGAGCCATAGGAGTTGTCTTTATTTTGTATGACCTGCATGTCATTGAAGAACGCCATGTAAATTACTTTACTTTATTGCTAAACGCGTTAGCCATAGAAGTAGAAGTAGTCGTTGGTGTGACAACTTCATGAAGACACGATGATGGAGATCATGATGATGGAGATCATGGTGTCATGCCGGTGACAAGATGATCATGGAGCCCCGAAGATGGAGATCATTGGAGCTATATGATATTGGCCATATCATGTCACTACTATATATAATTGCATGTGATGTTTATTATGTTTATGCATCTTGTTTACTTAGAATGACGGTAGTAAATAAGATGATCCCTTACAACAATTTCAAGAAGTGTTCTCCCCTAACTGTGCACCGTTGCTAAAGTTCGTCGTTTTGAAGCACCACGTGATGATCGGGTGTGATAGATCCTTACGTTCACATACAACGGGTGTAAGACAGTTTTACACATGCAAAACACTTAGGGTTAACTTGACGAGCCTAGCATGTACAGACATGGCCTCGGAACACGAAGACCGAAAGGTCGAACACGAGTCGTATGGAAGATACGATCAACATGAGAATGTTCACCGACGATGACTAGTCCGTCTCACATGATGATCGGACACGGCCTAGTCGACTCGGATCGTGTAACACTTAGATGACTAGAGGGATGTCTAATCTGAGTGGGAGTTCATTATAATAATTTGATTAGATGAACTTAATTATCATGAACTTAGTCTAAAAACCTTTGCAAATATGTCTTGTAGATCAAATGGCGAACGCTCATGTCAACATGACCTTCAACGCGTTCCTAGAGAAAACCAAGCTGAAAGATGATGGCAGCAACTATACGGACTGGGTCCGAAACCTGAGGATCATCCTCATAGCTGCCAGCAAACAATATGTCCTAGAAGGACAGCTAGGTGATGCACCCGTCCCTGAGAACCAAGACATTATGAATGCTTGGCAGTCTCGTGCTAATGATTACTCCCTCGTTCAGTGCGGCATGCTTTACAGCTTAGAACCGGGGTTCCAAAAGCGTTTTGAGAAACACGAAGCATATGAGATGTTCGAAGAGCTGAAACTAGTTTTCCAAGCTCATGCCCGGGTCGAGAGATATGACGTCTCCGACAAGTTCTATAGTTGCAAGATGGAGGAAAATAGTTCTATCAGTGAGCACATACTCAAAATGTCTGGGTTGCACAACCGCATGACCCAGCTGAATATTAACCTCCCTGATGAGGCGGTCATTGACAGAATCCTTCAGTCGCTCCCACCAAGCTACAAGAGCTTTGTGATGAACTACAATATGCAGGGGATGGTGAAGACCATTCCTGAAGTATTTTCAATGCTGAAATCAGCAGAGGTTGAGATCAAGAAAGAACATCAAGTGTTGATGGTCAATAAGACCACTAAGTTCAAGAAGGGCAAGGGCAAGAAGAACTTCAAGAAGGACGGCAAGGATGTTGCCGCGCCCGGTAAGCCAGTTACCGGGAAGAAGTCAAAGAATGGACCCAAGCCTGAGACTGAGTGCTTTTATTGCAAGGGGAAGGGTCACTGGAAGCGGAACTGCCCCAAATACTTAGCGGATAAGAAGGCCGGCAACACCAAAGGTATATTTGATATACATGTAATTGATGTGTACCTTACCAATACTCGTAGTAACTCCTGGGTATTTGATACCGGTGCCGTTGCTCATATTTGTAACTCATAGCAGGAGCTGCGGAATAAGCGGAGACTGGCGAAGGACGAGGTGACGATGCGCGTCGGGAATGGTTCCAGGGTCGATGTGATCACCGTCGGCACGCTACCTCTACATTTACCTACGGGATTAGTTTTGAACCTTAATAAATGTTATTTGGTGCCAAGTTTGAGCATGAACATTGTATCTGGATCTCGTTTGATACGAGATGGCTACTCATTTAAATCCGAGAATAATGGTTGTTCTATTTATATGAGAGATATGTTTTATGGTCATGCCCCTATGGTCAATGGTTTATTCTTAATGAATCTCGAGCGTAATGTTACACATATTCATAGCGTGAATACCAAAAGATGTAAAGTTGATAACGATAGTCCCACATACTTGTGGCACTGCCGCCTTGGTCACATTGGTGTCAAGCGCATGAAGAAGCTCCATGCTGATGGACTTTTGGAGTCTCTCAATTATGAATCATTTGACACATGTGAACCATGCCTCATGGGCAAGATGACCAAGACTCCATTCTCCGGAACAATGGAGCGAGCAACCAACTTGTTGGAAATCATACATACCGATGTGTGCGGTCCAATGAGCGTTGAGGCTCGCGGAGGATATCGTTATGTTCTCACTCTCACTGATGACTTGAGTAGATATGGGTATGTCTACTTAATGAAACACAAGTCTGAGACTTTTGAAAAGTTCAAGGAATTTTAAAATGAGGTAGAGAATCAACGTGACCGAAAGATAAAATTCCTACGATCAGATCGTGGAGGTGAATACTTAAGTCACGAATTTGGTACACACTTAAGGAAATGTGGAATCGTTTCACAACTCACGCCGCCTGGAACACCTCAGCGTAATGGTGTGTTCGAACGTCGTAATCACACTCTATTGGATATGGTGCGGTCTATGATGTCTCTTACCGATTTACCGCTATCATTCTGGGGATACACTCTAGAGACAGCTACCTTCACTTTAAATAGGGCACCGTCTAAATCCATTGAGACTACACCGTATGAATTATGGTTTGGAAAGAAACCTAAGATGTTGTTTCTAAAAGTTTGGGGATGCGATGCTTATGTCAAGAAACTTCAACCTGAAAAGCTCGAACCCAAGTCGGAAAAATGCGTCTTCATAGGATACCCCAAGGAAACCGTTGGGTATACCTTCTACTTAAGATCCGAGGGCAAGATCTTTGTTGCCAAGAACGGATGCTTTCTGGAAAAAGAGTTTCTCTCGAAAGAAGTAAGTGGGAGGAAAGTAGAACTCGATGAAGTACTACCTCTCAAACGGGAAAGTAGTGCAGCTCAGGAAAATGTTCCTGTGATGCCTACACCAACTGAAGAGGAAAATAATGATGATGATCAAGGTACTTCGGATCAAGTTGCTACTGAACTTCGTAGGTCCACAAGGACACGTTTCGCACCAGAGTGGTACGGCAACCCTGTCCTGGAAATCATGTTGTTAGACAATGGTGAACCTTCGAACTATGAAGAAGCGATGGCGGGCCCAGATTCCAACAAATGGCTTGAAGCCATGAAATCCGAGATAGAATCCATGTATGAAAACAAAGTATGGACTTTGATAGACTTGCCCGATGATCGGCGAGCGATAGAAAACAAATGGATCTTTAAGAAGAAGACGGACGCGGATGGTAATGTTACCATCTATAAAGCTCGACTTGTCGCTAAGGGTTATCGACAAGTTCAAGGGATTGACTACGATGAGACATTCTCACGCGTAGCGAAGCTGAAGTCCGTCCGAATCATGTTAGCAATTGCCGCATACTATGATTATGAGATATGGCAGATGGACGTCAAAACGGCATTCCTTAACGGGCATCTTAAGGAAGAACTGTATATGATGCACCCGGAAGGTTTTGTCGATCCTAAGAACGCTAACAAAGTATGCAAGCTCCAGCGATCCATTTATGGGCTGGTGCAAGCATCTCGGAGTTGGAACATTCACTTTGATGAGATGATCAAAGCGTTTGGGTTTATGCAGACTTATGGAGAAGCCTGCGTTTACAAGAAAGTGAGTGGGAGCTCTGTAGCATTTCTCATATTATATGTAGATGACATACTCTTGATGGGAAATGATATAGAACTTTTGGACAGCATTAAGGCCTACTTGAATAAGTGTTTTTCAATGAAGGACCTTGGATAAGCTGCTTATATATTAGGCATCAAGATCTATAGAGATAGATCGAGACGCCTCATAGGTCTTTCACAAAGCACATACCTTGATAAGATTTTGAAGAAGTTCAAAATGGATCAGTCCAAGAAGGGGTTCTTGCCTGTATTGCAAGGTGTGAGATTGAGCTCGGCTCAATGCCCAACCACGGCAAAAGATAAAGAAGAGATGAGTGTCATCCCCTATGCTTCAGCCATAGGATCTATTATGTATGCCATGCTGTGTACCAGACCTGATGTAAACCTTGCCGTAAGTTTGGTAGGTAGGTACCAAAGTAATCCCGGCAAGGAACACTGGACATCGGTCAAGAATATCCTGAAGTACCTGAAAAGGACGAAGGACATGTTTCTCGTTTATGGAGGTGACGAAGAGCTCGTCGTAAAGGGTTACGTCGACGCTAGCTTCGACACAGATCTGGATGACTCTAAGTCACAAAACGGATACGTGTATATGTTGAATGGTGGAGCAGTAAGCTGGTGCAGCTGCAAGCAGAGCGTCGTGGCGGGATCTACATGTGAAGCGGAGTACATGGCAGCCTCGAAGGCAGCGCATGAAGCAATTTGGGTGAAGGAGTTCATCACCGACCTAGGAGTCATACCCAATGCATCGGGGCCGATCAAACTCTTCTGTGACAACACTGGAGCTATTGCCCTTGCCAAGGAGCCTAGGTTTCACAAGAAGACCAGGCACATCAAGCGTCGTTTCAACTCCATCCGAGAAAATGTTCAAGATGGAGACATAGATATTTGCAAAGTACATACGGATCTGAATATCGCAGATCCGTTGACTAAACCTCTCTCGCGAGCAAAACATGATCAACACCAGAACTCTATGGGTGTTCGATTCATCACAATGTAACTAGATTATTGACTCTAGTGCAAGGTGCTAACTATTGGAAATATGCCCTAGAGGCAATAATAAAAGTGTTATTATTATATTTCTTTGTTCATGATAATTGTCTTTTATTCATGCTATAACTGTATTATCCGGAAATCATAATACACGTGTGAATACATAGACCATAACATGTCCCTAGTGAGCCTCTAGTTGACTAGCTCGTTGATCAACTGATAGTCATGGTTTCCTGGCTATGCACATTGGATGTCGTTGATAACGGGATCACATCATTAGGAGAATGATGTGATGGACAAGACCCAATCCTAAGCATAGCACAAGATCGTGTAGTTCGTTTGCTAGAGCTTTTCCAATGTCAAGTATCTTTTCCTTAGACCATGAGATTGTGTAACTCCCGGATACCGTAGGAGTTCTTTGGGTGTACCAAACGTCGCAACGTAACTGGGTGACTATAAAGGTGCACTACAGGTATCTCCGAAAGTGTCTGTTGGGTTGACACGGATCGAGACTGGGATTTGTCACTCCGTATGACGGAGAGGTATCTCTGGGCCCACTCGGTAATGCATCATCATAATGAGCTCAAAGTGACCAAGTGGTTGGTGACGGGATCATGCATTACGGTACGAGTAAAGTGACTTGCCGGTAACGAGACTGAACAAGGTATTGGGATACCGACGATCGAGTCTCAGGCAAGTAACGTACCGATTGACAAAGGGAATTGTATACGGGGTTTGATCGAATCCTCAACATCATGGTTCATCCCATGACATCATCGAGGAGCATGTGGGAGCCAACATGGGTATCCAGATCCCGCTGTTGGTTATTGACCGGAGAGTTGTCTCGGTCATGTCTGCATGTCTCCCGAACCCGTAGGGTCTACACACTTAAGGTTCGGTGACGCTAGGGTTATTAGGAAGACTTGTATGTGATTACTGAATGTTGTACGGAGTCCCGGATGAGATCCCGGACGTCACGAGGAGTTTCGGAATGGTCCGGAGGTGAAGATTTATATATGGGAAGTTGTCATACGGACATCGGAATAATTCGGAGACATATCGGTATTGTACCGGGGCCACCGGAGGGGTTCCGGGGGTCCACCGGGAGGGGCCACCCCTCTCGGAGGGCCACATGGGTCGCAAGGGGCAAGAAGCCAGCCCCTGGAGGGCTGGGCGCGCCCCCACCTTGGGCCCATGCGCCTAGGGTTTGGGGGGAAACCCTAGAGGGGGCATCCCCCTTGCTTGGGGGGCAAGTCCCCCCTCCCTGGCCGCCGCCCCCCCTCTAGATCTCATCTAGAGGGGCCGGCCCCCCTTGCCCCTTCCCCTATAAATAGAGGGGTGAGGGGAGGGCTGCTGGAGACAACCAAGGCGCAGCGCCTCCCCTCCCCAACACCTCTCCTCCTCCGTACGTGCTTGGCGAAGCCCTGTCGGAGTACTGCCGCACCAACAACACCACGTCGTCGTGCTGCCGTTGGAGCTGTCTTCCTCAACCTCTCCTTCCTCCTTGCTGGATCAAGACGGAGGAGACATCGTCCGTACCGTACGTGTGTTGAACGCGGAGGTGCTGTCCGTTCAGCACTTGGTCATCGGTGATCCGAATCACGGTGAGTACGACTCCATCATCACCATCCCCTTGAACGCTTCCGCACTCGATCTACAAGTGGTATGTAGATGCAAACTCACTCCCTTGACTCGTTGCTTAGATGAACTCATAGATGGATCTTGGTGAAACCGTAGGAAAATTTTTAATTTTCTGCAACGTTCCCCAACACTAACAAATTGTGCAAGCTCCAGCGATCCATCTATGGACTGGTGCAAGCATCTCGGAGTTGGAATATACGCTTTGATGAGTTGATCAAAGCATATGGTTTTATACAGACTTTTGAAGAAGTCTGTATTTACAAGAAAGTGAGTGGGAGCTGTGTAGCATTTCTAATATTATATGTGGATGACATATTGTTGATTGGAAATGATATAGAAATTCTGGATAGCATGAAAGGATACTTGAATAAGAGTTTTTCAAAGCAAGAGCTCGGTGAAGCTGCTTACACATTGAGCATCAATATCTATATAGATAGATCAAGACGCTTGATCAGATTTTTCAATGAGTACATACCTTGATAAATTTTTGAAATAGTTCAAAATGGAATAGTCAAAGAAGGAGTTCTTGCCTGTGATGCAAAGGTGTGAATTTGAGTAAGACTCAAGACCCGACCATGGCAGAAAATAGAAAGAGAATGAAAAGTCATTCCCTATGCCTCAGTCATAGGTTCTATAAAGTATGCTATGCTGTGAACCAGACCTATTGTATACCTTGCTCTGAGTTTGACAAAGGAATACAATTTTGATCTAAGAGTAGATCACTGGACAGCGGTCAAGAATATCCTTAGTGAGGACTAAGGAGATGTTTCTCGATTATGGAGGTGATAAAAGAGCCCGTCGTAAAAAGTTACAATGATGCAAGTTTTTACACTGATCTAGATGACTCTAAGTCTCAATCTGGATACATATTGAAAGTGGGAGCAATTAGCTAGAGTAGCTCCATGCAGAGCATTGTGGACATAGAATATTTTTCAAAATACATACGGCTCTGAATATGATAGATCCGTAGACTAAACTTCTCTCACAAGCAAAACATGATCATACCTTAGTACTCTTTGGGTGTTAATCACATAGCGATGTGAACTAGATTATTCACTCTAGTAAACCCTTTGGGTGTTGGTCACATGACGATGTGAACTATGGGTGTTAATCATATACAGATATGAATATTGATGTTAAATCACATGGCAATGTGAACTAGATTATTGACTCTAGTGCAAGTGGGAGACTAAAGGAAATATGCCCTAGAGGCAATAATAAAGTTATTATTTATTTCCTCATATCATGATAAATGTTTATTATTCATGCTAGAATTGTATTAACCGGAAACATAATACATGTGTGAATACATAGACAAACATATAGTCACTAGTATGCCTCTACTTGACTAGCTCATTAATCAAAGATGGTTATGTTTCCTAACCATAGACATGTGTTGTCATTTGATTAAATGGGATCACATCATTAGGAGAATGATGTGATTGACATGACCCATTCCGTTAGCCTAGCATTTGATCGTTTAGTATATTGCCATTGCTTTCTTCATGACTTATACATGTTCCTGTAACTATGAGATTATGCAACTCCCATTTACCGGAGGAGCACTTTGGGTGCTACCAAACGTCACAACGTAACTGGGTGATTATAAAGGAGTACTACAGGTGTCTCCAAAGGTACATGTTGGGTTGGCGTATTTCGAGATTAGGTTTTGTCACTCCGATTGTCGGAGAGGTATCTCTGGGCCCTCTCGGTAATGCACATCACTATAAGCCTTGCAAGCAATGTGACTAATGAGTTAGTTGCGGGATGATGCATTATGTAACGAGTAAAGAGACTTGCCGGTAACGAGATTGAACTAGGTATTAGATACCGACGATCGAATCTCGGGCAAGTAACATACCGATGACAAAGGGAACAACGTATGTTGTTATGCGGTTTGACGGATAAAGATCTTCGTTGAATATGTAGGAGCCAATATGAGCATCCAGGTTCCGTTATTGGTTATTGACCGAGAATAGTTCTAGGTCATGTCTACATAGTTCTCGAACCCGTAGGGTCCGCACGCTTAAAGTTACGATGATAGTTTTATTATGAGTTTATAAGTTTTGATGTACCGAAGTTTGTTTGGAGTCCCGGATGTGATCACGGACATGACGAGGAGTCTCGAAATGGTCGAGACATAAAGATTGATATATTGGAAGCCTATGTTTGGACATCGGAAGTGTTCCGGGTGAAATCGGCATTTTACCGGAGTACTGGGAGGTTACCAGAACCCCCCGGTGACCTAATGGGCCTTAATGGGCCTAGTGGAGGAAGAGGAGAAGGGGACAAGGGGCAGCCGCGCGCCCCTCCCCCCAAGTCCGAATAGGACAAGGAGGGGGGCGACGCCCCTCCTTTCCGTTCCCCCCTCTCCTCCTTCCCCCCAAGTCCTAGTCCAACTAGGGAAGGGGGGGGAGTCCTACTCCCGGTGGGAGTAGGACTCCTCCGGCGCGCCTCCTCCTAGGGCCGGCCGCACCCCCCCTTGCTCCTTTATATACGGGGGCAGGGGGGCACCCTAGACACACAAGTTGATCTACGGATCGTTCCTTAGCTGTGTGCGGTGCCCCCCTCCACCATATTCCACCTCGGTCATATCGCCGCAGAGTTTAGGCGAAGCCCTGCGCCGGTAGAGCATCATCATCGTCACCACGCTGTCGTGCTGACAGAACTCATCCCCGACACTTTGCTGGATCGGAGTCCGGGGATCGTCATCGAGCTGAACGTGTGCTGAACTCGGAGGTGCCGTACGTTCGGTACTTGGATCGGTCGGATCGTGAAGACGTATGACTACATCAACCGCGTTGTCATAGCGCTTCCGCTTACGGTCTACGAGGGTACGTGGACAACACTCTCCCCTCTTGTTGCTATGCCATCACCATGATCTTGCGTGTACGTAGGATTTTTTTTGAAATTACTACGTTACCCAACGGAGGAGACATCAGAAGACTCAGTCTCGATTACCTCCGAATTATGACCCTCGGGTTCTTTTTGTTACACTTGGAGCTAGCCCAAGTAACCCGGAGGCCAATCAGTTTATGACAGCCGGAACAGGAGGGCCGACTCAACCGCGGGAGATGGCATCACCTCACATGAGCGTGCCACCGCCGCGTTATGTACCGGTCCCACCGGGTCACTTTTCCAACCCCATGGAGAACTTAATTGCAGCTTCAGCATGTTTGGCGGCTCTTCCTATGGAGGGTGATGACCCGGCTGCAGTAGAGACCCGGAGAGTCAGCGAGCTCCTTCAGACGGCCTTAGCTCAGCAGGAGACCTATTCTTACAGTCGGGACAGAATTCATTCAACTCCCCCGCCCTGGTTAGCACCACCTCACCAGAACCAGAGCCCGAGTCACAACAGGCGGATGGAACTGAAGGCTTTGTCAAGCAAACACCGTGACCATCATGGTGGCTATAACCCGGTGCAAGATCGAGAACGTCAGAAGCACGAACGGGCGACTCAACTAAAGGCTCAACAGACGGCTCAGCTGGCGGTTAATCAAGATATCCGAGAGTACCCAACAACTTCTATTGAGGCGTGTGTCGCCGCTAGAACCGGAGGTGTTCCTTGTTTGGTTCCGGCTTTACGCAATGTGCGGTTGCCCAAAGACTTCAAAGGACCTCGAAAGGTGCCGAATTACACGGCCGACTTATAGCCTGGAGCATGGATTGAGAATTATGAGATGGCCATGGAACTGTTGGAAGTTAGTGATGCAGCAATGGCTAAATATTTTGCCAGGATGTTAGATGGCACGGCCCGGTCTTGGTTAAAAGGCTTGCCACCCAATTCCATTGGCTCATGGGGCGAGTTAAAAGCCCGGTTCATCCAGAACTTCAAAGACACCTATTAGCAATCTATGACGGTCGTGGACTTAACAAATTGTAAACAGGGGGAAGGTGAATCTACCACCCATTGGGTACGCCGGGTCAAGGAGATAATTTATTCATCTGATAAGATGGATGCCGGTTCTGCAGTCCTTATATTGGAAAAGAATTGCAGCTTTAAGCCGCTGAGGCAGAAGTTAGGGCGCCTTAAACGTGGCTGCAAGGATATGGGTACACTAATGGCAGCTCTGGTCAAGTATGCTGATTCTAATGGTACCAAGGATCCCGGGTCTGACAATGAAAAGGCAGGGAAGGGAAAACAGAACAGCAGTAAAAAAGGGCAACAACACAACCCGGTGAACCAATGTGGCAATAAGCGTAAGGCGGATGACAACCCGGAGCTTGTGGCCGACATTAAAACGCAAGGTAACAATCAGAGACATCAGGGTAAATGGCCTCGATCCGCCGGGTTATACACCTTTCTCCATAGCTTTTGGGGTGGAGGCAGCTTTGCTAAGTAATATCCAGCACGATACGCCTGGCCGGCCGCGGGAAATAACTCATATTCAGCCTTGTTATATTTAAGGCCACCGGCCCTTATATATGTTTTTTGACAATGTATATATTACATAAAGTAATAAATCAGGACTTCTGTCCTTTTTTCACCCTCAAAACAAGCATATATGTCTTTTTGACAGGTGGTGGAAACAACCAATAGGGACCGGATCATATTTAAATCCGGCTTTCCCTTTGGTACGGCTTATGATCATATCTGAATCTAGCTGTGGTCACTTGGGGGCTTCCTATTCAAACATAGGTCGTATTCGAACCAAAGAGAACATAGCTATCGATACCCACTTGATCGGCATACTGCCAAACCTACTTGGGGGCTTCTTTGATCATATTTGAATCACAGCTTAACCCCTTTGGGTCTGACGTGGATCGTATTTGAATCAGCGTCATTAAACAAATTTTATGGTCACTTGGGGGCTTCCTGTTCAAACATATGTCGTATTCGAACCAAAAAGAACATAGCTGTCGATACCCACTTGATCGGCATCGCCAAAGCCACTGGGGGCTATATGATCATATCCGAATCTTAGCTTAACCCCTTTGGAACGGTTCCCTGATCGTACTCGAATCAGGAGCCTGAGATTATTGCTTTAACTATATTTGAACCTTCTTGAGGAAATGAGACTTGGTCCTTCTGGTTCAGTATTGACTACCCCAAGTCTTACAAGTGTCAGGTACATATGAACCGGGAAGGTTACCAAGGGGTTCACAGGTATGTTATTGTAAATATAAGTATTCATAAATCAGTCTGTACAAGATGTTTTTGTACTATGTTCCGGGTTATCAATACTTTATAAGCCCCTGGCGCGGTAAACCGCCCAAGAAAGTTTTGTTTGCTTTATGTGCAGAGTAAGGCAGGAAATTTTAAACATCCAGGGGGCAAACAATCAACATTAGCTGAGAAATATAGGCTAATGATGGCTTACAAAATCATTAAGCGCCATAAACATGCACGAAGGCATGGCAAACATTGAGAAGTTTTTACAAGACTCCCCGAGTCTGAATAAGTAAAGCATTGTTTAGGCAAAAGGTAAGACGCCTGGCAGCTCACTCCTTGGACGGGCTTGATGGCTCTGGGTTATCCTTCTCCGCCTCTCCATCGGTTGCTTTGTCCTGGAAGGTGGACGAGGCCCAGTCAATGCCACTTAAGGCTTCAAATTCAGCCTCATCATCTATTAAACCGACCGGGTCCACTTCAGGGGCAAAGGTATGCTTACGCATTGGAGGGATCAGGCTGACTTGATCATATGGAGCATTTGGGATTCTCCGATTTTCACTGTCATAAGCCGGTGCATACTTGCTAAGGTCTGTGTCATTTCCAATAAGAGTCGCCACGGGACGTATGGCTTTGACACAGGCGTTGAAATCATGATCATCAAAGGCAGTACCGTCCTCCTTCAGACTTGGGTATCCAAGGGCAAGGTCGGCCGGGTCTAGTTCTGGGAGCCATGCTTTAGCCTGACTTAATGCGGCTACAGCTCCGGCTCTTGAGGACGCCCGCCTTAGATCTTGGATCCGTTGAGGAAGAAAAGCGAGGCTCTTCAATACGTCTTGTAGAAGGCGGGGATGTGGAGTTGATAAAGCTACAACGGCCAAGGCACGTTGTGACCCGGTATACAATTGTTCCACAAGGGTGTAAACCGCCTTGAGCTTGATCAATATGTTTTGCTTAAGGTTGATACTCCTGGGGCCTGTATGGTCACAAATATAACAATAAGCCAGAGATAATCATCACAGTAAATTCTTGGAAGATTACAATGTTTAAGGGTTTTTGGAGGGACTTACCGAAGATGGCTGAGACCATTTGGGATATCTGCCGCTTTAAGTCGGACAGTTCGGTTGTGGCCTCTGCAAGAGATGCTTCTGCCGATTCGGCCTGAGTCACTAATGAAGCCCTTTCATCAACCCAAGTTTGTTTCTCCGACTCAAAATTTTTCTTCAGTTTTTCTTGTTCAGAGATGCTGAATTCAAATTTGGAGTTTGCTTTTTGAGTTTCAAGCTCTTGAAGTTTCAGTTGGCTCTTTAGGTCAGCAGTCTCCAATTCCAATTGACTTATGGTAGCCTGTATGGGCACGAAATTATGGTAAGGATCATGATAAGGTAAACAGTCAAGTCCCAAACAATTTACAAGTAAAGATATTTGGCACTTGGGGACTAATGTATGCTCAAAGAATTTTTTAACTTATCTGCCAAGCCATATATATTAAAGTCTCAAGCATTTTACAAGTAAACATACTTGACACTTGGGGACTAATGTGTCAATTCAAAGTTTCATGCTATCACTGGGTTATATGTATTTACTTTAAGCCGGACTTACTAACAGTAAGTAGATTTCTAAGTCTATAGCATATTCATTCATAAGCAATAGACTTGGGGGCTGGTACAGTAAGTAAGGTTTAGGAAAAGCTAAAGTTATACCTCAGATTTATGCTGTATTTGCTTCACCATGTCAATTTCCAGGTCACGGCTATTGTGTACTTGGTTCAGATAACCCGAGACTATATCACCAATGCTTAGGTGAGTATAGTCAGTGATGTCCTGTTTGGCTTTCCGTTGTTGAGCAAGCTCCTCCTTGGCAGTGCATTGAGTAAGAGCAGTAGGCTGGCCCGGCGCAACATATTGGCTTTTCAGAAACTCGACTTCCGGATCAGTCCTCTTGACCGGGCTAGGAATTTCTGGGTTATCAGAATTATGGACAACGTCTTCTACAGACGGATCAGAGGTTGACACCGGAATGTTAAGAGCCGGTTCAGGCGGTGGCTGATGAGTAGAGCCATCAGGAACGGATGAATCAATTGCCGGTTCAGGAACCACCGGGTCTTGGGACGGCTTATTCTTCTTTGCCCTCTTGCTAGGCTTCACTTGCAGGCTATGAATCAGAGTGGAGACATGAGTATCAACGAATAAGTATGGAAAGACTTAAAGTAAGAAAGGTTGCATTACCCGGGAGCTGTTTTAAAAACCGACATGTTTGATTGCATCGACTCGTCGGAAGACGGAGAAGCATCCTGATAATTGGAGTTAGATGAATTGAGAGGTTGGCGAATTAGACCCGCCAAAGGAAAAACGGAAGGTAAATCGGAGATAACCTCGGTCCGACGCTTCCTGGTTACATCAGGTAAGCCGGTGGAGAGCTCTGCGTCTTGAGTAGCTCGAGTTTGCCTCCGGTTCTCAAGCTGTTGTTGCTTCAAAAGAAATTGAGGATCTTGGTAAGCTAGAGGATGTGAAAATCTTACTTTCCGGGTCACCCTTCGGATTTTTTGAGTTCACAAAGGCTCTGAGTCGGAGGAGATTATAGTTACCTCTTCATCAACTGCCTGGCTGTTCCCTGTGTCCTCCTGAAAGGATAAGAATGTCAGTAAAGTAATGACAAAAGGCATTAAGAAAATCAAAGGATTACCTCCTCCTCATCCGAAGAAGTATCATCCAATTTGAGCAAGTCGGAGGCGCGGGGTTTCTTTTTCTTAGAAGAGCCCGTCCTGGCGGTTTTCCTCTCAGTTTTCTTGGCCGCCCTGGCTTGTTTTGCAGCCTCATGATCATACTTGACCTTCCAGAAATTATCATCGGCCTGTGGGAACAGATAAAGAATCATAAGTACAAGAAGGTAACATGTAAAAGAGTATTTTTTGAAAAATAATAACTTACCGCAGGAGTCGGGTTCTTCTTGCAGAAGGGAAGTAAACTGAAGGTATTGCTGGTTACGGTGCCCTCCTTCAAAAGCGTCTGGACTGTAGCATCTACCACATCATCTGGTAAGTCCTCAGGGCTATGACGCATCGGGTCTTCTTTCTCGCCCGAGTAAGTACACATTAAGCCGGAGCGGCGGCTCAAGGGGAGTATTCGCCAGGTGACCCAAACCCGGACCAAATCAATGCCACTTAACCCGTTACCTAAAAGGACTTTGATCTTCTTGATGGTGGGATTAAGGGGCAGGTGCTCAACAGCAGTCAACTTGTCCGCCAAATGATGGTTGGACTCAAGACGCAGGGTGCGAAAGCCGGGCAGAGGCTTCTTGTTAGCTGGAGAGGTATCTTGACAATAGAGCCATGTCTGGTTCCAGTCTTTTGGGTGACTCGGCAGCTCAGCATAAGGAAAAAGGCAGTCTCTCCGCCGCTGGATTGAGATGCCACCAAGCTCAAGACTAGGCCCATTGGCACGTTCATTCTGCCGGTTCAAGTAAAAAAGTTCTCTGAACAGCAGCAGACTTGGTTCCTCTCCAAGGTATACCTCGTAGAAGACTTGGAAATTACACAGATTAGACACGGAATTGGGTCCAATGTCTTGAGGCCTCAGGTCAAAGAAATCCAAAACTTCCCTGAAGAATTTTGAGCCGAGAGGGGCAAATCCCCGGTTCATGTGATCTGTGAAAACTACTACCTCCCCATCCTTAGGTTGAGGTATCTCTTTAGACGGTGAGGGGCACGATAAGACATAGTGGCCAGACTTTACAAACTCGGCAAGTTTGCTTTTGGTTACTGTGGATGGAACCCAATTGCAAGTCACGGGGGCCTTGGCCGCCTTAGGAGCCATGACGACAGTAGCCTACGATACAATAGAAAGCTCCGGCTCAATTTTAACCCGGGAGAAAGATCCTCATTATGCAAAGTGGCGGCTTAATAAGGGGCCTAATGATATAAGGATGACTGTGCAAACAATCTTTAAGCCGCTACAAGTGTCAAGTGCAATTCAAAATTAGTTCCGGGTCATGGGGAGCAACTAAAGGTTCTGTGTCATTTCTTTAAACCAGACACCACGACAGTTGTGTTTTCAGGGCATTTACCAGAAGAGGTTTTCCGAGTGATAAAAGCAAGTTTCACAGATAACAGTTATTAATCTGGATCAAAATATTGCTCTGAAAGGAAATTTTTCTAGACCCAAAATGAGGCAGAGAAGTTCATGCATTCGAAGAGGGTTCCTGAACAAGGGAAAGGAGATTTATTTTATGCAAGATCAATACAAACAAGCACTACAGTAGTTATACGTACTTTTCGCGATCTAAACAGGGCATTGGAAGGAACTAGCGAGGGTTTGGTGTCGGCTAGTGATGAACACCGACGAACTCAGCAAGGACCTAATGCAGATCTGAGAAAGGGAATGAGAAGAACTTACGGATGCGGATGGGCTGCGGAGGAGCACCATCGATCTCTGGTCAGAGTCAGGTTGATGCAGCGGCCTGAGTCAGTGAAGGCGAGGGGCTCGACAGGGGCGGCGGCGGAGCTCGAGTGGCAGAAAGGAGAGGAAGAAGACGACTGGGGAAAGACCTAGGTCGCTTTATTTATAAGGGAAGACTGACCGAGAGGGCGCAAAAAACGAGGAGATAACATTTATTATCCAGCGGCTCTGTCGTCTTGGTTCTCGGGATGGTCAGTAAAGACAGAGATCCATTTAAAGATTCGACAGAATAGAAAATGAATTAAAGAAAGGATGATGTCACGCCGGATTAAGACGAATCCGGAAGATGACGTCATGGCGGGTTAAAGAAAACCCTCTGAATAACCAGAAGATTGAAGATTTATTTTTTAATATTTTTAGATTGACACAAACAGGTTCAAATCAATCTGGGGCCTAATGTTGGGGATATAACTATTTGTGTAAGCCGCCCAGGAGGGGCCGGGTTATGCAAAGAGACTCATAAGAGAGAATCCCAAGGCCAAGCATGAAGATAGCGGTTCAAGATGGGCCTAAGGCCTGCTGGCGACTCAGGGCCCGTTGTAGTAAACCGCTGTAAGGATATTACTTGTATCATAAGGTAGATTTAACTAGTCACCGAGCCAGACATTGTTTATGAGCCGGCCGGGACTCTGTAAGCCGCAGGGCGTCCGCCCGTGTATATAAGGGGACGACCCGCTGGCGGCTTAGAGGGGACAACTGATCGAAAACCAGGCATAGCGTGTCTTGCTCCCTGGTCATCGAAACATCAATACCAACCCAACTAGACGTAGGCCTTACCTTCACCGTAAGGGGCCGAACTAGTATAAACCCTCTCGTGTCCTTTGTCCCGATTTAACCCCTTCAAGCTTCCTAGTTGCGATGGCTCCCCAACTAAGTCCTTTCACGAGGACATCTGACGTGACTATTCCACGACAATACCTGAAGCTGAAATTTCCACCATGCTTGCTAATTATACTTTTAAGGGTGGAATACCAAAGAAACTTGGAGATCCCGGAGTACCTACTATACCATGCTCCATTAAGAGAAATTATGTTAAAACTGCTTTATGTGATCTTGGAGCCGGTGTTAGTGTTATGCCTCTTTCTTTATATCGTAGACTTGACTTGAATAAGTTGACACCTACTGAAATATCTTTGCAAATGGTTGATAAATCAACTGCTATACCTGTCGGTATTTGTGAGGATGTGCCTGTTGTGGTTGCAAATGTTACTATTTTAACGGACTTTGTTATTCTTGATATTCCCGAGGATGATAGTATGTCTATTATTCTTGGAAGACCTTTTCTTAAGGATGGTCACAATGGGGAGGAACTTAGGAGTAACATCACACACTCCAATACAACTTTGCTTATGTGGCACATATTTAGTGAAGAGAGAGGTGCTTGTGGTAACTAGCTAAGTTACCGGAACATCACACACTCCAAGAAACAACGAGTCTATAACCTAATAAATACTTTGTTGCATGACACTACATAGATGTTCCTACCCACTATGAAGGTGGTAACATAGTCTAGGGAAGTGTGTAAGTTACTAGCTTATGTTCTTGCCCATTGTGACCAGCCTAATACTGCAGGGGCTATTATTGATTGCAACAAAGGCAATGTCACTTTTCATGTTAATGACAATGAGCACATGGTACACTTTCCGAGGAAACAACCTCAAGTTTATAGTATCAACTCTATTGGAAAAATTCCATCGATTATATTTGGAGGTTTTGAATTTCCTCTACCTACTGTCAAGAAAAAGTATGATATTCTTATTGTTGGGGATTTTCATATCCCCGTTTAGGTAACTTAGTGCTATTCGAAATTTCTCCGGTTCCATGATTATCGGAATGAGTTTGTTAACAAGACTTGATCAACCTTGTTAGTGGATTCTTTTTGATAAGCATGAGATGGATGAAACTAGAAGCACAACTTTCTGTACCATCTTTATAGTTCCTATTATTTAGTAGAAATAAACTAAAATAGTATTTTTCTGTCTGTCTCCCGACTTATCCGTGCAATATAAAAATATCCCAAAAATAATAGTCCTCAGAATGCCATGCCAATTTAATATGATTTTTTTGGGATTATTTGAGGATTTACCATGCAAAAATCACCGCGGGGGGAGCTGCCACTTGGTCACGAGGGTGGAGGGTGCGCCCTCCCCCCTGGGCACGCCACCCTGCCGCGTGGGTCCATGGTGGCCCTCCTCCACTTATTCCTACACCCATCTTCTTCCTCTGTCTCACACAAACACGAAAAACCAACTCAAGCACGAGTTCCAGCCCCCGTTGCTGTGATTTTTGATCTCCTTGCTCAAAGCACCTCTCGCAAAACTGCTTGGGGAGATTGTTCCTTGGTATGTGACTCCTCCATTGGTCCAATTAGTTTTTGTTCTAGTGCTTTATTTATTGCAAATTTGTGATGCATAGGTGACCATGTTCTTGAGCTTGCATGTCAAATTTATATGGTTCCAAGTAGTTCCAATGCTTTATATGGGCTCTAGGCACTTGCGGGAGTTGTTACTATCAATTTTATTGAAGTTGGTTCACTTGTATTTGAAGTTACTAAAAATTTCAGAATTTTTTTAGAGGAAATAATATGTTTAGGAGGATGTTCCAAGGTGGTTCTTCAAGGAAGCAAGGTCCCAGACTTGCAATACGTGATGCTGACGAGGAACCACCAAGAGACGCTCCTGTGAGGCCCCGTGAATGGCCTTCGGAAAATTTTATGTATCAAGTGGGAATCAAAGAAGAATTTAGCACATATTTGCGCAATGCCGGTCTTGAGGACTTTGAAGCTGACAAATGCCCCCAGTATCATGATCTCACAAGTTCATTTGTGAGGAGGTTTGAGTTTTCATCTTCGCATAATTCTCCTTCAGTCATGTTTGACCTTTATGACAAATCTTATACCATGGACTTATAGGATTTCACTTCTGCTTGCAAACTTCCATCATGGGGTAATGTCAGGGATCCCCCTAAATCTGAATATAGAGAATTTCTTGCTAGAATAACTGTGGGGGAATCTAGAGATATAACACAAGCCACTATAGGGAGCATTCACTTTCCTGCTATACATTATTTTGCTCTCTTCATAGGTAGATGCATTAATGCTAAGGATGAAGCATGTCACATGTGTATCCTTGATCTCAGCATTCTCAGGAGTGCTGTGTTAGGAGACTAATCTTATCATATGGGAGCCATTGTAGCTCGCAGGTTGCATCAGAATAGACATAGCAGAGATTTCTTTGGAGGAATTTATGCAACCCGCTTAGCTAATTTTCTTGAGATAGACATTCGTGAGGGTGATATGGAGTTACCCCCTTCTTATTTAGATTTTGATTCTATGGTTTCCCACCAGTTTGTTGAGAGGACTGAACCACTTCTCCCGTATCGACTAATCTTTAACAAACGTCATGTAGTCCATATTGCTCTTCCTGCTCCTGCCTTCTTTGATTTTCAGACAAAAGGAAGATATATTATTACCAGAGAGGAGGCAGATGAGTACGAGAGGAGAGCGGAGGCTGCTCGACGCCATGCTACAGCTCAGGCGGCGATAGCAGCTGCATCACAGTATGACCCTAGCTTCACCTATGGATATCCGCCAAGCTATCCCTGGCAATAGACCAACTTAGGCCAAAAGCCTAAGCTTGGGGGAGTATGTATTTCCCACCGACATTACATTCATGTTCACACACACTCATTGCTAGATGTCGGTGCTCATACTCTTTCACTGTAATATCCATGCTAGTTTATTTTCTTTTTCCTGCTTTCCTCTTGTGTGTTTGATAAACCTTGAGAAAAAAACAAAAAATTTAGTAGTAGTTTATTTCTTTGCTGTATTAATTAAAAAGAAAACCCAAATATTTCCCGTTCTTCTTTTGCTTGTTGGGAGCTTTCCCGTGTAAATAGTTTTTATTTCTTGTCCTTTCTTTGGGGTCGAGAAGACCATTTTGAAAATGCTTAGTGACTGATATATGCATGAATGATTATTTAATTTAGAGCCCATATTACTTGTCTTCTCTCTTGAGTTGAATGCTTGCAGATTCCAGCTTAGTGCAATGCACGTGCACTCTTATTATTATACACATCGTTCGGTCATGCAAGTGAAAGGAAATAATGATGATATATGATGGACTTATTGGGATGAGAAAAGCTGGTATGAACTCAACCTCTCTTGTTTTTGTAAATATGATGATTCATCGTTTCTGATTCAGCTATTATGAAGTAAACATATTTGCAATGACATTTAGAGATTATAGTTGCTTGTGCCATGCTTGATTAGCTATGAATTATAATGGTTTACCTTGCGTGCCAACATGCTATTAGAATGATTATGATGTGGTATGATGGGATGGTATCCTCCTTTAAATGAATTGAGTGACTAGACTTGGCACATGTTCACGCATGTAGTTGAATCAAATCAACATAGCCTTCATGATATTTATGTTCATGGTGGATTATATCGTACTCATTCTTATATTCGGTGTAAATTAATTTTAATGCATGTTTACGACTGTTGTCGCTCTCTCAATTGGTCGCTTCCCAGTCTTTTGCTAGCCTTCACATGTACTAAGCGGGAATACTGCTTGTGCATCCACTCCCTAAACCCCAAAGTTGTTCCATATGAGTCCACTATACCTACCTATATGCAGTATCTACCTGCCGTTCCAAGTAAATTTGTATGTGCCAAACTCCAAACCTTCAAATGAAATTCTGTTTTGTATGCTCGAGCAGCTCATGTTTCAACTAGGGCTGCCCTTATCTTCCATGTTAGGCGGTTATTCTCAAGAGGAGTGGACTCTGCTCCTCATTCACGAGAAAAATGGCTGGTCTTCAGGATGCCCAGTCCCATGCTTTATGCAAAATAAATCAAAATAAATGCAAACAAAGCTCCCCCTAGGACCCGTTGAATGTTGGAGGCACTCGTTGTTTCGAGCAAGCCATGGATTGATGCTTGTGGAGGAGGGGGAGTATAAACTTTACCATTCTGTTTGGGAACCGCCTATAATTTGTGTAGCATGGAAGATATCGTCATCTCATAGTTGTTGCGTTGACAGCAAAAGTATGCTGCTCAAAATATTATTCTATCTCCATTTTAAAACCGAGCTCTGGCACCTCTACAAATCCCTGCTTCCCTCTGTGAAGGGCCTATCTATTTACTTTTATGTTGAGTCATCACCCTTCTTATTAAAAAGCAACCGCTGGAGAGCACACTGTTGTTTGCATTCATTATTATTGGTTTATATTGGGTATGACTTGACTGGATCTCTTTTACCATGAATTACAATGTTTAGTCAGTCCTTGATCTTTAAAGGTGCTCTGCATTTATGTTTGCGGTCTCAGAAAGGGCTAGCGAGATACCATTTTGTTATATCATGTTATGATTATTTTGAGAAAGTGTTGTCATCCGAGTTTTATTATTATGGCTCTCTAGCTAATTATGCTATTGATATGAGTAATTGTGAGACCTGCGTGTTATTGTGAGTATGGCTAGTTCATAATAATTGCTGAAACTTGAATGCTGGCTTTTCATGTTTACAACAACAAGAGCAAACAGAGTTTGTAAAAGTTTTTCTTTTTCTCTTTCAGTTTGTCTACTGAATTGTGTGAGGACAAGCAAGGGTTTAAGCTTGGGGGAGTTGATACGTCTCCGTCGTATCTACTTTTCCAAACACTTTTGCCCTAGTTTTGGACTCTAACTTGTATGATTTGAATGGAACTAACCCGGACTGACGCTGTTTTCAGCAGAATTGCCATGGTGTTGTTTTATGTGCAGAAAATAAAAGTTCTCCAAATGACCTGAAACTCCACGGAACACCTTAGAAAAAACAATAAAAATCATCACCAAAGATGAAGACCAGGGGGCCCACACCTCGTACACGAGGGTGGGGGCGCGCCCCCCTGGGCGCGCCCCCCTACCTCATGGCCCCCCTGGTGGCCCTCCGACGCCAACTCGAACTCTATATATTGGCTTTCAGGGAGAAAAAAATCAGAGAGAAGAAATCATCGCGCTTTACGATACGGAGCATCCGCCAAGCCCTAATCTCTCTCGGGAGGGCTGATCTGGAGTCCGTTCGGGGCTCCGGAGAGGGGGATTCGTCGCCGTCGTCATCATCAACCATCCTCCATCACCAATTTCATGATGCTCACCGCCGTGCGTGAGTAATTCCATCGTAGGCTTGCTGGACGGTGATGGGTTGGATGAGATTTATCATGTAATCGAGTTAGTTTTGTTAGGGTTTGATCCCTAGTATCCATTATGTTCTGAGACTGATGTTGCTATGACTTTGCTATGCTTAATGCTTGTCACTAGGGCCCAAGTGCCATGATTTCTGATCTGAACCTATTATGTTTTCATGAATATATGTGTGTTCTTGATCCTATCTTGCAAGTCTATAGTCACCTACTATGTGTTATGATCCGGCAACCCCGAAGTGACAATAATCGGGACCACTCCCAGTGATGACCATAGTTTGAGGAGTTCATGTATTCACTATGTGCTAATGCTTTGTTCTGGTTCTCTATTAAAAGGAGGCCTTAATATCCCTTAGTTTCCAATAGGACCCCTCTACCACGGGAGGGTAGGACAAAGATGTCATGCAAGTTCTTTTCCATAAGCACGTATGACTATATACGGAATACATGCCTACATTACATTGATGAACTGGAGCTAGTTCTGTGTCACCCTATGTTATGACTGTTACATGACGAACCGCATCCGGCATAATTATCCATCGCTAATCCGGTGCCTACGAGTTTTCCATATACTGGTTCTCGCTTATTTACTTTTCCGTTGCTACTGTTACAATCACTACAAAATACCAAAAACATTACTTTTGTTGTCTTTACTTTTGTTACCATTACCACCACTATCATATTACTTTGCTACTAAACACGTTGCTGCAGATACTAAGTTTCCAGGTGTGGTTGAATTGACAACTCAACTGCTAATACTTGAGAATATTCTTTGGCTCCACTTGTGTCGAATCAATAAATTTGGGTTGAATACTCTATCCTCGAAAACTGTTGTGATCCCCTATACTTGTGGGTTATGACCCTCTACTTATGCTAGCACCCACACACTTCATCTTTTACCCAAAAAAATCCCCATCCAGCTCAAGCATGAGTTCTAGCTCGTTTTGCTACGATTGTCGATCTCCTTGCTCAAAGCTCCACTCACAAAACTGCTTTGGGAGATTGTTGCTTGGTATGTGACTCCTCCATTGGTCCAATTAGTTTTCGTTCTAGTGCTTTATTCATTGCAAATTTTTGCTGCATAGGTGACCTTGTTCTTGAGCTTGCATGTTAAATTTATGAGGTCCCAAGCAATTCTAATGCATGATATAGGCTCTAGGCACTTGTAGGAGTAGTTGCTATCAATCTTGTTTAGTTTTATTCAATTTTATCTTGAAGTTACTAAATTTTCAGAAATTTTCAGAAAATGTTAAGGAAGTTTTTGAGGGGCTCTTCTAGCCAAAGCTCTCAGGAAAAACAAGCCAAAGAGAAGGAAAAAGCCAAGTATAATCTTCCTCTCTTAGCGGAAGTACAGTCGTGTGAATGGCCATGCGAGGATTTCTTTAAAGAAGTTGGAATTCATGAAGACTTTTATGCTTTAATCGAGACTGCAGGCCTCACCGGTTTCATCAACGACCGAATCAATCAGTATCTCTTACTCACCAATACTTTCGTGCAAAACTTTTATTTTTATCCTAAGAAGTCACCGCCTGCAGTATCATTTCATTTATATGATGAGTTCAAAGAAATGTCTTTACGTCATTTTTGCGCGGTATGTAGGATACCTTATGAGGGAGAATTAGAGGAACCCCATCGTGAATATGTGGATGGCTTTGTTAATACTATTGCTGTAGAGGAGCCAAAGAAGGGCTCTGAGGCAAAAGTCTCTAGCATACACTTTCCTGTTTTATGCTACTTTGCCATATTTGCTAGTAGATGCTTGATTGGTCGTGGAAATAGTGGAAACTTGAGCGTTCCTGATATTGTCATTCTTCAACATGCCTTGCTTGAAGACAATACTTTTAGTATGGGCTCCGTCGTTGCTAAACGGCTAGCCCTGAATCGTACAAAAGGCCCCATATTTGGAGGTATCTATGCTGCACGTCTTGCTAGACATTTTCAGATACCCATTAGGCACCATGAGGAAGAGGAGACAACATTGCCTCCTCACATTTTAGATTACAAGAGCATGGTAGCACACAAGTTTATTGTTGACAATGAATATAGGATGCTCTTATATAAACTTAGATTCAATAAGAAACACTTTGAGATTATTATTTTGCCCGCGCCTTTGTTGTTTGATTTGCTTGCAGAAAATTTTCTCGTCGCACCGGAAGCGGTGAACAATCATCGAGCCCAAGCTTTTACTCCAGAACCCGAACCTGAGCCGGAACCTGAACTGGACCCTTATCGTGCATCATCTGTCCAGTGGGATCCGGAGATGACCAGCCAGTGGTATCCTAATTATACCTCTCATTACACCGGGGAGAGTAGAGGCGATCCTTGGTATTAGACCAACTTAGGCCAAAAGCCTAAGCTTGGGGGAGTACGTATTTCTCACTGACTTTATATTCATGTTCACACACTAGTCGTCGGTGCTCATACTCTTTCATTGTATTATCCATGCTAGTTTAAATTCCTTTTTCTAGTTTTCTTCTTGTGTACTTGATAAACCTTGAGAAAAACCAAAAAAATTAGTTAGTTTAATTTCCATGCTTGTAGTAGAAATTAAAATGAAAACCCAAAAAGATTTCTAGTTCTTCTTCTTGCTTATTGGGAGCTTTCCCGTGTAAATAGTTTTATTTTATTTTCTTTCCTTTGGGGGTCGAGAAGACCATAATGAAAATGCTTAGTGGCTCTCATATGCATGATTGTTTATTTAACTTAGAGCCCATATTACTTGTCTTCTCTTTTGGGTTGAATGCTTGCAGATTCCAGCTTAGTCCAGTGCACGTGCACTCTTATTATTATACACATCGTTCGGTCATGCAAGTGAAAGGAAATAATGACGATATATGATGGACTTATTGGGATGAGAAAAGTTGGTATGAACTCGACCTCTCTTGTTTTTGTAAATATGATGAGTTCATCGTTTCTGAGTCAGCTATTATGAAGTAAACATATTTGCAATGACATTTAGAGATTATAGTTGCTTGTGCCATGCTTGATTAGCTATGAGTTATAATGGTTTACCTTGCGTGCCAACATGCTATTAGGATGATTATGATGTGGTATGATGGGATGGTATCCTCCTTTAAATGAATTGAGTGACTCGACTTGGCACATGTTCACGCATGCAGTTGAAACAAATCAACATAGCCTTCACGATATTTATGTTCATGGTGGATTATATCCTACTCATGCTTGTATTTGGTGTGAATTAATTTTAATGCATGCTTATGAATGTTGCCGCTCTCTCAGTTGGTCGTTTCCCAGTCTTTTGCTAGCTTTCACTTGTACTAAGCGGGAATACTGCTTGTGCATCCAAACTCCTTAAACCCCAAAGTTATTCCATATGAGTCCACTATACCTTCCTATATGCGGTATTTACCTGCCATTCCAAGTAAATTTGTATGTGCCAAACTCCAAACCTTCAAATGAAATTCTATTTTGTATGCTCGAGCAGCTCATGTTACAACTAGGGCTGCCTATATCTTCCATGCTAGGTGGGTTATTCTCACGAGGAGTAGACTCCGCTCCTCATTCATGAGAAAGGGCCGGTAATCGGGATGCCCAATCCCATGATCCAAAAAGATCAAAGCAAATCAAAATAAATAAACAAAACTCCCCCAGGGTTGTTGTTAGTTGGAGGCACTCGTTGTTTCGAGCAAGCCATGGATTGATGCTTGTTGGTGGTTGGGGGAGTATAAACCTTTACCATTCTGTTTGGGAACTGCCTATAATGCATGTAGTATGGAAGATACAGCCATCTCATAGTTGTTGCGTTGACAATGAAAGTATGCCGCTCAAAATGTTATTCAATCTCTATTTTAAAATCGAGCTCTGGCACCTCTACAAATCCCTACTTCCCTCTGCGAAGGGCCTTTCTATTTACTTTTATGTTGAGTCATCACCCTTCTTATTAAAAAGCACCCACTAGAGAGCACACTGTCATTTGCATTCATTACTATTGATTTATATTAGGTATGACTTGACTGGATCTCTTTTACCATGAATTACAATGTTTAGTCAGTCCTTGATCTTTAAAGGTGCTCTGCATTTATGTTTTGCGGTCTTAGAAAGGGCTAGCGAGATACCATTTTGTTATATCATGTTATAATTATTTTGAGAAAGTGTTGTCATCCGAGTTTTATTATTATGGCTCGCTAGCTGATTATGCTATTGATATGAGTAATTGTGAGACCTAAGTGTTATTGTGAGTATGGTTAGTTCATAATATTTGCTGAAACTTGAATGCTGGCTTTTCATGTTTACAACAACAAGAGCAAACAAAGTTTGTAAAAGTTTTTCTTTATCACTTTCAGTTTATCAACTAAATCGCTTGAGGACAAGCAAAGGTTTAAGCTTGGGGGAGTTGATACTTCTCCAATGTATCTACTTTTCCAAACACTTTTGCCCTTGTTTTGGACTCTAACTTGCATGATTTGAATGAAACTAACCCGGACTGATGCTGTTTTCAGCAGAACTGCCATGATGTTGTTTTATGTGTAGAAAAGAAAAGTTCTCGGAATGTCTTGAAAATACATGGAGGCACTTTTTGGAATTAATAAGAATTTCTGGGTGAAAGAAATACACCAGGGGCCCCAGGGCCTGTCCACGAGACAGGGGGGCGTGCCCCCCCCCCTATAGGGCGCGCCCCCTGGACCTCCACCGACCTCAACTCCAACTCCATATATTCCGTCTCGCAGAGAAAAAAATCAGGGAGAAAGTTTCATCGCGTTTTACGACACGGAGCCACCGCCAAGCCCTAATCTCTCTTGGGAGGGCTGATCTGGAGTCTGTTCGGGGCTCCGGAGAGGGGGATTCGTCGCCGTCGTCATCATCAACTGTCCTCCATCACCAATTTCATGATGCTCACCGCCGTGCGTGAGTAATTCCATCGTAGGCTTGCTGGACGGTGATGGGTTGGATGAGATTTATCATGTAATCAAGTTAGTTTTGTTGGGGTTTGATCCCTAGTATCCACTATGTTCTGAGATTGATGTTGCTATGACTTTGCTATGCTTAATGCTTGTCACTAGGGCCCGAGTGCCATGATTTCAGATCTGAACCTATTATGTTTTGATGAATATATGTGTGTTCTTGATCCTATCTTGCAAGTCTATAGTCACCGATTATGTGTTATGATCCGACAACCCCGAAGTGACAATAATCGGGATACTTCTCGGTGATGACCGTAGTTTGAGGAGTTCATGTATTCACTATGTGTTAATGCTTTGGTCCGGTTCTCTATTAAAAGGAGGCCATAATATCCCTTAGTTTCCACTAGGACCCCGCTGCCACGGGAGGATAGGACAAAAGATGTCATGCAAGTTCTTTTCCATAAGCACCTATGACTATTTACGAAATACATGCCTACATTACATTGATGAATTGGAGCTAGTTCTGTGTCACCCTATGTTATAGCTATTACATGAGGAATCACATCCGACATAATTATCCATCACTGATCCATTGCCTATGAGCTTTTCATATATTGTTCCCCGCTTATTTACTTTTTCGTTGGTACTGTTACAACTACTACAAAAATCCAAAAACATTTATCTTTACTTTTACTACCGTTACCTTTATTATCATACTACTTTGCTACTAAATACTTTGCTGCAGATACGAAGTTATGCAGGTGTGGTTGAATTGACAACTCAACTGCTAATACTCAAGAATATTCTTTGTCTCCCCTTGTGTCGAATCAATAAATTTGGGTTGTACTTCACCCTCGAAAGCTATTGCGATCCCCTACACTTGTGGGTTATCAAGCGCGAGGAAGCCATGGTGGGCAGTAGTGGTGTGGACAGGAGAAAGGGAACCGATGCGGATGACTGCAGCTATGGCCGGCATAGCAGTTTATATAGCAATGGTGGGCGGCGGAGGAACAGACATGTGGCGTTGGAGTAGCCGCCTCGGCAACCGTGTATCATTAATGTGGGCGGCGGATGGACAGACGGACGGCACTTGTGTCGTTTGAAGGCAGAGCAATCGCCTGCACTGGGAAGCGGGGCGGGCGGTGCTAACTGTTTTGGGCGGAAAGCGCGCACGGGCGAGGAGATGACTTTACTTGGAGAGGATGACAATGGGGACCCACCAGGGCCATAGCCTCACCGTACGCAAGTGCCTCCTTATTATATATATATATATAACTATATTTTTTTGCTTCCTCCTGGTTTCCTGACATCACGGTCCCACACCATTGTCAACCTATGTACTCCCTCCTTTCCGGTTTATAGGGCTTATCTCAAAATTTTAGTTTTTCCATTTTATAAGGCTCAATTTGGTTGTTTTCCATCACATGTTCAGATTCCAAGGTGCATTAAATCATTACATGCAAGTATTAAGAGAAAATTGACCAATGCATGTACTTTATGCATGCATGCATTGCAATTAATGCATTGATAAACATAATTTTTTGAGGATAACAAGAGCATTAATTAGGTGCTTTTGCAAAACTACAAAAAGTATTCCACCACTCGCCATCTACCTTGATTGGTGAGATTTTTGAATTGAGCACTATAAACCGGAAAGCAGGGAGTAGTCAATAAACAAGAGAATTGCACAAGAAGCGGCCGACAGCTGGGACCAAGCAGCTCGAGCAGTATTTGTGTTTTTGAGGTGTGAGCACTGCAGAGTTTTTTGATGTTTAGCCCAGATATTAATTTTTCTCCTCTGAACAACAACGAAAACATCGCTGCAGGTATTAACTGGGCGGGCTGTGGCCCGTCCAGCCCAGGCCAGATATCCAGCCCAGATATTAATTTTTGTCAAGCTAAAAATGGCTAGCCTAGCTATACTTTTTTTAGGAATACCCAGGCAAGGTCAAGTTGTTATTCTCCGCCCCACTGGGCTGCAAATCTTTCCTAGGAGGGATGCATTAGGCTTAACAAGAAAATGGGCTTTAAGAAATAATAAATGGGATGTAATTATAAAAACTGGGCAGTAACTATAAAAAATGCACCAAACACTTAATTACTTTATAAAATATTATTTTTAGATATTGAAAATTTTAATTTCATTAATTGTTGCGAGCGCAATGTTTCGTTAGATTTTTACGTAATATAAATTTATATTGAAATTGTATTTAATCTGACTAGAAATTTCAGGATAAAAATATTTCGGATCCCATCAAAATGTGGGAAATTTTATTGAATTCTATTTTGAACGGTTGGCTGAAATGGGTTGTACTTTTAACAAACTGTAAATGGCCTGTAGTAAATTCCATTAGAATTCAAAAATGGGCTGCACATTCTTACAAATCTCAAATGGGCTATAAGTTCTCTGTCACACACTTCTGGCCTTACTAAGTTGATGTGTCCCCTAAAAAAAGAGAGTTGACGCATATGCAAGGCTTTGTCAACTTATAGTAAACACACAGTTCTAGCAGCAGTGTCCGTTGGATGTCCATCCAACGGATGCCGTTCTTCTTCTTCATCGGGTCTTCTTGCTCCAACCGCCCAAAGCAGCACCGGTCACACCGCCTGCTCCTGCCTCCCGTGGCCGGCTGTGCTGCCGCGGAGGCCTCACCGCCTCCTACTACTCCCACCGCTGGCCAGGCCATCTCTCCACTCAACCACACCCCCTGTTATTCTGCGGCAACGACAACATCACACCGCAGCCGAACCAGTGAACCCTCGTACTTCTCTCTGCGTGGGCATCCACTGCCATGTCTTCCCCGGCTCTGTGTTGTCCCCTTCCTAGGCCTCGCCGCTGTCCACCGCCGTCGTGCTCTCGGCGTGGCGTGGTCAACGTGGTCAAGGAACGACTTCCATCGGACGTGGACTGTACGTGGAGAGGATGACAGCTGGGTCCACGGCCGCAGCAAGGAAGTGCCTCCTTATTACGCAGAAAATAATGCTTCCTCAACCTGACAGCTGGGACCCATCGGACAGGCCACTGTATTTCACAAAAAAACATTTCCCCCTGGCTGCTGGGACCCACCAGCTACATCTTCGCACGCAAGGAAGTGCGTCCGAAAAAAAAATTGATTCGCCCCCCTGACTGTTGTGACCCACCAGCTACATCTTCGCACGCAAGGAAGTTCCTGACAGTCAGGACCCACCTGGTCGAAGCGTACGTAGCGTTGTCATTCTAGTCGCGAACGTGTATGTACATACTGGTGGATGTAGAGGCGCGCACGTGTCGTAGTAGAGGCGCGCACGTGTCGTAGTAGAGGCGCGCACGTAGCATGTACACGTACGTACAACGGCCAGTGTGCAAGAAAGAAAATACGACCACGTATGTGTACATACGGGCGGGGTCTCAAACGCCTACTCGCGCATACGTACGGCCAGGGTCGTGTACATAGCTGGGTTGGAACGGAGAAACAGTGTCGTCGTCGTATTCATGGGGAGCCAACTGGCTGGGTCGGAACGGAATGCGTCGTCGTGTTCATCGGGAGGGCTTGGACGGAACAGGCGATGGAAATGAGGCCTGGCGTACCGCAGAACGGAGGAAACGGCCTTGTGTTAGACCGGCCACATTCAAAACAGGATCCTATTCATCGGGAGGGGTCTAGCATACCGCAAAACAGAGGAAACAGACCTCCTACGGTCGAAACGGGGGTCCTATTGATCGGAAGGGGTGTGGCGTACCGCAAAACGGACGAAACAGACTTGTGTTGGGGAGCTACGGTCAAAACGGGGGTCCTAATCATCGGGAGGGGTGTGGCGTACCGCAAAACAGGACTCCACGGGATACTGTTCATCTCCACCGTCGACCTCCTCCAGCCTCACGGGCTACTGTTCATCCAGCGTCGACCTCCTCCAGCCTCCACCGCGCGCTACTCCACCGGCTACTGTTCAACCACCCCTCCACGGGCTCCTGTTCAACCACCCCTCCACGGGCACCCCTCCACCGTCTACTGTTCATCCAACCCTCCACTGGGTCATCCTATTCATCCAGCCCTCCACGGGGTCCTGTTCATCCAGCCCCAACCGGCTCGATC